>JAVDOI010000017.1:13070626-14270626 GCA_032191485.1 Leptoclinus maculatus
AATCTATGTTTACTGAAGTGCAGTACTTCAAGGTTAACACAGCACTAATAGGGCTGCTTTCACATTATGGATTTATGCGTAATGGTTGTTTTCTTTTCTTTTCCATCTACTGAATGTGAAGTGAAACATGCTTTTTGAAGTTCTTGATTAACAATAATTAATTACAATTAAATATGACATTCATGGTTGCAGCTGAAGATTATTTTCAGTATGAAAATATATACTGATTTATTTTCTTGGTTGTTCAATCAATTGTTTGGTTTGTAAAATGTCACAAAAAAAAGAAAAATGGCCAAGATGATGACTTAAATATTAGACCAAAAGATAAAAAGATATTCAATTTACAATTATATAAAACAGAGAAAAGCAGTACATTGGAGAGGCATAAATGAGAGAATATTTGGTGTGTTTAAAAAATGATTTGGATGATTAATAAATTATCAATGAATCAACTAATTGTTTCAACATTTACATTACACGTAACCACGATTGGAGTAAAGACAGTGAAATGACTTTATTAGTCACTGCACATAAAAACAATGCTGTATTATATTTGAAGGTTGTTAAATGGACCGTTTACCACTTTAATCATTTCTCTCCCTCCTCTTCCTCTTCCTCCTGCCACAGGCGGAGTTGACGGGCATTAAATGGCGTTGCTACAGCTTCCGTGGCAGCGGGGAGTACGGGCCGGTGATCTCGGCCCCGGCCCAGGACGACCCGGTTCTGCGCAGCTTCATGCGCTGCGTGCAGGCCAACCTGCTGTGTGTATGGCGACGCAAAATCAAGCCCGACGCCAAGGAGCTGTGGATCTTCTGGTGGGGCGAAGAGCCCAACCTCTCCGACGTCATTCATCACGAGCTGGAAGGTGAGGAAGAGAATGAGAGAGCTTTTCTATCCATCGCAGTTATTTCTCATCCCATCCGTCTTCTCTTCAGCTTTCTGTTTATGATCTGAAAGTTTAGGTTCGAGGCTTGTACAGACTGTTTGATTTTATGGTTGCTTTTTACTGTGTTGCGTTGGATTATATAGACTGAGTGATTACGCGGAATACAGTCGCCCTGCAGTTTTAGCAGAGTGACTGAAGTAGGGAAATATGTGTTGTGTGAAGATGTACAACATGAGTTTGAGTCGTGCGAGTGGCAAATCTATTTTGTGTTTTTATAGTGTAACAAAGCGCCTGCATGGTATACAGCAGCTGTATTGTCTAACACAGACCAAGTGTTCAGTATTATGTAGATTCAAGCTGTTTAGTCTGCTGCAGATTCAAGCTGCGTGCAGTTTGTTTAAGATGTGTAGGGTGCATTGATCTAGTCCTATATTTGAGCCTCATATAGCGCATATCTAAATTGTGTTTGCTTTGCAACTCAAGTGTTTATATGCTGCTTCAGGACTATCACTATGATGAAGCACACAGCAATAGGAGGAGATTTTCAGCACCAGTATTTACAGTGTGTGTGTGTGTGTGTGTGTGTGAATGTATTAGTGAAAATTACACTGAGATATCTCACTTGAGAGAGAGTGCTACTGTCAGCACTATTGTCCCTATTTATAGAAACATTTTCATTATCTCACTGCGCACGTGTGTAGAAGTCTAACATATCGACTAAGCCTCTGGAAGACAGGGAGAGGAGGAAACGGAAGAGGGATTATATTGAGTTTTGGTTTAGCAGAACAACAGTCGGGAGGGGAAAACAAAGCAGGAATATTGGATGGAGAGTGAGAATTTCAGTCCTTACCTCTTAAAGCTGACTTGATGTAAAAAGGCCTCACAGGCACTGCAGCAGATATTTGACAGATGTTCTTACTGCTGTCGGGGAGAGCCCGTTACTCAGACTGCACCAGGATGTCTAAGAGAGAAAGAGACGATGTACGTTTCAATTGAGCTTTCTTTGCATCAATAGCAGACGCTAGTCTTAACTTATTTCTTTGCTTCACCCAAAACCGCCAAACATCCAAACTATGTCTCTAATCATGTAAAAGCAAACGTCATCCGACTCCGATATGAAATGTAATGTCCTTTTTGATCATTTTCTTCTGTAATGCTCACTGATCTTAAAAGAACCACAGAGGATGAGTGCGATCACAAACCGTACACAGAGTCAGTGTGATGAGCACAGAGTGGCAGGAATTGGGCATCCAGAGCCAAAAATGTATCACGAGAAGCCACATAACCAGTATGTAGCAATATGAGATTTTAGCATTACCTCACCAATTTGTAAACCGTCACAGCTGGCAGCCTAAACTGTCAAACATAACTCCCTTTGAGTAGCACACTGAGATCTAATAAAGTTAATAACAATCTCTGCTTATCTCATTATATTTTACAGCTATTGATAATTTAGGGTTGGAGATGCGTCAGTCTGAAGGATTTGTTTCTATATCTATGCAGGTCGTGGAGATGTACTCTGCTAATGCTCAATTTAAGACATTTACACAGAAAGATTATATATTACTCTAGGTCAAGTCAAATTCTTTTGGGGGAATATTATTTATAACAAGAAACAATTCAATTTGAATGCTCTGACCTTTTGTACATTTTGTCTTTGTCACCGCTGCTGGCGTATTTTCATAATTTGCCGATTACTTTATCGATGAATCGATTCCCGAAATATCAGAAAATTGTGAAAAAATGTCCTCCACAATCTCCTTGAGTTTAAATTGATGTCTTGTTTTGCCAGATCAACGGTTCAAAGCCCCAATTAAATTCTCTATTGAGACGCTTGTTTTGATATTTTTGGTTTGAAAAATGGCCGAATGTTTTGAGACGGATGAATCTCAAATTAGGACTAATGGACATTCCAGTCTTTGAATTCAAAAGGCTATTACCACTAATTTGACATCATACTGGGCTGCTGTGGAGAGCCTATGTTAGTGAGGAGGGACTCTTCAGGAGGATTACTATCAAATACACACACGCACACACACACATGCTGCATACAATTATGATAATAAGACTTCTTTACTTCTAATGTAAAATCTCAGAGGTCTCCCTGTACAGTCCCTATTAAGCAGTGAAAATAGCATTGGGGGTGTGAGAACAAGTTGGTAATTGTTAATTAAAGCTGGATTTCCTCCAAATTAGAATCAGCTGTAACACAGGGACTCTGTGTGTTTTAACGAGTCTTAAGGAGCTACACACCTGAAGTTCTATTCGCTGTGGGAATGTTTTATGTGTTAGATTTCTCTCCCTCGTGTCGCCTTGACTTCCTCCTCTTTTGTCTCTCTCCCCCGTGTCAGTCTGTTCCTCCTGTGATTCCTCCCTTTGGTCGTTGCGTGAAAAAAATATATTGACATGAGCTAAGTAACCTTAGATGCTGTGTATGAAAGCAGACGGGCGATATTAGAGCTTCAATCTTCAGTTTGAATGCAGCGTTGGCATAATGTGAAAAATGGTTTTTACATCACAAAATATTCTTCTACTGTTTTGACAAAAGGTGGAAGGGAAAGTGGTATCATGGTATTCAGATTCACTTGGCTCTGGCTCAGTCCTGACAGTCATCTGTGGGGACTGTCGTGTACTTCTCCTCTACTGGTGTACATTTTTGAGGTGCTTGTTAAATATTATAGACTAGGAAGAACATTTTATGCAACTTTTACTTCTACCTACAGAGAGAAATATGGTACTTTTTACTCCACTACAGTTATTTGACAACCATAGTTACTTTTCAGATTAAGATTTTACTTAAAGACACATGGTACTCTTTCAAAATACAATATGCTATTAAAAATTAAACTAGTGGTTCGTTGACCAAAAAGCAGTGTCTTACGGCTCCTTGTCACATTTTAGATGTCTGTGATTTGTTAACGGTTCCACCAAAGAGACGTTTCCCCTCTAAATTTCTCAAATGGTTTAATTAAAATAATGTTTTGAATTTAATTTGAATATATATAGAATCTAACAATCAGAATCAGGTGATTTTTCATTGTTAACAAAGGAACAACTGTTATTGCTAATATATGTCATATTCATATAAGACATGTTTTATTCTTACACATCCAAACAGAAATGCTGATTTACACACATTTGCCTGAGCAGCTACAGCTGCCAGCTTGTCCGGCACATTTAGTGTGAATGATCAGCAGGATATAACCATGTTTTGAATCAAATAGAAAATATTAAAGCGGTGTAAATTTGGCATGTTTCAAATTAGCTGGCTGAGTCTTGTCTGCCAACCGAGCAGTGAATGGGGGAATTGTCAGAGGTGTATTTGCCATGTAATTGTAAAGGCGAGGATGTTGCCCTAACATCCCTACACAACAATCACAAAAAGACAGCCCATACAATTTTACAGTCGGCTGAAAAAACAAGCCGCTTAAATTGCTATTTATCATAATCACAACACGCATTAAAAGTGTCAAAATTGTTGAACTAAAGAAATACACCAACTCAGGAAAGTCCCCTCCTGCTGTTTGTTTATTTAGTAATTCAATGTAGAAAAATACAACCTCATTATATTTAAAGTGCATTCATTAGTTTTCAGTATGCCCTCCAGCAGCTATTAGACAGGTATAAATAATATAAACAGTGTTGTGACCTGTACAACTGAGAGGAGTCTCACATTCACAAACAGGCTGCACTCCAACAGGTGGGATTAGGGGTAAATTTAGTTCATGTGGGAGAGAGAGAGAGGGTGCAGAGAGATGTGAGGTCAATTTAGAAATAAGCTGAATAGAAGTTGAGAGGACAAATAAACCGGCTGACAGAACGGGAACACGCAGAGTAAGGCCTTCACGGTATTATGCCTTTATTTAGAAATGATAGAGTTTATGTTGTTCTGTAGCTGAGAACTCTTTAGCTGTCACACAAAAGCTTGTTGGACTTCCACCTTTTAATAATGTTTTCATAGTGCACATAACAAGTGCTGTGAGTGAAAACTGTCATTCAAATTTTGAGATATTATTTAAATCGGCTCCAATTAGGTCCCTCATTAAAGTCGGGATTAAATGAAAAGTGCCCTTTAACCATTTTTGGTCAAATTACTGGTCATATTGTGCACCTATTAAACATAAAATGCAAATCTATAAAAATGAATTTCTTCGTGTTTTAATATCAAAATCCTGTCATCTTTTCTTCCTGTAAAATTTGACGCTTGCTTACGTTAATTAGCACCGACCGATTTCAACCTATAATATCATGACATGCATCAATCAATCGATCCGCAACTTCTCGCGACAAGGGAGTTGTGTGTGTGGAGCCACGGTACTCCGTAGCTCCATATCAAGCTACATTCGAAACCCGTCCACTTTTTTAGCCGTCCAATCAAATGCATCGCTGAACTATTCCGTTTCAATGGCTTGGCAGCTGCTTGGCCATTACTAAAAGCTCATCCTTAGAGAGACAAAGCCTTGATCTCCAAGTCCTGCGAACTACCCGCTTTTCATTGGCACCAAAGTGGGCCATTTGATCTTTGGCTGACTCCCCCGAGTTAATTTGATTTCATTACAAACACTGCTGCAAATAGAGGAAATAACCACAGTAAAATCTAATCAAAAACCTTATGATTATGGTGGCTGTCGTGATGGAGAAGCCATGAATCCTACAGTGTGACAGCCGTGTGGAACTGTTCTAGTCTAAATAAATCATGCCATTGAGATCGTGCCAGCAGTATGAGCAGCTATGATCTAGTGTTACCTCGCTGCTCCTCTCTCACTGTACTCAAGCACTCTCTGATATTGTCTTTGGTTCAGTGATAAGTGGTTCAGTCACTGTGGCCTGCTGTCTTGAAATCAGATGGCAGTGTGTGTGTGGGTTAAGTACAGTTTGAGAGGCAACAGGATTAATGTGTTGAATCGGCTGAGTCGTCAGCATGTTGCCAGCACAGCCAGACACAAAGTAACATATTTTGGACATGAGACATGAATATAAATGCACACACACACGCAGGCTGGCATGCACAGACGCACATACATGTAGTACTCATACACGTACACAATGGTTAATGTATGAATGTACATACAATCTGGGCCTTGCTCGTCCAGCAGAATGATGCAAGGAATGTAGTTGCTAACAAATCCATAGCCTCAATGTTATCTAATAATAATTAAAAAAAAGCCTAGTAGGATGTACTGGAGATATTCTATCTCAGATGCATGAAGGTGTCATGTGGGATTAACATGTTTTTTTTCTTCTGTTTTTATTAATTATTTAATTAATTTCCTCAAATTTCTTTATTATAAAAAACGGATGTAAATTAATTGAGTGAATCCATAAGTATTGCAATTAGGTATCTGAGTGTTTTTTTTTGCAGTGTAAACACTATAGTTTTAGTGATTGTTTCTTGAGGGAGTCAAGTAAGTGTCTTGTTATATCACAAAGTAGACAAAAGGTCAGGGGTTTCAACTGATCTACTCCTAAGAACTCCTTAGGATGGAGTGTCCATTGACTAAATATACCTTTACACCTAGAATGACATCTTGTAAAATGATGTTACAAGGAACTCTTGACATTTTATTTGTTTGTTATAACTGCCTGGATTTTCTCACGAGTCTCTTTGTGGTATCCATTGAATATTTGTCTTGTATCTGTATTGGACATATACGTATAATCTGTTGTATTGGAGGTGTGATGGGATCTCCATTTAACGTAACTCCATTGTCAGTTTAAACAAATATATAAGCACCATATATAAAAGCAATAACTTAAAAAAAATCATCAAGATTTAAATGTGAATGAAAAATCACTGTTGGAAAAAGCGATCGGAAACAATACATTTTCTTCATTACTTCCTATTTTTCATATGCTTCATCTGTTTGTATCATCTGTTAATAAATGTTCCATTTCCAAATCATTGAACTCAGACTGCAGACTATTCAGTGCTCATCACCTCCACTGGAGTTCCCCAGGGTTCACTCCTGGGCCTCCGCGTCTTCTCTTTCTACTCTCTAGTCTTTGGCTCTTGCTTTCATATCACATAGCTTTTCCTGCTGCTCTGAGACCAGCGACGCTCTACCTTTTACTTTCCATCCTCTGACAGCTTGGGAGTGTGACACATGGGGACTGGTAAAGTTTCATCTTAGCCGGCAGTGTTCCTCTGTTCCTCCAGTCGGATGCTTGTCCACCACCTTCAGCTCAACCTTGACAAGACTGTGCTGCTGTTTTTCTTTGGCAAAACCTAAGCAAGACTTCCCTGTCAATACTGACAACACTGCAGTGACTTGGATAACAAACTGCTCTGCGAGTCCAACATCATAGCCATGATTGGAACCAAACATATCTCCCAAATGAGACTATCCACAACCACATTATAGAATTTAAAGTCCCTGTATCTCATCCAGCGGCAGCCAGACTTGTCCTTAGTGTCTCTTGTCGCATTGCTCCTGCTGTACTGACTTTAAAAACTCATACTGTACTTTCAGGCCATGACCTAGACTTCTGTCCACGCTCTCTGTTCTGGTACAATTGTCCAATTATTTATCCCTCTCCTTGCAGTGGCCTTGCTGCCTCCTTTCCTCCCTATGGAGGACGGACTTTCCCACCTGAGTTAGATGAGCATGAGTCATTACCTCGTCTCCATAACAACTTCAAAACCTACTGCTGAGTCATAGCTTTAGTCTTTACTTGCTTACAAAATGGTCTAGTTTTGATAAACCTCTTACTCTGAATGAAAAGCATCAGCTAGATCAAAACAATGGAAATGTCAGTTTTATTTGTAAATCCACAAATACGCTCAACTAATAACGAGACAAGAGTACAATAATTGAATTGATTATGGATTTGCAGAGGGGTGTGTGGGTGTGGCGTTATCTAGTTAGGAATATCTGCAGCGGGAAAAACTACTGGCTGATGACTTTGATAACACCATAGGCGGTGCTCCTGTGTGCCACAGAAACAGCGTGTGGTCAAGGTGAATGCAGGAGCAGGAGGAAGCGTTGGAGAGCCATTCACTTAACACTCCACTCTGTTTTATCTATGCTGTATGATCAGAATCATTTCATTTGAGGTTGCTGAAATGTATTAATCCTGTGCATCAGACCCATATCACATTAATAAATGAGTGTTATTATTCATGGGATTTAAGATTCAGGATGTGTTTCCTACATAGTAAGGCTCTCGGTGGAAATATCTATATGTTTTTTTTGTTTTAACCAAGAGTCAGCCTTCCACCACCCTGAGTTTTCCTTTTCTTTCTTGAAACTGTAGTAAAGCTGAGAGGAATACAAAGTAGGGTAAATCCAGCAGAAAAAAAAGATTGTGACTGGAATCAATCCTAGCTGGGGGTGAATGTTGTTCCGGAGACGAGAGTCTTAAACCACACTGTCTCAGAGAAATTATGTGCATAAAAAATGACTAACTAAGAAGCAAGGGGATGCAAGGCAGTGGAGAGATGATTTACAGTAACGCCACATCTTTAAATAAACTACTAAATCACTCACCTGCAAAGCACCCTTTGACACTATCTTACTTTAAAATGACTTTCAGCATCCTTTCGGTGTGTCTCTGCTGTCATCACAGTTACCAGTCGAAAATGAGAACAAGCGAGACGGGACTGATTTAAAAACCGATGTCATGCGTATCCATTATCGGCTCAGCGGTTGGCTGCTGCAACAAAGATATGTGACCAACAAGTGGATTAGAGCAGCAATGCTTATGAGAAAATAATCAGAGATAATGGAATTATCAGAACAGAGAGAGGGAGTGAATTGGACATGACTTCAGGCACTGGCTTTAAACAAAACCAAACCAAAACAACTCTGCCAAATATGTACGGGAGCATCTCAGTCTGTCTGTCTTCTGTGTTAGAAAGCTGCAGCTGGGTGCTGTGCCCTTCATAAACAGCGCTGGTTGCCATATTTTGTGGAGCTGGAGGGGTTGTGGAGTGTGTGTATGCGCACACCATGACAGGTTTCTGTGTGTGTGTGGCTTGACTGTGACTGTTATCATTCCTTGTGTGTGTCTGTAATTGGCCACGTGTGTGTGTGTGTGTGTGTGTGTGTGTGTGTGTGTGTGTGTGTGTGTGTGTGTGTGTGTGTGTGTGTGTGTGGGGGCTGGCAGAGGTCGCAAGGTAATTGTCCTGTGAAAAAAACGTTTGCCAAATGTGTGTATGTGAAGCAAAGCGCACGAAGGAGGGCTAACCTCTGCCTCCATCTGTCCACGTCTGGCTGTGAACTCATAATCTGGCCTGTGGAGACAAACCCTCTTCACTACTTGCCACCTGCTTCACAAATACAGGTTAGATTGAGGTTGTTACTGTTATGGATCTGCTGACGAGGATGCTCCGTTAATAATGTGCCGTACATAATTGTTCCCGTCCATATCCTGTTTATTTTAGGGACTCTTTATTATTCAAAACTGGATCAAAAACCAATGCCGTTTTACACTCGGAGCACGCCGCTTACAGTTTCATTCGGGGCACCTTCTGCTGTGCGCAGGAGCCGACTGAATTCCTGACATGTGGAGCATTTCATGTATTTTACTGAGAAAGTGTTTGTTGTTTACACCAGAGAAGTGTTTGATTTGTTCTAATTATGTGCACCTGACACTGCATACCTGTTTTTTTAAAGAGGTTGGACTGTCACAGTCACTTAGCAAGACATGTTCCGCATTACAAAAGAGAAGATGCAGCAGATGGAAACTTCAAAGGGCTTTTTACCATCAGAACTACACCAGATATGATACAGTATTACATTCAAGTATTTAAACATGTACATCCTCTTCAAGTAAAGCATTTACAAGTCTCCTGAAAGGAATAGTATGACGTTTTGGAAAAGACGCATACTAAAGTGTAAACAAGATTTACGGGGAGTTAAGTGATGAAATATTTCTTGTCTCCGCTGGTTGCTTGGCAACCTCACGGTTTTAACAAAACTCCAGGAAGTCCCTGCACCCTGTCAAGAAACTGTGTGACATGTCTTCACTTAAGTTCTCCTGCATAATAAACAGACGAGATATGACTAGAGCCAGACCTATATATCGGCTAATTCCAGATTTGTAACAAGAAATTGCAGCACAGAAATATCACACGAGCTTTGGGGGTAATTTAGAAACTGTGTCATCATCATTATATAGTTTGGCAATCAGAGGAGCACTGGCAACTGTAAAATGTCCCACTCCGTCTCTATCTTGGTCACAATTGATTAATAATAACAAATCCAAGACATCCGTATCAACACTGTGTATCAGTGTTATGTGTTTAAGTAAAAAACAAACTACTATCGGCAAATATATTCCTATCCTGATCCGGAAAGTGTCAGTCTCGAAAGTGAAATAAGGGTCGGGCTATAGATATAACATCACAAACGGTGAGTTGTAGTGATGCTGGTAGGAGGATTCACCTTTTGGACAGAGCCAGTCTCACTGTCTCTAGTCTTAAGCAGGCTAACTCTCTGCTGGTTGTAGTTTTAAATGTCAGTGGTAATGATTTTCTCATTTAACTCTCATTAAGAAAGCAAATGAAAACGTGTTCCAAAATGTCAAAACTATTCCTTTTAATGTGCTATTTTATTATTTATTTTTTTTCTAGTGCAAATTTTCAGAGCTGCAATTTCCAGCAACCTCCTCATACGGCGACCGATATCACTATCATCGCTATCGTATCCAGTCAGTGCAGTGCTGCCACAATCTTCTACTTATGGCCCTCCTCGAATCACCGACGGATTAAGTGTTTTGCTGAAGTGCATCTCAGCAGCAGTTGTTAAGTGAATGGAGACCGGTGTCCATTTCACCTCCCTGATTAACTCAGCCAGGATTCAAACCGGTGATCCTAACGTGCCCGGCTCTTCTACTGTGAGCTGTAACCAACTGATCATTTTAATGGTGACAGTGAGCAGCTGAATATACTGCATACCGTGAAATCCAACCTTTACGGTTATACTGGGGCTGACACATTCTCAGGGCCATCATAATATGTAAAACTTTTAAGATCTGGGAAGTAGTTGAGAGTTATGATGTGTTTTATGATCCCATCTCTACCCTTTACTTCTCTCTGTTATTTTCCCCCCTTCAGTCTTCTTCCGTCTCCACCAACCAGTGTTACTGATATCGTCATAATGGTACAATACAATGGCAAAATTAACAAGCGAAGAAGAAAATCAAAAGTGAGATTGTCACGGGGCGATGCTCCAAAAGCTCTGCAGCATTTGCTCGCCCTGCTTAGCATTGTGCCAATGTGATCCCTGCGTGCACAGCAGAAATGATGAGGGTGTGCAAACACGTTTGATCCTTTCCTCCCAGGATGCATGTGGAATACTGTCAGACAGAACAGGTGCCAGTGAGTAGACAGAGAAGTGTGTTTTCCGACCTGATAATGTGGGTGAAAGTGGTAATTTTCTTCTGCACACAGGTTTAGTTAGGAAGCCTTTTAAGGTTATGACTTGTCGTCATAAAGCGGTGAATAGGAAATGAATGAAAGGCGTTGAAGATTAACAAGACAAGGGCCACGCGGGTCTATTAGGGTAAAATAAAGCAGGCGGGAAGTGAATAAAAGAGAGTAAGTGAAACGCACTCCTGTGATTGTGGAAAGGTATTTTTCTTGGGGTTGTCTCCAAGAGAAATATGAGAGAGCAGCAACCTAACATTTACAAAGTACAACGCAGATATTCATCATCACTGGCCTTTTCCATTGATTCAATGATATAATTCTACCACATGTTGCTCTGAGATGTATCCCTTTTACTGATACAATAAAAAGCACACCTTAGGTTTAAACCTTTATTGAATCCGTTGAAAATGATTCAGCTATTTAAAGAGAGAGAATGTTGGAGGATCTTCCTTGATTTAAAATGATTCTCAAGCCCCTTTTCTGTGTCAACAAGTTTTACTTGGCATTCATTCTTCCCTCTGACACCCGCCTCTTCCAGCCCTCTCTCCATCGTCCCCCTCCTCCTGCTACTCCTCCTCTTTTCAGGCTTTGTTGTGCTTTATTTTTTTTTTCTCTCCTCCCTTGTTTTTGGGGTTGCTTTCTGTGATGTTAGGGTGGCGAATGTCTGCGAGCACGCTCAGTTCCTTGGCAAATAAAAGGTGGGGGTGTACGGTTGCCAATCAAGGCCTACTGCTTCTTTTTATTCCTTCAGGGTTTGTCTTAGGAACAGCTCTCAGAAGCAAAACTCACACAGCGGGAGTGAATAATTAGCCTCCCAATTTTTCCTTGAATCGGGAACTAGGTCGCCCGGCTGACACATGTCTCAATAGCGAACAACCTCACTGAAAGAGGGAGACCTATGGAGGTTATAAGAGCCCCATAAAGGAATGCTGCTTCACCTACTGAGAGGGACACAGAGTCAGAGAGGCAGAGAGAAGACACAAGCATTTCTCTTTTTTTTTTTTTTTTTTTTTCCCCTGTCTGGCTTTGGCTGGTGAAAAAGTGAGTCACATGTGGAAAGCGGCGATTCCATGATAGCAAAAAAAAAGAAAAGAAAACATGAGCAAGAAAAAAGAGGGGAGGAGGGGCGGGAAGAGGGAAGAGGGAGGGAGGAGGGGGGAGGACAAGGGAGAGATGCATGTAGTGAGAGGGAGAAAGGGAGGGGAGCGTGCGTATGACGGGAATTCATGCTTCAAAAAGAAGAAAAAAAAAAGTGGTTTGTTTGGAGGGAGAGAAGAACATCTGCGATTTCTCTTTGGGCAGTTAGATATGCAGTTTGTTGTTCTGCATGCCTCTTTTTGAGGCTCCTTGTTTGCCATCCTGTCACCAAAATACATCATTGAAAATTGGTCACTTCCAGTTCACATCCTTCTCATCTCAAATCTGTTAGAAAGGATCAGTGTGTTCTTCGGCTGTGCCTACTTTCTGGCTGGGTGAACAAATGTCCAGTTTGTGGTCACAGATGTTCTTCCAAATACGAAAAATGTGCTTGTGGGGGGGGAAAAACCCTTTCTCCGACTTTTCCTGGATGCACAGAGAGAGGAGGGAAAGTGAGCTAGGAAACGAGGACTGAAGGAAGCAGACTGAGAGCCGAGGAAAAAATTGCCTCAGTCATGTTTACTTGTCTGTACATTTGTGGGGCAAGGACTGAGAATCTCTGATTTCCTTCCCGCCTCTTCTTTTTCTCTCCACCCCTTGTGGGGTTGTCAGGGCGTGGTGGCCTGTGACCCCCTGACCCTGCACCGTGTGTGTGTGCGTGTGTGAGAGAGAGAGAGAGAGAGAGAGATGAGACGGTAGGGGTGAAGTTTCCCAGCTGCACCGAGAAGGGGTGGGGGGTGTACGTTTTTTTTCCTTCGCAAGCTTTCGGTTTTGAAAGAAAAGCTGCAAACTGAAAGAATGAGAGCTTTGTGTGTGTGTGTGTGTGTGTGTGTGTGTGTGTGTGTGTGTGTGTGTGTGTGTGTGTGTGTGTGTGTGTGTGTGTGTGTGTGTGTGTGTGTGTGTGTGTGTGTGTGTGTGTGTGTGTCTTATAGAGAGAGAGAGAGAGAGTGAGAGAGTGACACAGAAAGAGATTGAGGGACTAAAAGAGCAACGGCGAGAGAGTGTAGCAGAAGTAGACGGAGGAGAAGAAGAGAGGCTGTGAGGGAATTAGGAAGTGAAGGGAATCGGTGTAAGTGTGGTGAAAATAGTGAAAAAAGTTGAAGGGTGGGGCAAACTGAGACGGAGGGTGGAGGGAAGTACAAGGGAGGGAGAGTATGACATTTCTGTTTGGCATTCAAGACGATCAACAACCTAGTGCTGATATAGAATACAGGTTTATAGGAATGCCTTAAAACAAACCAACTCTGTTTATGTACTTTCCTTCCGTTTGCCTTTGCGGCTTCATGTTTAAGTTAGAAAGAAGGAATCCTTTCTCCATCTTTTATGGGGTGAATTGGAACCAAAAGAAAGATACATGTGCGGCACACAGAAGTCGTTCACCTCAGACTTTGATATGTCTCCATGCATGCAAGATTAATGTATGAGATACTGTATAGATCGTGGGGCCAATATTTATTTTGCCTGAGGTTATACGTTTCTATTTCACATTTAAATTCCAAGTGCAAGTCATTTTAATTTATTCATGAGCTAACTCTCACCCATAATGATCTATATGCAATAAAAAACTTAAAAGCATACTGATAGTACAGATAGTTCAGAGTGGATCAGACCAATGCAACCTTCTGTGCATACAATAAGATAATATACTGTATATTTGGGCAAAAATACATTATATTTGGTTTGAAACATGTCCGCTATATCACTTTAATGATTTTTTTTGTGGTGTTTTAAAAAAAAATCTGAATTAAGGGACAGCAGGTGTCATACTGTGTGTTGTAGAGATTGTAAAGCACTTTGATGCAAATTTGTTATTTCTTATTCTGGGCTACATAAATATAATTGACATTGATACTATGCAGCTTTAGGTAAAGGGAGGGAGAGTGGCTTGATTCTCTGCTCTGGTAATTATACTCGACTGTATCCTTACAGAGACAATAGCAGATGGTTGTTAAAACAAAAAGTACTTTGAGCTAAAGAACAAACAATGAAACATGTTGTTGTTTATATAGATAGATATGAATAGCCCTCCTGCACATCTTATTTCAGACTTTAAGATTTTGCTTCAGGACATAAGTATTTTGATGTGCAGACTAAAACCAGATTTGTTTAACACCGAAGATGACTCTAAAATCTCAGCTATATATATGTATAATAAATGATGGAGGATTAAATGGAATGAATACTGTTGTTGTTCCCTTTGATCCTCCTTTTTGAAGACGAGCCAGCTGCCTTTGATATCTGCAGTTTGTGAGGCCTCTCAGCCGGCGTCAAGTGACTACAACGGCCAAATTGATTTTCTCCCCTGGCGTTTTTATCAGCAGCATAGAAATGCTGATTTTGTGCTGCACTGCCCACACAATCAATGTCTCCACAATAGCCAGATATAGGGACTTCAGCTGTTTGTTAAAACACTTAGCAATCATGAAGATGTATTTGTTTTGATACTGAAAGTCTCAAATTTCTGCTAGCAAAAGCTACATAACCGAGTCTAAATGTAGTCACGCTCTTCAATATGTACCGTACTTAATAGACTGTTCTTAACCAAAGGCCATAACAGTGAATAAACCAAGCTACAAACTCCGGTGCTAAGAACTGAAGCCAACGCACTAGTGCCCCAAACTGCAGTTCTTCAAATGGCCACTTGAGGCCGCCTCCAAAAGTAAGTCAATCCCCGTAGTCGTCCAACTTCAGAAAACAGAAAGCTGTTTACAGGCTGGTACAAAGAACGTTTTTGTCTTAAAGTTAGCTACAATTGAGGGCGTGGCCTCATTGCGTGACAGGTGGGTGCTGTCTCAGGTCTCTCGCCACTAGCTGTCTTCTCTGCCTCAGTGACGGGTGACGTCACTGAAACCACGTCCATATATTTCATACAGTCTGTGGACTTGTAGTTTTTTGGATTATTCAGTGAAGTTACTGATTGTACTTTTTCAGTTCTAGCAGTCCAATGTTGTAACCAGTTGGGATTAAAATAACTGCCTGGTGGTGCCACTGAAATGAATTTCATCATCAGTATGTGTTTATTCTTGATCCTCCATAATCACATTTCCTGCACAGATGCCAGAGAAGTCTGAGAAATGTTGTCATAAAAACCCAGATAATGAGACCTTGTGAGACCAAAAGCAGAAATGATCATTCCTGAGTCTGAAGCAGGATTCCCTCACAACGCTGTGGAAACTACTTTTAGTTTGTTTGTCGTTTTCCTTTTTGGAAAAGACACATTTTCTGCAACAATGCTACGTAAAGTTGAAATTACACAAACGTAATTATGTACAAAATGATAGAGTATATACACACTCAAGTGTTGTTAGGTAAGAAAGACAACATGGATACAACTGATGTTCAAGCATCTGATGTGCTCATTCCATTAGATTGTGTTGAACATTTTGTTCGTACAACAGTACGCAATTGATCCGTGATGTCAGACTCCACCCAAATTTGGCTTGTTTTAATTATGGCCACATGCAGCATTTTTTTTAATTATTGTCTTTTAATTTCTACATCTTTCTGATCAATTAGGCCATATCTGACTACTAGATATTAAGGACTTGTTTGATGATTTGCTGTTTTATAATTTATGTCTGCAGTGATTTGCAAAGACTCCACTGAAAAATGCCGACACAGACACAACATTGAATGAACTGCAGCCTGGAAAGAGAGGAGAGCTCTCCATCTCTCTCTCATCCTTGAGAAAGAGAGAGAAATGGAGAAAGCCTTGCTGTCAGTCTCTCTCTTTCGCTCTCTCTTTTCTCCCCTCTCCCCTCTAGTGGCAGTTAGGAAGCCCAGTGGAGTCCCGCTAAGCCTCTCAATAGCTGCCCTGCCTCCCACCTAGAGGCCCATTCACTTCTAATGAGGTGCTCAAGTATCTGTGGCTTAACATGAGGGTCAACATCACAGAAATGTGCCCTTTTACACCGCTCTGGCAAAAGTGATTAATGATATGGCGCTCTTATATTTTAATCTGCTAGTGTTTCTCTTTAATGTGCATTATCAAACTTCTAAATGTAATGTTAAAATGTTATCTATCTGACAATCAGACAAAAATATTATGTTTCTCTGCTGCTTAACACAATGTTATACCTACAATATTCAGAAAATGTACACACATTAAATCCTTAAGTGCTACTGTAAAGTGTTTTTCTTTCACCACAGCGCTGTAATTTGCTAGATATTTGGCCTTGTGCATGGCACCACTAGGTGCTCGACACTTGACACATTATTTAGCTGAATGAATGGGAATTCATGGGAAGCGTCGCTTCACTCCTACCTGAACAACACTCAAAATATCACGCACTTGAGATGGTGTTGCAGACTGCAAACACGAGCCACGTTGAGTCGCAGTCACTCTTAAGTCTCCAAACTTCGTTTCTGACCATTCGTCTATAACCTCCCCTGATGTGGTGCTTTGGCGTGAGCTGAGGCTGTGTGGTTACACTGCCAGAGACATGGGTAGCTTCCCAGTATGAACAGGCACGGGAAGAGTTCAGTCTCAGGTCGATGTCATGGTTGTTTAGAAGGAGATAAAACTACTTGTACAAAGAAAAAGTGGGAGGAAAAGAGGAGGAGCTGTCAATGTTTCAGGTCTATTCCTTTTTGATGGTTTTTAATCTTTTCTACCAGCATATTTTTGTGAAATAGTGTCACTGGCTTTCCTCTGAACACTCTGTGTGTTTATTCATCCCTATATTTAACACTTAGTTTATCTTCAGTCAGCATCTAAAGGAAGAAGGATGTTCTGCACTTCAGAGTGCTACTATATGACTCAGCGTTGTGGTTGATCAGTTCTCTGGCTGTAGTTCTCTGATGAGCCAAGTCTTCATTCAAATTTCCAAGTATTCAGTAAGAAAAAATGCAAATGAATGCATGTTTCCAGTCGCTACAGTCATTTAAATATTAGGAGTTGGGTGCATCGAGATAAGCAGTTGCTGTCTTTAATTCTCCAGTCGTGTGCCATTGCAGAAGAAGAGGGCACAATGAGGTGACCCTAGTGCTGGTCAAATCTACCCAACGATGGAAAACATGACGTAAATATGGCACGCATTTGAGAAATGTCATTTCTATGGTCCACACAGATGTTTTCATCTGCCACCATTTTCATCAATCGAAAAATGTTGTTGCGGGTGGGAAATACATGTTCCCAGTGAAAAGCATAAAGGTGTAGATGGACCCAGGAATATCGTCGTTCAGACCACCACTGTTCAGAAACATCTGCTTACATCAATAGCAAACTGTAAATACAAGTCCTCCTCACCACATTCAGCTATGTAAACCGAAACAAACAGTTGCTGTTACTTCCTGTCTATTCTTACAAACAGGAGTTATTATGAGAGGAAACGGTAGACAAGATAATTCATTCATGGTGCAGTTTGAGAGCCATAAAACTCAAAATGTGAAAGGAATATAATAACAAATTTGACTAATAATTATCTTATTTGTTGATGACATGGTCAACAAATACACCCATAATAATCAGGGTCCAGGCACTTGTCAAACACCTGCACATCAACTTAAAGGAATAAAATCTTTCTAAATAAGTGTATTTTTGCCGTCTTGATCAATATTTATTCAATCTTGTTCAGCAGAGAAATGAATGCTTCCAGGGTTTAGTTTCTTTCATACTCCCGAGTTCATTTTACTTTTAATTCTGTGCAGAAATCCAAGAGGCAAGTTGTGATTAAGTGCGACCACAGAGACTAAATGTGTTTTCATGACAATGTATACTAAACAGTCCAGACACCTCGTCCGATTCATTTATTTATCTCCCAGTGACTTATGGGAAAACAGTTGGCACTTAGCATCCATCCATCAGCAGCATCCCAAACATCACAAATGTGTGTGTTTAGTGTGTGTGTGTGTGTGTGTGTGTTTAGTGTGCGGCGTGTGTGTGTGTGTGTGTGTGTGTGTGAGCTGAGTGTCGCATTATGTAAGGTTGTGGGATAATTCAGTTGTCTCTGTTTTGATTGTCGGGGTTAGTTAGAGGCCAATGCATACGCACCAACACACTCCTTTTTCACTGTCAGCATCATACAGAGCCCATTTTTATTTCCATATCCCCCATCGTCAGAGACTTTTCAGACCTCTTATCTTCTTTCTTTGTTTCTATTTTTGTTATACTTTGTTTCTATTTCAGTTGTTCCCTCTCTTTCACACTACCTATCCACTTGTATCCCTCTCTTCATGTAGCTAAACCTCTGAGCACACAATCACACACACATGCATTTTTATAGCAGTTTATATTACAGAGTACTCTCCCTTTGCACTTGATGTTGGTATTAAAGCCCCAGCTAGATCCTCTCTAGTCACCCTAATTACACCATCGCCTCTCCATTTTTACAGTAAATACCCCGTGAATTATTAATGACACTGTCAACATGCTCTTATTAATGAATCACACACAGTATTAGCCCAATTCAGCGCTGGACTGACTGGTGAGATGCTAAATAAATGAAAGCGCCTGATGTGTCATTTCTGTTTACCAAATAAAAAATAAATGAGAAGCTGAGAAATCTGGGAAATATACAGAAGAAAGATTTTAATCTCTAAAAAAAAAAATGGAACACCACATATTGAATTTGGCCTACAGTGATATCTGCTGCCTGTCTTGTTGGCTTGAGGAGAAAATTTGAGCCGTGGGCAGCTGGTGTTCTCTTGTGTTAACGTGATTCAGTCATCATTCAGTGATTCTTCTTTGTTGCTTCATTTATTTATTTTCCTCTTTATCTCCTGCATGCCCCATGATGATTGCTTCCCTTTCGAATGTGTGTAAAATGTGCATCTTTGTCTGTGGAATAGATCCCTGTTTGCACACGGAGAGGCTGACTCCTCAGAGAATCACACCTAGTCACTTTATACGTCATCGTTCTGCCTCTTTGTGTATACTTTCTTTTCAATCCCCTGTTAATCTTGCTGTTTGACGCAAGCAGGAGACACACACGTACAGTAAAACTCAAGTTTACGTTTCATCTCTCGCTCTCTGTCCTCTTCTCATCAGTATGCCTAATGCATGCCAGCAGCAGACATGCTTTAGCCTCCTAATATTCACACCAGGTCATCGCTGGCAGCAGTGTGACGCGCTGTGTAGCAGAAGCCATGTGAATAAACCACAATGTCACTTAAAGTTGTGACGTGATGTATATTCTGTGCATATTGTCACGTCCGCAAAAATTCAGATTTGTTCTGCAAACTTCAGCGTGGTGTAAGCTTTCTACAGCGTGTGCTCACAAAGTTCCTGTTTGTGCTTTCTCCTTTTTTTTTTTTCATTCAAGTCAAATTCCCCCATCGTCAGAGCCAGCGATATAAAACTAAGTGCTGTGAATTCAGCGTGCGAAGAACAAACGAGGGGAAGTTGTGTAAGGGAATATTGAGCGCTGCTGCGTTGACATGGCCTGGGTCGGTGCCAGCCACCCGTTCTTACCCTCCACTTTGACCTCTGCTCAGGAGAGGTGGGGGCCTTTTTCTGGCTGCAACTTGACTCCTTTGGCGCTGTCGGAGAGAGGAAGAGAAGATCAAAAACATGTAGATTGATTCAGTGCTCACACGTAAAATGACGTCACATACTCGATGAGTGGGCATATCCTGTTGCCTTCGTGTGCTTGTGTTTATATGAATACATGCGCTACATGGCGCAGCATTCACACCCTGGTCCCTTCTCTTGCCTCTCTGCCTGACTCACTCCCACAACTATGCAAGCAACTACAGCTCAGTCACCTAATTGATTCCAGACTTTCCCCTCATCCCTTCACTCTCTGTGAGCCTCCTCCTCCTCCTCCTCCTCCTCCTCCTCCTCCTCGCTGTCATTGCTCCTCGTTCTGTCCATCTTTCTGGGCTTTCTGGGTCTTAGTGTCTGCCATGTGTGCGTTCAATTTATTTGCTATTACATACATTTACTCATGAAGGAATGTACGAGTTTTAAAGTACGATTGTGCATGGGCTCCTCTCAACATAATGCTTTTACCTAACAAGTGCAATTTTTTTTCCTAAGACGAGACTTTCCATCTTTATTGAAATACAATAGCCATCATTAGGTGAGATGACTTGATAAGAGAGCCAGTTAAAGTTCATGTTTGAATGCCTGCACCTGAGGGGTCTAACTGGATTCGATAAGCAGACTGCCAACATTCCCAGACTTCAACCAAAATTTGTAAATCTAATCTGTGTCCGGGTTGAAATGAAGGCAATGTGAGTCATTTCGCTTCCAGTCTAACGCTTGTAGAGATTTGAATTCGGTTTCAACTCACAAGTCTGCAGAGTTTCCACTTTACTGCCATGTGGATTATGTGGTGGTGATGTGTTAGGAGGCATAGCAGAGACAGGTGTCGCAGAAAAAGTTTCGGAAACGGTGTCACTAGAGCAAGAGGATGTGTAAGTGACTGTCACATGTATCGGGGTGTTTGCTGTTTCATGATCTGAAGAGCAGTTTGAAATGAGGTGAGACAGTAAGAAAGAAAATATGTCCCATTGTAACCATCCATCTCAGAGTCTGTTACATATTTCAACAAGCATATTACACGCCTTATTTCTTGAGAACATATTCATTATGTGTAAAGAATACAGACGGTGATGCTCAAGTATGTATTGTAGTGTTTCAGTTCATTAGAATGGTCCATTAGTAGACTGTGACTCCTGAACAACAATGATATTCAAAGAGCCAGCATCCCATAATTAGTTGGCGTAAGGAAGATAGACAATTGGGTATGTGATGGTTTTAGAAATTGTGAATGAAAGGAACTTTTACAAGATCTTCCTCACTCAAGTGTCACCAGAGCTTCATGTGTGCAATGATGCGTCCCCTTTTCACCCAAAAGATTCAAGAGCTGATGAAGTTAAAAGTATGGGATCTACAGGAACGACAAAGATTCAACGATGTTTGCCTGCCGTATTTCAAGCTACGACTTCAGCCAGAGAACCCAAGTCGGTAGCAGATGTGTCAAGTGGAAATGTAAAGTCCCTGAATAATAGAGGTTCTCCTGGTAACATCCTGATTTCTTGCCAAACTTCCTGCAGTGGAAAACGGGCCGCACTGTCAACATGTTTTTATTCCCCGTCTCTACATGAGTGAATTTAGAATATATACATTTTCTGTTTGGTATTGAGGGCTTTGTGGCTCAGCTGGCCTATAGCTGCATTAACTCTGGCTCAGTGCCAGAGTAATACAGCATACTATTGCCGTATTAACAGCCTGAACAAAGACAGTGAACTGCTATAAGTAATATCCTGGGCTTCTTGGGTCCCTCTGCACACTTCTCTTTTATTTATACTGATCTCCACGTGAGTGTTGCGTGTGAAAGTGGCCCTGTTAGCAGTTTGTTTTGCTCATATTACACAAATACCTGTCCTTGGTGGGAATTTCCCCTTCATGTGGAGAATGCAACTGTGTCTAAAGATACAAAAACATCTGAATCTCCGTGGAAGGTGGTAACAGTTGAACTGATCTGTAATTATATCCTAAAAATCTGCAGTTTGATAGCCTTGTTAATCAAAATCGATACAACTTTTCGGAAGATATGATGCCGAGATTATGTTTTCATAATTATCAGAAAATACATTTTGCTCTCATCGCCCACTTCCACATCATCGTCATCGTCCTTATCTCTGTGTGTGTCTCTCTCTCTCTCTCTCTGTCTGTTTCTCAGTCTGTCTGTTTCTCAAGCATACTAAAGCATGTTGCTATGCACCAACACCACATATATATATATACACACACACACACACACACACACACACACACACACACACACACACACAGCTAAGACAGACCAGCCTCTCCTCAGACATGCAGCAGAGTAGCTAATTAGTAAAGTGGCAGTGGGGTTTTGTGTGAAATCACACACACACACACACACACGCATACACACGAATTGCCCACTGATAGTTCATAGCCTGCACACTGCAGAGACACCACTGGACGCCAATACTGCTGGTGCTATTGATCCAAGACAAATGAATGAATATGAGGGAGAGAGAGAGGGGAGGAAGGAAATTTGTGAAGCGGGGTCATCGTGTTCAAGACAGAGTGTTGTTACACCTCAACTCCCGCCTTCTCTCCCTCTCAGATCAATACCATCTTTGTGTTTGTTGGCACAATATTGTAGTGGTGAGTGGCCACTCCCTCTAGTGGTGTGAGACCAACACAGTCGCCGGACGCGAAAGAGAGCGGAGAACAGTTGTCAAAGTGAGAGAGAGAGAGAGAGAGAGAGAGACGGGGTTGGACACGCTAGGAAAAGAGAGGAAGGACAAAACAGAGAAAGATGAGAGAGAGAGAGAAAGAGAGGTGGAAATACAGAAAGTGGTAGTGGCGACCCAGTTCCATCACTGCTTGTTTGTGTTTGGGGTGGCGCAGCAGTTAAGAGCTTTGAGGCACGGGGATGGGGGAAGGAAGGTTTGCGTGAAATAAACATGCATCTGTCAGGACGTTACCTCACTGTACGCTCGCATACATAAATATACATACAGCACTTGCACATGCAAAGTCAGGCCCAGAGCTTGCATGTGCACTAAGGCACTTTGGGAACCCGTTGTCACACACGCTGCAGGCAGTGAGATGCACATAATGGTGCAATTTTGATGCCCCGATGTGGCATGTTCAGAGATCTGAGGCAAACGTTCACACACGCTGCAAAAGCACAAACACACTGTGACCGTACTTACCTGTACATACTCTGTTTTCTGGACTGTTTGGGATAAACACGGCACATCAGCCGCAGACATTTGTGTAATTTTTGGAGCGCTCTCACATTCAGTGGGCACAATAAAGATATCAGATTTTACATTTTGCAGTTTAATTAGGGCTCATAATTTTAAAGAATTTTTACATTTTACATTTTTTTTTATGTATATTTATTAGTCTATTTTGGTGAAAGTCAATAAAATAAATGAATACGAAAAGGAGGGTGGACATTGTATTTTTAAAATATTTGCAGCACACGTTGTTGCTTAACTGTTGTTGTTGTTATTATTAATATCATTTTTCATAAAATATGTATTTTTACTTGGTCTGATGCATAATCAGTCAGTCCATTTATGTTTTCTTCACTTTCTATCATTACTTTTAAAATCAGGAAGAACTTAATTTTCTTTTTAAAGAAAAGAAGAAGAAGAAGAAGAAGAAGAAGAAGAAGCTTTTTATCAGTGAAAATCAGTAAAAAACAAAAATGATGAGCTTTCAGTTTAATCTAATTGAGGCTGATTACATCCAGTCGCCTTTAAGATCTTTCAAGCATGATGCAGTTCCCTGTAGCTCAGACTGTGATGAATGATGGATCGTGATGCTTTAAAGCCCTATTGCACTTAGCTGTGCATTTAGTGTCTACAGCGCACTTTTCCCATGGGCCATCTGTGTTCCTCCTCCTGATTAACAGGCAGTAAAAACTCAAACCATGATGGTCACTGACTGACTGCTGATAAAACCACAGGTTCATGGTGTTCCTTATGCATCCCTACAGAATATCACTCTTTAATGTGTCAGATCATTGTTTCATTTCACACTCCATTTTCTATATTAATAATGTTTGTGTGAGGTTGTGTGTGTGTGCGTGCTTGGGTGGATGCCCTGACCTTGTTTGCTTGCAAGAATGATTTGTCACACCTTGTGTTGATATGGTGCAGTGAGCTCTTTGACAGCTACAATATAAACAGGAGCGTCTAATGTGGATTGCGTGTTGTCTTAGGCATCTAAGCATGTGCTGCTACAGTACCACTGGTGGGATTTGTAAAACACGTTGTACCTGTTAGGAGCTACACAACCACATGCAGGAATTAGGGGAGCACATGTGGAAAAGTTACTTTAAGTCCATTTCTCTGCGGTGTGTGTGGTTCAGGTTTGTTGACTTATAGGTGGGAGTGTTGGGGAGGATGCGAGGTTTGAGGTGTCAGTGACAGTTTTGGAGTCGCACGGGGTCAAGAGCCTGCTGTGAGTCGGCCATGACGAGAGTTAATGAAGATGGGTTGTGGAGGATTGGCAGAGTGGGGGAAGAAGACAAAAAGTTGTGGGATTTTGAAGCGAGGGAGAGATACAGAGACAGTTAGAGCTAATGAGGTGGATTTGCTGGAGACTTGGCATTCTGCTCGTGGTGCTCACTCTATCTTTCTCCTCTGTAGAGGAGCTGGCTAGAGCGAGCTTCCTGTCTGAGCCCTGAAGCAGGAGTAGATGAGGGGTGGGGGGAGGGGGGGGGAGTGGGGGAGGTAGCGGTGCTGGTGGAGGGGTGTTGGAAGCAATAGAACAGAGGAAGGAGGAGAAGGAGGAGGGTGAGGGGCGGGAGGGACCAGTGTTGAAATTGAATGCCAGGGCGCCATGTTCTCACCGCCAGCGTTTCCATGGTTACTGGGTAATTCTGGCGAGTAAGGAAATTTCATTCACTCTGGTATGAAGAAGAAGAAGAAGAAGAAGAAGAAGAAGAAGAAGGGGAAAAAAAACAGGAGCAAAATATCAACAAAGCAACAGAGAAAGAGAAAGGAAGACACACACACACACACACACACACACACACACACACACAAATGAGGGAAGAGAAAGAGAAAACCTCTACTGGGGTTTATGCCACCCATCCCCCAGGCGATCTGCCTCTGCCTCTGTCTCTCTTTGCTTTTTTCTTGTGTATTTCTGTGATGCTTGGTTTGTTTGCCACCACCCTATAAGCAAACACAACACCCACCCACAATCCTCCAGTTCTTCCAGGAGCCCTGCAGGTATATGGCAAAGAACAAAGAGAAACACTGTTAACCGGCCGCTGTGTGTGTGTGTGTGTGTGTGTGTGTGTGTGTGTGTGCGTGTGTGTGTTCTTTTTGGGACAAGGGTATTGGGGGTTGGTGTCGAGGGGGTTAAAGAAATCAAGAGGGCGCTCAATTGTTCACAACACATCTGACACATGTGAACTGGCTGCTGAGATGTCAGAAGCTCGGGCAAAGTGTAGCTGACCACGTTTTGTCTCCAGCTGTCTGTATTTCACCGAAAATAAAAGGGGGTTGAGTTAAAACTCTGTATGCGTGTACAAACCTGAGCACGCAAGCATGTGTGTCAGCCTGCACAGATACAGCCACACTCGGCTCTCCAGCTAACTGCTGTTGACAACTGCATGGGGTTTGACTGGGCTGCCGCTGCAGCCAACCTGACGGCTGTACAGCCAAGCACCCTCTGCAAACACACACACACACACACACACACACACACACACACACACACACACACACACGCACAGAGACAACTTCATCTCCAGTGTAATTTCTGATATGATGTGCAGGTTTTCTCATCAGCACATGCAGCATGTTTTGACAGAGTGGGCTATAAACACATGCAGTTAAACGCTGAATCATGTGTTGTTTATTATCCTCAAGCTGGTGCTTGCAGATGTTTCGCTGTCACAGAAAATAACATTACTTTCTTTATTGTCGAGATAATGAAATAGTGAGATTTATAATTTCACGATTGTGTTCTCCTTTTCTTCCAGTGGCTGAGGAGGGACTCTGGGAGTGCGGGCTGTCCTACGAGTGCAGGACCCTCCTGTTCAAGGCCATACACAACCTGCTGGAAAGGTAAAGAGCGATGTCCATGAAATATGAATACAAGTTGCATAACTGGCATTGTGATATCGAAAATCAAATGTTTTATGGAGTATATAACTTGCAGTATTATGACGTTTTTGCAGCTCCATTTAGCATTTATAAACAGCATATAATAAATAGTATGTATATATGTGTATACAACACACTATGATGTAGTTGGAAGCCGATATCATTTTTATTAGTGTAATAATAAAAGCTACAAGGCACCAACAAGTGGAGGCTGCTGCATATATATATGGAGGGACAATATAAGAAAACACAATTGTAATGATATAAAACATGTCTAGTAGTTATAGTTGTTGACAAATGCTGTACATTAATAAACACGTTAAATATCTTTATCGCTGCGTATAGCTGCATAATAGGCTGATATAATACATTTATCAAAGGTTTATTTTGTGCTATAGTGTTAATAAAGAGTTTATACATGCTAAATAAGGAAGTTAAAGTAAGTAAAAAAATATTTGTTTGCACTAATTTAATAAGATTACAATATCTGAAAGCAGGGTGTAGTATTTGGTGCAGGAAAGGTTTGAGTCACAGAGACAATCATAATGTGTAGAAAGCGAGTTTTCCTTCGGGATGACTAAAGCACCCATATGCACAATATTATCAATGAGAATAATGAGTCACATTTATTTAGCACTCTTTCGCATAATGTCCTTTTGAATTAAATACAAAAATTAACCAAACAAAAGAACTTTGTGTCGTATTGACAGGCAGTTTTAGTTTTTCTCCCAGCAGCTTCACCTTAATGAAATTATAATCTGAGCGCTGAATCACTTGCTCAAGTACCCAAAGCTCTCCTTTCTGAGTCAGAGCCATCTGTTAAATGAAGCAGCACATATTTGCTCTCTATTAAGTTAAGCATCAGTGATCATCATAGGGGGCAGGTTGAATTAACCTTCCTATTACCTTGAAGCTAACTCCTTTTATAGCTCACTATTTCAACACAGGATGGATCATTTGCACTTTCTCTTTCATATCGTACAGACAAAATTGACCTCTGTCACTGACTGTTATTATTAATATTTAATTATTTACAGAAATTAAGAACTATTTTTTTTTTTAGAGTTTTAAGCAAACAATTACAAATAAAGAAAACATGAATAATTCAATAAATCAAGCAGCAAAGAAATAAAACCTACAGAAGACTAATGTTAAGAACTTTAGTACAAAGTACATTGAGTACTAGGAGTACAACTTTATGTACTAACTGGAAAGATTTTGTACGACGGCTGAATTAGTCAGTCGATGCTCCAAGGACTTGAAGGAGCTGTATCTTCAGGCTTTTCAGCATTAGCTTCAGCATTTACTCACGGTAGTTGCTCCATGGAAATAATGCACTGTTGACCCTCGCAGTATATTCTGTGTGAGAGCTCCAGTGAAGTGACCATGCACATTGATCCGATACACCAAATTGATATCAGACACACTGACCTTTATTAGGCGGTTTGGGTATCTGCCATGATGTAACCAATCCAATTTAAGTACAGTTTCTTTGTTAATGTTCTTCTAAAATTAATTGTTTGGGGTCGATAAGACTGTACCAAAGATGGTAGAGCTGCAGGCTAAAAGCTTTGGATAGCTCAGCTCAGCTGAGTGCAGAGAAGTCCGTAAAATCATTTTGTAATTCCTTGACGCGGGTCAGAGGATCCAGCAGGGAATTCACTGGCACCTGCACACAGAGACGAGTCAAAGTTCTCAGAGCGCTGAGTTTTGTCTCTGAACGGAGGCCGACATGAGGTGAAGAAGTGCACGGATGGTGGGATAGCCAAATAGGGAGCATGAATGAACTGTTTGATGTGATCACATTTTGATATGACGAGAGGAAAGGGTTTTTGGAAAGCTATGTGTTAAAGTGCACACCACTTTGGGGCAAAGCAGATTAGCAGAAGATTACCTTTCCTTTACCTTTGCACCAGCACTGAAGATCGGTCTGGGTCTTGAGAACACTTTTTGAAGGTCTCTGTCTCAGTCTCGTTTTGGAAACATCCGCATTTGACCTCGGTCTTGTCTCAGACAAAGAGGACTCGGGATTTTCGTTTCAGACCACAACTGCAGGGGCATCACTACACTGCCTGTGCATTGCCTGATTTATTTATTAACATCATTACTGTTATTGCTCATACAACACAAAGGGAAATTCCCACACATACAAATCACCTCTGCATTGCCTTTTTGATTATTTGATCAGGACATTTCATCACTTGTACATACATGCATACATACAGTATATATGGCAATAACAGAGGTGAATGAAGAGGAATCTGTTTTCTGTGGGTGTTTTCATGGGAATGTGGATCTTTCAGATCCATTTGAGGAAGTGCCTCTGGTTATGCATGTTCCACATTTTATCGTAAGTGTGTCATGAAGTGTGGGACTCGCACTGGTCTGGTCTTTACTCATTTGTGCCTACCTCAATCAAAATGTAAATAATGTCGCTGGAGGCTGCAGGGGTCATACGATAGCTTCATGGTGTGATGCGAGGGGTCGTGCAATATGTTGCTTGTTCTTATCATTGTTTGTGTAATGTGTGGTTGTTATGTGCTCTGGTACATGTTGCTTTGTTTGTCTGTTTTATTTGTACTACTATGGAGGCAGCTATGATGATGAGACGATATGTCGTGTCTCATAATCATGTGTGCAGCATTGAGTCCAAGACAAATTTCCCTATGGGGACAATAAAGTTGATTAAATAGTGATTGTATATTGACCTCAAAGGGTTGTCTCTGTCCTACACACTCGGGTCTTGATCATCTCTTGCTCTGGTTTAGGTGGTCTTGACTACAACACTGCTATGCACTGAACTCTAGAGGGACGGTCTGCTGCAGTTTTTGAATAATAAGTGAAATCATAAAACCATTCTAACCATAACAGGCAAAGAGCCAAAGTTAAAGTCGAAATGATTCTATGAGTCTTGTGGCTTATTTTTTTGCGCTAGATAAAAAGATTTCGAAAAGTGATTTAACTTCTCTTAGGTCAACGAGATATAAAACCACATTATTAAACAGTTTCTACTCATATACGCTGAGGCTTTAAGGCCTGGTATTGTGGAAGCTGTCATTGATAAATAGTCTGTATTGTAATGAAATCCTTTACACCACCAGAAGCATACAAAATCACCATTGAGTTGAATCAAAACCTCTCTAAGCCTCTCAAGAATACTACTTGTTGCATGATTCATACATTTCCCAGCTCTCTTTTTCCTTGTTTGATGAGTAACTTTCTTCCTCTTCTCTGTTGGCTTCTCCTCCTTCTCCTTCTTCTTTACCGCTGCAGATGTTTGATGGATAAGGGGTTTGTGAGGATCGGGAAGTGGTTCTTCAAGCCACACGAACTGGAAGAAAAGCTGTTGGGCAACAGGTAAGAACTTTCACTGCACACGAACCTCACTGAGATTTAGTCACTGGACTTCTTCAGCATGTTTTTGTGTGTCACAAGGTCCTCGCGTATGTTAGTCTGTGAGAAATATACACTACAGAGGTCCATGTGTGTGACACAGCGAGGCAGCGTGAATGGCTTTCATGTGATTCAGTATTTGTCGAGTCCCCTCTCCTTGATGTTCCAACGGCTGGCTCATGGTGTGAGGCTGTTAAAAAAAAAAAAAAAAAAAAAAAAAAAAGGACAGTGAGAGGTGAGTGCCGGGCTGAGTCGAGCTCTCACAGCTCTCTCTCTCTCTCTCACTCTCTGTCTCTCTGGGTGAAGAGAGGGTGTGTGTGTGTGTGTGTGTGTGTGTGTCACACTGTAAATGTGTAGGCAATGTGGGAGACAGTCAGACAGACTGAAACGGAGTAAAAAAGAGGGGTGGGTGTGATGACAGTTGCTCAGCTTGATGCTTCTGCCCACTTCAGCTTCTTCTGCTGGTGAGGACGCAACATTCCTTACATCTCTAACTGCGCGGCGCTTAAATGCATTCAAGCAGGAAACCACTAAGCTGTCAAATTGCTTATTTTAGAAATCTGTTAGTATACCGCTTGGAGGGAGCAAACACAATAAAAAATATCCTTTTAGTCATAGTTGTAGTTTTTTTTAAACTAGATAGCCGTAAATTGCATTGTCATTCAGATGTGGTTGCAAATTAAGAGGTGCGCATAAAGCTCCGGCTCTAGAAAGTTGCTGACACAAGTGCAGTCTGCTGTGATGCGCTGTAGCAAACTCAAGGTTTAGTTGTTCAGAGCAGGTGGAAGTCCCTCAGTGAGGCGCACCCGTGTGTCATCTCAAGAGAGTGTGTGTGTGTCACTTGTATTGCATACGTATAGAGTTTGCAGAAAGCCTGACGTGACTGTGAAATTTGTTGTACCTAAAAGCACTCTTGTAAATTAAAAGGGAAAATAAGGTGCTTCCATGCAGGGCACCAGGGCTCGCTGAATGGTTTGTTGACAGTGGAAAGGATGGGAATCAAATGGACATTTTACCCTAAAACACCCTACATGGACACCACACTTCTCACATTGTATCCCTCACCCTCTGGGCACACATGGTGGTAATCAAATTGAATTATCAGACTGAAAAGGCTTAGACTTTGCTTTGAAGAGGAAAAGAGGAAAAACACATTACGACCAGATATAACCAACATTATGAGCTACCGAATGGCAGTGAAGCATATAGAGTCACTGATCAGTAAATTACGTTAGTGTGGTAAGTGGTGGTTGTGTGTGTGCATACAATACTGCATGCAAACAAGCATATGACTTTTACTGAAATTACACTCCGTGTTTCAGTGCAGAGATTTACATGTAAGTGTGTCTCTTTTGTGCATCATGTAAATCCTCATTTGACAGCTCTATATGATTATGTTGTCAGCTGGTACGCCCCCTGCTGAGCCAATCCTGACTTGTTCTGGCTGTAAATTATTGAGCATCCTGGAAGGAGAGACGGAGAGGGAGAAGGGGAGAAAGATTCTCCCTCTCTCAAGCACATAGAGCACAAACAAATACAAATCGTATGCAGATGTCTGCAGCACTAGCCCTGCTGGTGCATGCTTGCACTCTGCAGGTGTTGCATGCATCACATTGTCTAAGGGATCCATGGCATTTTTCCTTCCCACTGCTTGCTTCCAACACACATTGCAAACACACATGCTGTCCTACATGGCCACACACACACACACACACACACACCATCCCTCGTTCCCAGAATAGCAGTGTTGCCCCACAATTGACAGTGTGAGCCTTAAGGACCCCTGCAGATCCCTGGCCGTCAGTATCTTCATGCCATGAGGGAACATTGCTCAGTTAGGCATACACTGACCTCCTGCCTCAGCTGGAGCCAGCTCCTTTGTCTCTTCTTCACTCCCACACTGTGCCTTTTATCCCCAATAGGGGGCGCTTCAGTGCTAATATCCATGCCCCCTTACCCGTGCCAACCCCTGTGCCTTAGCGCCACCACCTTTTGTCAGGCTTATCTGGTGTTTACCTCGTATGTGTCCCAGGGGCACGGTGAGGATTGGCACATCCAGGACACATCCTAACCACCCTCCTCCTCCTCCTAGTCCCCCCTCCTCCTCTCTCAGCACAACACTCGTGCTCTCTTTGTGTCTGAATGAGAGGAAGGCACTCTGGGTTGGTAACGGATTGCATCAGACGCTGAGGGGAGCAAGAGAGAGAGAGAGAGAGAGTTACAGGGATACAGAGAGTGAAAGAAGAGGCACGAGAGAGAAGAGCAGGGAGGAGGCTCGGTGGGGAGGTGGGGATCAGAGAGGATGGGGGGTCGTAAATTAATCATTACTATAGACGGATGAATGGATGTATTAAAGACCGTCTCTCATTAGTTCAGTCAATTCTATGCATGCCAAATACACTACACAGTATATTTGTTAATCTAGGTGCTTTCATTGGCATTAATGACCATATACTCGTGCATAAATAATATATTAATATATTGTACTGTGTAGTAGAGCTGTCCTCTGGTGCTAGACCATGAAACAGAAGCAAGTTGCTCTACCTATTTAAACTACTTTTAAAAATAAAAGCTCTGAAATCCTTACTTGACCTGAGAGAATAAGCCTCTGCTCTCCTCTCCTCCTCCTCTCCTCCTCCTCTCCTCCTCCTCTCCTCTCCTCTCTCCTCTCTCCTCTCTCCTTTCCTCTCCTTTCCTCTCCTCTCCTCTCCTCTCCTCTCCTCTCTCCTCTCTCCTCTCTCCTCCTCTCCTCCAGGGACCAATGACATTGAAAAATTAGCCATCTCCCAGGCAACAAAGATTTGCTGTATCACAAGGTCACATAATCTCCAGAAATATAAACAACAACAACAATATATATATTTTAAAAACTGTGCGATATTTTAACCGATGCCAAGATAGTTTACTTTTATTCATTTGTACAATTAAAATAGCATAGTGAAGAGATGTATGCTGGGGAGGAAGGGAGCCAGTGGGATTTGTACAAAGTCCTCCCTAATATGAAAATATATTAAATTTAATGAAGTTTAATCATAAACAGACAGGCGAGAACAAACAACAAGAATAATGAAACAAGTTAAAACACTTGAACTCCCAGTTGCAATAAGTGAGAGAAAGGAAGTCACATGCTTCTGTCAAAACATGTTGGTGTGAAATGATGTCAATGCATTAGATCGATTACATTACATTTAATGCTTTTAATGCTTGAATTAGGGCTGGGTGACAATTCAATATGATAATTCATCCTCTTTCAATTGAATCATATTGTGATGAAATCATATATCGAGATGTCGTGATACACATTATTTTGTCTCAATTAATAAGCACTACTAATTCAAATTTATCAGGCAATCTAATCATTTTTGCACTAAAGTTCCTAATAAAATGAGGAAATAGTCAGTACTTTTCATTTAGTTCATACAGGAGCAAACAAAAAAATCAACTTTACCATGTGGTTATTTCAAAAAGACAATTTATTTATTGAATTACCTGAAAAAAAAATGCTTAATTTTGATATATCGTTATCGTTTTTTTTCTTCTTTTTTTTTAAACAAATTTTTACTTTCATTACAGAAAAAGATTATCAGTGTAAATATGTGAAATAGTTGATGGGTAAATGGTGTAAGATCCTAGATGTGTTGGATTGTCTTTAGATTGTCTGACTGGTTCACTTACTGGTGGTTACTTGACTTGTTACAAAGGTAACGGACTGAATGACTGAATGACTAAAATACTCTTATTGAGTATTGACTGGCTTATAAAGACCAGGTGTGAAAAAAGGCTCAGGGTTTGGATTTAGAGCATAAGGATTTAGAGAGTGTTGAGTGAGTAACTTTTATTAGTTCTTCAATACTTCAGTCAGTAAATACTTGTTAGTAGCACCCTTAAGGACAAGACATCCCTTCATTCGTCCTCTTGCTCTTTATTATTCCGCCGTCCAGACTTTTGCTTTTGCAATCGACTACTTCTGCAAACTTTAGAGCCAGAAACTTCAAGATGTTAATGTTTGTAATGGAAGTCGATGGAACTCTTCCTGGTTCATTGGTTTCTGCAGAGCAATAGGAGGCTAACGCGTGTTCAGGTGGAGGTTCTCTTCAGAAGAAAACTCTCTGTCAGCTCAAAGCCACTACTATGTAAATGACACTGAAATATGTGTGTGTCTGTATTTGTGTATATGGCAAAATAACAATAAAAAATATAGCACCACTTTTACAGTCATTTATGAATTTGACTGTTACTATAATATGTGCTTCAGTCAGTAGTAGAACAGCTTTTAGAGAGAGAGAGAGAGATGAGATCTATGCAGACTCATTGATTGACTACTTTGCACCGGAGCCATTTAAATGTTAATGCGCCAGAAGACAGACAGTATCTGATGTCATGTTTAGTTCAGTGTTATTTAAGTCATTTATTTGTGCTTTTAAGATGAAAGTTCAGGGGTGGCATCCCTTCATTCACCCTTGATAAATATTTGGATTACTGAATAATTAGCATCTTCTCCTTTTGAAACATGTTGTTCCTACATGTGTCTGGAGTGTCTCTCTAGAGACGGAAAGCAGAGGACACGTGAGGCGTGTAAAGGTAAAACCACTGGGAGGGGGCGAGAGAGAGAAAAGGAAGAGAAAGAGAGAAAAAAACACAGATCAATAGAGAGGATGGTGATACATCACAGCAACAGCCTTCCAACAGATCCTTTCCCTCTTTTTTTTTTTAATTAGGACCACAGACATGATGGTAAAAGCCAGTATTCACAGTTATTTTTTGCTGTTTTTCAGGACTAACAAGAAATCTAATTTCGACTGCGATAGACTGATTTTTATTTTTTTTTCTTTGCTTCTTGTGCCCATGGAGGAGGCGATGTGTGTGCACAGTTTGTGTCCTTGAGCACCTTTTCATTGTGAATCCATATACATAGTTGGAGCAGTATTTGAGGACAATCATTGGCTAAAACCACCCACTGGGAGCCACTGAATAATACATCAAGCTAACTGCATCCCCCTTATGCTCGTGTTAATAATACTGGTGTGTAATGGGTGCGTGCAGGAACATACGCACACACCTGCGTGTCTGACAGTGCTGGTGTTTTGGTTTGATTTGTTTGTATGGAATAAAGACATTGGGCCGGTGCAGTGGAAGGACTTCTAGAGCATGTGGACAGAGTATGTATACGCATGCTGCTCACAAGAGTTTATAAGAGGGTAAACATCCTCTACATCGGTCCACCAGAGCAGTGTTGACTTTCTTGTGTTCCTAAGAGATCTGTTCAGAATATGTAGGAAGAGTTAGGCAGCTAGAAAGATGAAGATAACTCATAATAGTGCTGCTGTGGTGGCAGACAGAGCATTTAAAAGTACAGATTAAGGAGATTAATCCCCCAGATTTGAGAGTCTAAGAAAATGCTATCATGCCTGCTTAGCGCACATGACTGTTAATGATATCTAAACAAAGGTATCACATCATAGGCTTTAGATGTCTCTAACAGTGGGGGGGAAAAAAGCTTTGTGTGCACATTTCTTTTGAACTGTTTATTGCTTTCCAACTCTAATCTAATCTTGTTTTATGTTTTACTCCCACGGGGTTAGACATGAGAGCGTCCCCACAACCGAGATAACCATTCCTATTTTGTGTGTGTGCATGTGATTGTACACACAGATGCATGTGTGTCAAGTCCATGATGCATGTCGGACATTAACCAGCTCCCCTGCTGGCTGCCTGGCTGGCTGGTGGTGCTGTGATGAGGTGCAAAGACACATGTTGTCACATGAAACCAACACAGTCCCTTTACCTTTTCTTTTCCAGTGGCATTCATGCGATGCACATATGTCTGTTGTCACATGTTGTCTTCCCTCTACATGCATACCATATATACACTTATGATATCATATATTTTACTGTTTTTTTTATTATTTTTTTTGCTGTTAACGCTGGCATACTTGGCTTACCGTACATATGGAGCCAAACGAAATAGACACACAGACGTACACTGTGTGTTCTCCGGATCTACATTCCCTGATTGATTTCACCATAAAAGTGTGCTCAGTAGCCACCCATTAAAACTCTGATCTCATCGATATGTGTGCAGCAATTGTAGTGCGTGGCACTGAATTATTCACCTCCTCCTCTTTCTCTCACACTCGTTTTGCTCTCACTCCTCATCTTACACTGTATCTTCCCTTCCTTGTCTTCCTAATTTCCTCTCTATCCTTCTATTTTCCCCTTTTCGTCTCTTCATGCATTTCCTTAATTGCTCTACCTCTAGTGCTCACTCTGTCTCCATCTTTTTCTATTGCTGTCTTTCTTTCTGCCCTGCTCTTCCTCCTCTCACTCTCAATTCTTTTTCTCAATCCCCCACCACACACCCCCTCTTCCCTCTCTCTGTCTCTCTCTCTCTCTATATCTCTCCAGTACTGTCAGCCCTGAGGCGAGTCTCAGCCATCACTCCTCTTCATTTATTAATACCTGTACTCATGCAGCCCAGCACACACAGCTGCCTCACATCTCTGTCCACTGTACTCACACACACACATATATATAAAAAATAAAAAAAAAACACACTTGCACGCACGCTTGCCGAGTGCACAAATGTCCCCCGAGGATGCAAGAAGCCCTGTGTGTCCACACACTCACACCCGCTTACTGTGCAGAAAAATGCCCTTTGTAAAAGGACAGGGAGCATCAATCTACCAGCTGCGTCAGCCTACAGTTTGATGCTCTTTTTGTAGTTATGCTTTTCCCTGAATCACATTTAATTGCACTTTATTGCAGCTATAATAGGTCTTTGGTCATAATAGTTGCACATTAGTTAATGGAGACTGATTGCCTCTCTGTACACAATATTTAATTTAAAATGATATCATATTCATCAGTGGCCTTCTTTGGCCTCTGCTTTATAATGTATAAGGTAGATTTAATTGAGAGCACCAAGGTGAACAATTCTCTTATCGGCACACAATAATTCCTGAAATAACAAAATTGTTGAGCCACTCATTCTTCTGGTTCGCTGTCTGATTTTATGACAGAGGAAGAGACGACGATACAAAGACACAACAGATGATTTTCAACAGCGATTCCCCGGTATTTGGCAAGAGCTGCCGTTTTTTTTACGAGGGGTCTTGAGGGAGTCATGTTTTTGTACTCGCATCAGTCCCGATCAGTCCTCGCACATCTCATAAAAATATATAAACAGAATTATCATCACAAGAGGGAAATGAATTCTAATGGATGCTTCATTTCACAGCCTTATTTAATCTGTACAGGGCAGCCTGAGCAGAAAGTGTAACACGGTAAAATACATACAATTTATCAATCAATCAATCACCAATCGCCCTATGAAAAAAGACATAAAAAGACTTCCTAGCTTATTTGTCTTAAGTGCCATTAGCCGTGTCTATCAATATAAGTAAACTACTTCATGAAGAATCACTGCAAACACAGAAGATAATTGGAGCATTTATCTTTATGCTTTTCAATAGACTCGATGACTGTTGCATAAGTGCACGTCAGTTAGCTGGACTGGTGGTACTCTTGACTTGCAGCTGTTCCCCTGAGCTTCCCCATGCAGCTATATATAGCTCTTGATATGTGTAATGATGCACTGAGGACAAGGTTGGAGAGCAGCGGCATTGAAAGCATTTTTGACTCGTGCATTGTACAGATGTGAATTGTGGAAATGATAGACTAGCGCTGTTGTGTGTGTGTGTGTGAGAGAAAGAGCGTGTGCCTGTATAGGTGCGAAGGCGACTTGTGCTTGTGTATGCTATGGATGCACTTTAGCTCTGCTCCTCCTCCTCCTGTGATTGTGCATGATTATGATATGAGGGTGTATTTTCTCTCCGGGAGCATCAGGAATGTTTATGAAGCAGAGAAATTGGCCTCTTCTTTGGGTACACTCGGCGCCATCTGGAGGCTGCCACGGCCAACATCAAAAGATATTTGGCTCCCTCAAGACTGTGTTTAGTTCTGCCCATGAGTGACTGTGTGGAACTGGCCATTTTATTGAATTTGATGATCCATTACAGCTCAAATGGAGGTCCAGCTCCCTCAGGGCAAAGGAGATATTGCATAGGCAGCAGGGTAATCACAAAGAGATTACAGTACCTGCTGACTTTATTCTCAGTCTGATATATACAAACCAAGGTGGTAAGGAGCTTTATAGATTAAAAATATACATCAGTGAAGCCGTCTTGGTTGTTAATGATGTCCAGCCCGCCCACTGGTATGTAGATTGCAATAAGGCCGCAACAATTCCTCCTCTGAGATTAAAAAAAAAAAGGAGCAATGCATGATGAACTATGCCTGGGCTGTGTAATAAAGAGAGCGCTGCATATGTAAACATGTAGTCGCCACAATCAGTCATAAGCAAATGAGGATTTATACCTGCAATAAGGAGCCCGTGTGGGAAATGATGAAGATGATCAATGTAGGTAGAGCTTAGTGAGTCACATTCTGAGTGTTGTTCTCTAAATTGCAGTTTGGAGAAAAGCGCTCATCATCTGTCATGCCGCTGCCCGACAAATCAGCATATCCACGTTGTGCGTTTGTGTTACAATAGATGTGATTTATGGGTTAATCTCACATTTAAAATAATTAAATGTGATTTTGATTACATTGAAATCTCGATTGAATTACGTCAACAGTTGTGAAGGGAAATGTTCATGTAATTGGACAACGAGATTCTGTTTTACAGTGCAAACTCATGGTGCCAATTAATAACATGTTTCATGGTGTGAAAGATATTGTTCACATCTTTCTATGATCAGCTCACTGTACACACAGAGAAGATATACACACCACTACATTCCTGTACTGTTTCTGTTTCTGTGGTCTCACGGTCGAAACCATTGTCTGTCTTCTGTCTCCAGTGAACACCTATCGTGCTCCTTCTCCTTCTTCCTCCACGGGGAGAGCAATGTGTGCACGAGTGTGGAGATCGCCCAGCACCAGCCTGCATACCACGTCACAGAGCACCACATCCACCTCGCACAGACCTCCATCACACCAATACAAGGTAATGGCATAAGGCTGTTGTTTTTTTATTCTTATTATGTGCACAGAACAAAACAAAAAGTATGATGAGTAAGCACGCGCTTCAATGAAGTACATCCAGACATGTGTTATAATAATACAACATGCCATAACTTACAAAACCTGATGTGTAATGTTGTAAAATTAGTAGTAGTGGAATTCATTAATAATGATGAATGATGTAGTTGGTTAAGGTTATTAGTGACTAAAGATAAATGTAGCTGAGTAAACGTAAAACATTTCCTTCTGAATTGTTGTGGCGTAGAAGTGTAAGATAGACTGAAATGGAAACATTTAAGTAAAGTACAAAGTACCTCTAAATTGTAATTATGTTCAGTAATTGGGTAAATGTACTCTGACATTCCAGCACTGCACAACAGTAGTCAAGTTCCTGATTTTATGCAGATTATATGTGCTAATGTTGTACTCGTTATTGCTTAAAACAGAAGTACTGCCAATCATATGATTAAATGAAATGAGATTATTATGGGCAACCTTCTGCAAACTCGTCATATTAACTGTTGACCACCTCAGTGTGTATCTTTGCTGTGCAATATAATGAAATACAGCAAAGTCTACATAATTATTTGGGTTACTGATTAAACCATGCACTTCCTAGTCTATGAGTCTTTTTTTTTTTAAAGCTTTTTCATGCTTAATGACTTATTTCCAAGAAACTTATGAGCACATCTCTGGTAAACACAAGAATTAAAGAGGTGCTTTTGTGTGATTAAATCAACTAATTGATTAGTCGACAACATCTTATGTATGTTAAACGACTTAGAACTTCTTTGGTAGAGTTCAGCCCTACACCCTGCTTTCCCTTCTTACGATCTGTTTTATCCACCTGCAGTTATCCTGAGTCCATACGGTCTGAGCGGCACTCTAACAGGTCAGGCCTTTAAGATGAGTGACCCAGCGACACGGAAGCTGATGGAGGAGTGGAGCTACTTCTACCCCGTGGTACTTCCGCAGAAAGAGGGAAGTGGAGAAAAGGAAAAAGAAGAAGCAAGCCAGGCCTATGATCGCAACTGTCACGCGGCAGTGGAGGTCATCGTAGGTATGGAAAAAAATCGACACGTTTGCTGCATTTAAAAGAATGCAGACCCTCCGTCTCCATGCTGTCTCCCAGGGCAGCTTGAGCTGAGGAATTAGTGGATGGGGTGCTATTGAAGTGTACTTTGGCTGCAATGATCCTCACAGTCGTTTATCACATCTCAGAGTGGAAAAAGGGAAATGACTGAAAGGGAGGAGAGAGCAGGACAGACCGAAAGGAAAGATAGGGAAGTCGAGGCAAACCCCCCCCCCCCGGGAGTTACTCTAACAGCTTTGTCTAATCAGTCTGATCTCACAGTGTTGGTTTGACCTGATTATAATCAAACCTCATATGGATACCAATAGCTTTTACATCTAAGACGGAGAGTCTATCTCGTCTTTGCTGCCTGAAACGATAGTGACAAAGCGAGTGTGAAGGGATTTAGGATGATGTGTTTTATATGAGCAGTGACAGCGTGTGAATACATTAATGGATAAGGAGCAAGTAGATTGCATGAAGTGTATAGATTATTATATCCTTTTCTTCAGCAAAATATGAATGAATGATTGGTTGCTCAATATATTTTAGGCATAATCATTATTTAAGGGGTATTGCTTAATACAAATGCTTAAAAACTAGCTGTTGTTTTAACTGACTCCAACAAATGGTGCGCAATAAACCTTGCCGGTAAAAATGAGTAGCTGCCACCCTTTTGTTTCATAACAGTGACTAATCCCCCCTTCTCCTTTTCGTCTCCTTAGGAGGAGTAAGGATGACCTACCCAGCTGCTTTAGTGCTGATAGCCCAGGGGGACCTACCACTGGAGCAGTCTCCACCTGTTGCTGCAGCTCAGGGCCTCAGCAGGGAGCCAAACCACTGCAGCGTGCCACTCACACCGCCAACGTCACCGCAGCAGCCCTGCTCAGGTAAAACACACACAGAAACGCCTTCACACAGGGAATTACATACAAAATCATCCCATGCTTAGTCCTGCATTTCAACATCTGTTCCACCCTAATCGTTTCAGCGGACAGCGGCTTCGTGACCTCCATCTCCAGTGTCCCCACGCCAGACAACAGCATGGGGGTCGCCAGTATCAGCCCAAAGCATTCTGGGAAGAAGCTAACCTGTCAGGTAGTCCATCAGGCCTGGAGGGAGTGCTATCTCAACCAGCCTCAGCATGTGTAAGTTCAACCATCGCTGAGTTTGTTTCCAATGTTTGGTGTGATCACGGTGGAAGTGCAGCAATGCAGTTGATCTGGCGCCCTCATGGATCTTTTTGTTCCCTGCAGATTGAATCCGCCAACTGACATATCGCTTAAGAAAGAAGTGCCTAATGGAGTAACCACGTGGGACTTTAACGATCTGGGAGCGAGAGCGTCCTGCAGCTGCTCCAGGTACCACAGAGCAACACCCACGCGTTATATTTATACCATGCTATACAGTGTGACCAAATATAACAACAAAAACTACAACTAAAATACTGTAATTCATTTGAGTCTAAGTGTCAGATCACAGTATAAACTTTAATAAAACCAAAGGCTAATACTGCTCAGCAGTAAAGAGACAGGTGAGGACAATGAATGGGAATTGAAACTCTCAAAAAAAAAAAATGTTGGAAACTCCAAGCCATTTATTGTTGTGAAATTAAAGCTACATCTCTGTAACAATTAACTTAAAGCAGGTTTTCACTCGTTTTTTTTTATTAATTTTTCTTCAACCATGACTTTGTTGCAGGTTGAAGCAGCAGAAGTTGAATCTGATCACCACATCCACTGCCAACCCTCAGAATAGTGCCAACCCCACTCAGTCCTCCGGCCCGTCACTATACCCTCCCTCCCTGCCCAAACACAAGACCAGTGACAAGACAGAAAAGGCTGACAAACAGTCCAAGAGGCCAGCCATGATCCCCTTCCACCATCGTCTATCTGTCACTCAGGAGACCCCTCTGGAACAAGACTCACCAGGAGGGCCTCAGCTAGGGGGTCTTGTGGCTCTGGAGCCTTCCATGGAGCCTCTGGCTGCTCTGCCAAGCTGCAAGTATCCCAAACCTCTCTCCAATGGCAGAAAAGCCCCTGATTCCCTTCTCCATTCGCCAATGTCTCCACTTCCGCCCACACTCAGCCCACACCCCCGAGTGCAGGACCCAGACGTCCTGGATGGGCCTGTGGATATTCCTATCTGTCAGGATGGGGCTTTAGGGCTGGGGTTGATTACCAGCGAGACAGCAGTGTACACAGCTCTGCTGAGTCAGAGGGAGAACGGGGCCGGCTGGTGGAGAGGCTTCAGGACTCCAAGGACTGATAAGACTGACTGCAGACCCTGTGAACTCCCCACTGATAAATTAGAGGAAGTGAAGACAGAGACAGCCACTGAAGGAGCTCTGCTAAAGAGGTAGGAGAGAGAAACCACAGCAGTGTTTGCAAAACCAAAAGTTGGGAGAGGAAGAGCAAAGATGAACTTATAATACAGATAACGAGATTCTAGGCTTCTGGAAACATTGGACAGTGCTACCTGAGCCAGAATCATACTAGAGACAAAACATCAACCATACAAACTGGGGGATTGACATATCCCATGAAAGCATTGATTAGATATGAGAAGAGTTATTTACGAGATAAGATACGAGGCCAAAAAAGAACTACTACTACACATTGCTTGATTGCATTTGTCTCTTTTTCTCCTCCAGACTATATACACAGACTCACAAGAGATTTAAGATCTCAGATGAGAGGGTGAGGGACCACATCCACACTTTGGGCCTGTTCCAGCAGCCAGGTGTGGAGGCACTGCGGGAGCCTGGGGACGATCCTTACGATTTTAAGGAAGGAGACATTGAGTACACGTTCTCCTCTTCCAAGAGGTTAAAGGGTCAAGGACGAGAACCCAGCAAGAAGGCCAAGGTAGGACACCGTTTTAAAAAGTTTAAAAACACAATGCAGTGATTCAGAAGAACAGCTGGACTTCATCTGAGAATATTCTTATTTTATTTTTTTATTCACAAGGGAGACGAAATCACCAGCAATGGAGCACTGCCTGATGGGAACGATGCTATGTCCATTTTTAACTCTGCTCCAAAATCAGGTGGGACATGGCCGCCGCCATCAACATCATATACATATTCTACATTATACTGAGGGCAATCAATATTTCACAGTGTTTAATTAGTGACGGGCAATTTGAAACCATTGTCCTAAAGTTGTTCGTGTGTTGTTTTAGATGAATCAGGTCAGGATGATGGAGCTGCCAAAGCCAACCCTTCTCTGACCAGAGAAAAAGATCTGGTGGTCAACATCTCTGATCTCGACAACATATTTGATGAAGATGAGGAAGAGTTGGGGGTGAGGCATCATGGTTTATGTACTATATTCTGACATGTATGTATTTCTTATCATTATTATGATATTCTGTCTGACTCAAACACAGTTTTTTTTTTTCAATTAAAGCTGATCCTCCATTATTATGTGTAATAATTTGTTTTTACACATAACTGTTTACCTCAACCAGCACTCTACCAAGCTACCAGTATCAACAGAAGATCGTCCTCTGGGGAAAGAAGGGAGAGTTGCTGTACCTTATCCATCAAGTGAGTCACTTGGATGAGTATTAAGTGAAATACATTTCTATCTAACTACAGTTTTTTTATGTTTTGTCCCATTACACCTTTGTAAACTACTTTCCTCCCTCTCCTCCTCCTCCTCCCCCCCTCTCCATCTCTTTTCCCTATCTGTCTCCTTTCAGCAGTAGCAGACCTCCAGAGGATGTTTCCCACCCCACCTTCCTTAGAGCAGCACCCAGCCTTCTCTCCCATCACGACGTATCGTGACACTCCAAGCCAAGAGCCCCCTGCACCCAGCGGAGCGGCTGACCACCTGCTGCCTTTAGCCTCCACCCACTTCACTGAATACAGGATGGAGATTGAGGAGGGCATGGCCAGTCCAAGGCAGGAGGACCTCAAGGTGAGGAGAGGTGGATGGATCCCCAATTAACAGCCCATATAGCAACATCGTCAAGTGTGAACAGAGGAAATTACACTTTTGTATGATAATAAGGACTTTGACTGGTTCATTACTTTCATTCATTACTTTGATCTATTTAAAACTCTCATCAAGGGGAAGTCGATACAAGGACTTGTTGACTGACTGGCAGTCAGATCAGGCTCACACATCATGTTGGAATTGTTTCACTGATACCTGTAGCTTGCTAATGATCTATCTCTGTGTTGTGAGACAGACATCTGCACTGACTACAGTTAGCATTATGCTAGTGGAGTTGTTGACATTAAACAAATGATAGACTCCCCCTTTATGCTCTTTTACTTTTTTGTCTATGTTGCTAATTGATTCAAATATATTTTCCACTCGTATCTTCTCTGTCCAGCCACAGATGGGCTCCTCCATGTTTGCTCCACTCGCCTGCTTACCCAGCCAGAGTCTACCACAACTCAAGATTACCGAGCAATGCTACTATCGTCCATCGTGGACCCTCTTGCCCAAAATGGAGCATTTCCCGGTCATGCTTTCCCAGAATACCACTTTCATCAGAGATGGATACACGTGAGTAGTCAGCTGTGACAAGCTTTTATGACTAACAGATCTTCAATGTCCATACATGTAATTGTGCTATTATTGTATAAAAAGCAGTGTTGTGCTGGGGTTTCTGGTTTCTGAAGGAGTACTATGTGAGGTTAGCTTTTTATCGTCACTAGAAAGAGTGCTGTTCTCTAAGGATGCTCTGTTTGGATGTAAGGAGCAGCCTCTTAGAGCTGCTGCCCAGACATCTGAAGTAATCGTGTTTGTCTTTCCTTCAATGTGTGTGTTTTTTCCAGAAACATGCCAAGTGTCAACGCCCTCACAGACCAAGAGTACGGCCAGATGAGTGCCACCACTGCCTCTGTGAGCACCACCACTGGCATCCTCCCATCTCCTGCCACTCCCCGCTTCTCTGTGCCCACTCCGCGAACCCCTCGTACGCCAAGGGGTATTAACGCTGCGAGCTCTGGGCAGGGTTCAGTGAAGCAGGATGGTACTGAGCTCAGCTCACCGGTCTCCACGCCCTCCACCAGCCTGCCTCTTAGCTCTGTAGATCCCCTAGCTCGGCCAGGACCTTCCCTGCCCGAGGCCCACAGCCTGTATGCTATCCTCCTGCTCTCCGACTCCGTTCTCAACGTCTTCAAGGATCGCAACTTTGACAGCTGCTGTATCTGTGCCTGCAATATGAATGTCAAAGGAGCAGATGTGGGGGTGTATATCCCCGATTCCACTTGTGAAGATCAGTACCGCTGTATGTGTGGCTTCAGTGCCATTGTGAACAGGCGGCTGGCCCATGGCACGGGCCTCTTCCTGGAGGATGAGCAGGATATTTACGGCCGGACTTCTGAGGTAGGCCGGGCGGCCGAGAGAAAGCTGGCTCTTTGCCGGCGGGATCCAACTATGGGTGACCCCAGGGCCAAGCGTGCACAGGACGCAGCCCCCGCCTCTCCGTTAGTCATGGTCCTTCTGCAGGAGCACTGTTCCCAGCCGATTTCCTCCCTGGCATCACTGCATCTCCCCCTCAGCTGTTCCTGCCATGGCCGCAAGGGAGCACTGCTCCAAAGCTGGATGTCTGAAAAGCAGTGGGCGGATGGGAGTGATGCCTGTGTGGACTGTTACAATGCTTTGGAGCAGGGGTTGCAGTATGTGGATAACCCCACAGGAGGAAAAGTAGATTCAGCTGTTGTCAGAAGTACAGCTCTTCACTCCTGGCCTCATACAAATGGTAAGAAGGGGTTTGAAAAATATACAACATACAAATAATTGAATGCATCCTTGGGTCAACATTGTGTGATCAACTCCCTTAAATACAGCCCTACATCACAGATCTTTAGTGAGATTATTATTTTATGTATGTAAGGCCTTTGTGTTATCTAATCTATGTATTGATGTGTTTTGTGTGTGTTCATTTGTTTTTGTTGTATATGGAATCATGTTAACTTAACATGTGTGCATCTGTTTATCCTTTTTTGTTTGTGTGTCTTGCCAATCTCCACAGTGGTGGACATGAACATGTTGTCGTCCCAGGACATGGTCCGTATGCTGCTATCTCTGCAGCCTTTCTTGCAGGATGCGATCCAGAAGAAGAGAACAGGACGGACCTGGGAAAACATCCAGCATGTTCAGGGTCCACTCACCTGGCAGCAGTTCCATAAGATGGCCGGGAGAGGCTCCTACGGTGAGTCAAACAAATCCTCCGTCTTAGATGTTTACTGTATGTTACCTGTAATGCTATAAACCTCTAAAGTGGTAGTCTGGAATGCACAGAAAAGTCATAATTCGACTGTAACTAACTTAAAATGTTACTTTCTCTATTTGTCCAAGGTTCGGAGGAGTCTCCAGAGCCCTTGCCCATCCCTACAGTGTTACTGGGCTATGACAAGGACAGGGACTTCTTGGCATTGTCCCCTTTGGCGTTACCTTTCTGGGAGAAGTTGCTGCTGGAGCCGTATGGGGGGCAGCGGGATGTGGCGTATGTGGTGCTGTGTCCCAGTAGCCCTTCTCTGCTGGCTGCGGCCCGCGCCTTCTTCCAGGAGCTTAGCGCTGTTTATGAGGTCAGAGATTGAAATCTGAATCAGAAGTATTGTAGAATTTCAACACATATTGTAATATAATGTCATAAGTGTTTCTAATGGGGGAATTAACAGAAGCTTTGACTCCGTTTCCAGACGTGCCGCCTGGGGAAGCACCGTCCTCTTGCCAAGGTGTCCCGGGACGGCCTTGTGCATGTGGGAGAAGAAGTAGAACCAGAAAAGCTGGAGGAGCTGGATGTGGACCAGTGGGTGACCGGACCCTGGGCTGGACAGCAGCACACCGACAACCTCAGCAAACTTAAACTCTACGCTTATGCCTGCAAGCAGCAGCTTGGTAAGAATATTCAAACGGACTAATCTAATCTAATTAATACAATATCATTCAGGCACTTCTATTGCACTTTATCCTATTTTTGAAATCAGTTTTTTGAAATCATTATTTTCCTTCTTGCAGGTCCCCAGCTGTCAGCCCTTCCTTTGGACAGCAGTCTTCTGTTGCCTCCCAATGTTCAGCCTCCTTTAAACCCCACTTCTTCAACCCAGCCTGCCTCTTCTGGGCAGCCTCAAGCTTGGGGCCCTGAAGGTGAACAAGCTCCAGGAGCTGTCAGTACAGGAAATGCTTCGACCCCAACTGCAGCAACCTCAAACCAGACGGGGGAGACAACCCAAGGTGCACCCAGCGACTCTAAAGGGCCTTCCAGTGCCGCTACACCAGCCAACACACCAGCAGAAAACCCTGAACTGTAAGACCCAAATGAACGAGAAAATGACTTGATTTTTGCCCCACACATTTGAACTATTTGAATAAAAGCACAACTTCTTTCTTCTCTCGCTTTCTCAGCACGGCTGAGCAGGCCAGGATCGGCATCCCCACTGTGGCCGACACAATGGACAGCCTCGCAAACCCACCAGCTATTGTCATTTACATAGTGGACGCTTTTCTTAGCTCAAGTGGAGCGAGAAATGAAGGGGGAGAGGAAGAAGAGGGTGACGAAGTGGAAGACAGTAGCATTTGGCTACTAGGGCTACTTCGCTGCTACACAGAGATGCTCCAGACTTTGCCTGAGATAATGAGACCTGCACTGGTGCTACAGGTAAGAAGTCTGAGCTTTATGCTGAACAGAATCAAATAGAATTCACTCTTGCTCTTGTGATCATCATCTTTTCTTCCCGTCTTGCTTAGGTGGTGCCGTGCCAGTACCTTCTCCAGCCGGCCAGTGGGGAGAGCCATTTCTACCTGCAACATCTGCGCTCCCTGTCCTTCTCCTGCTATTCCCAATGCAGACGTCTGCTGCCCCAGCTAACACACATCAAGTCCCTGACTGGCTTTGGTCCAGTGTCAACTGTTAACTCTGTGCTTAAAGGTCCAGAGGTAGGCATGAGAATTGAGCAACCTGTGTCGTATTATACACTGAAAATGAGTGTAATGTACGTGCACGTGCATATATGAATCCTCTTTCCTTTCTTGAATTTCTGAATTTCCTCCTCCAGCATCCCAGCACACTGCAGCTGTACACTCCCCCCTTCATCCTTGGTCCGACCCGTTCCAAGCAGCCAGAACCAGGGGAGATATGGGCAGAGCTCCCTCCCAAATACAATGTGCTCTTTGTTGGATACTGCCTATCACATGACCAGCGCTGGATCCTTGTGTCCTGCACTGACCAGCAGGGGGAGCTCCTGGAGACCAGTATTATCAACATTGATGTACCCAACAGGTGAGTGAAAGTGGTTTATGGGCCTGATTCTATGCACAGTTGTCCTTTTTAATGGTTCTTCTTCTGTTACTGTTAGATAGTGCGCTGATCTCTCGACGTATTTCATTGTTTGTTTGTTTTTCACTTCAGAGCGCGACGTTCCAAGGTTTCAGCCAGAAAGATGGGACTGCAGAAGCTGTGGGAATGGTGTATTGGCATCATCCAGATGACCTCACTGCCATGGAGGATTGTGATCGGTCGATTAGGCAGACTGGGGCACGGAGAGCTGAAAGGTGAGTGACGTCCGTGCAGAAGAAGCCGGGCTCTGATGAATAAAACTGATGAGTCTGATGAGGATGTAATGAATACCCGTTTGTTGCAAAATATCATTCTTTTCTTTTATCCTAATGTGGATAAAACATGACTTCATAATCACTTTGTTTCCCAGAGTGCACGTACTGACAAATATAAATGAGTAAGTGTTCATTTGGAAACACAGTAAGTAGGGCCATTCATTCCGCATACACTTTGACTTATCTTATTTTTGCTCTTCTTCCCTAATATCCATTTATAGCACCTACACTCCTGGGCCATATAATATTTAATTTTAGTCGAATGTATTCTAAATAGTTTATTACATGTTTTATCACTTGTGTTTTATAGTTCTCATTTTATTTGTTTTCTCTTTTCGCCTCATCCTTCAAGGTTTTGTTAAGAAAAAATGAAAACATACAAATACAGCACTGAATATATTGACAGTAAAACAGTAAAATACAATATGTATAAAAAATTATACCATTTCATAAAAACTTGTAAGACTAACAATAATAAGCAATACTAATAAAAAACATAAAATTATAAAAAACTACATAAAAGCCAGTTTGAATAGTTGGTATAGTAGTTTCTGTTATAAAAATAAAATATCAATATTTTCAGCTACACTCAGATCCTCTGGAAGACTGTTCCAGCGTCATGGAGCGTAATGGCTAAACACAGCATCACCAAATATTTTTGTTCTACTTTCTGTCATTTGGAGAATGATATACTAAAACACATTTCATATCTCTAAATATCCCTGCTTTTATCTTTTTTTTCTTCTCATTTGCACCTGTTTCTCCCGCCCTCTCTCTCTCTCTCTCTCTCTCTCAACCAGACTGGAGCTCACTCCTTGGGGAGCATTCCCTCCATTCAATAGGGCGCCAGCTGAAGGAGGCTTGTCGAATGTGTGGGATCTCAGCTGCGGACTCCCCCAGTATCCTCAGTGCCTGCCTGGTAGCCATGGAGCCACAGGGTTCCTTTGTGATCATGCCTGGTTAGTAGCCTGTCCCCTCTGTGAAACTGTGATTTAATGATGAGGATCTTTATGGTTATAAAAAAAAAACAATATCAGATATTGCAGTGCACTAGAATTACATTGCTTAGTTTACAAACATTTAAAAACATACTGTATTTTTAAGACCTTGTACAAATAGACACCTCTCCTTTGCTGTGTTTCAGATGCAGTCACCATGGGCTCAGTGTTTGGACGCAGCACTGCTCTGAACTTGCAGACGTCACAGCTGAACACACCTCAGGATGCTTCCTGTACACACATCCTAGTCTTCCCAACTTCTGCCACCACCCAGCTGGCACCCAGCTCCTACCCTACTGAGGACAATAATGGTAATAACGAGCAAAATAACAGTCATGCTGTGTTATTATTGTAACATTTCTCATTTTGTCTTGAGACAAATGCAAATAACCCCTTGTTTAAAATGATTTAGATATTATTTTGTACCAACAGGTGGCATCTTTGTGCTAAAACATCTCTCCCCACAGTCACAAATGGCTTGTGCAAAACATGACGATGTTCCATTTAGCCGAAAGACTTTGTGGGAATATTAATTGTGTTGGTGTGGACAAACTGGAGATGTGTTGATGTTAATTACCAAAGTTAATTGGGGCTGTGCTGACATTGCTTTTATCTCTTGTTTTCTCCCCTCAGACGACATGTTCGATCTGCCCTTTCCTGATGAACTGGAGAACGACATTGGCCATGACATGATGCTGATCACAGGCAACCTCCACCCGTCCCCCAACACCTCTCCTGTGCCCTCACCAGGCTCTCCGTCCGGGATGGGAATGGGATCACATTTCCAGAACACCAAGGTGAGCCGGTGGAGAGAAATCATCCTAAAGTGACTTGAGCTGTTGCAAAATCATCCCCTCTTACAAAGGAAAATAATGTCATGCTCTGCATGTGGAAAAGAACACGCTGCTGTATATACACCCTACAACTTAGACATTGATTTTGAAGAGGGCAAGTAAGGCTATGTACTGCTTTGACTTTTCACAGGAAGCATAGTGGGTGTGATCAGACGTAATAAATCTAGCTAGACAACCTCGAAATACCTATACTATGAAAACACATATATCATGTACAGTTTAATAAGCATTTTGATTGCTATGTACAACTGTTAATTACAAAAATGTTTTAATGGAACTATAAAACATACCTCAGGTTCAGATTTGATTTTGTACTTTGAGGCATGGGAGCTTCTTTGCTGCAGTCCCGGGCTGACTGACACTTAACTATTTATCAAGCAAGAATCAGAATTATAGTTTTGCCAAGTATGATAGATGCACAGGAATTTGTCTTGGAGGCACAGGAGAAGAGACATGTTGACAACCTGTACTACGGAACATTTCCTTCAGTACTGACAAACTGTGGGAACAGTGTGTAGCTGTACAATAACATGATAACAAAGTAACTGATACGCATACTTATTTTAGCTGTGTATGTCATTACCGCAACGACCTGCAGGCTAACAATGCAAACATGTAGGTAGTTATTTTGCAAAAAAACGTTGACTCAATGGGAAAAAAATATCAGCTAATGAGACATTTGTTGGTTGAAGTCAGTATTTTTACTCTTGCTTTAGGAGCTTTATGTATAACTTAAACTACACTACAGTATACTATATATCTTCTGATCTACAAGGACTGCATGCAATTATGCGTTTAAGCACAGCTCAGAACATTGGAAACCAAATAATTAGCAGATGGCAATTGCTGAACTACAGATGTCTCTTTTAATACAACATAAAAAAAGGGTATTGTCAGTGCTCTTTTCATGAAAATGACATGTTTTTGTTAAAGGAATACAACCCACTCATGCCGGTGCAAAGGCTCAGAATTGTAAGATGTAGATGGAAGAATAAAATGTCCCAGGATTTGAAAGGATCACAATAGTTTGTAATTAATAACTGGCCTTCACCTGTGTTTATAGAACCAGGGAGAGCGCTTGTTGTCCAGGGACAGTCCACCAGAAGAGCTGAAGCAGCAGCCGCTGGCTCTGGGCTACTACGTCTCCACTGCACAAACAAATGGACTTCCTCATTGGTTCTGGGCCTCCTGTCCGCATGCTGAGAGCCAGTGTCCACTCTTCCTCAAGGTACTCAAAACACTGTGTGTGTGTGTGTGTGTGTGCGTGTGCGTGTGTGTGTGTGTGCTAAAGAGACAAAGCCTATTTCATTTGAGAGAAAGACGTACAGAGAAAGAAGAATGTGTGCAGAAATACTTTTAATTGTGTGATTCAACTTTAAAGATGCACACAGCTGCTCTATACAGTATAGCCAGGAATGCTTCAACATTTGACATCGTGCCCCTTTTGTTTCTTTACCTCAGGCCTCCCTCCACCACCACATCTCCATAGCTCAAACAGATGAGTTGGTGTCCGACAAGACAAAGAGGTCCCCTCACCCCTTAGACTCAAAGACCACCTCGGACGTGCTCAGGTAAATACATAACACATGTTGACCCTTTAGATTTCTTTATCACCTGCTGTATAGAAAGCAGACACTGGAGGGTGAGTACAAAGCCTTCAAAGTCGTTCGCCAATGGTCTTATTCAAGTAGTTGATACAAAACTATGTATTCAAAAAATCTGTTCTTTATGAGTAAGTGTTACATTTTCATTAAGTAACATGTATTACCTCAGTAACAACAAATCATTTTTCTTGACATTGCAATGTGTGCTAAGAACAGATTCATGTGTTAAAGTTGTTTGTTTATCAGTAAAAACATCTTATAATTTGCGTATGTATCATAAACTGAAAAAAGATGATGATAATGGTTTCACATAACATTACAAAAACCTGTATTTATGGTTTCAATGGTCTTGATTCAATTTAAATGTCTCATTAATAATTGATTAATAATAAAGATATTATCAAAATAGAATATCCAATACTTGGAAAGGTGCTAAATGTGAAATTGAGAGAATTGTACTTGCCTCTCAACGGCTCTCAATATTGCGACGGTTAACTTATTAAGCTGGGCAACTCACAGCCAACGATGCTAACAGCGCTAACTGAGAACAAAGCAAAGGCAAGGCAAGTTTATTTGTATAGCACATTTCAACAACAAGGCAATTCAAAGTGCTTCACCTAAAACCATTAAAAGCATCAAAAGATAAGGCAAAATAAAAAGAGATTTAAAAACAATTAAGAACATTCATTGAAACATTAAAAAGCAGTGTAAGAAATAAAATACAGTAGTAAAATGCAGGAGATTGATTATCCTTGAAAACGGTTAAATTAAATGCAGCAGCAAACAGAAAAGTCTTCAATCTTGATTTAAAGGAGCTGAGGGTCTCAGCAGACCTGCAGCTTTCTGGGACTTTGTTCCAGATACTTGGAGCAGAAAAAAAAAAAAAAAAAGCACAGAGAAGCTCGGCTTGCAACACACACAGAGAGGGTTGAGCGACTTCATTCTTTGCTCAGATAGACTATACTAGATTATATTTACATAGCAAATAGTTGTTTGCTGCTATATTAATGTTCAGAATGTTGAATAGTGAACCTTTAATAAATGTTCAATATCAATATTGGGAGTGAAACACTTATTTTCCGTGTATACTATTATGATTAAGGAAATCAAGGTAAATTGACGGGTAAACCATTGCGATATTTATCATTTAAATATCTCTAAAAAGTCAGAAAATGTTGCTAAAATTGTTTATTTGTCAAACACAGGTTTGTATTGGAGCGGTACAACGCCCTCTCCTGGCTGACGTGTACCCCTGCCACCCAAGACCGCCAGTCCTGCCTGCCTGTCCACTTGGCTGTACTGATCCAAATGTACAACGCCATCCTGAACATGCTTTAACTGTGTGAGACTTGAAGGACGACTCCAGGGGGCTGATGGTTACCTTCATTTCCTCTGTGCCTACGCTTCCTCCTTCTGGGCACCAGAGAGCACCAGAGCTCTTTTGTTGCTTCGGGGTTGACATGGATTTAATGGCTGAATAAAAGACAGGGCAAGTCAGACTCTCCCTTGCCTGGAATGTAATTAATAAGAAGAGAGAAATGCTCTGAACAATAACGTAACACGTTAACCACGACACCCTGCAAACCCAGTACAGTTTGTACCTTCACAACTGGTCCTGTGTCAGTTATGGTACTTTCTGAGAGGGAGAACAGATGGATCTATCAAACTATGCCCATTTTATTGACATATCACAATGACAGTTACTTTTTCCTGATCAAAATAGCATTATGTCCCACTCGGGCTACACCTCTCAGTGGCATTTGAAGAAGCATCGGATAATTACAGAGAAGCTATTCACGGTTCTCTTTACACCTTCACCTGTGAAAAGGGACGTCTGTGCAGGGCCACATAACTCCATATTGTACAACCAGCAAAGTGGCATGACTACACAAACACATGGCTTTGTTACATCAATGATGCTTTTACATTTTTGTATAGAACTGCACTGTTGAGCTTCTTGGGACTTGCAGTCGATACTTTTACTCTGAAAGGGGCACTTTTTCCTCACCTTCCAAAGGGTCGTGGATATGAACACAATGGAAAAATATTTGACCGGTTAAGACAGAAGTGTTGTTTATAATGTAAGACAAACATTTGCAAAGAATTGAGACTTATTTTTTAATATTTAAAACAAGAAAAGGAGAAACTTAAACAAGGCCTTTTTTCCCAATTGACTAATTGTCTTGGGATCTGAAAAAAAAAAAAAATGTAATTTTAATGCAATTGTAAAGATGCCATATTTATACAAATTATATCATGTCATAGAATTTGATATAAATATATAAATATATATATATGAATATACATATATATATATATATTACCTCTTCCAAGCAGGCACTTAATGATAAGGACGATGGAAACAACCATCTCTTTAGAAGTGGACACAGTATGAACATTTATCTTTTTTTTTTTACTTTCTACAGATACTGAACATTTTACCTTTTTATTTAATGAGTTTAAATTAAACTAATTGATGCAGGAGATACAGTATACTCTATATTTATAAAGTGTTCCTCCTCTGCTAAAAAAAACTTGAAATAGGCAGTAGAAGACCATGGTATTTGAACATTGCAAGGTTATTAAATATTTAAGAACGATGCTTTATTTCATTGGCTCTCCTAAATGATGTCAAGCAAACCAATAGAAAGGCCTGTCTCTTCAGCTTCACCCAGTCTGCTCTTTGTTAGATTTCTAGCATGTTTGTATATACACTTTTCAGCTGTGTTTTTTGGGAATTTTCTTAAAGCTGTACATTTCATGCTGGTTGGTTTACTTTCATGTGATTCATATCAAAGTATTTTTTTTTTTTTTTCTGCTGAGCTTTTTTTGATATACAGTATACAGTACAAAAGTCATTTAATTACAGCCAAGAGGTTGAATTGCCAAGTAAGTGTACACAAATGTACAGACGAGGGCAAGTTTGCAAAAAAATGTTACATCTGTCATCACTTTGAATATCAAACAGATCCACTTCAGTGGGAGAGATCTGTTACTTTTACACTCTTTTTTAGTAAATTATTAAAACTCCTCAAAATGATGTTGTGTTCAGTGTTCTGTTTTGATCCAAAAGACTGTAAACCACAGAATGTGCTCTGTTCTTATTTCATTTTGTTTATTTGGGTAATCAAATACTGACGATCAATCAGTGGTGAAATGAAACAAAATCTACTTACTCAAGTAATGCACTTTAGTACAAATGTACTTTTTACTGCACCGCATTTATCTATTGTTCAGGTTAAAATGTCATCCAAAACATATGACATAAATAACATAAATGATCTTATAAATTATGATGCATTTCTATAAACTAAACTACACATAAAAATATTCAGTTGTTAAAATTGGTTTGACTGCTGACAATACTTATGTACCCGTACAGTTTTACAGTGTGAATCGTTTACCTTTCATATCACAACATACAAAGAGATTACATCTAAGGCTGTGCCATAACAAGCATTTCTTTTGTCATTGTGAATAAGTCTGAATGATAACCTGACCTTTTGAAAGGAAAGCAGTGTTTACTGACTGGTTCTTTGAAGTTGATCAAAGTAATGAATGATACTGCTGAGTGACAACTGTATCACCCGACTGTTGTCCTTCCTGTTCAACAAGATAGTCTAGTTTTATAAGAGGTGTTGGGCTCACTCGTGCAAACAGGAGTGCCACATTACCGTCCTACAGTAATCACAATGAGGAGAACTGAAGCCTGCTGCAAGCTCGACGCCACAGCGGCGTGTTCCAAGTTTGATTTCATAAACTTGTAGGAACGTATATACTGTCATGTCTCTTGCATGATTTTGATATTAGTCCAATTAAGGACGGCCTCAAATTTAGGAGAGTCAACTGCCCGTTAAGTTTGTGTGTGTGTGTGTGCATGTGCATGTGTGTTAAAGGGTAGGGCATTGTGAAGGACTAGACATGAAATATAGTAAATGCATTTGCCAAAGAAATGTTATGGACTAAATTAGTTTATTGTGTGTATGTAATCATTCTAAAGGTTGTCCTCTTGAGGGGAAGTAAGAGCTATGCTGCTTTTGTGTGGTGAAGTGGGGGAGTTAGAATATGTGAGGACAACAGAGATAAAGAGGTAGTGAAGGAGGTTATATTTGACCATCACGGTCACATACAATCCTTGAGTGGAAAACTGCATTTTAATAGAACCTAGAAAAGCCTGGTGGACAAGAAAACAAGACAAAAGTCAGTCTTTGAGGGACTGGGCAGTTCGAGGACACCGTGAATTAAAAGCACTGGGTAGCTGAAGAGTCACTTGTTATGGTGGGGCTGTCTAATGGCCATCACAACTGGAGGCAGTTGACCCTTAATTGACTGCAATGTGTTTTCCACAGATGGCCTATTAGGCCATGGCCATTCACCTGTTGCCTTGCTCGCCAAGTGCATTGCTGCAGCCAAATGGACCACAGACTGGACGAAGGAGGCCAGGGTCTGGCCTGACATAACATTAGCGCAAAACACAATTAGAAGTCGATGACGTTTTATGTCGCTTTTCCGCCAACCCTGCAAGACGACAAGGTTGTTCAAAAAAGCCCCCTTAAGAGAGCGAGATGGTCGACTTTACACTAAATTTCCGGCTTATTGTCATGAAACAGAATGTTGAAAAAAATGACCTCTTTTAACTGAATAGTGACATGTAACGGAAATGTTTTTTGAGTTTTTTTAGACAATACCAGATCAACAGATTCTAAAGCATTATGCCAACAACTTTAATTTACAATAACTAAGTCTCAATTATATTAGTAGATCTACTGTAATCGATACACAAAAAGAGCAGAATTCAAAGCAACATAAAGGCCAGAGCTCACTCACAGTTGCAACTAGCTGGAAATACTGCAAAAAATGATTCTATTTGACGAGTGGAACACCTCAAATCTCACCCAAAAAAGGTCTGATCATCAGGTATACTTCACGGAACACAATAACATGTTTGGTGTAATTCAAATGCTGCTTCACAGAATCAACCATCCTGTCCCCTCGGCCCAAAACAGAGCAAGAGGTGTGTGAAGGATCAGGGCCCTTCTTGTCTCTCCAGATGACCCATGAGAGTGCTCCACTTGCAGGCGTGACTTTGGCAGGGCAGATCCATGTGCTGTTTTGACATGCCCTCTCCCTCTGAAGTGGAGGCAGCTGGGGGCTGTAGCTTCACACCGCTTTGTGGATGGTGGTGAACGCTGCTGGTTTTCATGAACTTCAAAGAGAGAGGGAAAGGGGACATGCAGCACACACACACACACACACACGCACACACACTGTCTGGTGTCTGTCATGGCGGCGGTCATATGGGGGGGGGGGGGGGGGGATGGACAACGTGGTAGGTCCTATCTCTGCCTGACCCCTGATATGCCAGCCAGGTCAGCAAGGGTTCAGGCGCTCTGCGAGAGCTGTGGGTGGTACAGGTCAGGGTCATCGCCATCGAATGTGAGAGCCGTGAGTTTGGGAGGTTAAAGGACTGATAGCTCCTGCTTTAATTTGACGTGACCTCTAACGTGACAAGTTCATAAATTGCTTTCTCACCAGGTTGGCCATGCTTAATACGTCAATGGGACAGATGCAGACAGTAAACACACTGAGAACTGTGTGTTAACTGGTTTACTCCACTCAGATACAATACAATGGAGGTGTGGTGGTTCTGGAGAGGCGGAATGATCCCAATTTGCAGCTGTGCTCCACATGAGCCTCCATCCTTAGGTCAACATCCCTAGTGACGTAATAGATCAACTCCCATGCAATTACAACTAAAACAACTCTATTATTCTTCTTCTTTAAGGGGCCGCCTTTATCTTTGTCGCCTATAGACTTTTGCCACCAGCCCAAAATATTAAGGTGAAAATTATTATTTAGTTCAAAAACACAAAGTAATGAAAAAATTAACTGTCTAAAACTTGACAGATTCTTTCCGAAAAGCCTGATAAAAAACAGGCTAATCCCCCCAACTTAAATGTGGTCTAACAGTTCCACTATCTGTCTATGTAAATAATAATAATAATAATAAACAGAGGAGGTCAGTTGCAGTTATGTGGTCATCAGTACTTCGTTTCAATCAGTGCCCTCACTTTCCTGGTGCTCCAGCCAAACAAATCCTCCGCCATCTTCCAGATGGCTCCAAGGAAATGCAGCTCTTGGCGCAGCTTACATTCAACGCAGAGAGCCATCGACAGCTTTTGTTTAAAGGGTCCCTGCTGAAGCGACAGAACATCTGCCAACTCAGCGCGGCAGCCTGGTCGGAAACATCTGATTTTGTCTGGGAGTGCTTTCCATCCACAGCCTCCGCATTTGCATAAATAGTTTTTGTTAGAAGGGGGCCGCCGAAAGGAGCACACAGAGTTTTGCGATTCCCCTTCCTGTAAATCTCTCATTGCAGTCTATTACATCCTTCAAGCCAAACGAGAACTCCACTTAACACTTTAGCCAATGTAAATAGAGGAAGATAAAAGCTCTGCGGACTTCAAAGCAGTCCCTGTGCGCCCCCCTCTTCTGCACACATCAAAACGCGAGAGAGAAAACAATCTTAATTTATGTTGGATACAACAGTTTGAAGGACATTAATCCCCTTGATGACTTTATGCCTCAAGCCAGCAGGAAGGCTGAGTGGGGAACGTAGGCCTAGAAGAAAACCGTGGATGAGGACTGGAATTTTGTGAATCAGGGGAATGTTTCTCAGCGTAGCAAAACATGTTAATGAGCCGGAATTATTGAATTGTAATCAGTGACACAGATATGTAATAAGGAGTCTACTGGTTTGAAGTGTACTAGATTCACTGAGTGTCTAATAATATTCTTGTCACATGAATTAGTTGGCCACGTTTGAATCTTTCATGAATTCATACATTTGTGTTTATTGAGCGTTCTTGCAAACAAAGAATCTCCCGCCGACTCTTCACTGACTCGTTATAGCATTTGATAAAAGTTTACCTCTAATTAGAATTTTAATTCGGAGAGTTGAAAGATCAAATGGGACTTGAAAGTCCTAGTTAGGAACGTTTTAAACAGAAAAAAAACCATCTTTTGATGAAAACTGCATATTATATAGTTAGTGTGAAGTTATTTTGGAAATTATATTAGAAATGTTGCTTTCCACTGCATATACTGCAAGATGATTTGTTTGGTACGTCTGTCTGCTGGAGAGACACAATGCTTAAACTCAGTACTTTTTGAGTTGAATACCTTCTTAATAACTCTTAAAATGCCATGCAGGCGTGCACTGTAAAGTCTAAGTCTAAGCCTGTCCTTAGATGACGGGGAAACAAGTAGCAAACTGATGTGTGTGGGTGTGACTTTAGCATATTTAGCCATGTGATTTGTCATATTGTCCTCACAAGGCTGTTAGAAAGCTAGCTAACAGTAGTAGAAGCTTAACTGTAAGCTTGTAACAGCTCTTCATCATGAATCATTACATCACTTACGGACATAAATATGAATATTCTAAAACAAAATCTCTACGTATTCAGGCTTGCTATCTATGCATCTTGTATTCAGAATAAAATATAATCATTGATTCATAATAAAACATTTGTGTCATATATATTTTGTGTTTCTGCTGATTCTTAAAACCAATAAGCCATCGCACACTTCTCACCCTCGCTTGGCATCATGACGAGGCCTATCAACGCCTCTGTGATGTAAAGCACCGCATCTCCAGGCTCATTGTTACGTTATTTAATTTATTACTTGACCTCATTATTAAGAGGACCCAGTCTGCTGCTGTGATTGGCTGAGACATGTTTGCGGCTGTAAAACACCCACCAACGGCACACCTGTGTGACCTTATCACAGGGATTTTCAATGCAACATAAGCTGATGGAAAACTGCCAGTCTTGCAGGTAATTATACACTCCTGTTTGTGTTGGCTAGCAACTGCAGTGTTTTGATAAACAACATCCTGTTGTTCAATTGTTTTGCTCGTGATCATAGCTTATTATATTGTTTGATAATTACAAACATATAATGATGTGAATTTCTCTGCACTTCTTGTAGTGTTTTACAGATCTTTCACAGCTTGTTTTCAACTCCGCTGTAGTTTAATATATATATATATATATTTAAATCAAAATTAGGAATGAGTCATTTTTGTTTGTGATTGGAAATGACACATTAAACCAAGAAATGTTGCAATGCTTTCTTTTTAATATGCAAATCTGAATGAGATGATTAAAAAAAAAAGGGAGAAGCTGAGATGGAACTTGCGTGGGAGAGAAAGAATGCCGTTTGAAGAGACGACATAAGGTGAAGGTGATTTTCTAACTTTTTCCTTACTCATGCAATGTCCTCCATGCCCACAAGGGAGAGTTGTTAGTCAACAGATGAACAAGCATCTGCATATTGGAATAGTTCACATGCTACACTTACGACTGAAGCTTCAATATAACATTAATTTGATCTCTTTCCCATTCTCTTTTTTAATTAACTTGTGACCAGTCAAATTCATTATTAATCATTGAATTCACTTTGTCTAAGGAGATATTATCATTATCATCATATTGGAGACAATAGACAGTAATTGAAACTGAAGTATATAAAACTCCTGAAGTCTTTTGGGGAAATACAAATACATAGAAGTGCCATGTGGGTGATTGTAAATGTAAACACAGTGACAGTGAAAGATATCCGTCAAATCTCTGTCAAATATTCCGACAGAAGGCTGTTTGTCAAGTCTTTTTCTTTTTTTTATGTTGAAATTTATTTTTATTCTATTTTATTTCTGGGAAATCTGGAGTAAATATAAATACCATCTGGAAAGAGGATAAGAATGGATTTCTTCCCATGACCTTCTGCTATTTAATCTAATTTCAAACAATTGAGCGTCATTAAAAAAAATAGCAGAAATCACAAGTTTGGACTTGATAGTCTGATAGCTGAGGCCAGTTTTGGGGGAAGAAACCGAACACATTCACTCACCTGCCTATAAACGCCACACTAGCCATACACTTTCTACTTTTAGAGGATCACTGAAGACATCATCGCAAACTGCTTTTACTATTAATATTTCTTTCGACCTGCATTCCATAGTGGTTTTCATCCTTTAAAACCCCAATCAATAACGTACAGAAAAACTCTCTTCCTCTCCCCTTCTTGCTCTCTTTCTACTGAACAGGAGAGAGAGAGATAGAGGAAGTCAAGTGCCATATAAATAAAAAGGTCTTGCCAAAGGCACTTACTCTGCAATCTCCTGAAAATTGTGTCTTAGCTCAGCTAGTCCACTCAAGTCACATTGGAGAATGGGATCCAAATCAAAGCCAGAATCGCAAAGCCCCTGCAGTCATTAGAATAGATAGGGGAGTGAGGAACACATAATAATGATCCATTATCTTTCTCCCCTTGCATATTCTCAAGATCTGCCTCTTATGGTAAGATAAATCAGCTTACTGGCATGACTGAAACACAAGCACACATTCCCCTTCCTCTGCGTTTCAGCTTTCTTTTGTTATTCACATGGAGGATCCATAATTGCATGTAAATCAACACTATTATGGTCGAGAAATTTACTGAGACATTCTTCGGTCCAATGTTGTGCCTGTCCGCCTTGATGATCAGAACAACCGACAGCCTATCAAGGGACGGTGTGCTTCCTCGTGTCATGAGCACCGTGTATGGTGATTATCATTACAATAACAATGACAACATTCATCTTTTTTGAAGCAAGGGTTTATTGGCTCTGTGTGCATCAATACGAGAAAAGGTAGCAGGCAGAAGTGATCCTCGCTTGGCCGCTCGAGCGGTTTCTGTCTGTCTTTGTGCTGCTTTGCTTTCTCTGGTTCTAATTTGGTTGTCCTAATCATAAAAGCATCAGCGCGCTGCTGTTGCAGAGTAAACCAAGAGGTGAAACGCGCCCCTAAAAATTCCATTTTCACTCAAGTGGACCAACACAACAAGGAACATGCAGTAGACAGAGACAGACTTCTCAGCTGCCAGATCAAATGGCAGAGAGGCTGATTATTAGAGACAGACAACAAACAACCCTGCTGATATGTGTTTTTGTTGTGGTCGTCCCTGTGAGCACGCAAGGTGAGGTACACTTTGACATGTGTGGATCGACTGTGAGTGAACCAATACCAGCTTATCTTTTGAACCTTCATCTTTACACACAAACACCCTGATGTGCCAGATCGTTTTTTACCAGCATATGTACGAGGAAAGGTTATATTTCGTGTGTTTTGAGCCCATACCTTTTGGGCCACGGGGTCAAACGGATGTGGTCTATCCATAGTCTCCACCATTACATTACCCAGCTAAGCTGGCAGACCCTCTGACAGCATATGATTTGAGTCATCAGTCTCTATTTCGACGCAGCAGATGTTTCCCCATGTCAGCAGGCCCCCTGACGAAGCAAGATGGAGAACCCTCCTCTTTTAAAGTGTTGCACATGAGTCTCCCTTCTCCCCTTTCCTTCCCTCTGCCTACACCACCCTTCAGGATCCCATGGGACACCGTACCGTGTCCAATCCCGATGGTGGGAAAACATATTTTAATTGATGCCTGTGTTCTGAAACCAAATGAAAAAATACTCTTGAGTGATACACAAGAACAAAAGGCAGTTAGTTATAGTATTTTTGTGGTTGGCTTGATGACTCATTTATGATGAAACATGGACTGCCTCTGAAAGCCCAGTAAAAGACACTAATGGAAGGTGATTAATAGGCAACTCGGGTAAATGATTGCTATGATACTGGTATCATCACTGATGTAATATGATTGAAATGTCCATGACGCTAGTCTATTCCATTTTCCTAGGAATAACATTTTGCGTGCATGAACAAGAAGTGCAAAATACAGCAGGAATCGTGGTTTTATTTATTGTAAGCGATATATAGCTGGTATTGAAATATTGTGTTTTGCTGAGAATTACATGATGTTAAATCTGCCTGGATATAAATCAGAAAACTGTTTTATGAATGTAGGCTTTACAACTAACATACCTGCTTGTTTAAAGATTTTTAATTAAAAAAATATTTGGATCAATAATAATATTTAGAATCATTTTAATGATATTTTATTGTGGGCAAGCATGGTGTGTGAAATTGTTTACATAAACGATAGAAATAAAGACAACACCTTCAGATAAAGCAGAAATAAAGAGCGATGCAAATCTACTCTCTCTCTTCTTCTAAATGATCAGCGGGGAAATATTTAATTTAGCTTAGCTCCGTCATTACTACATGATGACATTTTAGTTTTTACGCTGTGAAACTTCGTCAAATATTTTAGATTACGTTTTTAGAAGATTCAAATTACATTCAGAAAATGTGTAGCAATAGACATTTAGGCAAGACGTATAATAGTATAATAATCAAATACACTAAAAAAGTATTCAACAACATTTACAAATTTGTTTTTTTAAACCAAAGGTCAAGTGAAATAAAGAATAAAACAACACTAAAATAGACATGCTTGTAAAATCACGTTAGAAATCGTGTTCAGAAATGGTCTTCTCTTTATAACGGATTCATTTTCCATTTAAAAAAAGAAAGAAGATAATTGTAATATTCTGTTGTCAAACTGCTGGACACGAGTGTGATGTCTGAAGCGCTAATTAGGGCTGACATGTTTTCAAACTCCCCTCAGGAGCGACCTGCAGAAACAGTTTCAAAGAAAAACCATCCTCACATGGTCCCATGTAATATTTCCTCCCCTTGCCGGCAAACGAGTCGGGGTGAAAGAAAATTGCTGGGGTCATTAGACCAAAAAAAAAAGGAAAAAGAGTGTCACAGTTTTCTTTGGGCATTCTTTGAACTGCGCGAGGGGATGTTTTTCTATCAATTTTAGGCTACTTGATAGACCCAATTAGGCTATTAGGCTTTTCCTCCTGAAACGGATTTTGTGCTAAAATGCCTTTGATTCTTGACATCAAAGTTGACTCAAACAAAAGTTCATTTTGTTTTTGACAAGATGCATCTAGAGTCCTTTAAAGTCGGAGGATAATAGCTATATATTACAACTGTCTAATAATTCAAATTAACAAAAGACAAAACTAAAAACAAATTGTATGAAATAGAATTGTATGTATTAATATTTGTAGGGCTATCAATTGACTTTAAGTGGGAAAACAAGGAAAGTGAGAGCACTCCTAGCACTGGAAGTGTAGAGAACAAGATGAAATCGTATTGAAAATATTTCCCCCACCACTGCATGGCGCTAGGGAACTGCAGGACACACAGCACTTATAGTTTTATTAATAATAATAATAATAATAATAATAATAATAATAATAATAATATTATTATTATTATTATTATACAATTAAAATAGAGAACAAATCATTTCAAAAATATAAATGTTGACATAATATAAAAAATAGATAGTGAAAAACGCCTTTATTTTCTTCTTTACTTTTATCGGTTAGTGGCATAAGAATTATTAGGAAAAGTAGGTGATTTACTGTAAATGTTCTTGTCTTGGATTTTTTATTTGAAAATATATGACGTTAATTTGCAAAACAACTTTTTAGACACCTATTACAAGCCATGCCTGCAGTTTAAGATCATGCTAAATATAAAAATGCATTTACTGTATTTCAAATAATAATAATAATTCAAGTTTAATTAATAGTGAATAACGATTAAAAAACGGCGCGTTTCATGCAACAATCACTTCTGAATATTCTGAAATAGGTTATTTTTGTTAAGTCTTTTAAATCATACAAATTAAATATAGAATACATGCCTGCTGTCCTGCAAACACCCTGCGGTAGTAAACGGTTAGTTTAGATGTTCTTACTCGAGCTCAGGCCTGCTGTCTGTCTCTGCTCCATGGAAGCACAGTGCTGGGTGCGTGCTGCCTTCATGGCGCTGCTGTAGCATGATATACTGTATGGCTGACATGCTCCCACACACACACACACACACACACACACACACACACACACACACACACACACACACACACGCAAATACACAAACACACTAACATTTGCAAATCCAAACACCCGGACGAAATATACAACATCAGAGATCTACTGCGAAAGACGAGAAAATCATCTCAGCAAATTGACGTCCGTTATTGCAAATACACCGGTGTTTTCCACATTACATTAGCCGGCTGTCCCCCGCCCTCTCTCTCTCCGCTGCTACTGCTGCTCTCTCCTTCAGAGAGCTGAGTAGTATGGATCAGTAAGAATCACACAAACAACCGGCCCGTTGACATCATCTGAAAGCTCCCCCTCACAGTTTGACGTTGTCACTGTGTCGACAGTGTGTTTGCATTGTCACAGGGAGGGCTCCTGTCCAGTAAAAATAGCAATCACTACAAAGCTGTCAGAAGATGAGGTGTAACAGCCTTCAGTTCAACTTTAGCAAAAAATAATAACTCCAGGTCAACATACAAGAAAAAAAAAAAAAAAAACATGGAAGTAAATTGATAAAAGTATTCATGGAACGAAAAGTTGGAGCTTAATAATTAACCCAGAAAATATACAAGTTTTTTTTAACAAAGTCCAGGTCTAAAATGTTTTATTGGAAATAATTATTTTAGAGAAAAGTGTGAAAACTATTTTGGCATCATATACTTGTTCATAAGTAAACAACAGCTGTTTTATTCAGGACATGCATTTGCAGATACTTGATGTCAGTCTGCTTAATGCATGAATCTAATATGCTTTAATCAAGAAAAACAAATTAATCATCATCCATTGTCTTAATGTATAGGTGTAGGTTTATTTTCATTGTTTTAATTATGACAGATATTGCATGATAATATGAATGACTTCATTTGCATTCAGAGAATATTATGACTTGTGTAACAAACTCTCCTGTCTAAACATGCTCTGCCTGTGATGGATGAATCATGTCCTAAACTGTTACATACCCCGTTCAGAACAAATCTCAAGTTTCATTTAGTCTTAACAGATAACTGCATGTCATTGTCAGATGTATGCAAAACAGTCAGCAGCTGACCATGTGATGGCAAGTGTGCGATTAGAGTGCAAATGCAGGAGTTTTGTAAAATGTAACAACAGCCGAGATGTCTCGTGTTCGGCTTGACAGAGAAGAAGCTATGTTGCCGTTGTTTTCAAGCTTCTCTGTCCACGTCTGTGTTAAGTGATGAACAAGGTGACGAAATACCTGCGACAGGCAACACAGACAACACGTTTGTCACCATGATGAACAACCACATACAGAGAACTATTGCACGCATGTGTTTGCAGGCACACACACACACACACACACACACACACACACACACACACACACACACACACACACACACACACACACACACACACACACACACACACACACACACACACACACACACACACACACACACATACACAAATACACTGAGACACTCCTTAGTTAATTGCTATAATAATGCATGTAAACAAAATTACTACAGAGGAAGAACATAAATGGGCACAAACACACATTCAGTTGACCTTGTGGACAAAATAAGCAAACAAAGAGGCACATAAAGCCTTATATAACAAGAGTAATTGGTCCGTCAGCCTCTCCATTTCTCTCGCCTTATCTGACCCACAAATCAACCAACGCTTCCTCAGCCCTCCACAAAGAACATTTTTATCTCTGCTGTGTTTTTTCTTCAAGCTGCTGGGGATCACGTCTGGGGACAAGATCCAGTGCCCCCCCCCCCCCCCCCCCCACCCCATTCCCCCCATCAATAGAGCAGCTTTGTGTGGGACTGTCAATCAGTCAGGAAAAAAGCGCTCCTTGTTCTGTCCGTTCTGCTCATATCATCACCCAACTCTCCCACTCCCCAAGAACTTCCACTACCAAAAAGCGTCTCCAAATCTGATTATTCTTGTGTTTCATCAGGTTGAGAGAATTGGCCGATGGCGTATTGGCATTTGACTTCTGATTTATCCTCTCTCTCCCTCTCAGCTCTAAATGGTGCTCTGCAGCTGGCAGCAATTCCATGAGAGGTATCCGTTTCATTAAATCCGATGCAGAGTATATTGGAGTTTTTCCATCTTGGCAATTTGTTTAGGCACCACCGATAAATTTCACCACTCTTCGGCACTGTTGTCGTTCTATCAGAGTTTGTTTGTTTTACAGGCGCAAACAGCTTTATCTCTCTTACCTCTGCTTCAAACACTGACATAAATAATAAAAACCTCGTCAGAGCAACTAAACCATTATATGGATATATAAATCCCCTCCTTTACCTGTGATACTGAAAGCCATCACTGGAAGGTATTCCTCCATGCTGACGCAATGGCCACCCTGCCTATATGCCATCTTAGTGCCACACATCCACACCACTTCCATTAGCTGCCAAGAGGAGTAGATGAGTTCTTAGAAGATAAGAAGCCGATCTAAAGTGACAGCCAAATGGAAAGTCTTAGACACTCTTAAAGACGTTGACCGCAGCAGAAGAAAAGGGGAAAAAAAAAATCCTTCCATCTCCATCCATGAAATTCCACTCTTTGTGTGCTTTTGTGTGTTTTTTTTTTGAAAATCATATCTTTCAAAGTAATCCCTCTCCTCTTTTTTTACCACGGGTTAACATTGTAAAGTTGTACATTTCTGGATGTACAATGGAGAAGGTATCATACCTCAGCCGTGAAGCTCCTGAATTACATTCATATACAAATAATTTGCGTTCACACGTATGTTTTAAAGGGCACATTGTCACTTGGATAACTTTTTTTAATTGATAATTTAAACAAATCTGTGAACTGGTAACAACAAATCATTGATAATTTGTTCTTCTACAATATCTGCTCATGAATACTAAAGCATGACTAACACTTTATGGTTGTGCTTTGCTAACTCATAGCATTTGTTTGAGGTTGGGAGAAGAATGTGGTCTTGGTTGAATGTTGAAGAAGTTCACACTAATGCAAACCACAATCTTTTCCCGACTTATAAAGATAGTTCAACATTTTGGGAAACTCACTCATTTGCTTTCTGAGTTGTGCTATGTTTACGCTACGAGCTACAAAGCAACAGGCAAGTTATTTTCAATTATTCTCTATTTTTTTTCTCCAGCGCTCCAAGGACACAGTGACGCATCGACATATGTTTTTGTTTCACCATATCCGATCCCCTGTTCTCTCCCCACAATATCTGTTCCGTTGCTTATAACAAATGGAAGAATCTTATTCTTGCCATTAGCCAGTGCACTTTAAAGACATAACTACGTCAACGAACTCGTCAGCAACACTTCTACGTTGACTCGGTGACAAGTAGCTGGCCACACTTGGCCTTTTTGTAGCTTTGTTGCTCGTAGTTTGAACATAGCTTTAGATGAGACGATTGATAGATGGGAGTGGTATCAATCTTCTCATATAACTCTGGCCAGAAATGAGTGTATTTCCCAAAATGTCAAACTTTTGCTTTAACCAACTGTTTTATATATCTAAAAATCCTGTGCTTTCGACGCCCAATCGACCTCTGAGCTCCTTGCTATGTCTTCTCCGAGGTATTGGAATGTTGCTCTTCTGGATATTTTGTAGTTAAGATTGTTTATTCAATCCATCCACTGTTGGGTCCTGTGTGTGTGAATGGGAAATTGTGTGCGAGCATCAAGGCAGATTCACATTTGCTTTGCCTGAGAAGATTCAACACCCTCACCATTACTTCACACTTCAGTATTCACTCCATCCAATTTGATTTCCCCCCAAATAAGCAACAAGCTTTCATGTGACACGGTGTCTCTCTTCTCCCCGTATCTTTTATGAGAAACCTTCACCTCCATCAGCAGTCCCACTGATCAAAGACACTGACATTACAACTACATTTAGAACAAGCACCTGCCACCACTGTGTCGAAAGTGTATGCGTCATGTTTCTTTCATGCTTTGTTTATGTGTGTGTTTTATTTGCTATTTTTGTGGACAGTGACGATTTGATACACTGTAATGTTCAGTGGTTACTTTTACGGCCAGACCCAAATAGCTGTGAATTTTGCATGCTCTCCCAGTGTTGACGTGGTTTCTAATCAATGTTCAATGGGTAGATGAAATGTAAACTATACATATCTCCTTCCTTAATTAGAATATGTCCAACATGACATATGCATGGAGCTGTCTAGAGCACTGCACTTACATTGTTTTTTTCATTACTCCAAGTTGAAGTTCAAGTTTTGTGTCATATATTTAGATAACAAAGAAATCATTGTATTATTTAAAGTGCTTGCTGTTAAGTACTCTAACTGCCTGGGGGTAAAAAAAACATATTTGTAGGCGGCTCGTCTTAACTCTGATGTAGGAAGGAATGAGAACCTGGTTGGCTGGTGTCCTCCATACTTACGGCCTCCCATCTCCAGCAGGAGGTTTTTACTCTCCTTTCAAATTTTTATTTAATATTTTTTAAGGCATCGCAGAAAGTATAGTCTCTGTTGTGCCTTTTTGATGACACAATGACACAACTGATGTTTAGAGACCAGGAGAGATCTGAACACCTAAGATTCTGATGATTGATTATCCACAAACTCAACAGGGACACGTTTGATTTAAACTGGTACAGTTTGGCCATCATGAAATCAGCAATTATCTCCTTTGTTTCCACATTTAGGGAGAGGTTGTTGTCTTGACACTCTACGGATAGGTCCATCACCTCCTTGTCATATACCAGTCAAATCACTGTACAGATGTATTTTACCAATGTGCACCAGGAACTAGTGTGGTTAATTTAAGCAGAATAAAAGAACATAAAGGGGGCTAAAAGCATTTTTTGTTTTCCTTTTTTTCTGCCTCTCCTTGTCTTCCTACTTCGGTCCTTGGGGAGATAATGATGCCCTGCCTTTGTAAACATTATTTCTGGCATATTGCAGCTGCCATCAGCTTATTTATGGCCTGAATTGTAATAATCTGGGAGCTAATATGCTTCAGAAAAACACATAGTAAAGCCTGTGCACAGCCAAACATTGCTTTTCTACCCTCAGCAAGGAGGCCACTCAACAGGAACATCAAACGCTTGCTCTCCCGTGCCTGGCCCACGTTAATTGTACATCTATTGTTCCCACATAGGTCCCTGGGAACCAAAGAAGGGGGAAATTGGCAGAGAAGAGAGAGAGAGACAGAGAGAGAGAGAGCGAGAGAGAGAGAGAGAGAGAGAGAGAGAGAGTAATGAAGCTCAAGCTGGATAAATACGTTCTAAAACAATATCAGACTGACAAAGGTTTTGATGCCTTCCCCTGGGCTCTCTGTTGCCTGTATCCCCATTACTCACCCTTAATAACAAAGGAGGCCTTATTACAGAGAGCCTGTTCTACACATGCTATACATGTATGCACATACAGTAGTCAGTCCCGTAGCCAGAGGAAACGTCATGGACGGCATCTAATTTCCCCTCTGGACTTAAAATTACATTGATATTTAGGAATATCATCCAATAACATACATTCAATATAGCTGGATAGCAATTTAGAGAGTAATTGATTTTGGGAGAAGTTGTTGCATCATGATTAACCAATATTCTTTGTGATTTTTGTAACTTTTTGCATGAAATGCATTTGTAATTCATCCAATAAAACCACACAGCACAACAGTAAGACTTCATCACACTTTTCTGCACTTTTATAATGCCCTTGCAATATTGTAAATGACTTATAAACACTACCATGTGATGTTTTGTGTATGCAAAAACAGCATAAAAGCTGTTAGTCAGAAGTGTAATTGCACTAACAGCAATAAAACGATGATATCTCTGGTTCTGCTGCAGTCATTTTGACATTTTAAAAACAAAAGTGCAAAGCTAAATTGGTGGAGAACTGACATGGTATTTTTCTCAAAAACTTAAAAATTTTATATCCTCCTGTGGCAATTCATACCATTGCCACTGGTACAAATTCACCAACATGAGAGGCAGGCAATATGAAGAGTATCCGAGCCAAGGAGCAACATTAGGTGCCAAAAAAAAACTGCCTATAAGACAAGCCAGTAAATACACAGCTGCTTGTCTCCATTCTGCCACGCAGGCTGTGAGAGAACAACCTAACAGGCAGTCAGCAACAAGACCAAGGTGACTGAAAGTTTAAAGGGCAGGGTTCAGAAAAGTAACTGACCCCGTCCTGCATCACACACTCCCTAGCTGTACATATTTACGAGGTGTAATTTTTATGTGAGCGCCAGGCAACAACAGGTTTAAGAGGGCCAGTGTAACCTTCCTGGGGCCCGGGGTGACCTGCACCCCGGCTACAATAGTTTCCCTGGGCCACAATTAGGGCCAGGGCTTCACTGAGTCACCCCAGCATCATGCTTCCATGGAACCTCATTCTGGCCCCAACGCTCCCTCTCTCCTACTTTACTATAGCTGGCTTTGAAACTGTCATAGCTGTCCCTTCTCACTATAAGTGAACAGTTTATACTTATAATAAACCAAATGCCAGCAGTCAGCGTTGGACACTTTCCGTATTTTATGAAAAATTATATGAGGAATAAATGAAGTGAATCATCTTTACTCTTGAGTCATTTTCCTGCACTTCTTTCACCCCCACATCTTTCCCTTTCCTCCCCTCACTGCCCCTTTCTCTCTTTCTATCTCTTTGGCTTGGTGAGCTGTGACAGTTGCCGCAATACCCTGCGACACAGTGAATATGCAGCAGGGCTCACTCGGTCTGGCCACACAGACTTGTCAGCAGAGTTCACCATCAAACCCCAAACTACCAATTAACTCCTGAGCCCACCCCCACCTGCCTGAAGGCACAGTGACCTGCCCCCCTTCAGTCTGCTCCATTCCACACAGCACTAACCCCCACTGCCCCTCAACCCCACTCTATACTCTCTAAACATGCCCCACGAGATGCCTCATGAGTCCCTGACTTAGCCTACAGATGCTCAGAGATATTCCTCCTCATCTGCGTGTCTGTCAGACCCCTGAACTTTACAAAAGAGGATAAAGTCAATTTGTCTGTGCTCGTTCCAGGCAGAGCCCAGTGTGGCTATAACAACTTATCATGTGTAACAGAGAATGACATGCTGGCTTTGGCACCGAGGCTGAAAAAGCAAGCAGTGTCCAGCACAGAGACAACTAGCGTATGAAAGGGTTAAACAAAAAATATTCAGGTCCAGGTGGATTCATTACAGCTTATTTAGCTGTACAGCTTATTATAGTTTGTGTACAAAAAGGTGTGAATTATTTGCCAAAATCTCCCTTTCAGTGGAGTTGTGGTAACTGAGAAATGATATGAATGATGAATTAATGGGTACACATGTTTGAATATTCCTGGATAATCATATTGCAAGTGATGCTTGCATAACTATGATGCATGCTTGATAATTGATTCCATAAGACCTTGCAATTAATAAATAAACAATGTATTTGATGTAACGATAAAATCCAAATATAATGTGATTAAACTGAGTTACATCATGGAGTATGTTTGTGCTTTACGCTCCGCCCCGGGACTAATATGTTATGTGTTTAGTACCCATACCACGGAATTGTTGATGGACTGTAAACAACCCGACATGAACGAAGAGGAGGATGCCTCTCACAGAGCTCGCACAAGGGAGAAGTTTGTCTTTCTGACAGAAATATCGTGAGGTGTAGGAAACAAACCCACTTGGTTAGGTTTAGGAAAAGATCAAATTTGGGTTAAGACAATCCCTTTCTGGCAGAAAGCCCTGAAAGCAAACGTCTCCCGTGTGCGCCTCTGCTTCGTAGTTCCCACGGCGTGACTAAAGAAGTGGAAGCGTCAGAGACACACTCTGTGCGCAAGCAATGAACGCTTCAAACGTTTCAAAGAAACCGACCTGTGTCTGTGTTGACGTGAAGAGAACTACTGTGAGAGCTCGCCTTCTCAACGCAGCGGATAACGGCGCGATGGAGATCCAGCGTATCAGATAAGCACAGTCCATGACGCATTGTGGGCATAGGCCGCTGCAATGAAAATTAGACTGTGTTGAAAGCCAAGTTTTCAGGCCAATGCCAAGAAGTGCTCTACCACAAACGTTCAAGTTAAAGTGGTGTGAGAAGTGCTTCAACGAAAAAGGACATGAATTGAAATTAAGATTTGTAAAAAGAATGTTTTACGAGGGGTAAATTGGTTTAAAGGGCAACTAAAGGGACAGTTTGGATGTTTGGAACTGGGGTTGTGTGAGGTACTGTATTACCTACGGTGGATGGCAGTTGGCACGTCTCCAGTTTGGATTAAACGGGCAGGAGTACCCATATGAGAGCTAAGCAATAGAAGTGACTCTTTGCATGTTAACAGGGTTTTTCCTTCAGAGAAAATTACAATGTCAGTCATATTTGGTGGATTTCTGTCATTTGTCACAGGAGCGGCATTACGGCGATACGGTGGCGCTGTGTTTCTTATCTGCACAGGGGAAGGCGCTGCTAAAGCTACCAAAGATAGTCTGTTTTTGACTGGATTGCAGTTAAGGAGGCTCAACAGAATCCCGAAAGAAAACAAAACTCTTTTCGAAACAAATGTTATTCCTTTTAGTTTAGTTCTTTTAATTTGCTTCAGATGCCACGGTGAAGCAGCAAGGAAGGAGAAACGCAAACTGTTTTATATTCTGTTCAAAGTTTTATATGTATACAACACTAATAATAATCAATTTTGTTTTTTATCTGTGATGTACTTTAAATTGCCATTATAGCATCAGCTGTGGCTCTCGGAACGGTTTCTGTGAAATCTGTGACGGTTTGACTGCTGGGAGGAGAATATTTGACCTACGGTATCATGAGCAAACCGCTCATTCTGTACGTCTGCAGGGCTCAGTCCCTTTGCTGTCCCACGGGGGACATTCTGCATTAACATGGACACGTCATATGGTGGATGATGACACACTCCAATAGCCGCGGAACTAGCCTCAGCTACTATATCCCTCCATCCCCCACCAAGAGGTCACCCCCTCAGCAATCAGCACTCCTTTCACCTTCTGCGTGGCAATAATTACAGGATCACTGGACTCAGAGAAATGCCTCCTCACTGAGCCAAGTTGTAACTTCTGCTCAGTCCAATTCTAATATTTGTTTATGACTAAATCAGAAAGCATGACTGTTTTGCTGTGTGTTCTGCAGATCACATCTGTGAGTGTATATGGATACGGACGTCTGTGTGTGTGAGAAACATGTTTGCAGAGAGTGTGCATCCACATTTTCCATTTATTAAAGGCTTCTTTTTTGAGGATAAAGCCTGGTGAAACTAGTGTTAACTGGTTCTGATGGGTCCGTGGAAGACGGGGGCCCCTTGATACCATCCATTAGCCAAGCTTGCAGTGTCCTTTTTCTGAAAATATTTCCTCATCAGACAAAAATGCTGCATGCTGTAAACGGATCACAAAGAAGTTGTCTAATTACAGTAATGGTCCTGAGACGGGTTACGGAAGCAATAGACCTGACTTGATAACTTGATAAGTTTTGCTAAAAGTTTGTTTAAAACCTGTATTATAGTCTGACAGCTTGTGTTTCTTGCCATGTCCTGTTATTATGAATAAGCTGGAATTACCCTTTACATCGAAGTGTGTTTCTAGACTCCGGCACTAATGGTGACCTTTTCCTGCCTGGTTATTTATTGCCTTTTATCTCCCCTACAAACGTGTCCATTGGATTCATAGGAGACATGTGTTGGGTCAGTTGTTCACAGTGCAATGGTGAGATCTGACACAAGGGTCTTACAAGTGTGCTACACTGTGCAGCTTCTTGTGATAGATAGTTCATCCAAAGTAGTAAATCATTGGAGGTGATATAGATAAGGCAGATTTTGGCAGTTGGCATTACCTTCATGTCATGATGGGGTAAGATTATCAAAGCACCGTCAAGAGCGCACAACTGCCCGTTCTACTCTGCAAAAGCTTATTTTTGGAAGACCGAGGTCACAGTAAACTCACCTGCTCACCCTCTATCACTTACCATCCATGGGAGTTGAAGCGGAGAAAGGCGATGAGGCATTTTATCAAATGCAGACACCTCTGCTGACAGTACAACAATGGAATACAGATTTCAGCTCCCATCTGTGGACACATGATATCAAGGACGTGATCTTTTACTTAACGCATCTCTTCCATCCTACTCCTCGTTCCACAAATCACCTGTCGGCTCTCTCGCAATCACAGAAAGGGTCAAAGGGCTCCTCGTCATGCTTGTCACTCGCAGCAGTGTCCAATTTGATGCCCTGAACTGCCTGTGTAGTTCGGTCCAGGTTGAGAGAGTGAGAAAAAACAACACACAGTAGCTATAAAGGGAAACAGGAAGTTAGATACAATAGAGGAGACCTTTGATCCATGATGAGGGGGAAGACTTCCCCTCTGGGTGCAAACTATTAATGTGAAAGTGACTCTGCCCATTGCACTTTTGTTAGAGCAAATAATGGATCTAAAATAAGCACACAATGGCAGGCAGGCGGGCGACACTTGCACCCAGCCATGTGCAGGAAGGGAGCGGGAGGTAATTGTATGAAACTGAGTGATTTGTTGAGGTCGGGCTGGTTAGGAGCGCCGGCCGGTCGCCATCTAAGGGCAAAGGAGTAGAGGAAAGATAGAAGTCGAGAGGACAGTGTCTTATGATTGAGCTCCTCCAGCATTGACTGCGTGTTACTGTAACTGTGTATACCCAGTAGGTATGCAAATCTGTTGCTGCTTTAAGTTGAAGCTGTTGTGCTTAGGTAACAGGTGGAGCCTCACAATTCAAGCAACAAAATGTGTGTCTTTGCTTGTCCAATGCTGGTATTTTTGTCACGTCTATACAGCACACATCCTGAGAAACCAAACAGATGTTTGTGACTTTAAGGTAGTGGCCATTCTCACAGCAACATTGTGGAAATATTGAATGTTGCTGTGTGTCTTTGCTTAAGCAGATACACATCTATATTTCATAAAAGTTCATTTTCAAGCCACTGTGCTTGATTATTTCCCCTCCTTTTTATAGGACAAATTCAGAACATCCAGGGGCAACAGAACGGGGGATGAAAGGAAGCAGACAACAATTCAAGTTTGACAAAAGCCTAAGCAGAGAACGGTCAGAAGACCTTGACACTGTAATATTACAGCTGTGGTCACCGATTTCTCAAGAACAGCCAGGAGAGCTACAAACCTCCTTTGGAGAGCAAGGATAATGAACAATGTGTTCACCACTAGTACACAGCAGCAGATAACATGAACCAAGCAGCCACATAAACTTTGTCAAGTTAAAAGACAAGCTCTTATAGTGCTCACAACCAGTGGTTCTCTAACGAAAACAACAATTACAAAACCCTGAAGGAGAGCTTATTTGATTTGCAACGGTTTTACAAGGCCAAATGGAGAATGATTGTGCGAGAGAGAGAGAGAAAGCGGCCTGTTATGCATTAACTCTTTTGGACAACAAAGAGTTTTTCCCAGGTGCTGAGGGATTCCAGAGATGCTGATGGGAAAGTGTGTTATGTTGTGCTTGTGTCTGTGTCTGTGTGTGTGTACACTCGTGTTATTCAATCATTTATCACTGTAACCGAGAGAACATTGTTGAAAGAGCGGTCATAATACATGTGAAATGATACAAGTACCTGCTTTTATCACCACTTGTTCCTCCTTTTAGTTTTTAAGAGACTCGCCAGCAGCAAGGATTATAAGATCTAATTTCCAGTGAGCACTGGTTACTGAAAATGTCTATATATATATGAATGCATGCAAACGTGCATGCGTACATAAACACACAAAGTGAATTACCAGCACAAAGATAGGCGAAGCTACTGTAAGTCGCTTGTTTACTGTGGTTATAAAACTGCTAAATGTCGAAGTTACAGTGTATGAAGGCAATAAGCGGCAGTGCCATGTTAGTTCCAGTCTGCTGTAGCTGAAAAAAAAAGCCCCCGAGGTAGACGAGCCCCTCATGAGGACACATTTTATGACCTCCTGTAATGAGAACGGCAAAAAGTATGTGGTGCAGTCTGGTTGTGGAAGCAGACAATCGGGTCTGCTAGGGATCATAGCCTGTGGTGGACTGATTAGGAAGAAAGCAGATATTCATTGTTACATGCCTATGGATGTATCTCTATTAACCGGCTACTATTTATTGTCAGGAGTAGAAAAAGGGGGATTTTTTTTCCCCACGCAATTTCGGCATCAGCTGATCTTTCTTGTTTTTATTTAATCAGTGTTTGTATGTTAAAACAAGATTCTGTTTGAATATCGACATCACTTTGTAAACGTCTTCAAGTTAGCTAGTGGTAGACAATTGTCAGTCTACCACTGTGCCGCTTCACTCAACACATTCATGAAAGATCTTTTACCTTTTTGGAAATCCCTTATTGCATTTGTAAGTCAGCAGGAACAGCTTGCTCTGTCATGCCAAAAAAACTGATTGCCGAGGGTTTGCAGCCTGTTAAAGTACATTACCCAGTTCATAGTCTACAGCTGCTTTTATCTGTATCGAACAGTCAAGACATGAAAATACACATAACTGTATGTCTGTGGTAACAGCAAAAGTATGTCTCTGTGAAACTTTTATGTAACCGAATAATCACAATTGTGGCCAAACAAGTGTTTGCAGTTAGTAATCAGGCATGACATCTACGGGATATAGGCAATACTATTTTTCCGATATGTGTTTGGTATATCCTTGTATATATTTGGCAAACTATACTGTAATTATAATAATTTTCAGGTGGGTTATAGAAATGATCTTGCATTATGACTCTGCATTATTAACTTGCTCTGTATATAGATTATAACCAACCCAGTACTTTTTAAGCAGTTCAAATATCTTTAAAGCAGTTATAGGCCTATAACCCATAAAATACAGATTCCACTTACCTTGTAACTGAATCGTTATTTGTACCTCAAAAGACATCAAACCAGCCTACTTACCTTGTAACCATAAAGATAATGACAGGTTGTGTCTTCTACCTCATTTTAAGTGGACATGTGCATACAGGGAGCAATTGGATTAATTGTATCCAATTATATTATAATAATAACAGCATTTCGAGAGGGCATCCCAGGACACAGCTGGTCTTAACCAGTCTGTTGAGTCTCTTCCTGTCAGCAGTGGAGATGCTGCTGCCCCAGCAAACCACTCCATAAAAGATTGCTGATGCCACCATATAGTTGAAAAAAGCTCCCCACTAGTGCTCCCTGCACTCCAAAAGACCGGAGTCTCCTCAGCAGATAGTCTGCTCTGTCCCTTTTTGTAAAGTGTATTTGTTTTGTCTGTCCAGTCCAGTTTATTGTTTATTGGTTCCACTGGCACCAGCCCTCAAAGTCCTGGGTCAGTTCTCTCTATTTCCTGTTATCCCTGTCTGAGATGAGGCCAATGATTGCAGAGTCATCAGATAACTTTTGTAGGTGACTGTTAGCAGAGTTGTGTGTTAAGTCTGAAGTGTAAAGGGTGAAAAGGAAGGGAGCCAGACTCCCACTCCCACTTCCTCACATACTGTGGTCGGTTTGTGAGGTAGTCCTGGGTTTTCTGGCTGTGAGGTGGTGGTCCACCCCTGTATGCTCCAACTTGTTCCACAAAAGCGTGGGCTGTATGGCGTTGAAGGCATGTGTTCATTGATGGGCTCACCAGGGGGCAGAGATGGACAAGGACCAACCTCTCAAGGGTCTTATCAGGTGCGATGTCAGTGCCACCGGCCTCTGTAGCTGTTGAGGTCCTTGGGGTGCAGGGTTTTTGGCACTGGTACCATGCAGGATGTTTTCCACAGCTGTGCTACTTTCCCCAGATTCAAGCTCAGCCTTTCACTCCTTGATCCTGAGTTCCTTCCTCACCTGGTTTGTTGTTGAGGCACAGCATTGGGGGGGGGGGGGGGCTGTGTGCTGGAGGTTTTAGGTGAGAGGGTGGGGCACTGGACAGGAAATGACATGAATGTACAACACAAAGTCGAAATAAATTAACATCATAGTTTCACAAAACAATGTAGTGTATATAAAGAATATAGTATATTATTTCTAAAAAAGGCACCAAAAAAAAAAAAAAGTCATGAAGAGTATGGCGAAAAAACATTCCCTAAAAGGTTTTAGTATAGTATGTCAGAAAAAGTAATTCAAAAGTCTTAGCATAGTATGATGAAAAATAGTATGTCGAATGATGTCATAAAAAAGCCTTAGTATAGCATGTCATAGTATAGTGTTTTGGAAAAAGTCATGTCGAAATTTTTTTTTAATAAGTCATGGTAATGCATGTTCATAAAGCATTATATATTTCCGGAATCCCTCAAAATATTCCGTATCCTTATTTTCTCTCCAAACAAATCATTCAAACAAAATCCTTCAAAAGAAGCTACAAAAATACAGACATCCACTTGATTTTGTATGACTTTTATTAAAGTCACACTGGATTACAACAGGAGTCTTATAGCATGAATGGAAAATATTTCACTTTTTAGTTAATGAGATTTTACTTATATGTTTGTAAACTTAAACATCAGTTGACTGTCTGTGGGGACATTTTCAACACTAATAGGAACATGAAACTCTCAGAGTTAAATCCTTAGTTCAAAAGTATAAAGGACATATCGGTTCAGTAGTATGAACAAATAAAATTGTTATTCTGGGGATAAATGAAATGTGTTCATTCTTTTGTTTCAGCCAGCGACAGCTGCAAGCTGGACTCCTGCACTGGCCCAAGCACTAGGGTTGTGATTGAGAAGTAGTTCATTGAAAGGTTAGAGAGAAGGTTAGTGGCTCAAGGACACTTTGACATGTAGACTGCGGGGGCCAGGGATAATGCACACAAAAGAATGCAGCATATTATTTCGAGAACACAAGCAAAATGGGGTTGTTAAGACCTCTGAGTTCAAATAGTAGTAGAGGTTGGACATGGATGACGTGGAAAACTTCCATCGTCCCGAGTTTTGGTCCGGAACTCTCCACTCATCTGAGTAGAAAAGAAGAGAAAGAAGACATGAGAATTTGCATCATGTTGGCATGTATAAAAGCATGTTGAAAAGAGTTAACGTAAGTAATTAAAAGCCATTTTCTTATATTAAAAATAAGTATTGGATACTACGTAGTAAAAGTCATAGAGAAGTTTGTCGAATATAGTTATGGTATAGTATTTTGAAAAAAGTCATAGTATAGTATGTCAAAAAAGGTTTTAAAAAGTCAGAATATGGTATTATAGAATATGTCATATAAAAGCCATACTATAATATATGTCAAAAAGTAAAAAAAATATGTTTTGAAAAAGGTATAGTATGTCGAACACATAAAAAGTAATAGTATGGTATGTTGAACAAAGTCAAACATATTATAAAAAAATACATATTGTATGTAAAAAAATATTGTATAGTATGTTGAAAAACGTCCAAATTTAGTATGTCGAAAAAAGACATTGTACAGTCTGTCAAAAAAAGTCATGATATATCATGTTGAAACAAAGTCATAAAAAGGGGCAAGATTTATCCCATCATGCATTGGGTCGAGTCTGTCGATGAATCAGAGGCTGTGTTGCAGTCTTGGCATGTGTGCGTAACCGTGCTGATCTCAGAGGCCACAATGGAAGGACATGACATTCACCCCTGTAATGTAAACCCGTGCTGGTTGGGCAGCAACTGAATTTATTTAGTGCAATGACTAATTATCCTTTGCGCTGGGTATTGTAAGGCATGCACCCAGAGCATACTTAGTTATCTATGGATATATATATTAATATTACGCTTTCACACATTCTATTCAGCTTCTCTAATGTAAATGGTTTTTGATCAGTGTTGGCAACAATGTTTGTTAATTTTCCCGTGATTACCAAGGAGAACAAATTTCAAAAGTCAACAGTCTTGTTCACTATTGTGTTACTTGTGATTTAAATACATATCAGAGGTACCATTTCCATTTTTATTATGGTGATATAACTATGTATACAGTCATGTGACATCACTGTACTATACATATTCTGAGCTCAGTTTGTCCTGAAAAAAGTGACATGCATTATTACAACAGGAGACCAGGCAGCCCAAAAATAGGACAAATGGCTTCGACCTCAGATGGTTTTAAGAACACGAAGTATCTTAGTATGGAGTCAGTCTTACCTGATACATCAATAAAAGTCATGGCATTCTGAATGGTGTTTGTATGTTATTTGTATTTATTTAGTCACTATAATGTTTTATCTTAGAAGATGTAGAAAATGACGTAGAGAAAGAATGGAGAGTATGGAGATGAAAATAACGTTGGAACTAAAAAGAATACCCAACATCTGTATGACATCTTTAAAGGTGGCACCGGTAGCTATTAAAGTAGAGCTTGGAGTGTTTAGTTTCAACATTGTAATAGCAGATACATTTTGAAATCTTGAGCTCCATAGGTTTTAATAGACATAAAAGTACATTTTTGATATATATAAAAGTATTAAATCAAAGTATATTTGTTTTTGCATAGTTTGTTACGTATTAACATGAAACAAAGGCAGTCACTCCTCACAGTTTGCTTCTCTGTTTTTGTCCAAATCAATGTGACGTTCTGAACTGTTTCAGCATTCGATCATTCATAACTTTAAGTAATGTTAACTTTCTTTCAAAAAGGTGTCTGTGTGTATCCTTTGTCTGTACTCTGTGTACATTTTGTATTAAGGCCTCTAGGCTCTAGTTTTATAATCATTTTTTATATTAATTTTGCTCTGAGGTAAAGGGCAGATATTATTGAACTAAACGCTGAACTAAATATTGGACTAAATACAAGCAATAGGGGGAAAAGTGGTTTTAATTAGCCCTTTTCCACTTATGTGGGGAGTCAATATATTGATCAACTTTTTGCTGCATTTTGCAAATATTTGTACAAAATTGTTTTGTTATGACCATCAAAAAAATGATGAAAGATCATGGTTGTCATAGATAGATAGATATATAGAGGGATAGAGAGATAGAGAGATAGAGGGAGAGAGAGAGAGAGAGAGAGAGAGGTGGAGGAAAGTAGTGTCCCCAGCTGGTTTTGGCTATCTAATAAACATGTAAACACTCTGCGTTCTCTACCTCATTAGGTGATTGCAGAGGCCGCTTGCTCTCCATAAATCAGGGCCCAGGTTATCAAGGCCTCTGATCTTAACTGTAGTGGGCGCCCAGCTGTCTACAGCCGCACTGACTAAGAACAGCAGGGTTGGAGGAATCCAATTCCCGACCTCTCCCACCTTTCTCATTTTGCAAATAAAAGAGGAGATATGCTCGTAAGTGCTTGAGTACACATGCTAACCGGTCATCAAATGCAAGGTATGTTGTTTGTTGGACGGGAATGTTTTCGGGAAAACTGACAGTATAATGTCTCCTTTTTTCAGGTGATAGAGGTTTTACTTCATGGAAATGGTGAGAAAAACACAATCTCCTGAGAGCAAGCTTGACTGAAAGATGAAAAAAGTTAAAAGAATGAAAAACGGCTGTGTGAGTTTGACATCAACCGCCTCTCGTACCACCATAAAGGTTACTACTTGCCAGGTTCAAGCACAGTATCACTCTTTTATTTCCTAATGTAAAACACACTCTGGCTGTGTTCTGGCCAGCCTACTAAACGTTACAGTGCTTGCTGTCCAAGGATAGGATTTCTCTAGTCATCTTTAAAACTGTCCGCAGCTTGAGTTTCTTCTGAATTGATCTAGTTGGCTGATTATTCCCTGTTTTAAATCTAACAGGTGTTAATTTAAAACAATATTGACAATAACATAATTAAATCAGTCCAGTACAGCACTCACACAGTGGTCACAACTGCAGCTAAACTAATTAGATGTACATTATGGTCTGAAAACCATTCCAAAATGGTTTGCAAATTGCATTTAATTAAGAGCCGTAAAGCCTTTGTCGCCACAATGCAAATAAAAGTGTCACAATGTCACCATTCTTTTGAGAGCCTTGGCTGAAAATATGCAAAGTGAGCAGATACACTAATAACCAACGCAATGTGCAAATAATAAATGACCAAATGAAACCATCGATTATGTACACCAAAGCACTGATGAAAAGATATGCCATTATGTTAAATTTGGAAATGTTGAGATCAGTTCCAATGGAAAGGACAGGTGTGATGAATACATTCTGTTTGTGGCCAGCATGCGTGTTGTTGCAATTTGAATTATCTTCGATTTACCAATCACCTTAAATATATTTAGCAGTCGGGAATGTTGACTGCAAGACAGGCCAGTGGGTAGTGGAAGTGTTGAGGGTTGGCAAGCAAGCTGGGGTCCTCCTCAGAGCTTGAAATCAGTTTAAGAGCTGTAGATCCTTTTTGGACCGCTTTGGGTTGAAAGCCTCCCTCTGAGGACTTAAAATTCAGGGCTCGGGTTTCTGGGGTAGGCGTGCGGAATGAACCTTTCCTTAAGTCGAGCCCATGGGACCTTGTTATTAGCTGATGCAGTAACAGGTGGATGGGAAAGGTTGCAATATTAGTGCCATTGCATTGGATGTTTAGTTGGAGGGCACAGGAAGCCTTACTGCTACGTATGAAGCCTGCGTGGTTGTAGCTACAGCGAGGGGTCTTTAGTTTGATATAGAATTGAAATGTGACGCCAAATCCCAGAAATCTTTTGATTTATACCAGAACAGCAACCCGAGGGAGACTGCTGTGTCAGCAGCTCCCAGGCTATCATCCATTACATTTTCTTAAAATGTGGGTGGAGTTCTCATTGAAATCAGAGCCCTATAACTAAGCCACCATAAGTTTACAGGGCTACATTAGTAAATACCTTTTTTAGGTTTTACGTGTTTTTTAGGTTTTAAGGCAATTGCTGACAAGTGGCTAAAGTAGACTACAAAACATCAGCATTGCTGACTAGTCCGCAAAAATCCTAAAAGTGGTCTTCATTTGTGAAGATTATCTTTATCTTGAGGTTCAACATATTTCAAAATCCAATGAAAAAGTCCCAATTACTTTTTGTTGAGGGAACCAGTGTGATACTAACTTCCGGAGTTGGCCAACAAAAATACGTCGTCCCTGCAGCACTCTATTGGCATTTATCATATCTTTAGAAGTGGTTGCATCTGTTGATCGCCTAAACAATTCTATAATGAATATGCATGTCATTTCATGGTGCCACTGGCACATATTCACACATGTGATTTGAAAGGGAGGAACCACAATACATCACAGTGTGCGGAACATTTCATTCAACATTTAAGCCCGTCATACAGCTCTGACAACAGCGAAATCAGTGTTTTCAGTCAGGCTGTTCTAATCCACTGTTTGTACTTAAGAAAAGGTAATGCACTGTAATTCATATATAAACCATGTAATTGTACGGCAGGACTTGTAAGTTAATTTGCAATTCCTATGATGGTGAAGACAAGACCAGCCCTACTCTGTCTCTGATTGACGAGAACTCGTTGCTTTAGTCAGTTTAGTCGGCTTGGTTAAATTTAGGCATGAGGAGTGAGATTGGTTAAGGTTAGGGTAAGAATATCACGGTAAGTCAATCAGAGGTAGAACAGGGCAGGTCATGCCATCGACATCCTAGGATTCACGTGCAGGGCTGTCACTAAGGACGTGGTGACGGAGTACAAAGAGGGACAAAGTCAGCGTAGGGAGATCGGGGTGGATGGACGGGTCAAAAAAACACAGGACTTTCACCCAGCAGACTGCTGTTCATGTCCTGCAGCTACATAAGTTACGTTACAAATGTAGGTATTTTACATTACAAATATACTTATTCAAACACAAACCACAATATTTTCCTAAACCTAACCACCTAGTTTTGTTGCACACACTGATCGCTTGTGTTGCTGGACAACTTTTTGTAAGATAGCATATTAGTCCTTGTATGAGGATACATTGCGTCAGTGCAGTTGTTTTCCATGGCAGTGCTCCATTTGGTTGTGCTGTTGTGCCACTTTTGTGTCGGCAGCATATGAGGCAGTAGGTTTGACGTTGACGCTCTACGAGCTGAAAATCAAACAGCAGGTGACAGAGATACTGTGACAGACTTTAATTGAATCGTTTTGCAGCTTGTTACTGTGCTAAGGCAAGGCAGAAACTTTCTCTTGAATGGGCAAGTGCAACATGCATGAGTTGGAAAGTACAATGCAGCAGCAGTTACTTAATTCAGATTTACTATTTAAGTGCACTGAGATTTGTTGTAGATAAGGAATGGCATTCACTCTACTTTCCCTAACAGCATTTCCTATGCAAAAATATAATTATCATACCACTGACCCTCTGGTCAAAAGTCTGGATCTGTTTAATGTTATAAACAGATAAGCCAAGAATGGAAAATCCATTATTACAAACAGAGACGCACCGATACCAGTATGAGGTATCGGATCCGATGCTGTCCTCATGTACTCGTAAAACTACTCCGATACAACCTCACCGATACGACTACAGCAATTTGACATCAATTGAGCCTAATAAGCCACCCAGCTGCAACAATAACCCGATTCACAAACAGGTTAAATCCATAATTTACCGCCAGCTGCAGTGTAGATGCAGGGTTAGGGTCAGTCCCAATGTTGCGTACATCGTTGTGGACACTAGCGGCCACTTTACTCTCCACTGCATCGATTAGTTTAGCAGCGAGGTTGCAAGCTGTGTCTCTGCCTGGCATACACAGTCAGGGTTTCCGCAGTGTATTGCAATCCTGACGTGACATTAGCGAGTGCTGCCGTGAGCCGCCCCAAAGCACTCACAGGTTACTCTCACAGCAGCCTCGCGCAGCAGTCCCAGCTGCAGTCAGAGAAGAGAGGAGACGCAGTCTCGGCGTATTCATACATCTGCACTCTGCAGTTAGTGTATTTATTTTTACAAATAACAAATAATAACCGTAGCTGTGTTTCAGCTGCAGGACAGCAGTGAAGGCCCAGGTATAAAATGCACAGCCCGCCACTGGTTACAGGTGAACAGATCTATATAATCTGCTATACAATTTATACTGAACTATGCTTTGCTAGCTTCTAAATCACATTAGAATAAAATGAATTAAAGTTCAGACACAGATAAAAAAGTTTTTCTAAATGTTTTAAGTCATTTTGAACAACTGCTATGACTGGAGCAGAACTGATCAGAATTGTTCCAGTAGCATCGTGTCATTATGTGCTTGATGGCGGAACACAGCTGTCGGCCCGCCATAAAATTAAAAGTTTGATTGTAATCTGGGCTTCTGTCATTACTCACTTAATGCAGTAAAGTGTTGCGTCAAAGACCTGAAACACAGCAAAAGAGAGAAGAGAAGTGAAGGGAAGAGAAGAAAAAAGAAGAGTTCACAGTTCAGCAGAGAGCTGGCCAGATGAGCCACTCTTGGTGTGATTAGTCGAGCTGGTGGAGGTGAAGTTAACAGCTATTGACAGGCCAGGCAGGCTCTGGCTACTCTTCACCTCTAATCATCCTTAGCCTTTAATCAAGTCCGATCCTGGGACACAATCTCCAAACTACTGATGAACGACACTATTGGATTACCTCATGACCTGGATATGGGCTGCACTGAAATTTCTGGACTCTGCATCTCTAACAAAATGCACAAATATGTTCACATACAGCTACACATGACTTTAACCCGCAACCAAACAACATTTGCATGCATTCCTTCAACATTTGCGCTAGCTCCTGCTGTTTTTTAGAAACAACCTATTGCCGCGGCTGGCAATGTGTAATATGCGTAATTTTATGGGAGGCTGCAGAACAAGGAAGCAGGGAATATCCTGGCCACATCTTTAACCTATTGAGGCAGGATGATGTCATGATTAGAAGAGGAAATTGGGATCCCTCCAGAGCCTAAACACCCCAAGGCTGTCGGGCCAGCCATCCAGACGGCTGCAGGGAGGGAGACGGAGCCAGAGCGAGAGAGAGGGAGAAAGAGAAAGTGTAAGAGAGACCGAAAAAAAAAAGAAATGTAAGAGATGGGGGCTTGGGTTGCCCCACTATGTCAAGATCAAAGCGTAGCACCACTTGGCTGACAAGGAGGGGCACACTCCAAGGATAAGTGTGTGTATATGTGTTTGTCTATGCGTGCAATATGCCTTCATCCAGCCTTTATGCCTCTTCATCCAGACCTCATGTCAATTAATGCTGTGCTATTAAAGATATCTAGTCTCATCTCTCTTCTCTTTTCTCCTTTGACTGATTCATTGTCTCTCACATGTGCGTGCACACACACACACACACACACACACACACACACACACGCACCACATAGAAGGAGTCGGTACGTTAAACAAATCAGGCTGTGATGCTCTTCATGGCTTCCTTCCCTCACAGTGGTGAGACACTGAGAGGTGATGAGGTGAAGGAGACAGAGAGCAGAGCAGAGACGGGAGGGAAAGAGAGCAACAGAGAGAGTGATTGTACTTCTTTGCGCTCATACTCAGAGAAAAAGATTCCCTTGCATGGCCCCAAAACACTCATACATACAGTATATTGTATGATCACATGTGTGAAAGCCCTTAATGAGCTGACCACAGGGCTCTCAGTTGAGAGCAGAAGAGGGAACAACTGACTGGGTTGTAAGGATGAGGGTTGTTTTGACATTTGTTGATTCTTAGCAACACTAAATCTCTCTCATACAGTGCTCACTGGAGCAATTATCTCCTCCTTGTCCGAGAACTCAGCTGAGTTGAACTGGAGGGGTGCCAAGATGGGCACAAGGGATTCTGCTTGCACACACACTACAGTCATTTATTTGCCCTTTATCATGTCTCTGGATAATTTTCTTGTTTTTTTGACTCGTCTGGCTAATCAGAAGCAGTTTTTGTGTACATCTGACTGCTGTAGCAGGAAAGCCCCAACTGTGCTTTCCCAGACTTCCTAGTAAGGTAATAGTGGTGGTTTATCACTCAGAAGGTCACGTCCCTAAAATGAACTCTGTAGTAGCAGATACAGAAAGAGAACTATTCAGACTCAGACTCTGGTTGGTACAGATCATCACGTACTTGGCAGCAGACATCTGTAGGTGAGCGATGTTTGCTCATACTCAGAATATGATCAGACAGGAGCAGGAGACTGTTGGTGTCTGAGTGTGTAAGTGTGCGTGAGATACAGAAAGAAAGCGCGAGGGGTTCATCAATTTGATGAGTTAGCATGTTTTTACTTCACAATATTATGACAAGAGAAGAAGTTGCCAACAAAAAGAGTCTCTTTTTTGATCTCCTATAATAAGGCTGTGATAATTTCATACCCTCCTTCAGTTTCCACCATATGTTGCCCCAACAACCCCTCACAAATCAGTACTTGTCAATGTATAGCTTTGGGCCTCGTTCTGTTTGGGTGTGTTGCAACAAGTCCGACCTCGCCCCGAGGCCAAGACAGTGAGGGAATCACTTAAAGAGTTTTAAAGGCTCATATTTCCTCCCCTCGCCACATAGAATTTGACTTGCCTTATGACCTACAACACCGTGAAATATGTTCTCCCTTCCAACTAAAACAAACAAAACATAATTCTTCATCAGCATCTTCTTCAGGCTAAACAAGGCAGCAAAGAGAGAGGAAGACTCAGCCAGGTGTTTCGCAGGAGGAACAACCCCTGTCTGCAATCGTAGGCTTGTCCAGTGTGAGGGAGGGGAGGGGGGGGGGTTACATGCAGCTTAAAAACAAGTTCAGTCCCTCTTTATGTAAACATGTCAGTCTATTCTGACAAGGGAACAGCTTTTGAGATGATGATTTAGAGAAAAAGACACAGCGGGGTCAATTTGAGTCTTGCTTGCAGGCATACAGTGGGACTGTGTGTTTTTGACAAATTCTGCAAAAAAAAACGGAAGCCTTGACACTTCAGAGATGAAACGCGAATGCAGAATAGTCAATCATCGCACCGTTGGCTGTGTATTCTTTCTGAATTGCAGCGAGTTCAGTAGCTAACATTTCAAAGGAGAGCCGGTCATGAGTCTAATGATGAGTTATGTGGCTTTCTTATCAAGTCACTTCATATGACATTCTAACAATGTTGAATTCATCATTCATGTGCAGAACAAATAACCACATTTCTAAGTCAATTGACTTTTTCCACTGATATTAATCACAGAAGACTGATGTAATATTTCCCTCAGAGTCTTTGGTTGACTTCCCTGCATGATTATCCAGGCAATGTGGATGCACTTGAGGAGGATATCCAAGACCATAACTAGCTCTCATCAGAAGTCACCTGATCCCTTGTGGAAGTGTGTTGTAAGACCCACACTCACTGGCATCCTGAGTTTGTTTAGGCCAGAGCCCTCACTTCCTCTTCTTGTGTAAATTTAAATACATATGATAGCATTAACGTGCACGGTTATGACTGCACTTATGCTGTCAGAATATCAAAGAATGGTCGGGTGATTGCTCTGATGTGTGTTGGTGTGTGTGTGTGTTTTTTTTTTAGTATTTGGTTGAAAAATATGTCAGCCCCAGGATGACCCCCGTCCCTCTTTTTCAGCTTGGCTAATTTCACCTGAGCTTGCGTGGGTTTTGGGTGGGAAATAATAGGCTTGGCACAGCTCTGGAAGCTATTTGCCATCAGAGTGGATTGATTGGAGCCACAGTCTGGCTCCTGTCAGCCCGGTGGAGGGATAGTGGAGAGAGGTTACCGGTGAGGTTGAAATTAGTGAGAGGTAGCATGAGGGGCCTCTGGTACAGTGTCAGGCCTGATTAGGAGGATCCTGGGCCCCTGACACACTGCAAACAGCGTGCAACCAAAAAAACGTACACATGTGCTTGAATGGTCAAATGCACACAACATGTACACAGGACATGGTGCCAAGGGCCTCATGGAGAAACAATCTGCAGAGAATATGCTCATCTCAGAGCATTGCTTGGAGAAGAGTCATTCTGCTGAAAGGATTGGCTACAGGAAACAAAGGAAGATGATGCACGGAGAGGAAAAGGGAAATTAAAGAATTCTCATTGATTTACCATTGATCCTCATCCCAGATCAATGCACATTGGTGTATGAGAATTTGCTCAACTGAAGGCTGTGAAGCCCCCCCCCCCCCCCCTCCCTAACAGAGGAGGGAAAAGGAAATGGAAGTAAATGTCGTCAGGATCTCAAGAGCACCTTTTTGTCAGCAAATCAGGGAAAAGCTTTTACGTGAAAACGTGACACGGCTGCCAAATGTAATATCACTCCTGACATGTGAGTGGAGAGCACTTCAACAGTTAGCCCATCAAAACCCGCTTGATATCACACTTGTCGCGATTACATGACACATTAAAGACATTTCAGCGCGGACATTTTCTTCTCCCCCTTTTTTTTACCCACAGTCATCGCAGACCTTCACCTGTAAGAAGGTTTCTTTTTTTAATAATATAAAGTTGCATGGGATTAAAATTAGGTATGGCTCCATCCAGCGCAGCTAGGCAAAGTGAGGGTATGGTAACAACAAACACACTAATGTTAGACAGTCAAAATTGTTGGACTATGGTAATAAATAGTAAAAAAAACAACAACAACCTTTTTGGCTATTTTACAACCCTTTCTGTCACAGCCACTAATATTCTTTGTTGATGCAATTCAATGGAATCTTTAATTTCTCTTTTGTACAGTATGGGGTATTATAGGACCCTTATATAGTGCAAAGTTTTTCACATTATTTTCAAGTACAGGTTGAGATGGGATCCAAATTTAGCAAAAATGACAATGATTAATTTAAACAGTTTGGAACAACAACAAAAAAATCTGTCAAAACACTTCAGTCGGACCCCAAAACAGGTCTGTAAACAGTATTTTATGCATTTTATGTATGCTTGTCTGAATACGTTTAAATATCCACATTCACATGAATATATAAGTAAAGCTCCTGCTTTACAAAATATATACAAATAAGTACATTTTAATAAATTCTTGTCCCCAAATTATATATATAAAAACAATCAGTTTAAGGAATAGACTGGGCCTTTTTCCCTTCTCTGGCAGAAAAGTAAGGAAACAAAAGAAAATTGATCTGAAAGTCAGTGGAAATCTCAAGAGCTTTTTGTCTGGAAATCAAAGAAAAGCTTTTTAGGAAAATGTGACACAGCTGCCAAATATAATATCACTCTTGCCACAGTAGTGGAGTGAGCGTCCAACCGTTAGCCCATCAAAAGCCCGCCTGATTGCACTCATCACGATTACAGGAGACATTACTGACATTTCTGCTCAGACGTGTATCAAATATGAATGGGGTTTTCTCTCTGAAGGGCACAGGGAGGTAACAGATGTCTCTGGAAGGAATTTAGAGGTGAAACGTTATTTTGAGTTGATTTTAGGGAGATGGTTCTACTGAAAGATGAGAGTCGATGGAGATGCCCCAGTAAAGGCAGAGTGGGGGAAAGTGGTGACATAGAGGAATGGGGGGGTTGAAATAAGAGAACACATACTTAACTTCTGACTAAAGGCTATTCATAAAGTAACATTCAGCAGTATATTTTAGACTCTATATCACAGCTCCACCTGTTGCAATACTTCAAGAATTTAACTTTCAAATTCACATGTCACATATCAAGTCACACATGTTGAAATATCAATAAGGATATCTGGATATCACAAATCACAGTAAAACATTAGGTATCGGACAAAAAGCATCCTGTGTGTGTGTGTGTGTGTGTGTGTGTGTGTGTGTGACAAGAAAGCATTCACTGTCAATTGCGTCTTTCACTGTGCAACATAAATATTTCAACAAATGTACCTGGCATATTTAGTAGTGATATATATGTCGTGCACTCAGATCTACTAATGAGGAAAAATACATGTTATGTTAGTCAAGTCTAACTAAGATGTTTCCCTTGTATCTTCCACATTTGGGCCAAACCTTTAGCAATTACAGGTCAATACAATAATTATGGTATGACTGGCTATCCCCAAAAAATTTCCTTTGAAACTTATTATAACTTGTTATAAATATTCATTTTTCAAAACATATAGGTGATATTTTTCTGCAGCTGTGCACAGGTGAGTGCAGCGATGGAAGAAGAACAGGTATCTTAATATTTATTTTCTTTTTTTTTTAGCCTCATCATGAGGCCCAAATTTTAAATTATTTTCTTAGGTTTATGACCTTATATCTGTAAAACTAATGACAATCCCATCAGCCTCAGCTGTACTTTGGTTTAGTGCAATCAGCAAATGTTGGCATGCTAAACTGCTAAACTTAAGATGGTGATCATGGTTAACATCAACATGTTAGCATTGTCTTTTTTTGTATGGTTTCGTTAGCACTGTTGTGCCAAAGTTCAGCCTTAGTGCCTCAATATCGTGGCTCTAGACTCTTAAGGTAAATTTAATGCGTCTGTTTCTGCACTTACGTATGATCATGGCTTTAGTCTTGTTTGTCAGATGTTGAATCAGTCATTCGTGGCTTAAATTGTTTATGATCGGCTGTCAAACCAGCTGCAGATGTTTGGAGAAAAAGATTACTTTGTCATCTTCTCCATTTAGAAAAAATACTAAAAAAAACTTTCCTTCTGTGCATGCACATGTGCTATGGGTATTAATCAATACAGTATATTCCTCCTTGTATGGAGTGCTCCAGTATCTCAGGGTGCTGTAGAGGATGCCATGCTCCTTAGCACCAGAATGAGACTGTCACTCAACAGACAGGCAGGCAGTCAGACAGCTATACCATGAAATATTCAGCAGTAGGTGCTTATATCTTCTGGCTTCACCACCACTGAATGAGGCAGTAGTATTAACCATGTCTATCATTCACTCTTCTCCCTTTCTCTTTTTCCAAAGTGAACATATCATGCTATCCTTAAATGTGTCTGTTTCACCGTTTCTTTTCTTTTTCTAATGTCCAGCTCCAGTGGCGGCTGGTCCATAGAGGGCGCTAGGGCGCCGCCCCCCCTAGAGCTACAAAAAATAAAAATAAAAATAAAAATAAAAATAAAAATAAAAATAAAATTTAAAATAAAAATAAACTATACAAATTGTCAATATTTGTGTTTTTGAAACATGGAATCACCCAGTAATATGTGTAAAATATGATATCTGCGGTAAATATATGCTTTTCCTGCTTGTCCTCTCTGCCTGTCTGCTCTTCCTCTCTGTGTGTGCGCGTCTCAGCTGGCTGGGGCGCTGGAAAAACTGCCCCAAAGAGGCGGGTCTATAAAGCAGTTTAGCCAATGATGAGTAAAGATATAAATGAGTGACATACAATTCAGCCAATCAGCGTCCTCAAATAGATTCAGCTTGGGGCAGTTTTTTTCCTGCCCCAAGCTGCGCGTTCTCGTCAGGAGAAGTCTCTACAGGAGAGAGCCAGTGTGAGCACTACTCCTCCAAGACCCGTTTGAGAGGAGAACTGAGAGGAGAAACTACTGAAAGAGCTGATCCCAGATCAGCCTGACCTCACAATCAGACAGCAGACTAGCAGGAAAGAGAAGCAGTACATGAAGCTTCTCTACTAGCTGTACACCAGACAGGTTTGACTCGCTGGATGACGTCATGATAATAACTTATTTATCTTTTTAAAACAACGGGGACAGAACCAGCATGGACAGTTAGGGAGTGAGGGACATGAAGCACCTGTCTGAGAAATGGATATATAGTTATATATATATATATATATTATTATATATATATATATATATGTGTGTGTGTGTGTGTGTGTGTGTTATATTATAGTGAATATTATTATATGACATATATATTATTATATTATACAGAATATTATATGATATATATATTATTATATTATACAGAATATTATATGATATATATATATATTATTATATTATACAGAATATTATTATATGTTATATATATTATATTATACTGAATTCCCTGTGAGGGTGACTAAAATAAGATGTCCTGACGTGTTTGTGAAAGTGTTATTTACTGCTTTTTTTCGTGTTGGAATAAATGTTAAATATTTAACTGCAAAGTAGTAATGCGCGTTTGATACCTTAATTTGTTTGCATTAAATCATTCTGGGATGTTTGCTGAAATTGATTGGATGTGGCACAGCCCTACCAAGAAAATGTTCCACCAGCCGCCACTGTCCAGCTCTCTGTTGCACTAAAAAACTCCCACCACATGTTACTGCAGCAGGGCATCCATGAGTGATGAGTGGGTGTTTAGCAATATCAGTAGTCAAAGGCACTTTACGTGGTAAAAACTAAAACAATAAAAGCAATAACAATATAAACACGGCAGAGAGATGACATTATAACAGTAAGACACAAAACAAAAACATACATACCTAGCATCACAGGTCAAAAGCAGATTTAAATAGGTGAGTTTTAAAAGAGAGCGTGTTGCTTGTTGCACACTCTGCTGTGCAGAATCTCCCTTCCTTTTTGCCTTACCCTTTTCTCTTCACTTTTTTTCCAATCCTTCCTTAACTTCCATTTCCTTCCACTACTTTTTGTCACACTCCCTTTTCTACAACAGGTATGCTACCTCACAATTTCTAACTCCCATTCTTAGCATACTATCCCTTCTTCACTTCTTTCTACACTTCCTCCACTGGCCATATCTTTGACAGGCAGGGATTACATGGAGGTGCTAATGCTCGCTACTCTACCATAGATAAGCTCCATTTGTCAACACGCTGCAATTTCCATACCAGACACTGACAAATGTTTGAGTGAGTAATTTGTTTACAGTTAAACCTAATTAAAGTATGATAATGGCACACTTATTTAACTAAGTGAAGTTAGCTGGAAGTGAACTGGTAATTGGACCTTACTTTAGGATACATCTACCAACTCTAAGTAAACCGTAAACCAACTATTGTATACTTATGAGATTATATATATATTGAAATACATTCATATTTTAACTAATTAAAACGTAATTAAAATGTATTAATTTATAAATGTTTTATTTTCTTATTTCCCCCTAAATTACAACCTCGCTGTTTGGATTACACACAATGAAGAATCACATGACAAATGGTATCATTTATGTGGCCAGGGCTTACTCAAAGTTAGGAAGCTATATTTTTTGCTTCAACTTCAATTTTTCTGCCTCAGGTCATTTGTCAGTAAATGTTTATGGAAAATAAATAATTTGTAACTTTTAGAAAATCATGTGTGTTGGCTTCTCCGTTTCTTTCTGATGAGCCTCAATCAGCCGTGCGGTGGTAATGGGGCTATTGAGTTGGTATATGGTAAGCACTGAGCCTCAAATCCAGTAGGGTCTGTGGATGGCGCCACTAGTAGCCAGCCAGTCTCTCCCCCACCTCTGCCCTCCTCCCACCTCCCTAGCGAGGGGCACTCAGAGCCAAGGTCCAGGAATTAGCCCCAGCACCCGTCCAGACAACAGATCAATGGGCCTGGTCCTGTATTGATAGGGCCACTTGGGCTGCAGAAGTGCCTGCTAATCCCTGCAGTTTATCAGCCACATTGGCTGCTGGGATTTGTTGCCTGGTCCAGTTCTCTGTGTAGCAGACAGGCATATGCTTGTGGATGCACTCTCACTCTCTCTCTCTCACACACACACACTTTCCTGTGCACACACACCTTCTCGCACTTCACCCCAAACCACCACTCACACACTTCCCTACCTCTCTCATCATCCTCCCCTTTTCCCTCGAATGTGGCGTCAATTGCATTACCTCGGGTGTTAGGGCCACAGCTATAGAATTGCCTTGTTTGAGTTCGCCGTCGCTGGGTGGCTGTAACTATATCCAGTGTCCTGCTAAAGGGGCAGGAGGCTGGCTGGCTGGTAGACAGAAAGTCTGACCGGAGTGTGGCCCATTGATTCTAATGGGCTTTTTAGAGAGCCTAATGATGGGAATCTGTTCACGCCTCGCTTGTCACGCCTAATTAAGCCAAAGCAACAATGAGTCCATTCACACTGGCTCAAGTTACCTCTCTCACCCTTCCCTTTAGCGCTGGTTTTGCTCATTTTAGCAACTGTAAAATGACTGTCTCCTGGGTCATGCACAGATTTAAGGCTGGATGTTGTGGAGCCATTTTGACAACTTCCTAATTTTAGATAGAGATATACTGTATACAGAAAGAGATGGATGGATTGATAGAGATGGATAGAGATGGATAGATAGAGATTGATGGATGGATGGATAGATAGATAGGAGGATTGGAAAAACATCCATGATGGTCCACCCAATTTATGGGTCGAGCGAGGAACAATAAAATGGGATGTATCCACTGAAATGATTTAGGATTCGGATGAATTGTATACAAGCAAGTGGTAAAAATCTTCATAAACTGTCTTCAGTTACACCAATTTGTCATTGAATGCTCAGACACTCAACACACCAGTATTTTCCCTCCAAGAGCAGCTTAAACTTGCAATGAGCTTTTAAGAAAGGATGTAGCTTGGGGCGTAACTGAAGAATCGCACCAAAAAGCCACCAAGTTTCCCTCAGTGTTTAAACAGAATAGAAACAAACAGTCACATTTGCTTAAGAGGTTGTTGATTCCAGCACATAAAAAAAAAAAAAAATTGCCAATGGCAACTATGCAAAATCATAACATGCAAATTTGCCTTCAGCTGCCTTATGTGGTTTACCTCCCATAAGGTCAAACTGAGTGGCTTCCAGTCAGGCTTGCCGATGTCCGTACATCAGGTGTGTGATGGAGCCAGCAGATAAACGGCATGCACCACCTTGCTCTCCGGCCCTGTTTGTGTACACATGCTTTTAGCCAGCCACTTAACTGCCAGGATTAGGTCTGTAAGGAGATAATTGCAGGGTGAATGTAGACAGCGGTTGCCGTGTGTGACTCAAAAGATCCATAGACAGCTTTTGTCAACCTTTACCTGTGCTTTTTGTCTCAGGGAGGAGTGTCTCTGTCTAAGGGGGGGGGGGGGAGGGAGGCGAGGTAAGAGAGAGTGTATGCTGTGTGACTGTGTAGTGTGTGGGCTGGACATTACCTTTGCAGTGGGGACTGTTTGTTCTTTCTGACATGAATGCTGCCTAAAGCAGGGGAGTGTCGGTAAATATTGATCTCTGTGTGTTGCTGCATGAAGTAGTCTGCCGCAGACTGATTCACCCTCTAGCTTTTCTCTGTTCATCTCCTCTTCCATTCATCGGGCTGTTTGACAGAGACAACAGTTCAAATATGACAAGATGAGACATAGAGTATAGGGAGCATTATGCAAGATCTAAAGGCCATTTCAGTAACAAGGAATGGCTCCCATAAAACACATACTGACTAAAATAATATTAAAAAGCAGCACCAGGCTGTCTCAAACTTGATCAAATGACTCTTTTGTTAAAGTGAACACTTCCTGCATGCATGTTTCACTAATCAATGAAATCATTTAGGCAGTTTCATGGATGAACTTGCCTAACTGGTGTTTGTGTTAGGGTTTGGATACAAGGAGCTGTCAGTGAGTAGATGAATGTGAAATATGATACGTGATGCACATGACAGGATGCTGTAGCACTTAAACATAAGCAAATATGTAGAGCACAGTGTTTGTGTGTGTGAGTGCTGCACTGTTGGTACTGAGCACTGTCATGCCTCTGCTGTCATCTGACCAAACCTTCTCTAAAGCAGGTCTTGTGATTGGTGGAAAGGCAGGAACGACAGCCCCATTTAGAGGTCCTGACCGTGACTTCAACCCTTATCCTTCATAGGCAGGATGAGGAAAGAAATGAATCACTGTCAATAGCAGATACTAATGCATAAGGCCCTGCAGCTATCATTAAACCTTTCAGTCAACAGCAGGCTGCGATTTAACATGGGATGGGGTTTTAGGTAAACACTAATACAGATCATAAAAGGAGCTGGGAGAGGGTGGGGTTTTGTCTGTATTTGTCCCTGTGTATTATCTGTTTGTGCATGGTTGCGCTGTACAGTATTGATCAATTCAAGATACATTTTGTGAGGTCTTTGCCAGTGCGTGCCTTAAAAAGAACATTTCTGGAATGGGAAGCCCTCATCCTTAAGTTCACAAGTCGCCTTAAACGTGGCCCTAAGGTGCTGTGATCAATTGGGGCCCTTGATGACTTTACTTCTGCCGTGTCTGGAGTATGTCCAACAGATCGTCCTGATAACACCACATGTCTTTCGCCAAGGGTTGCATTGGGTTGTCTTGTTGGAGGCCTGGGGTAGCTGGATCACGCCTAACATGACTTTTGACAGTGTAAATGTGCAAAAATTCAGCCTGGCCCATGAATCATCCAACATCAGAGACAGAAACAGGCTAGAAAGACAAACATGACATTTTAGGCTTCGACGATGTCATTCAATGAAAAATGAATATTTTCTGTATACTTAACAGATGTTTGGGCTTTAAACTCACTTGTTTAATTTGACTGTATTAGACTAGTACACAATTACAGTACCTATGCATAGGATAAAAGCATGCCCATCAGCTTATATGCCACATATTCAGCTTGGAGTAAATATCAGCTTGTCAGAATCATTAAATAACCTCTCTGGTCTGACACAATGACAAAACAAACTCTGAATGCTTCCTTTGAATGCCGCAAAACAGAGGCGTCTTTTTCAATTTTTCAACATCATGAGAATCCTTTGCGAGAACACAGCTCTGTGTCTATCTGGATAGAACAGCAAAGCTACTGTTCTGCAGAAGAAAAAAATGTATTCTTAAGTATGAGAAAAAATTTGATGAGCCTCTTTCTGCTAACATTTCTTAAACAGTCCAAAACACACGCAGAACATCTAAACACACACACACACACACACACACACACACTTCACATCCTTGAGATGCAATATACACACACACACACACACATCCATCAGCACCATGCACACATATTCACAGCTGTCTTAGCCGAGCAAAATCAAAGATGGTGGCACCGGGTCGACATGGTGAACATGACATCTCGCCCTTGCGTTTTCTTCCTGACAGCCCCTGGTTCTTGTCACCCCAACGCCATCCTGCCTGCCTTCATAACCTGTTGGACAGCACAGAATGTCACGGGCCGGGCCTCTTGGCTTGTCACGGAGCTGATCAACCCTGTGTGGCAGCTACCTGACGCCCTGTCTGGCAGCTCACCTCCATCACTGTCATGCTCTCAAATTCCAGTTTCTCAAGGCCCCATCTCAAGCATGATTTATAGCTTGGAAAATGGTGAACACTTGGGCAACACTTCAGAACTTGGGCTCCACTTTTACTTCTCAGGCAACCTCGTACTGTACTGACACATGCTAAAATTAATGACTTTCCTGAAGTTATTACAATTTCCTCAACTTCCTGGGTTTTGGTCATTTGTTGTAAAGCCCCTCTCTCTCTGTGTCTTCAGCTACATGATAATTGTCTGGCCATTCAGCCCGAGGATTGGAAAGCTTCTAAAACGTCTTTGTATTTTCTGGTGTCTCACAATTAGGGTCATCTTGATGGCTGACCTCTACGTTGTTCAGGTCATGCTTGAACAGCAAATATGTGTATTGAGGTGCAGTGTTCCAAACCACCCGCAGACACTGAACAGGCTAGTGGCAACAGATAAGTTGCGAGACGAGCCCTGACAGGTCACAGCTCCTAACACGACGTGACACCTAATAAGTGGTGTTTTTCTCCAAGAAACACACATACACACACACACACACACACACTCATAAGCGTGGGGCCCGAAGGATCTCAAAATAATAAAAGAAAGGAGAGGTTTTGGTGGCAAGAGATGAAAAAGGAGTTAGTGAAGGCACCAGAACGTTTCTCTCCCTCAAGCCTCCATATTGTAATGTTTTGAGTAGCATGGAAATAGTTTGGCTTTCCTCATTTTGTTTGCATGATCCTTTTAAACAGTCAGCAGCACTGACAGATTTCTATTTTATCTGATTCCGCTCTTTATAGTGGAATCTCTTTTATATTTACATGTCCTCACCAAGCCTCATAAATGAAAGGAAAGAATTGGGAATATCAACAACTCTGTGGGTATCGTGTTAAAAAACCCTGGATTATGGTTTTGTTTGTTTATGCCGGGTTTTATTCATTCACATTGTTTTCCTGAGGCACATTGGAGTCTACACAGATGAAGTTAGAAGCTGGTCACATCTGCGATGCTTCACATGATTTAGCCAACGTGAATGCTGCGGATTGTTGGGGATGGTACACATTCACCGCTGGTTCTATAAGCAAATTTAGCTTTTAAGGTAGATAAAAACATGTTCAGGTTTGTTTCTTTATTGCAACAATTCAGTCTTTCAACTATTCATTACTGACCTTTTCAAAAATCATTTTGCATTCTTTCACTTCCCCTTGTCAGAAACATTTAAATTCTATGTCTTCAAACAGCACAGTTACAATTCCCCTGTGGCGGCACTGATCGATAATTTTGCTTGGTAACATAAGACTGTTTTGTAGTCAGCAACATTACCTGCATCCTCGCCAGGCCTTTCAGTCCAGCTGGCACTTAGTCCACCTGACACAAGGGAGATGAATATGAAATGCCTCTTGCTTTGTTTCCCTTCACAGCTATTGCTGCTTCTGTGATTAGATTTGAGATTGAAGTGCCCCGTAAAATGATCTGTAGGTGGGGTGTAAGACTGCCACCCTTTAGAAAGTACCTTGGCATGATGCACAATTGATTGCTGTTGCAGTAGTTTATACCTCCTGGCATGTGGTTCCCATGGAGCCATTTTAGCAAAAGAGATTTACAGAAGAGATTGATGTGGTTTCAAAAAGATGATGTCCTAAACAATGTAAATGTCCAAACCTAATAAGTTAAGACTTGAAACTGTGGTAATTAATACCCTGTAATAGAATACAATAGTTTAGTTGTAATGAGACAATCTGTGTTTCATTTTGTATTTTCACTTTAATTTCAATCAAAGCAATACAATGATACAATTGCTGATGTCCTCCCGGATCAGCAGTTGAACTTGCACTGATATCCAGCTTGCAGCATCCCCCTTTGCTGACACTATATTGTCTGCGAGGTCTTCGACCATAATATTCATGAGCTCAATCATAGTGGACAAGCTCTGTCCAGCAGCTACAGTTAGTAGCTAGCTACCCCCAGACCCATGCAACTACAGCCATACAAACTCTCTTAAGCTTATCTGCTCCGAAAAAAGGCTGTTTCACTGGAAGGGAACTGCATCTGCTAAAGCATGTAGCTGTCAGAGCAACTTAGCCACCAGCCTCTCAGACGCGGCCCAGAGGGAGCTGTGCTTTCTGGGCCAGTGAAGCCCGACGTTGTTTTGGAGCCTCGGCTATGCTAGCATTATCTGTAGCTGGATGGACTGATGGGCTGCATTGGTGTAAAAAGACTAATTTCACCTTTGTTTAGCACAGGTTGCAATGAACTCTAACATAAGAGTGTCTGAATGTTGATGGTCACTGCATATACAGATTGGCTTCACCATTGCCATTCTGGGTAGTGGTGATACTGGTGCCAGTGTTGGTGTGTGTGTGTGTGTGTGTACAGGGAGTGGGGTTTCTGTGGTTTGGTTGTGTAGACCATTTTGTGGTCCCTTAACTCCATGTTTTAAAGACACACAGGGGCCTTGGATTTCCAAGTGTTTTCAGCTGGAAATGTAACACTCTAGCCCTCTACTCAGTGGCTGCAGTGCACTGTGATTAGATCTTTTACCTCTGTAAAGAGACTCATGTTTTAAAAGAAAATTACAATGTTGTCACTCTAATGTATATTTCCGTTCCATTTCTGAATGTATAATTTGTATACAAGCTACTTCACCACACATGTATGAAGTGTGTTTGGTTAAAGCTAGGCTCTGGTCCAGTGTTTTTCAGGATATGGATTGTAAAGATTTATTTTAGGAGTGAGGGAGAAAGCGGCAAACTGACAAAAGACTGACTGATACGTAAACAGACTGACAGAAGAAACACACAAGTACAAGTTTAACCTATAGAGATTGACAGAAATTACACAAAAGGCTATGGCTTTTCAAGGAAACATTTGAATACATGCTGTTTCCCACATCCCGTGCGTTCTCTACAGCCTCTCTCACCACTTTGAGCTCCTTCAGGAACAGGTGTTAGCCAACAGATATGCCAGACGGATTAGGACAAGTTTGTGAAGGATAGTCTGTGAGGCCTGAGATTTTGAGATTACACATATAGGCAGGGGCAGTGATAACACATTAAATTCCCACTTTAATCTGCATGTAGAGGATCAACCAAGGGGATATACTAGCGATATATATCCACATTTTCAAGATATTTCTGTGTATCCGTGAATAATGCCACCTAAACTGTCAAATCCACTGATCTATGTTGATCTAACTGTAAACATCTTCCCACATCATCAGAGGAACTGACTCCTAAGCACAGAAGACAGGTATAAATGTAGAATGGAGTCAAGTTGTGAAACTATTTTATTTACAATATCCTGGACAATATCCATGTGTTCACAATGGCTTACACTGTGATAGTATGATATTGTGCTCCTTATGTGGCCCGCTAATTGCTGCTATATGATTACAACAGTTAATATAATAATGTCAGTTTAATTTATCCAATTGGCTGGCTTGTTTCTGTATTAACTGATGCCTCTAGCTTCGTCCCCCTCTGCAGTGAGTCTCCTAAGAGCCTGCAGTCGAAGAGGGTCAATATCAACATATTACTGAGCTCTGACAGAGCCGCAGACAGTCACAATGAGACAGGATCAGCAAGTCAGCAGCACCTGCCGCTCTCTGCATGAGGCCACACACACACACACACACACACACACACACACACACACACACACACACACACACACACACACACAGAGCCAAGGATGCACAAGCAATTCACTGACAGGCCCAAACACAGATGAATAAACACATAAAGACACCCTCACACAAACACACACACACAGAGCTCAGCCCCAGCTTAATCTAATCAAGTGCGATGGCTAGCTCGATTAATAAAGCCAGCTATTGACTTCTAATTGGCGCCGCTCTGCTCTGCTAATTTCCTGGGACAAAATTACACTAATGCGGTTTGCCTGATGGAGTACTTATAGTTGGCTCCCAAGAGAGACAGGCCTTCGAGACGGATAGATAGCAAGCAAGGTTGGAGAGGGAGAGGGAGAGAGAGAGAAAGAGAGGAAGAGAGGGAGCGGGTGGGGGGGGGGGGGGGATGTTAAACTTTGATAAAGATCGGAGGCTGTTGTTTCAGTGCAGACCATTTTCTAATCAGTGGCCTGCTGTCTTTGGAAATGTCATCCAGGCCGGTGTAGCTTTACTGCTCACAGAGAGAGGGAATAAGAGAGGGAAAGAGAGAGAGAGAGAGAGAAAGAGAGAGAGAGAGAGAGAAAGAGAGAGAGGGGGGGGGGGGAGAGAGGAGTACAGGACAGCTCCGGCTGCTGACTTTCACTGGTGGAGTGTAATTCTAGCCACCTGTCTACACGCTAATGAATTCTCTCCAAACCACTCACTTCTGGGCCCACTGCTGCATGCACACATACTCAGTCCACACTCTCTCTATGCTCTGATCACATTAGTTTTGGCGAGCAAACCTCAGATATCTGATCACAGTCAAAAAAATGTGTGAAACACACACACACACACACACACACACACAAGAGAAAATATCTATATTTTGTAGATTAAGAATTTAGGCCAAACTAAAGGTACATTTCCTGTGTATTTCAGTAATTATATTGTAATTTAAGAATAGACATTCACTGCCATCAAGTGCATCCGCTTCTGCAATAATCCCAACCACTCCTCACCCAACACACACCCAAACATGCGAGAAAGTCCTCATGCACACACACACACGCACGCACACCCTTAAAGCCGTCTTAATTCTGTTTTCACATAAGGAATATTTTCGTCAAGGCACGCTGACAGATTATCTTGTGAATTTAGCACTATCTGCGTCTTATTCTGCTCCTAATCCATATTTGTAATCTCAGCTCCTACAACAGTAGTTCTTGAGTTGCGTTTACAGTCCCTCCGCGACGCATGCTGTAATCCCCAGTTGACACCAATCTGGGCCAGCAGCACCTGTCCCCTCTCAAGATGAGAGAAAACACACAGTACTGACTTGTGATGACTTTGATTTGTTATTCATCTGAAACAGAAGATTAAAGATTTATGCTGTAAATGCAATGTTGGAAAAAAATATGTGGATTATGTGATTTGTATGTGAGTGTCTGGTACCTTCAAATTAGACAAGTAACTTCCTCAAACAATACAGTATTTAAATCAGTGACATTGTTATTGCATATTATTATTTCTGAGCTCCTAATATCGTCAAGTGAAAGTTATACTGGTTTTAACAATATATATATCTACATATTGTTAAATCCAGTATAAAAAAACATGTATATGTAATATGTATGTGAATATATATATATATGATTTTTATGACATATATTGGAAAAATATGTTGTTACATTTATACTAATTACAGTATAATCGTTATGACATTCATATCATAAAGTATTGGATTTAGAAAGATAAGTAACATTCCACATAACACATTTACTGAATAAGTGAAAGTTGGAAAATCAAGAGCTCTTCCTTTTCTTAATCTTTCAATCCATGTGACCTGGATTGTGGCAAATTGTCTTGATCCAGTGTTAAGATCCCATATTAGGAAAAAGATTGGTGTGTCTTTGATGCCCTAGATTAACAGTAATCTTATCTCCTCAGATTAGGAAAAATCAGGAGAGTGCAAAAAATCTGGTACTTATCGGGCCAATAGGGAATCGCTCCCGACGTTAAACTAAAGTCAAATAATAAAAAATTCTCGTCAAATTATATATAGGAATCTTTCATGGTCATATCCTACAATACTTTCTTTTTCTCAGTATTGTAAATCAAAAGCTGATTGTGCCCCCCAAAACTGATAAGATCGGTGTTATGTTTGTTTATTCAAAAACAGCTCAAATATGTATATTGGATATTAAGCATATGAAACGGACAACCCATTTAATCTTGTCTCCAGTTATTTGTCCAGGGTTTTTACAAATAACACTTTGATTCAAATATGGTCACTGTTTGTGTTTGGCTGTTGATTTAATCTGTCTGAAAACCAGATTAGGTGACTGTGGTGAAAAGGGGGGGCGATTCTTCAAATAGAGTGAAATTACTAAATTACTTTGCTCAGGGTCAGTGTTTAGAATAAACAAAATGGAAAAAGGTTCACTGTCAATGAGAGAACACAAAGAGAGTCACAGCACAGGATCCTGCACGTAGACTTGAGCACAGGCACAACCTTGGATAAAACAACAACAAAAAGAACACACACACACACTCTATTATTCGCACCCACACACACACAACCAAGAGACGCTAGTTCCTCTTGAACCTGGTCCAAACACACACACTCTCAATTAGTCGGGGCCGCTGGGGCCGCCAAGGCGACGTCAACGCGAACTTCCAAACAATAGGCACAGGGGATTCATAAAGCACGGGGAGGAAACATGAGCTAATACCTCTATTCCAATTAAAGAAACATTTGTTGCCTCTGACACCTAAATGTGATTCTCCACAGCTGTGGCGTGCTCCAGTACAATAGTAGGTTTGCGAGGGCAGGGTTTGTTGCATTGTTGGCCGGCGATTGTGTGAAAGGTTGAGTCAGGCCCAGGTCCGGTCTCTTGAGAGGTATGCTTCATCACAGCAGAGGAGACCTTTTGTTTTCCCTTTTCAAAGGATTTCCAGCACTCCGTGCTCCAATCATAGCCCCTATTCAGAAAAAAACTGAAAGCTCAAGTGGATGGTGATGGAACATATAAAAGTACTTCTCTGGCTGTGATGTTTACTGATGATTGTTGTCTGAGGTAAAGGCTATCGGGAAGACAACCCACATTTAAAATACTGTGTTCTTTGTGAAATTCTGGGCGTCGATTCAATGTTTGCACACAGTTATATTGCATTAATAGTGCCATTATGTGTATATAAATTATATGTAATCATATTGACGATTAATTCAATAGATTCTTTTTAGGGTAACTTATTGTGTCAGTATGGTGTTATCATGTACCCACACTCTATGGACCTGGTGTATAGTTTCTTTGACAGTAGGGGTCACTCTTCTCTCCTCACTAGTGGAGCATTTAGATCTCAGTCCAGATACACACAAACTAACAGGCAAAGATTGAATCATACACACATGCATGTACATGTGTTTGCAGCTTTGCACGCACATATGCATGCATGCATGCAAGCTGCCACTAACATAAATTCATATCGCTGTTCTCCCCCGTCCCACCACGGAAAAGGTCTGCATGCAACGAATCACAGTAACATAGCCTCCGACAGCAACAGCAGTATTGCTTGTCTTGTGGTAGCTGTGGTTAGTGTCATACAAGAGCAGCTCCTGAGACGTCCATGGACTCAGACAAACTTCCTGCCAGGGGCCTGTCACTGACTAACCCAGGCCTGGCGTGTCAGCTTTCCCTGGGCCCGAAAGGGAAGGCCCTTCACTCTGAGGAACCATGGCTCCAGCACACACCAAACACCAGCCCCAACCCAAATCACTAACCTGGCCACAGGAACCACAAAGCCCTGTATCCAGTTTAAATTGACAGGATAAGAAAACACTGATCATCCAACTTCAATGCAATATTCAACATCAGAGGAACCCTAAAGGTAATACATATAAACATTATGCTTGTGTAATACTATCAAAATGCTTAAATATTTGATCAAGCCGCCATCTGGATGCCTTGCTTACATGTTTAAAACCATCAGAAACAAACTGCTTCAAGCTTTTTGGGGATTTTTACACAGAATACAAAAGAAAATCTATTTCCAGCATTTTAGAAAAATGTTAACAATGAATTTATAGGAAATCGATGTGGACAAAAAACACCGGAAGTGATGGTGGGTTGGAATTTCTTTTGTATTTGACCATCGTGCCTTTGTGGCTTCTGTTAGCACAGAGGTATTAATGAAATGTGAGGTAAAATAGCTTTGGTGGTTGCTTTCCTTTTCAAATCTCTCATCTCAAGCAGGCTAACCTGATCCCGTGCAGCCAGACGCCGAGCCGGAGATCTCTGCACTTCCTGGTGTCCCAGTAATGATTGTTAATGATGTCATCTGATCAGGAGGAGGATGTGTGCGTGTATGTGTATTTGTGTGTACAGAATGCCGTGTGTGTGTGTGTGTGTGTGTGTGTGTGCATATATTCTCTGGTAAAGATACCTCACCAGATTGAGTAGGGGGTCATTTTATGTTGGCGGGGAGGGGGGTGCAGGAAGTGTGGAGGACAATGAACTCCAGTGTCTGTTCATACAAACATAAATGTCTTCATCTTCTGTCTGAGAGAGAGGCCTCTCCTCCCCTATCCTTAATCCCCAGCCCTCACCCATTACTTATAAACCCCACACCCCCACTACCCCATTAGCCAGAGCAGGGGTCAGATGGTAATTACTGTTCGGCCCCTCCCTTTAAAACCTATTCAACTCCTTCAGGACACGGGCAGGACCTGATCACAGATCCCAGGGCTCATCCACCGAAACTGAAACACTGATAGGCTTTATGGCTATAAGTCACTCACTCTCTCAGCTCACATTAAAGGTGAAATCCGTAACTTTCTACATGCCTAGATTTTGGTTTATTATGCTGTTTCTGTGCACAGCTATCATGCTGAATAGAAATGTCTTAAATTAACTAACTCTGATGCCTTGAGATGAGCAAAATGAATTTGGCAGCACCAAGCCAATATGCAGACTTTTAAAATGTTTACATTACAGGACAGATTTTGTGACCTTTTATTTGTCGTGCCCACCAGTACCTGTGAGGCCATTTAAACACAGTCTTTATGCACACGTGGCTAAGTATAGAAACATACTGAAGGTTACCCCTGTGTGTTGAGGTCATCATTTATTTTAGTTTTAACATTCTGATTCCTTGATTAAGATATCATTGCAGATGCAATCATCCCCTACTGGGATTTAAATCCCAGAATCCCACTAATATAACAATTGTGCCACAGTGCCCACCTTCTTTTTTTACACCTTTGTTTCCATCAGACCAGTGAAGGCTGCTTTCATAGGTCACATGTTATCAAATGTGTGACACTATTTTCCCCTATTCAATACACAACCAACAAACATTCACAGTTCAAACTCATTCACAGTTATGGACCATCTGACTTGCATGTCTTTGGGCATGTATAGCAAAGGAAATTAGCATCAATTCAAAACTTATTTCACTGCTGTTACAAGTGAAAAGAAAAGATAGATTCCATATCTCCACCTACCAGGACCCCAGAGAACATGGCCTAGCTGTTAGTTGCCTAAAAGCTGCATCCGTCTCACACAAACAATGTTTAATGATTTCCTCATACAAACGTAAAGATGTGGGCAGACAAGGCATTATAAAAGCCTTGCAGATAGTGCTAATGGAGCGTTGGTTGTTAATGGGCCAGCAGCACTCCCAGTGATAAATGATGCTTATCATACTCAAAGCACCAAGGATTTGTTACACTTCTCCCTCTGCCTATCCTTTGATGCAGCCACTGATAACACCCTTATGATCTGTGGCATTGCTGTGGCTCACCACGCATGGTGAAACATGGTGTTATATCGGGAAACTGTTTTCTACATTTAATGTCATCTCTAAAAATGTGTTTTTAGAGAACATGGATTTTTTTTGTGAGGCTTTGAATTCTTTTCAGACTTGATAAAGGTGCAAGACAATAAATAAATCAGATTTGTACAACATAAAAGGATGCTGTTGTCTCTGTCTGATCAACCAATAGTCTCGGAGGTCGGTGCTTGACAAAGGTAGGTCATGGCCCTTGTTTGAGTAGCCTTGTCTAGGGAGACAGGCACAGGAGACTGCAGACCACTTGCCAGTCCTACCACTAGTCCCTTGCCAAATGGGTGTAATTACATCGTGTTTGGCTCCTAATTCATTGGTGGGGGTGAAGGTGAAGGGGCATGACCCTGCACTTCCAGAACATGACCTGGGAATGTAGACATGAGGCTTGAGTCTGCTTGTGACAATGGCGAGCGTGGTGACCTGGCTAACGGGCCACAGCTGATGTCCTCCAGCACCCATCTGTTTCTTTCACCTACACAAATCCCATGTGGTGAAGATGTTTGGATGGACCAACAAGGCCAGAATATAGGTATTATTTACATACCGAAATTATATATTATGTCAGTCATAGCCCCATGAACAAGATACATGCATATGTTCTTTATCTGGAAGTTTTTTTTTTGGTTTTGTATTGAAGGTATTATCACAAGGGGAAGCAAATTAGCATTGGATAATGCTTCAAATGCTAATTTAAGTGTGAATTTTGAATATTATACAAATATTAGTTCTGCTGTGTTCATACATTTGGATACAAAAAATCTGGCATGCAATAACCTTTGTCTACAAAAATCCATTGCTCATATGATTTTCTGCAAAATATCATGAACTAACAAAGAGCACAAATGCACTCATTTATCACAATTATATTTTACTATATCTGCTCGGATATATTCAGAACACATATATCCTCATTAACCATGAACTGACCCAGGAAATTTATATCATCCTGGCCAATACAGTTGTCTTTTGATCTTGTCATTAATGCACCATTAGGAATATATTTTATGTACTGTTTTATGCAGCACTCACTACCATAGACCTTATTATGAGCAAAATTATCAATATCCAGATATAGGTGGTTCTGGAAAGAGAGTGTTTTTCAGTATGAAAGTAAATTGAGCCCAAACTTTTCTGTCAAAGCAGTAAAAAACATTTCGAAAATGTGTGGTAAATCAGAGGCAGATGTGTATGTTTATAAAGATAAATTGAATTAAAGGCTAGTCCGTGCTTTGTTGCCCAGACTCTGGGACCTCAGTGGCCCTCTAATCATGCTGTCGGTGATTTAACTGGCTTCAACAGGTAATGCTATTTAAGGGGAACTAAGGCAGGCACCAGGAAATGAAACACGGTCGCCCTAACATGGATTGTTGACTCCCCCCATGCCCCCTTCTCCTTTCGTCAGGACCATGGCTAACTAAAAAAAAATAATTAAGCCTTTGAGTAAAATGCTCTTTATGGAATGTATCTGGCTGTATTTGTTAGTCTGAGACCTGAACCCATGCACACACATGACCATGTACACAAGAAGCAAACCAGCGCACTCAGATCCATATGGACAAATACCCATACACACCAACACAATGACAGCTTCTAAACAGCACATACATATTCTCTAATTGGGCAGGCTGCCTGCTCATAGGCCAAGCCCCATTGCCTCTTTAATGGTTTGCCACATCATTGGGTGCCATTTTTACAATGGTAGTTGTTGTCACTATGCATGTATGCTAGTTGTTTGAGAGAACACAGGCCTGACATGGACATGCTTTATATTAAATCTCAGCAATGAGGTGTATATGTCAGTCCCCAACTTTTTGATGCACTTTCACGATTACTGTGAAAGAAAATACACCCCACTTTAAATAGTCTAAAGAAGAAGTCTTCAAAAAGGCCAGATATTTTTCAGCTGATTCTTGTTAGATGAAGAACAGGCAACACTTTACAATTTGGGTGAACCTCAGACCATAGTTTTCCTGCTTCAGGAATTTTCTATTAAAATAGTGATTCTGTAGATTAAATTCAATGTATATATATTTTCTGACATCTCTCCGAAACAGTCCACTTACCTAACTGAATATTTGTATAATGTGAAGGCAAAGGCTGCCAGTGTCCACGCTAACAGCGGCCATTCGTTGCCGTGATTTAAGGAAAAGTTTGACATTTTGGTAAATACACTTATTTACTTTCTTGCCAAGAGTTAGATGAGAAGATTGATACGACTCTTTTGTCTGTACACTAATCATGCCAATTTTGTTTGGCACAAAGACCGGAAATGGGGGAAAACAGGTAGCCTGGCTCTGTCCAAATGTAACCCAATCCTCCTACCACCCCATTTAAGCTCACTGTTAACTATTTGTGGTTTTAGACTCAAAAAGTGTATTTCCCAAAAGGTCAAACTTTTCCATTAGATTCAGTCCAAATGGAAACACATGAAAATGTTAGTCTGAATAAATGATTAAATATGAACGGAATAATGTTGTACATGATCTATATGAGCAATATTTTGGATCCATGATGTTCAGTCTGTGGTCAAGACAGGCACAGCTTTGACACAGCTTGTCTAGTCCCCCGCCCTCCATCTCCTCAGACAGACCCAGCCCTCATCAAGGGAAAGGTCCTTCATAATTCCCCGTCAGGTCTGCCATTTTTCACCTTTGTCTAAAAATACAATGGAGGAGGCAGGGGGGTCTGAAAGATTGCTCAAGAATTGCCGGAACAAAGGGAACGGACTTGGATGGGCTAAAAATACAGCACAGCGTGTGAATACGATAAAGGACTACACTAGAGGACGCTGACAAAGCTTTGCTGACTTTCAAGTGGGAGAACAATGTGGCAGACACTTTCAGGGCGTTTGGCTACACACTGTGGCGGCTGGACAGGCTGTGAAGCAGGATGTCAACATCAGCCCTCATGGAGAGAACTGAGGGCTGCTACAATAACGCATATGAAGCAAGATGCACACTCAAGGAACTCATATATAGATATACAAATGTAATGCATCCATGTATGAGTTTTTAGAGCAAGGTAGAGAAATAGAGAGAGGGGCTGAGAAAGGGTCTAACAGGAAAGTGCAACGTGAGATGGGCCTGCGACCCCTCATCTCATCGATTCAGACAAGGAGGGCTGGACTTAATTACCTTCAATTTTCCCCCAGCCATCACTTTCCCCGTTGATCACTTTTCCCTTCAAGTGAATGTGTACGTGTGTGTGTGCGCTTTGGCGAATGTGTGTGTGTGTTAGAGAAGGTGGAAGAGGTGTACGTTTTCAAGGCCAAAGCGTTTGTGGTGGATGCGGTGCTCTGGAAATTGTGGGCTCCCTCATCTGTAATCTGATTTCAATGGCACTGCCTTCAGAGGTTGAGTCAATCTGATTTTCTGCCTTGACTGAGTGACTGGGTTGATGTGTGTGTGTGTGTGTGTGTCTCCACTGCAGGAGTTTAAATACTTACAAGGCACCACTCAGTCAGTCAGTCGCGTTCCTAGTGAGGCATCATGGGAGCGTTTGATTGGGTAAGTTACAGAGAGTGGAGTCAATTAGACAGCGTGGAGTCATGTGAGACTGTGGGTGAAGAAGAGAAGGAATCATGCAATAACACGGCAAATCAACAGGTGGCTCACTGCTTTCATCAAAATATGTCAGGTGACGTCATCCACAAATGACACATGCATACGGATAGAATTTGGTGTTGAAACTATATCCAATTTTTTATTTTCAAGTTACTGGTACCTCAGCCCACGACGCCCAAATCCAAACACCAATCACCACTCTGATGATTAAGTGTTCATGAGAGGAAGTGTGAAAATAGATGGCAGGCCTCAGCCTAAAACTTAAACAGCCCCCACCCGAGATGATCAACATGAACAATTAAACACTCCTGATTGCCGCTCGGGGCTGATGATGACGGACCCTCCCTTTTCCGTGAATTAAGCCATTCCAGTTTCACCACTCGCATGCGTGCGTGCAAACACACATGCAGGAACACACGCTCTGATGTGCTGCTGTTTACCGTAATTAGTATCAGTTCATTTACAGCCCACTGACCCAGGGTGACCTGCTGGATCTGGGTCAACAGGAACAGCCAGCGCCACGGTGGAGACGGGTGGGGCGCAAGGTAAGGCAGGCTGTCCGTTTGAGAGTGTGCTGTCGTGTGTGTGTCTGCGAAGAGCGGATGGATGGATGTCTGCTGCTGAAGGAAAATGTGTAAGGCAAGTGTGTAACGTCTGTCTGTGTGTACATGTATGTGTGCAGGTACCAGTGTGTGTCTAGCAGTGTCTGTCGGCAGATGTCAGAAGCTGGTGTGTGCGTCTAGGTGTTTGAGCACACGTGTGCGACTTGGTGACTGTGTATGTGTGTGAGCTTATTCCTCATTGTGCTGGACTTCAGAGGCCCAAGCGTCTCCTGCTTCCTCTCGGAGGCAGTGGGTTAAAAATAATGTGGTGTGCAGTGAGCGGCGGGGAGCAAGGCGCAGACAGCTAGGAGCCAGAGCGTCACACACACACAGACACACACACACACACACACACACACACGCACACACAGCCACAGCAGCGGCACTATATGGATTTTTTTTTCTCTTTTATGGATATCTCCCTCACAGACTTAATATGCTCATAAATGTTAGCATACACAAACAGAAATAGATGGTCATCCACTCACCCCCACTTCATCTGATGCCTTTCTTCAGGAATAGATAAAAAACAGATTGAACATCTGTCTCACCTTTTTCTTTTCACTTATTCTCCAACCTAAACTCCCATCATAACCCTTTGGCCCTTCTGATATGAGGTTGAAAATCTGTAAATAGCCCTGATAAAGCTGTAGGTCTGTAAATACTTTTTTTAATACAATGTGTTCTCCTTTTAAGGGAGCAGCAAGCTCATTGATTCAGGACTGTTTCAATAGATAACCTTGTAAAGCAGTGGTGCTCATCCTCGGTAGAGCGCAGGCTGGGTTTTACCTAAAATTCAATGTTACTCGACACTTGTGGGTCCAAGCTAATCCTCAATCAGCAAATAAAGAGACATTCCCACAACACAAGGTGGCACTGAGAACTCGTAGGTAACTGACTAAACCTTTGACACTGACGTGCCAGTTTGCCTCGACTATTGCAAAGCATGGGAAGAAGAGACCGATGACTCACAGGTAATTGGCCTATCGCAACCTCTCCCCCATCTTCCTCCTCCACCCCTCCCTCCATTGCGTGAGGAAGCCAGGGCGGCTGCAGTCTTTCTCCGCCCCGAGATAAGACTGTCTCCAACCGGCCTTGCACACCTCCTGTCATCTGTCTGCTCTCCTTATCAGCTAGCTGGTGCAGTGTGGTGGTGTTGACGCTCTAATTAAACCCACGTGGTCACACCTGCCCCCCCACCAGCATTGAAACTCTACTATGTTCTCCACTATACAGTACAGGAAAATATTTCCCTCCACACTTTATGATAACACAAAAAATGTATCATTGTAATTGTATACTATTTGGTGTACTGCACTGAACACAATGCCAATAAGGTTGGGAAATAATAAGACAATCATAACATAATACCATTTAATTAAAATACAAGGACAACAAGACATATAGGTACAGTGGTTGTTTGAATGAGTTGAAGAAATGGAAGAAGCTGCTGCTTTGAGACTCGTGGTTGTTCAGTCTGTACTCCGTGATCAGCTCAGTGTCTTACAACAAGTGTCCTTTCTGTTTGTACTTTTTGCCCTGATAGTCCGTTGGCCCTGAGGTGTGAATATGTTGATGTGTTTGTCAGCAGGTCTGGAGATTTCTGATGGACTGATGACCTGTCTAGAATCTCCCTCTGCCTTTTGTCAAATGTTAGAAATGAATATATATTTGTTATTGTTGTATTTTATAATTTTATCTACTTTTGGTTCAGTTTGTACTGATGTTATTTAAGTTTTGAGATATCTTTTGTAGAATTGTATATGTATATATTTTTTTTCCTTCTTTGTTTCAGCATCTCGGGACAATGTTGGGAAAAAAAATCCATTTGAGACTTGCTGAAAATGAAAAGATACAGTGTGTTACATTATAAGTTCTGAAATATTTAAATATTGCCAACAAATATTTGTTACGCTGTTACTTGGTGCAATTAATTTTTTTTAAAGAGCTGACGTATTGCTGGTCAGCAACCATATAACGGTAAGGCGTGCCTTTGACAGCTCTGGTTAATAGTTGTAAGGGGAGGGGAGTCCACACCACTCAACATTTTTTCTTCACCCTTATCTGATTACAGTGTTTACAAAGTGGGAGTGTTGTAAAAACAGATTTCTGTGATTATTTTATATTTCTCTTAGTCAGAACAAATGCACCCGCGTGTCTCTGTTATCAAAAGCGGTGTCTTCACACCTTTCTGTTTCCTTATCAGTGCCTTTCGACCCACAACTATTCAACAATTCAATCACCTATAGGCAGACAAAATCAATACTTACGGAAAAGACGCTGATCTTAACCAACAGGTTACGTGGGTCCAAGCATTCAGGTGAGCAAATAGCCCATTTTGTCCCCACTCACTGTATCTATGACACCGTGTGCATGATAAGGAGGTACTGATATAGGTCCAACGAGATAGTTGAGCAGAGAAATGCACACAAAAGGTATACCAATAAATGTTTATAGCTCACCATTAAACTTTGCATAGATGTTGAATGTGTCACTCACTGATAGCGGAGCCTGTCAGCTGATTTATGGTCACCCCTGAAATTGCCTTAGTGACGCCTGGAGAGGATGACTAACCAACTCAGGTAGGGTCAACAAGCTCAGACAGTCAGATAAGAGAGAGCGAGGCAGAGACAGACACAAAGAGAGACAGAGAGGGAGAGCCCTTGGAATGGACGAGAAGAATGAGGGTCACTCCACGTAAACATGGTAGACATCTCTTGATCTGCCCCGAAGACACAAGACCAGACGCAAACTATTTTATCTGATTGTTCCGTTGTTTGTCTGAGGATTTCTATCAGTGAAAACGAACATTTATGTTACATTTTCAAAATAATGATGTTCTTTTTTTCTACGACACACTATTAGCTATCTATTTAAAGTGTGTTTCAGTACGTCTTTGTAGGCAACAAAAGCACTAATGTGGCATTTATCAAGCGTGATATCATTACACAGAGTGTGTCCATCTTTTGCTCTCTTTCTCTCTCCCAGTTGAGACATCAGGCCTCAACACCATTTGTCTCAATCAGCTGCCACTGTTTCCATTTGGCCTGTGTACCCATTCAATATTGAAACCAGCAGCTCCTAGTTCAGACATTAAAACTTGTACACACACACACACACACACACACACACAGACACACACACACACACATCACCAGCAGCACACCAGCATGTCTTGCAGCCACACATCCCACCATAATGCCATTTAGAATAATAGCACTGTGAGCAAATAGCAGCTAACTGTGTTAACGTCTGAATCTGGCCCGCCAAGCCTATGCGAGCATCTGTCATCTTTAGCAATAAGCAGAAGGTCTGACATGAATCCAATTTGCTCCTTGAAAACCTCTTGTCCCTATGTCGTCTACATTCATACGCAAACACGTGCAGTCACTGACAATAATGTCACAGGTGCTTGTGCTGTTTGTCTGACCTCAGATGTGTGTGTATTTGCGGGGATGGACTTCCTCTTCTGCCGATTAAGGCACGCCGAATCATGTCAGCGTGCCCCCGGCTGAACCCTGACCATAGAAAACAACACTAATTTTTGGGGCGGTATCTTTGATTTTTTTTTTTGGGGGGGGGGGGGTTGTAGCATTTGAGAGTGGAGGAGCCGGGCCTTCCCACTGACACTGACCTCCTGACCTCCTTGACCTGCAGGGCGGCTTGGACAAAGGAAGCCTTTCCCTTTTAATTCTGCCCAGGGAGCGTTATATGGGACCTGACCCTGCGCTCCTCTTAACCTTTTGGACCTCCGGACTGATGTCCGTGATTTAGGGCAAATTTCATTACATGCATTCTCCGGATGAGACTGTTGGCTAAGAGGATGTGGCACTGCAACAACTCAGCCTGATTAAAATGTCAGGTAGAGCAGACGGCAGAGATGACATGTTCAACTCATTTGAAAGAAAAACATGTGTTGTTGCTATATTGTTGATACATTCAAACTCTTTATATTACTGTGCTATAGCCTACACAATAAAAGCTCCAGATTAATACATCTTCTTGTTAGTTGTAAACAGAGACATTGTTCAGAAATTCAATTCTAAGAAAACTGCAGTGGATTTGCCCATATAACAATAGCGGAGATTCAATTGCATCTGCCAAATACCCATTTGTCTTGTGGGAAATATGTGTAATGCGAGCTCTTGCCATTCACGCACTTGGTGTGATAGCCATCGTACTCTCTGTAAACAACCCACATCGGGAACTTGTGAAGCTGTAACAAGCTGAACAGAATGCCAACACCATGGGGGACAAAAGATGAGTGAGCAGCGTCAGAAAGGCTGCCATGATAGGCGCCTGGGCATGTGTGCTGTCTACCTGTCTCTCTTCCCAACTGCCATGTTCTTGTCAGTGTTGACACCCTGTCAGCCCCACCTTGCCGGGGCCCTGTGGGTAGCAGTCAGGCGGCTGAGGTGGAGGTACACAAAGCAGGCAAGCTGAATGGGACAGGCTGGGCTGGGCTCTAATGGAGCCAGCCTTCCAGACGCAGACAATGGCAGGGCCCGAGGCCGGGGCCTGAAACCTGAAGCCCCGGCCTGGTATTTTAAGAGGCCTGAGTGGCTCTGGAGCCAGTTGTCAATCAATAGGTGCACACAATCAGGCAAAAACAAGGCTTGGAACGGTGGAAAAAAATTGAGACGATGACAGAGAACAGAAAATATTGACAGATATTCTTTTTTCACCTTTTAGGTGAAGCAATCTTAAAATTCACCTTTGGGTTTTTTCACACACAGACCATAAAATCTCACACACGCACACTGGTACTCCTTTCAGGCCAAGGTTGCTGCTTACGGACTGAAGTCTTCATTGTCTAAAGTGCCTCAAGAAGGGGTGGGGTGGAGGAGCTGTGTGTGTGTGTGTGTGCTTTCACCATTCTAGGCCGCTGTTGCTGGATGTGTGTTATTGTGTGTGTGACAGTGAGTGTGTGCATGTGTGTACACATACCAGAGACAGCAACTGCAGCAGAGATGTGCTCCCTCCTCCTTTCACAAACACTTGCATCATTTTGTCAGGAAGGAAAGGACCTGTCTCCTTTTCCCTCCTGTCCTCTGACACCTCACAGACATCTGAGGGGATAGCAAAGGTTTGATGATGCCGCCCTTGAAAGCCAGGACCTGTCTGCATGGAATGACAGACCGTAATAACCCAGCAAATGAACTAATACCTCCACGTGTCACAGTGGTGGACGAAGCCTTCTGTGTTTCGGGATGTCCCTCTGTTGTTCATCCTTATGTGCCCTCCCTACTTTGCTTCTCACGTTCTTTCTTTCAGGTCAGTATGTTGTCTCACCTGTCCACCAGATGCCCTCAGTGTGTTCCCCATGAGCAATTTGGTGTCTCCGTTCAATAAAGTGATCAGTAAGTGGAGAGATCCCCTTAATGATTTTTGCTTATTTAGCCTGCCCGCCCTGCTGGTTAGTTAAAGTCACTTGTGCTTGAGTTACGTAACCATTCCCAATGTCTCTCCACATTTTGTCTAATTGGCAGTTGCAATCTTCTGCCTCCTGAGGTGAGCTGAGTTCAGAAATGAGTCTATCTTACATGAGTCTTGGCACCAGGCCCAGTACAATAGGGGTGTTTATCGTTGCCTCAAACTCTCAAACTAAAGAAGTACCGTTAAATTTAAATCAAATTTAGAAAATTTCCATTGAGTTTGACCCTCTCATATGAATATTAGTAAAACATAATATTAAATTAAAGGTGCAATGTGTAAGATCTGTCCAGAATTTTAGCTGCAAGTAGCAATACCGGGTGCCAAACAATCGGCCAACGTGCTCCAAACAGCCACTATATTAAATTCAAGGAAGTGTGAAAAGGCTGGTTGGTATACTAAGTGGTGGAACAAGTGCACCGATTATTTTCTCTAGAATAAGAAACTAAATCACAGTGTAAAAAAATACTTACAAGTAATCTGCAAAATACACTTGAAGGTGCTAAACACAAGATTGAGAGCATATCTTTTAACTGAGAGCCTTTCAAAGCGGCTCACAGCTAACGGTGACAACAGGACTAACTGGGCAAACAACAGCAACAGTGCTGACACGGCAAAGGTCTGGACAACATTATCAGCTGAAACCGCCGTATGAGCGCAGTGCAGAGCGACGACCATGAGCCACTGTTGTTGAGTAAAGAACTACAATATGTTCCCACCAATGCGGCTGTATTGTCCCTACAACATGTAGCTTTTATTGAATAACTTGATGAAATGTCTTGACTCTTGGCTCTTTCTGTTCTTTAAGCAGGGTTGCCTTTCCTCATGGGAAGTCATGCTGTAGGTTCCCAGTGTTTGTAAAAATCCATTGAAAACAGCTGTCAGAGAGGCAGTATTGCTTTGATGTATGGAGCATCTTTTCTTAACATTTTCTGAAATTTGTCAATGTCATTTACATAAAAAAAAAATTGTAGATTTACATCTACAAAAACAGGACAGAAATTCAAAGTGCTGCATTGTCGATGCTGCATTTTAATTACAACAACACTTAAGTTGTCATAGTGCTTGAGCTCAACCAAATATGTAAGCTATCAGGAGATTGGTCAAAATATTCTGTCAAGGGCCAAAGTCAGTTGAGTTGAGTGTCTGAGATTACACACACTAGCCCTGACTGGAGTGTTGCAGCTCTCTTTGCCTGCAAGATGCAGATTAGAAGTGACCAGTGGTACCATCAGAGAGCGGCGCCTGCCTCGTATTTGTCAGTGAAACATGCGTCCAGACACATCTGCAAGCAGTTGGCTGGGCCTTTTCCTGCCGCTCTGTTCCTGAGAGGTCTGGAAGGGTGACACGCCGATGCTGACCTTATTGTGCCCCGCCTGTCACTTAACCTTCATGTTAGATGTCAGCTCCCCTGCCGCCGCCATTCAATCGCCCCAACCCTGACACCAAACACGACGCACGCACAGTTTATAGTTGTGACCTCAAACTTGGGGGAAGAGGAGGGAAACGGCCACGAGGCAAAAATCGATTTAAATATTTCCATTTACGTTTTTTGAAAGCGATAGTGACAATCTCTGACATGTTGCATAGGTAAAAAAAACAACTAAAAACTTGCCCGTGACATTGAATTAGGAGCTTCAAGTTCACCTCTCTTATTGCTCAGTTACCCTACTGTATGTCCATGCCTGCTAAAATGACACCAACTCATAAAGATGAAACCAAAACATTGAAAACAACCAATTTCTCACCCGCCTTTGAAACAACACTGGTCCCTGTGATAAACTGTTTCAAAAAAGTTTACATTTTCTTTGCCTCTGGAGCCGTAGAAACACAAGCTTGCGCTGTATAAATCTGTCAGGGCTGCAGAGTTGAGCATATACAGAGTCTTGATTTACACATTCCAGATGGGAGATTACAGGACTGCGGTGAAGCACTTGAGCATCACACACACTCTACTCATCCATCCACTCTCCTGCTCCCCTTTGATGGAGATCCCTCTTGTCTTGGCGGTGAACATTATGAGCTTTCTAACAAACAAACAAAAGTATAAAGGAAATTTAAACGGTGGCTGTTGGGGAGGTACGTTGCAAACAAGAAAACACATTCATGTTATTTGAGTCAGACACTGTATCTGGAACAAAGAGCTTGCAAGAAACAATTCCAGCACATGAAACCCTGAGCATGTGTCAGATAGTGAATATATGAGGATTCCCCATTGGTTCAGCACAATAAGATATTGTTGATTATGTATTCAGACATTTCTCCTGGGTGAACTTGCATAGTAACAATTTGCAAAAACAAAGGACTTGCACAGAGGAAGAGAGCGCTCATATTAAGACAGCACACTTTGGTGAAATCTGTGTGTGCGTGTGCATGTGTGTGTGTGCGTGTGTGTGTGTGTGTGTGTGTGTGTCTGTAAGTGCTTATGTGGTGTAGGCAGCACACTTCTCTCCCTAAGGGCTTAGCCAGAGGTGCGTAAACAGTGATCCTATGGTGCTGGGCGGAACAATTCAGTGTCAGGGAAAAGGTCAGCTATCGCTGCTCAGCTCCATCAGGTCAGAGAAAAACACAGAAAGAGAAGGAAAGAGCAGACTAAAGTGGTGAGGGCCTGGAGAATATGTTTCCAATAGACCCTCGTCAGGCTGTGTTAGCATCTGCGTCCAACACGTGCACCGCAGGGATCATGACCCTCCACTTCCCCTTCCCTTGCTCTCCCCTGTGGGGAGAGCAGGCCTGCAAGGTCACCACAGAGCTGAATGGGGCAGAGTACAATATAAACTGACCCCTAGCAACCCCCCCCCCACCTAAATCCCCCCACACACCCCCTGGACATTTCCAGAGAGGAGAGGACCAGAGAGGTCCTACCCCATCCCTGCCAGGGTCACTGTCAGCCTGCAAAATCACACCAGCGCCCGAAGCATCAGGCTGTAGGGAGCAGAGCAAGTGAGCTCAGGGTGGAGCTTGTGCCTTTGCCCAAACGCCTGTTCATCTGTGAAGCAGGTTGAAAGCTAAAAGAGAGGGGTTTGGGCTGAAATTGGGCGAGAGTACGCCTCTTACACAGCCTACTATCACTGGAGGCCCCCTGTTGATCACACCGTAGCCAGTGGTACTGTCGGCCATGATCACTGTACACACAGACTGAGCACGACTTAAACACAGACAGACCGCAGAGACCTTTATGCTGCTTCTACCTGCAGTAGCAGGATTCATGTGTGGCATTATAAGCCATAATAGAAAGTGATGGGCTTACAGAGAAGATAAAGATCATTTCAAAAATATTGTTTTTTTTGGTTAAAGAAAAAAGCTTGTATTATTGAACTGTATATATTATTGTTGTTGAGTATGCTTAATATTCCCCTCTGCAGTTTATAATTAATATTACATTACTGCTCTCAGCCTAAACCAAATGACTTATTAAGTGTAAACCTGTGTAATACTTGAGGCTTAGATGGATGAGATCTCCCCCACTTTATACAGAATTTCTATACAGAGAGTACACACCTACAGTCTGATCAGATCGATAAGAAATAGAAATAAACGCTGTTATAACAAGACATTGTCGAGGATAAGGAAGAGATGAGCCAAACTGATTGAGTGACAATAATGCATTTTAAAGTATAGGAGGGTCATTGTATGTCTCATTACAAGATAATTCAAACAGCTGAAGTCAAATGACTAAATATTGGGAGGAAGGTGATTTGTTCCATTTGGTGATGAAAAAAAAAACCATTTAATTTGTATTCTTCCCTTTGTGTTTTATATTTGCAGATTTAAATTTGTTATCAGACTTTTGCAGCTTTGCTTCAGGATAAAAAATAGTGCACAATAAATAAAATATCAAAATTGCAATTTAGGTACAAAAAAACCCCCAGATTCTTCCGCTTGACAGAGGAAAAATAATGATTAATTAGGAAGGAGCGCCTCCCTTAATTAGTTCTTTCGTTAAGGAAATAAAGGGAGATAAACTCTAAAGGAAATGCATGGTTGTGTTTTCCAATGCATGGTCATGAAAATAACAGGATGGGGGCTGGAGGAGGGGAAGAGGAGAAAGAAAAAGGAAAAACATCCCTGGCTAATTTAAATACAGTCTTATTAGTCTAATGACCATAGTCTGTGATCACTACTCATCACCATTAATGCCACGACTCTCCCCTGCTCTGATTGCCCAAGGCTTAACTTTTTCCCCTTAGCCCACATTCGGCTGGGGAACCAACGCGTTTTCCCTTCCGCTACACATGAAATGTGACATGAGGACACTAATGTATGTGGAAAAGGGACGGAAAGCAGGGATGTGAGACACTCTGCACTCCTCCTTTTGCGGTTAATGATATGACGTGCTGCACGGAAACCAAAAACTCCTCTCCTTTTAAAAGCCATCAGCTCAGAGGCATGTCTCTATTAAGAACACTCCTAAATGTTATAATAGGTGGCCCTAACGAGCTTTAGCCTCGCTTTCCTATCTGCCTTCCTCAACTACCATATTGGCTGCATGCTGATGCTTATCAAAATGATGAATGCAGCATTAAGTTCAAATGAGTTGGAAGATCGGAAAAAGGGGAGGAAAGTCGTGTTTATCATTGCATGAATTGGTTCTGTTTTCTGCTCCACATTGCACAAGGACTGCTTATTATTTCAACCACATGTTTTCAGATATCAGCAATCATGTAATAAGACTATAATATAAAACAAAACAGGCTAGCCTTATATGAACGCACTGGGAAATTGAGGAAAAGAGAAAGACGCACGGAGAAATAAATGGCGATTAGTTTGAAAAAGGAAGATGCTGGCTTTAAAATCAAATCTTTTTCGACTTGGATGCATCCAGTTTTCTGAATACTGTCCCTTCTTTGACCTTACACACATACACAACCTTATCACCCGCATTTCCACTGATCATTATAAGTCTTTCTTTAAAACATACCACAGTAGTCAGTTTTTCATTCTTGCAAACAAATTCACTGCTCTAATATCATGGAATGTATTCCTCTTGATATATTTTATTATAAACGATTGCCTTGCCAACAGCTTTATAACCCTTATACAGCCAATATGAAAGAGGTATTTTCAAGGGCAAAACCCCAATGAAAGAAAACCTTGGTCATTATTACAACAACAAATGAGGTCTGAAGACATTTTAAGCCATGAAATAAAAGGCATGTCTATTTGATGAATGTAAACATGTCACCCGTTCACAGATCAGCAGCACATGACAAAACAAACAGGCCACCAAACATTAGGTGAAAACATGAAAGTCACACGTCTAATGCCCTGCATCACCAGGCGTGATTCCACTCTGCCAGACAAAGTCACACAGCTGGCAGAAAAAAGAGCAAGCAGAAAGCAGGCAGCGTGTTAGATGACCTAGGGATGTGAATAACCTTGTGACTGGGGAAGGCCAGCACTAATTAACGCTAGGCAGCCATGTTGGCTGTAAGGGGATCGTCACAGGGGCACAGTCCTTGGATTCTCCCCCATGGATGTCTTCGTCACTCCCCTGCTACTACCCCAATCAAGGCCCTCGGGAGGACTGTTCACCCCCTCTCACGCCAGCTTCGACCCCGTGCATAATAATGAAGGGGATGTTTGGGAGAGGAAAAGACCGACTCAAACTGTGTCAGTCAAATGCTAGCCTGCTAACACAACATCATCATTACTGTCACCTCACTTGACTACCAGTCCATCGGTGATTCAGCCTTCTACTTTTGTACATTCACACCTTGAGAACCTGTGCTGTGAAGCTAGAGCCACGATATTCATTCTTATTTAGTGTCAAATATATATATTACATTTTCTGCCGTTACGTATGGCAATTTCAAACCGTGCGATCAACGATATGACTTCTTACAGACATTAAGAGTGGCTTGGCTAATTTCTCCTCAGCATGGGTGTTGGAAGTGAGAACAGCACTTGCAGCCAAACATGTCTGTCAATCATTTATTGGGATTCTGACATCCAGCCTCGAAAATGTTGCCATACTATCACAGTATCAACACCCTACATCCTTTTGCACATTGCATTCTGCTAATGCCAGAGCACTATGGAATTAATATTCATCCCTGGCAATTTATGGATTCATTTATCACCCACATCTTATTTGCTTATTTCTTAATCGACCCTGGGGGTCTGACTATGGCCTTGGCTGGCCACCAGTGCTGGAGCTTTATTCCTCTTCACACAGGCCTAGTGTTAACGCCGCTGGCCAAGTTCACAGATTTGACTGACTGTGGACTTAATGCCGCTTGCCTTGTTTTCAGCACTTGTCCCTCCAGATTTGCCACCCTGGCTGCACAATTTCCTCCAATTCTAATTATTCATCAGCTCGTTATGCCTGTGCCTGGGCGCCTCCCCTAATTAGAGGCGACGCAGGGTTTGGTCCCAGGCTAGCCCCGAGTGAGGGAACCAGTTCAGAACCAGTCCGCGGCGTGCGCTCATGGAGGACTGGGTAACTGCCAGCCTCTCCAAGTACACAGGGGCTCTGGCATGTCTTGGCAGTGTGATGTGACGTGCCTTCACACAGTTTCTCTCATATATACACACATACAAACATTAATCATTGTACGATGTCCCATATCTATTAGCATAACCTCTAGATATTTATAAGAACCCTGGAACAATGGAATTTTTTTGTCTCAGTGGTGTTATGTATTGCCAGTGTAGTGTGAATTTTGTTGTTGATTTGTTATTATGCCGTGAAGCCGAGATGGTGATGCGAGGCTGCTGAACTGTGTCATTGGGCGGGGTAGAAGACCGTGAATTATCAAATCATTGTTCCCTAATTAACATCAGGCCTTAGACACAAAATAGCCCCTTCAGCTAAAAACAATTGAAATCTTCCATTATTATTAAAATGAACAATCATGGAAGATAGGAAACACCAAATGTCCTCTCGTTCAGATAACAGCAACATATAGTCTCAATATCCATTGTATTTGTATGAACACAAAGAACCATATCTAATGGTCCAGGAATATTTCCTCAAGAAGGACTACTCTGTAATAGTCGTATATTAGATTCACCAGCAGAGCTGCACAAAGGGGATGACTGACTTTATAGCAACATGTTAACATTATCCTACAGCTACTGAACCCCAAGACCTTTTCAGCTACAGCTGTTTTTATGCAGGCTCATAATGGCCCTTTGGGACAGCATGTTTAACTTTTAGTAAAGAGGTTAGCAACTCAGATGGTTGGCAGCTGATTGTGCAGGCCATACAGCCTGTCCTTATTACAGACTATACCTTAAATGATTTATTCTCATGCAGATTGGCTCTTCTGAGGGCCAGCTGCACAAAAGGCTATCCTTAAAACATTTTATCACCATGGCTGAATTGATTCTTAACCCATCATTTTCTTTGGAATAATAAATATTTAGAAGTTATTTATTGGAATGTTAAGATGTTCGGAAATCCTACAAATGGGGTTAGTGATGACATCTGTCTGAGGATCTTTCTGGTGGCCTCATGTTTCATGTGTTCACATCTCTGTGTGTGCGTTTTCACATTAGTAGATCTGCTATGACTGTTAAGTTTGATTTTCCATCTTTCTCTCACCTTTTCGTCCCCTCTCTTTCCATCCCTCATCTTGTCAGCCCACCCTGGCGTGGCGTGAGAGAGGTTAGGGTGGACTGAATGGACGAATCTGCTCAGGACACGAGTAAACACAGGCAACAGCTTGTGGTTACAAAAGTGCACGTGACGCACACCTCCATACAGTAAACTGACACACATTTATTCACCTTCGCACGCACTTGCACACAAACACAAGCTTACACATATACTACACACACAGTAGTGCTAATTAAAGCCCTGAGTGTGAGCAGAGAAATATGTAATCCTGACATTTAGTCAAGGGAGATTTGGGGAGACGAGGAGAAATTCTAGCGCTCGGCTTGAGCTGGGCCTGGGGCAAGCTGGCAGACAAAAGGACAGCGGCAGGCAGAGAGACTGGGATAGGGAGCGGCGGAAAGGTCATCTCCGTGAAAAGGCTAACGTGTCAGTGCTTTTGTTCCTGGCCCTCGGAACATATGTTTGGCCCTCCTCCACGGCTGCCCCTGCTATCAGGATGAAATCTAACCCCCAGCCCCCAAACGCAAGGACGGAACACACTTACACAGACAGACAAACACACACACACACACACACACACACACACACACACACACACACACACACACACACACACACACACACACACACACATACACAGTGGTTATGTTACTATACCACAGTTGTTTAGGATAAATGGATAAAAGTAAGAGTTGAAGGTGTTGCCTTACCACTCTCAGTGCTGGAAAGCAACACCAATCAGGAACACCTGTCTGCTTCTGTGCCCAGAAATCAAGATAAGAGGTGACAAAAGAGAAGAAATGAACAAGTGTGTTAGAGACTGACTGGAAATTGGGTCACATTCACACTCAGATAAAGAAATGAGTAGTGGCCAAAAATGGATGCACTACTTTGAGAAAGAGCTAGAGATCTTGTATATATATTTTATATATATATATATATATAATATATTAGGGGTGTAACGATACACGTATTCGTATTGAACCGTTCGGTACGGGTCTCACGTTTCTTTAGGCATTACGAACCGAACAATACGTTTGAATGATATTAAATTGCTTTTGAAAAATAAAATATAGCTGAAATTGGTGGAGCCACTGCGCTCAAACATGGCAACCCACCCGATGTAACGTGCTGTCGCCACGCTCCTATCACGTGACCGTTCCCGGATGTTCACAAACAACAACAGTCTTGATTACCGATCGACTAGCAGGTTAATTCCATATGAACAACTGATTACAGGCGTTGTTGACCGTGTTGTCTTCACTAGCAGCTGTTGTTCAGTTAAAGTCTGCATTTCTGTGGAGGAAGCAGCTGTTATTGGAGCGATTAGTGAGCGGCGTGTCCAGCGGAGGTATCAGCCCTACGGAGCGGACGTCTGAAGTCACGGTTAGCGGCTTTAGGGAGGACAGACACAAAACTATGTACAACAAGTCCACACACATAAACTATAAAGGAACAAAACATGGATTGCTTTCCAGTAGACAGAGACTTCAGCCACCAGCAGAGCTACAAGTGAGAACAGACAACAACGACACCGAGGGAACGAGTGAGAGACGTGTGTTGATCAGATTTATGGACCCATAATCTATTAAACCTTTGTGTGTAACTGTTCATTTTAAAGTAAATTTGATGTGTGAGAGAGAGAGAGAGAGAGAGAGAGAGAGAGAGATAGAGCAAGACCTGCAGCACTGTAACTAAGTCTGAAAAATAAAACTTCTAAAACTTTCCACGAACTGTGTCTGTTTGAGTTCATAGAGGAAGATTTTAGAGAAGATCTTAAGTATCAAACACGACCTTTCTTTATTAAAGACTACTTTATTACTCTGTCGTATTTTTTTAAACTAAGCAACCAATCTACTTCCTGTTTACACCGGCACCATCACACCCAGTTACGTGAATAGTCACGAGATATTCATTACAAACTCTCCCCGCAGCGTTTCGGTATCTGTTCCCTCCTGATTCAAACAGGGCTAAAGTACCAACATGCTTAATGCTATTGAGCCCCGTGACACTACTCCTTCACCAGCCCATTTCTCCAGACCATAATTCCTGCTTTGTAAAAGAAAACAAAAGCCCAAACTGAGAATCAAATCAGACACGCTCCCTTGAGAGTCTCACCAGCGAGGATTTGGCATTTCTGCTTTTTTGCTGTATTGAAAACGTACCGAACTGTGGCACCACTGTATCGTATTGAACCGAACCGAGAATTTTGTGAACCGTTACACCCCTAATATATATATACACATACACATACACACGTTCACATCATTAAGATGGGCAAACTGTGATTAAAAGATGAGGAACATATTCAAAAAGTATTGCTATGCAGTGATATGCAACACTGTCATTGATTCTTCCATTGCAGATATTACGGAAATTTGATTTCTGTGAATGACTATAGTGGTTTTGTTCACTTCATAATCTTAATAAAAATGATTTTCAATGAGTAAGTTTGATTCTGTTCTGCTGTTGATTTTGCGCTTGTGGTTGGAGGAACATGTTCATTAACATCAAGGAAATATTCACGAACTGTGCTGCACATCAACCAAACATTGACAGGTTGTGCAACATATACATTAAAATGAATGAGGATGTGAGCAGAGTTATCCATGTTGCCATTACAACTATACCACATTCAGACTTTGGGCAATTCTGTCTGAGTTTGTCTTTTGGCACACACTTTGGATGTCTTGATTTATTTTAGGCTGTGACATGTGTGATAACATAACACACCCCCTTTTTTTTAAATGCACACCAATGTACTTCTCCTACACATGCTTTTATTGGCCTTCACCCATTTTTGCATCCTTCACCACCCTCCCAACACAGCAGCCTCCACCCCCATTTACCACCCAACCCAACCTTTAAGCAAGCTGTCGGGATGCATCAAAGATGAGGCCAAAATTACACGTATGTGTATGTGTGTGCCATGGATAGAGAAAGAAGTAAAGGTACTGTGGAAGGTCACTCTCATTAGGGAGAGCCACTGTCACTTCAAATAGTCACCAGATTACCAGAGTGAACCCACCACTCAACTCCTATCTCTAGTTCTGCCTCCATAACATACACCCCCCCCCCCCCCCCCCCCCCCCCCATGCTGCTCACTTCTTTGTCATGTGGCCCCTTCATGCCAATTGCATGTACCAAGCATGATGACCTACATTTGCATAAAGTCTCTGTTGGCAGATTGGATTGGTCAACATTGCCTGGTGGTCAACAGACACACTTTTCAGAAGAGATAATAAGAACAAGAGCATTCGTGGTCAAAGATGCGGTATGGACTATAGACAGGACTACAGTTTTCTCTTGAATGTGCGGCTTCTGAGTACGTTTGTGTACGTGTGTGTGTTTCCATTTCGCGTGTCTAAGACCTCGCCTTTGGTGCCATCTGGGTCCTTTTCCTCACAAATCGGGAAAAATCAGAGTGCTGAAAGGAAAACAACGTTGGAAAAGGGATAAATAAATAAATGATGGTGTGGGGACAGAGTGCAAATGCGAATGGCAGCCTGAGATGCTAAAGGAAAGAAGAGAGGAGAGAAAGAAAGTGATTAGGCAACAGGAGCGCTGGTGACAGGCCTCTCTTCACAGTCTCTGTGGACCCTGGAGATGAGCCTGAGAGGGGGTAGACAGCCGACATGGCAACCTCTCAGTCCACATCAGGCTACCGCCAACTGTGATGCCCACCCAAGAGACCACAGTATGCTCTCCATGAGAGGGAACAGATTCATAAAAGCTATTATTGTGCAGATGGTTTGTGCTCTTTTCTACTCAAAAGCTGTCAGTGACAGAGCGCCGCATTTGGTGGCAACTACGGAGAAAAATGGAGAAGGACGAAAAGGGGGAAGAATCTTGGGAGTCACAGAATGAGGCGGAGAATGTCCAAGTTCACGTCCATTCTGGCTAATCTTGACCTTATCATGTCAGACCATGTGTGTGTGTGTCCTCATTTGTTTGAGGCTCTGTGTCCATATAAAGAGTTGAGTATGGTGTTCTAAGTGACCAAGAGTGTGTGCATGTAATCCTTGGGCACTAATTCTCAGGTCATGCTGCTGCCTCAGTGTTGTGTGCTGACCAAAGGAGCTATCTCACAATCAGGGCGTGAAATGCTAAAGAGCTTCCAGCCAACACGCCTGCATGGTGTTTTCTCCCTACAACTGTTCATTTGACATTTAGTAAATCATTACTGCACCCATGCCCCGAGGGAACACTCATACACACACACTGCATAAAATTCACCATACGTGGACACACACACACTGGTAACTGTTTATTAACAAGTTAGGTGACCTGATTTCATCCCATTGCCAAAATGATGACACATCCATGCAGAGGTGTGTGGTTAAAGGCCCAGAGCATGCTGTCATTTGATAAATGTAATTGTTAAAACTAATTCGTATAAGAATATATGAAAAATATATATATATATATTATTTAATAAAAAGAAGAAAAAAAACACTGAATTGGCATTATTTTCTGTTATACCCTTAATCGTAAAACTAAACTTAATATGTTGTTTATTTTAATAGCTAGCCATATATCAGCCAAGCAAGTTAACTAAATGCCATAAAAGTGTTTCAATAAAGATGTCAAGTAACGTTTTAACCTTTGTTGGCATGCACGTGGCGTCTGGGCTTGTGTGGACAGGCAGGCCTTTCACACATCACGGACGTGTGCTAAACTTCCTCCTAGCTCTCTAATCATTGATGGGCAGAGGGATGAGAGATGAAAAACTCAAGGGATATAATGGCCACACATCTGTCTGCTTGCCTCTCATCTCCTCCTATCCACACGCTGTCAACAGCTGATGGACAGTTGACGGCTAGAGAACATTTTGAGAGATTGACTGGTGACCGAGAGAACTTTCACATTTTAGATGCCTATTGTAATCTACCAATAACAGTGACGATTAGAATATTTACTGTGTATGTACGTTCTAACCTACAGTATAGTGCATGCACACACTTGTATATTTGTGTAGATGTGTTTACATATGCACTGTACAAGTTATCATGCTGAATTATGGCCCTCACTTAGAAAACTATATTTTGTTGTGTCATTCAAACAAGAACAAGAGTCCACGGCCTCTTATGGAGAAAAGGCTTCGCTGGGCTGCAGGAGTTGTTGTTTTTTGTTGGCAACTGGGACAATTTGGCAGCAAGGCTGACAGGTGACTCCATGTCCAGCTCTCTTGATATATCAATGGGCCAATGGCCAATGCTTTGACCTGAATTCCAACGACAGCATGCTAACATGCTCACAATGTCAATGCTACAGTCAAATGCAGATGTTTAGCTGGTATAATGTTTGCCAGCGTAGTTTACTGTGTTCGCACGTTAACATTTGGGAATTTGTGCAAAACATGCTGATGATAATGCCATTAGTTCTGCAGGTTTTTGGTTATAAACCAACAGAAGGACAAATACAAAATTTGGAAGGTGCTAAAAGAAAAGTCAGGGGGTTACCAAGGTCATTACGATGCATCCTCTAGGGCCCCCCCAATATCTGTGGAAAACTTAACAGCAATCCATTTTTTTTCAGTCTGGACCAAAGTGGTGTAATGACCGATATTGCCACTGCTAGCATGGCTATAAAGGTCCAATAGATGCTAAAATGTATCGGAACACATATCTATCAAAGCTAATTCTTTCAACAATTTGATTGGCCTCACTTACTTTAGGTTTGCCTTTATTTGCACAATATGAATGTAATGTCCTAATACTCCAGATTCTTAAGCACTCATATTTTATTATCTCCTAAAGTACCTACTCTACCCTCAATTTATCAGCATCACTCTCTTAATTGCTGCAATACAGATCACCACCCTCTTACTTAATTAATGCAAATGGGGCAAGCAAGCATTGAGTATTGCAAATAATCCTCTGCCTTTGTCATTATATTTCTTTATACAAGTGCTTTAAGGCCATTGTCTGTGTGATTAGCTAATAAAGAGCTCCTAATGTCTTGTCTTGCACTAAGAACACGCATCCTCCTTTTAATCCATAAGCTCTTAAGGCAGCCATAACTGTCTTATTCATGTCAGGCCAAGAATGAAACCAGTAAAGGGTACAAAAGCAGCCTTTACAGACCATACACACTCACACACACTTAATATCAAGGAGTGAAGAGCAGAGAATTGAGTGTGTATGGATAAGAGCATTATCTACCATCAATTAAAGATGGAGATAGGAAGCAAGACATTTTAATGTCGGCCTTGAGAGGCTTGAGTGGGCAGAGACGTGGAATCAATAGCATAAGAAAACATAATATATTCTCCCTTTGAGTATTTCTTTTGAAGGGCAAAATACACTTTGACACAGCACTGATTGTGGGATTTTAATGCTCTAAATGACACAACAAGTGAACAACTGAACAAGACAGGCAAACATGGTCTGTGTGCTGCATTTTCTGTATGCACTGGCCTTTTTTGCCTTGCAGCAGTTTAGTTCTTAACTTGAATGCACTACTCGTAGATGTGATTTGTTCAAACTCACTGCAACACTCCGGCCTACCTTGATGCCAGCCCCAATAGACTGCCCTTACACCTCATCATCACTTTGGCTCAGTGGAAAACCCTGAGATGATGCCAGCAGCAGGCGAGCTGCCCACCGTCTTCTCAGTGACAGTTAACATGCCTATTATTTGTGGGTTTCCCTTAAGCCTGTCCAACACATGAGGTTATCTGGACCGGATAAAGGGAAAGGGAGCTGTGTCCGTGTTCCAGCCCCAGAGGCAGGATGAAGAAACACGCTGAGGTGGGGAGTCGAGAGGGGAGATGCTACGAGTTACACACAGTGAACCTATAGGGTTCACCCTCAGGGTGTGCATGAGTGTGTGTGGTTTGGGAGTCGGAAGAGGGTGTGTTTAGCCATCTCCGTTGTGGTGGAAGTAACCAGGGATAGGGAACTGCGCGAATGGACGGAGAGAGGGGAGGGGTCAGGGGTGGAGGAAGCGAGGATATAGGAAACAGAATAGAGGAGAGGGTCATTAAGATTATTGCTGTTATTGTGTGTATGGCTTTGAGGGGCGGGGGTGGAGGAGGCGATATTTGTCAGTGCCTCAAGCCTTTGGTCATTTCCACAACACAGACAAGAAATCAAATGTGGAGCATCACACCACAGAGGATAGGCAGTGGCTTATCCGAGTGTTTAGCCGTGTCTTTGACATGTTGTGTTTTCATTACATTTTACCTTGGGGGCAGAGTGACGAGAAAATCTTGCTGATCCATACCGGACTCCATCCCAGAAGCTTTGTGTCAGTGCATCTCCTCCTCCTCCTTGAGGGAAAACCAAGCATTCTGATCCTCACCATAAAGCAGCACAAAGAGCACAAATCCATGCCACTGCAATATCATAGTCAAGATTTCAACACTTTAACCAAACCGTATTTGTGATCGGTCGGTCTGTTGTTGGTGGGTGGTCCACCCTTTGGTCCAAACTGAATACCTCAACAACTACTGGATGGACTTCCATCACATTTAGTCATGGTGCTCAGATGATTATTCTTATTGACTTTGCGATCCCCTGACCCCTGACTCGAGAGACGCAGCTGGTTGAAGCTTTAACTTATTCTGGAAAATATCTCAACATCAACGACACAGATTGGCACAAAAAATTGTAAAAACAGTCATGGTTTCCAAACAACTAAGTCAAATGGCTTTGGAGATCCCCTGACTTTTCCTCTAGCATCACCCCCTGTTCTGAAAAGTGCAGCCAATGCAGAAATGCCTTACACTTGCAATCTTTTAAATGGCCATTAGGGGGGATCTTCTTTTGGTTGGAAGATGTGAGATTTATAGGGAATTCTCCCTTGATTTATTACCTCAGTAAACATTGTAAACTTGAGTTTATGGTCTCACTCGCTAGTTTAAAGTCTTCTTCAATACACCAAAATGTTTATTTAGCAAATGATGGTCCCATTTAGAGTGAAATAGACAATCAAGCAGGGTATGCTTGGGTAGGCGTGGCTACCTTTTGATTGACAGGTCGCTACCATGGCGTTGTCTGGTCTCGTTGTTGTCCGTGTTTTTGTCTTACAACTTTGATCTTTTCACAGTGTTTCCAGGTCATGAAAGTTAAATGTAACATTTTGGTCACCTCAAAATGATTCAGCGTTAGCTCCACCCTCTCGTGTCACTTCTGGTTCCAAAAAAAACGGGATGACTAACGGTCAAATCCGTAGTCCACAAAACAATGTGTGGAGTCACGGTGATGTCACGATGACTACATCCACTTGAAATATACAGTCAACGGAATCACCACGAGGCTGACATTTGTGGTTTTCAGAGAGATGCTTCAACCACTGTTGGAAAGATGCCCATGTTGAGCTTCTCAGAGCCACTAGCATGGCTGTAGACTCTTTACACAGCAGGGCCGTTGGACATTGTTTTGTCACTGTGTAATCTTCGCATTCTGCATGAAAGTATTCACGACAAAAACGACAGTTGGAAAAAACGTATTCATGTGTAAATGAATTGCATGAAAAAACAGTGTGTAAAGGCCTTTAGTCATTATACTTCATAAGGTATAGAGGGGTCTGTGAGGTATTCACTATTGGCAGGTTGTTAACAAAACATTGTGACCTTTGACACACTCCATGCTGGGCTACGATAGTCCTTCTTGTTACATTTCATTGGGTCAAGAGTTCACAGTCAATCCATCAATGTCTACAGAAGCTTGATGCCTATTTTTAGAAAGACTAAAAAGGAAGAGGAGAGGAGAGAAGCAATGAAGCAGGTCTGTTGTCAGCAAACAACCGGAAGATTTATTATGTGATCGCTCCCTGGTCACCCGGATCTGGTTTCTGCAAACATCATTGTGGCCTTTTTTACCCACTTGTGTCCCACTTCAGGGGTTACAAACCACTGTTCCCCGTGGTCAGACCAACCTCCTTTCCAGTTCCAACTGAGCTGTTAATGATCCAACACATGGTCTTTTAACAGCAGAAGCCGCTCACTGCAGAGTCCACCTACTGTTGATTGCTTTGGCTTCCACATTGTGCCAAAAATCAACATATTATTAAAAGCTTGATCTCAGTGTGGAGGAGGATTCTTCAACAAAAGAGACATTTTCCATACGTAGGAATTACAGAAAATATCTTTTCAGCTTTGACCCGATCTTCCACACAAATGTTGGGGGAAAAAATGAATGCTGCACCTTTATGAATACATGCACAACAGCAACACACACTATTTTAAGGGGGCAAGACTACAAATGTAAGCATCAAATGTTCTCAATCAAATGAGAAAAAAACTAATCCTGTCCGATACCAGATCGCAGATTTGGAAACTAATATTTGGGAAAATTGCATTAAACATTGCTTTCATGCGCAATCCTGTTTTTAGAAGATTTCCTTTGATCTGCTTAAAATAATCCATCATAATTTATAGAGCACAGGTTGGCTGCATTAATTTCCAAAATGAAATGAAATAAAGATGGGTTCGGGAAAGGGACTGTAAGTAACACTGTAGTGGGAGCAGAGATTTCTTTACCAAATAAATTGACATGAGGTCAGTTGAAAGGACTCTTTATTGCAAAATGTATTTCGCAAAATGGGTAAGCAACATGATACCCTGGCATGTTCATAATGCATAGCATATCACAATATGCTTCACATAAACGTGAAGTAAAGTACTTCGATTTTGTGCAGTGTATCTGTTGTTTTCAGCTGTTCTTGTTTTTGTATACATATCAATTTACTTTAAGGTTGTATATTTTTAATATTGTTTTGCCAATAGTGGAGTCAATATATGCACTAACCTAGGGGAATAAAGAGCCTAAATGCAGCAAATGGAAGGAGCTCCTTGCCGTAACTTTTGTCAATAGTGAAGCTTCGACCAAAACACCAGGAGATGGAAACATCTGTGATATACATATTATATACAATTAGCCCCCAAAACTCACACAGAATCAAATGAATGCAGCAAAACATTCTTGCACACAAGCACATGCATTTACCAAAACATAAACACAAAGAGTAAGACATGCAAGTAAGTGCATTCATAGGGATGGACACAGACTCACACAGAGTGAGGCCAAGGAGAGGAAGGCACACCATCCCTGTATTAATTTTTCATAACATCATGCTCAATACAAAATGCAATAAGTGTTTCTTGTAAGACGACTCCTAGGCACTTATAGCACTTGAGCATGCAGCAAGGTTCTCCTCTGAGGTCCAGCCAGTGTGTTTGTCTGACTTACTTTGTCTCTAGCAGGATGACATCTGATGCTGAAGACACCCAGGGGCTGGAGGAGAGGAGAGATCCTGCACATGATAGAAGAGAAAGAAGAAAAGAACAGTAAAGCAGAGTCCATGTAAGCTTCAATCTTTCAGTAGCAAATTCCCAACACTGAGGAGGAACAGTGTTAATCCTTTTGTTCAAAAACCATGACACACACATATATATAATATTTTAGTCTTTTTGTTGTTCATCCACACAAGTTAGGCCTCCCATTCTTATCACCATGGCCTGGTCAGCCTCCTGTGTGAGACCGATGTTATGTGAATAACCGAGACTGTTATTCGTGCCAAAGTGCGGTTATTTTAAAGTCACGTTAGTGTGACGCGTTTTCCTTACTCATGTTACATGGTTTTCTATTTTCTTTACTTCTGTTATATTGTTTACGTTTTACTTAGTTTACGTATTTTTAGCCCAACCATGATGTTTTTTCCTTAATTCTTTTCTGCCTTAACCTAAGCAAGTGTTTTTGTTTGAATTCACAATGTTAACCACTGCGACCGTATAGTGGAGCGTCGTAGATTGGCTACCCAGTGCGTTAGAAAGTGACGCCAAGGGTCCAGACCCAGCGTCAGCATGTGACGAGTAGGGATGAGAACGTGTTGATTATTCCTACCTATATTTGTACAGTGTGGACATGGTAACTGGTGATGTAACATAGCCCATTAGTGGCATGACCCTGGCTCTAAGGACCACGAGTAGAACACTGATTAGGATGACAGATGGATGGCGGGAGATGGGCGGTGGCTATGAAGCAATTTTGGGATAGGGTAAAGAAACACCAGATGTGGGGGTAGAGATAACCATCAGAAACTTGTCGTGAAGTACTTATTGATGCATGTACGCTGACAATGATTATAGCGGTTTACATATAACATAAGAGGTTATACAATGTAATAACATATATAAAATAGCATGGTAAGTAGCCAAATGTGGCCACATGTTTTTACACGGCTGGAACATGTCCGTTTAAAGTAAAAAGGTTCCTGTTTTATCAAGTTGATTTTTGGTCACCGGAGTGCAACATTTCTCTCCCAACTAACCAATTTCTCTCAGCAATTAGCTTTCTGGCTAATTGGTCTTAGTGCAATAGAATAACAGCAATCTCAGGATTTGCACGAGTCAGCTGTATGTTTGGGAAGGCCTTGAGAAAAAAGGACATTGACATGCAAATGATTGTCTTGAACTTTATTGAGCGGGTACATTTAAGTTAATTTGCCGTTGGGAGTGGCTAATGGAAGTAGGCTCCTCCAGTAACTCTTAAGGAGTCAATCCACCTGATTTAGAGGAAGCCAGCACATAGATCTCTTGATTGACAGAGCTGTTACTCTGCGTGTGACATAACTGACAGACAGAGAGGAAGAGGGAGTGAGGGAGGGGTTTTGAGAAGTCCAGCACAGCTCTTCCAGTTCCTGCATGATACCAAGACGCCCTCATGTACAGTGTATTCCAGATGTTAGGGTTATCCTGCTGGGAGAAGCAGTCAAGTATTGTTTTAAAGCCTTCAGGGTGAATCATAAATGTTGCACGGGGGACCTCATGAAAAATGCAGTGCATACGTATGCCCCTTGGCTACAACAGAGCACTGATGGACCTCTGGGAATGTTAGTGTAGCATTATGCTACGATTACAACCAAAACAAGACAGGGGCTTTATGGGGATGACATTATATATACAGGAAGTTAGTTAACCCTCAGAGTCTATAACAACAAAGCCCAGATCTAAAGGCCTTAACTCTGAATATGTAAACAGCATTATGGAACTTTTGTATGGCTGAAAAAGTCTTCAGCTCTCTCTTAAAGTCTTTTGTATTAGCTTACCCTGACTCTGCAAGTGTCTACGTTAGATGTCTCTGTATGTGTGTGTGTGTGTGTGTGTGCAAATATCCCATCATGTCTTTTTTTTCTGTAAAATGTGCTTGTCTGACGATGCTCAAACACTCTTGTCTGAGTGTGTGCGTGTGTGTGTGTGTGTGTGTGTGTGTGTGTGTGTGTGCGTACGTTTGCCCTTTTATAGATGTGTGTGAAGGACCCAGCAGAGGAGCTAAAAGTAAAGCGTCAGGCCATAATTGGGTTATAGGGACCGGTGATGGATTAAAGCACGGCTAGGGAGACGCTGCAGCAACATTAGGGTGTCTGAGATGTCAGTGGCAGAGCGCTCTCATTAATCGCCTTGGCCCTTACATTACTGCATTAGTTGTATTAGCAGCTAGGAGTCGGCAAGCACTTTGGGATTTCTCGCTGAGGCAGGCCACAGTCCTCTCTTTCTCCTCAGAAATGGGCATGGTGACTCACTTTTTTTTTTTTTTCAGGACAGAGGGTAAGACAAAAGAAACAACCAAAAAGGACAAGATGGATCATTAATTTTATTTTAAATGTAAGTAACTTTGCCAGGTTATGGTAATCATATGTCACCCTTTTGGTATGAAGACTAACTCAAAAATATGACAATTGTTAGATAATTTACGAGCACACACACACACACACACACACACACACACACACACACACACACACACACACACACACACAGCCCCAATCAGTCATCCCACTTCTCAATAACCTAATAGTCTTCCTGTGAAAATTGATTTTTAGGAGCATGTTCCATGACCCCAACGCCCTACCACCACCATCACAATCTCAGTCCTCTTTTTCTTCTTTCAATTCCATCCATCTCCCTTGCAGTACAGATATTTACACCGTAGCTGTTATTAATAAGCAGAAATTGATTTTGCTTTGAAGTAAAAACATTACGTGAGCAGTCAGGGTGGTGTTGGTGGCTGGGCTTCTCTTATAGGCCGGGGAGGTGGGCGGTGTTTTGCATTTGTCTGATGGAGAGGGATGGGTGGGGCAGAGGTCATGAGGGAAACCAGGATGTATAGACTAACATTAGTGATCCTGAATGTCCATTCCCTCTTTGCGAAGTGAGAGCTTCATCACTCATTCTCCCCCCCCTCTCTCCCTGCATCCTCCAGAGGCGAAAGTATGTGACTTAATCACAGCTGAAGTGTCGCTGATTGCCTCAGAGCTGTTGGTGGCCGAAGCAAAACACATAGTGTCCATGGAAGCAGACTGTCTGATCAAATTATTAATCAGCACACCTCTGCACACGCACGTATAGATAAAAACATCCTCTTTAAAGGGTTGGTTCAACCAAATTACACGCCCTCTGGCCATCAGTGCGGGGCAGTAAAACATTTCAGTATTGTTATTAATTTTTGCAATGTCAAAAAAAAAGAAGAATAGATCTAAAAGTGAATCAGCACTATCTCCTCCAATAAACAATGCCTCAGTAGCTGTGAAGCTACTTTCTTCTGAGGAAATAGCCCTTACGAAAACTGTTGACCAACCATTTAATCTGTGCCCTCTGGAAAGGAGCATGAAAGACCTGTCATATGAGTTAACATAGATCGCTTTCTCATGGAAGGATGAATAGCGAGGGGCTGAGGGCCGCGTGTGTGAGAAGGTGGGCAGAGGAAGGATTGATATTGGATCACAGTCGCATAGAGCACAATTTCCCATGAGTGTCCTTGGGTATCTGATCTGTGCAAAGAAATACTGGACCCCCTTCCTATTGTTCCTCACACTTTCGTGCGAATGCACATGCACACGCGCACACACACACACACAGGTATCTGTTTGTCTTGCGAGCGCCTCTGTTCACATGGAAGGGGTTGTCCTCCTGCTCCAGGACAAGGTATTAGCTTTCCCCTGAGGGAGAGTTCTAATTAGGTAATTGACTGATGTATAAAGCAGGTGTATGTATCCGTTACAGCTGGCTCGACCTGTTCATTATTAAACAGTGACCCTCTCCACCACCCGTGCCAAAGCCTTCTGTGCAGGGGAGAAAGTGGCCGGGAAGAGCTTTCACAGGGATCAGGCGTACTCGTAATTACACTTGCTGGTTACCTGAGTCTTACCCCTTTACTGTTGCATGTTGAACGAGACCCCTGGTGCTCAGCTTCCCACCGATTGAGCGCATTGCTGCATTGCTGTCACTAAAAAGGTTTTCTAAAAAGTCAAACAAAAGGTGATTTGCAGGGAACTAATTGTTTCAGTTGTCTTTCCGGGAAATCGATGAGATTTTGTTTTGTGGAAAATACACGATTACTGAATTGTTTAAAATAGCATCATATCTGACAGGTCACAAAACTTTTTATCCTCACACATTTGTACATTGACAGGCGAATGAAACTTGAGCTACTACACGGCAGAAGGGAGATGAGAAATTTGCCAAGTGCAAGCAAGCAGCACTTCATTCTGACACTTTGACATCGGTGAAATATATAAAGTATTGGGTTGCTGTTAGGCCTATAGCCCAGTTTATTCACATCAGGAGGCCCAACGATCGAGATATGGATTGATAGCGGAGACAGGAATTGATTCACAGTGTGTGTGTGTGTGTGTGTGTGTGTGTGTGCGCGTGCGTGTGTGTGTGGTGTATGCATGCGACAGCAGCCTCAAAATGTGAGTCAGCCGGTCCACTTTAATTCAGCAAGTTACACATTTCATTTCAGAGTGTGTAAGTAACAAAGGCCAACGAAACGGGCTGCAACAGCTTTTGGACCACCACTTTTTCATTTGAGCCAGACCTGGACACTGGCTAGCTTATAAAATGTTACCATGAAAGACCATAAATTATGAAACATTTTCATTTCACAAGATGACATAATCATGGCAGCAGCAGTTATTGTCCTGTATTGTCCTCAACTCCTCATACAAAAATTAAAAAGGTTGACAAGTCAATCTTTTTAATTTTTGCTTTGTCTTCCTGTGCAAGTAATGACAAATTGATGGAAATGTATGAGGAGTTGAGGACAATACAGGACAAGAACTGCTGCTGCCATGATTATGTCATCTTATGAAATAAAAATGTTCCTTTTTCCTCAGGTCAAGACTTGGATTTTGTTTCTCTATCTTTCCTTTACCACTGTAGTGTGGTAAAGGAAAGGAATAGTAAATTGTGCATTACTTAGTGTCATTACTTCCTTACCTTCCTATTATTCGATACACTGAAAACCATCAAAAATAAATGACATGCTACACACCATCTGCAGCAGTACTACAAATGCCTGCTGTGCATGAGAGGTGCCCGCACAAAACACATAGGCGCACAGCCACAGAAGTAAAAATCAGGCATAATAAGCTTGTGTGTACACTGTGAGGCCATGCATAGAGAGATTATACAGATATGATCAATTCAGTTTGTTTTTTAAATTTGCATTTTAAAATGTATTCGTGCTGAACCTGAAGAAGTAATTTACTGTGACAGCAAAATATGTTTTTATCCGTACTTTGATAATCGTGCGATGATTGTGTGAAGTTACACTATAAAAAATGAAAGAGATTTATTGAAACCCCTATTTTATGAGCACAGGTGGAGCCTCCTTGCAGGCTTTAAAGATTTGACTACTTGCCAAATGCCTGAGGAGTGCACTGAAATTTGCATGTAATGGGCCAATCAGAATGGACCCATCAACCCTTACCCATTCAGGCTGGTAAATGGCTGTTGTGCCCTAACCAACCCTCCAATAAGTTAGTGACTCTGGGACTGGCATTGTGACAAGGTCAGAGGGCTCCAAATGTACTCACAGAACTGTGGTTACAGTGTTTCCCCTACCATTGTATTAGGGGGGCGCCCTTGTTCTTTTATTAAACAAACTAAACAGCCTTATGTTATTTATCTTACTGACACGACGGCATGTAATTTCTGTCTCTACATGGTCGCGCGTTTACAATTCTCCTCTGCTCTCTGTATCGCGCACGGCAGAGTTCCACCCCGACACACACAGACACGTGCGCGCAAACACAGGTGAGCACGCCAGCGGACAGAGAGCGCGCTTCGCTAAGTACAGGAAAGAGCCCAAGTGCAGCACGTCCTGTGCCTGCACGCCCTGTGCCTGCACGCCCTGCACGCCCTAAACCTAGGGGAAACACTGGGTTACAGTGTATAACCATATATTTCACACAGGCCTCAACCTCTAACAGGATCTGTAGACTTGGGAAAATAATGGAACAGCAATGCATGGTCACCTGGACCCGATGTACCAGAAACACTGGAGCATAGAACTCTGATATCGGACCACTTTGGTGAGTCAAGGAGAGTGAAACTAGAGCATTTAAAAGTGGAAGCTAGCCATGCTGAGTACAATTGCTCCCAATCCCCTGCCCTAAAACGGGACAAGTAATAACAGCACATCAAAGAAGTCTGTCTGTAACCATCCAAAATAGGCCAGGACCATGACTCTTTACACTTGCGGCCAATTAATGCCCAATGGGACATCTATGTTCCCCTACTAACATGTGAGATATCACAACTCATGTGACATACTATCTGATGTAAAGACAGGACACATAATGTAGGATGGAATCTGTATTTCTATGAAATACAAATTACAGCTGAATATGGCTTCTCCTCTACTCTGCCCGCCAATAGTTTACAGGGCCAGTGGCTCTTGTGCAAGGATTAGGATTCAGAGTCATATTGAATGTTTATTCCCAAATAAACCCTAATCTGATCTAGCCTAATCTAATCCCATCTACAGTGATCACTGATAAGGGGGGATCACCTCCTGATACACCCACCCACACTAACATCACTCAACACTTCCTCAGAGCCGTGAGGGGTTCATATTTGACATGTTTCTGTGATTGCTGCTTAGCAGGGGGTTCAGTCAAAACAAAATAAAACAGATTTGGAATTTTAAAATGTAGGGTACCGGTATACAATTTTGACAACAATATTGCAGCATTTTCTCAGAAAAATTTGTTTTGCATATCATTTTGGATAATTCACCAACAGTCTATTGTTGCTCCATGGCTGGACTTGCATTGAAACTTAATAAACAAAAAATATGAATGCATTTGTAATAATGAAATGCAGTGTAATGCACATTTATGTCATGATTTGCTTAGAAATCAACAACTTCCTCAGCTATAGAGTCTATGTCATACAGCATTTAAAAAAATTATAATTTTCAGTCCCATGGGCACTAATCCACTTTTTATTTCATCATACATAAATGTACATGTAGGACTTGTACTTACTGTGCAGTACATTATGCCCAGCTGTTGTTAAGAGCCCATAGTTTTTGATTCCCAGATCCAATCATAAAGGCTTAGCTGTTATGAGATGCGATTCATCACACAGATGTAGCCACTCTTGACGAAAGGGATCAACCTGTCCAAAATCGGAGACAATAAACTCCCCGCAAAAAAAACAAAATGAAAGAAGTGGTATGGCTTGTGGCTTTGATTGGATTGGTCCTGATTACAATTCCAAAAACAGTAAATAATAACCTTTGTTGGAATAACACCACTCTGCGACTTTTACTTGACAAGCAAGGTATACCTATAATCCATTCAAACCTGGAGATTTGTCTGAGCAATATTAAAATGTTCAGTGATTTTGGCCTTTTTGACATTGTGCTTAGTTTTTTTTTAAAGCACTTTCAGCCATGCTATTGGCCTGGGGTCTATGGCAATATAAATCTATCCTTCAGTCACGCAGGCCACCACCTTGGTCCAGAATGAAATATCTCAGCAACCACACTATGAATCGCAATGAACCTAACCTGCTAAACTAAGAAGATGAAGATGGTAGAGTCTCTGGTATATATTAGCATGTTAGCATTGTCACAGTGAGAATGTTAGCAGTAGTACCACTGTGCAGTAGCCTAACAGAGATGCTAATGTGGCTTAAGAATCTGTTATAAAGTAGGCCAGTACACAATCTGTTTTACCTTCTTTCTATTATGTTTCTCAACATTGTATGTTCATTACCACAACGTAGTTTCTTTTCTGTTGTTCTGTTCCCTGTCCCCCTTCATTCTTTGGCGAGACCCCTTCATTAAAAATGACTGCAACTCCTCCACTTCACCAGTATCTCTGTTTCAAAACACTAAATAAAAAGTCCTTAAAACTCCAAACAGTTCACCTACTCCTTCTGAACCTGACCCTTGGCCTTATGAAAATTCTGAACTCCCTTGAACTCACTCACAACCTCTTCCTCTTGGAACCACTGTGTCCTATCCCCTGAAGACAGAAAGACAGAGCTTCTTTTACTCCTTCCTCCTGCTTCTAAATGCCTGCCAGCACACACAGAGAGGACTGTAAAAGTAGAAAAGGTGCAAATAAAAATCATTTTTACGAGATGGGAGAAGGAGGAAGGAGCCCCCTCCCTGTGAGCCTTGTCACGTTTGGATTTGACCTCATTGTACCCCCTTTTTCTTCAGAACGTCAGTGTAGGAAGTGTCTGCAAGCCGCTCAATATTGACGAAGTCAAAGAGACAACCGTGCTCAGAATCTGATTTGATGATTTGACTTAGAAACCTATCAAAATTAAAGAATGTCTTGATCTATGCTACAGACTCTATCTTAAATGTCCCAGTTGGGCATTGTTCATTATAAAGCAACATGCAATGGCAGTTCAGTCTGAGAATTGAATAGGGAGGAGGATTCAATCTCTGCCTCTCAGATTCAAGCTACAAAAGACTCGAGCCAGGATAGTGCAGAAGTCATAAAGTGATCTGCACCAAGACAAAAAGACACCTCCCTCTATGATTAAAACTATAAATCTGATTAGCCTTCTACTTCATTTTTACAAGGAGTCTGCGATGTGTGGGAGTTTTTTAACGCAGCTTATTTCATTCCTCTCCCCAGGTGTGCCTGTGCTGCATGTGAAACCTGAGAGTAGATTAAAGTGCCAACCCCAGAGAGGAAAAATGCTTTTAGGAACTTTTAAAACTGTGTTTAACAGTGTGTTTTTAGTGCCCACTAAAACCAACACACTGCACCACATGGCCAAGATGGAGAGATGCCTAAATAGTGTGAGAGAGATGAAGGGAGAGAGATAGAGAGTAGGAGGAGGGACTGTATAACTTTCTGCTGTCCTTTTCTTGACACCAGGCCTGGATTGGTTTGGTTATACACAAGATCCAGCAGTCTGGTCGAGAGCTTGATATCGTTCAACGATTACCTGACGGGTTTCTTTAATGATGATTCCTGATGCATGATTTTGGTGACTTCCTGACCTCTAATCTAGCACACTAGCACATTAGAATGTATGTATATTGGCAGGACATCCACTTAATTTGCTGTGGAAGTTCATGATCCACAGAGGATGAAAAAGCATTTGGAATTGCTACCAAAATGTCATTGGTAGTGAAGTTTAAGTCCATTTTAATATTCCATTAAACTATATAACACACATACTAACATACACAAAATCAAAAACAAGGAATACCAATCCTACGATGGGATCACACCAGCTGGCCAAATCTGGCCAGATGCGTGAAGTTGGAGGGCCAATAGAACCTTCCTACCCCACTACATAAGGAGCCCTTGCTCAAACAACCCCCATCTTCGAGGCTGACCTTTATTTTTATCTCACCTGCACACCTGTAAAGTTTGGTGACTGCATCTTGCACGGTTGTGACACTAATCGGTCTACAATTCTAATTATAATATTATCACCTGGCAAAGTGTTCAAAACCACTTCTGTGGCAGTTCCTGCTACAGTAGGTGTCTCCACGGAGGACCACATTCTACCATGATAACACACACACAGACTCACAAGGTAAAAACAATACCAGCGTCGCTGTCGCAACTGGTAATATTTATAAGTTCTGCATTGCTGGGGGACATTGTTGGTGTAATGATGCCAATGCCAACTTGACAATCAAAGAGACATTTAAGGGTGTGGCTGTTGTCTATTCAATGGCATCATGAGCAGGATTGATGATCATTGATATGAAAATGAAAGTTATAAATGACTGCAAGATGCAAACTTTTATGACTTTGATACACTGGCAACACCTACGCTGTGGATGGACTGTGGACTTTGCCTTGTGAACTCATGAGTGACCTCACACCTCAGTTTGACTGCCAGCAGGTCTGCATTAGGCACAGCAAAGTCTACATAGGTCAGAAAACAGTTGTTATTGGTCTTCTGTTGCTCTGTTCTGAGATTATTTTTTTCTTGGCAAAGCTAACTCTGCCATCCTGTAGGTCAACCAAAACCTACCTGAACTGCTGAACACAACTCAACTTTATCTTTCTTTGTTATATTGCTTTACAGGAAATTGATTAGGATTTCCTCATTCGAAGGGCGCAGAGTCAGCATGCACAGCCTCTTTGATAAGAGTGAAATAATCTCTTTTTTAATTATTATTTCAACATCCGAAGAAGAGGTTGCCATTTCGTCTTTTGAAAATAAAAAACAAAAAGAACAGAAAACTATTTGAAATTAGACTTTCTATACAAAACAATTAATGTCCGGCAGGATTTTTATTTTTTTTCTGGAGGAATCTAAGCTTGAAACAAACAAGGTTTTCCTCAGAGATACACCTAGTTAGCAGCTACCACATTACAGATTTGGTAGTTGTATGAACTTCAGTAAATTGTTGACTAATGTGGAGGTTGGAAAATACACTAAAACTATATCCTTTGATTAAAAACTGCTACTTTAAAACCAACACATCATATCGTGGAAAAACATCGAGGCCAAGCCGCTGACAAGGGTGCTCGTGACCTCTTCATACCTGTGCTTGTAAAAGAAGCCACAGGGGGTCCCAACAAGTGAAGAAATGGAAGCCATGTGACACAAGACAGTGCCTATAAATATGGCCGAGATCACAGGGGCACTTAATGCAGGGGTGGGCAGACTGCTTTTTTACCAGCGCGTCTACAACATCTTAAAAAGGTTCTGTCGTGTCATATGAAACCAATAAAACCCAAACACTTCCTCCCCGGCAGAGAAAGGCCTCCTAACCTACCACAACTCAACGACTGCTGTCCTTCCAGACCGCCCCTTTTGCTTTTAAGTCATGTTAATTCTTCCGCTTTTCTTTCTGTTTTTCTTTTTTTATTTGGTGACATTTTTCACCATTGCTTTGATTTATTATTTATTTCTACTTTGTTCTCTTGCCCTTTGAATGCCATCTTGCACTCTCTCTCCGTCTGTGTAACTCTTGTGAATGCCAACAAAGGAGAATACTGTACATTTGTGGCAGGAAATGGGTGCTGATTTATGGCTTGAAAGGATTAAGGTGAAAGGTAGTGGCCAGCAATCCTGATGAACTACAAGAAAGCAAAAACAGAAGAGAGTTTTTAAAAGCTAAAAGCAGACACCAGAGAATACTATTTTACATACAAAATATATAATCCTATTTGTGAGACGAATAGAGATATATATACACAAAAGATGACGTATGTAGAAGCCATATGAAGGAGAATGTAAACCCATTGACCACCACATTAAAAGCTACTGTATTTCCTCATTTCCTATTTCCACAAATTACTTATTTTCTGATGACATTGATCAGCACCGCGTCCATTACCACGGAATTACACAGGAAGAATAAGAGGGCTCTGCAAGTCTGTTTCCCATAATGATGTTACCTACAACAACTTCTCAGTGGACAAAACACACACACACACACACACAATTATTATTATTGTGTGTGCATGCATGTGCTTTAAAAGGACTCTTTTTCACTGCGTATATGTACCTATGTATCATACAAACAATAGCCAGACAAGGTCAGAGATTATCCACTGGGACATTTGACTGAGCAAAAAGCTTATTTAGTTTACTCATTAAGATTTGCAGTTGACACTGGAATCCTTCTTCGTATCAGAAAAGTGCCTTATGTGCCCGAATAGCTGCAGAGCATTGCTTTGTGCTACTGGAAAGAGAGAAGGAGAAGATGGCTCATCAATGGATTACAGACTTCTGTCTGATGAGCTCAGTGTTTCCATGGTGGCCTGTCAGGTCACGCTTAAATTGAACAAATGTTCTGCATTCAGATGAGGTCATTATCTCTATATCAAGGTGTCACCATTTAGTTCAAGCAAACAATTACACATGGTGTTGACATTGTGTTTTTGCTTTTTATAGAAATTGTACCCTGAAACTATTATGTGGTGATGGAAGTTCTCATTAACTGTATTACAGTGACGTGCTCTATCCGATTGGTGGGATCACACATGCTTAAGGAATGAACACACTTGTCACATGAACTAAGAGTATAGCAGCGGGACCAGGATAATAGTGGTAAAAACACAAACCATACCTGATGTATCACTCACGTTGACAGCAGTGGATTGAAGATCCTCTCTGTGTCTCTCTTTAGAACAATGAACGTCTTTAATCAGGCCATGGCCTGCTAATGAACGGAGGCGGGTAGACAGCCTGGGAGAGGAGAGGCAAAGAGGAAGGCAATTTCTGGAAATGATTACAGACTCATTTCCTTGTTTATCCTGCCTTTGAAAAGAGAAAGAGCCCCCCCCACCCCCACCCCCTGCCTCCACCCCAGAGGTCCTTCACTTATTGTGTCACAACCGCTGAACCCCCCATCGACAGCACCCGTCAGGCCCTCATTGGTCCATCCTTAATCACTCTCACTCCGTGCTTTGGCAGATTTGTTTCACTCTTTCAATAAACGATTTCCTTCGTTCCTCCGTCCTTTCTCTCCATTTCTCTTGCTGTTCCTCGTTCTTGCGCTCTGCTCTATTGTGAAATTGAGGGTCCCACTTGTAAACAATTTCCCCACAAGATCAAGCTGGGTCCCGTCCCTTTTCATATTGGGGCTCTGGCTTGCCCAGGCCCTTGTCTGCTTCAAGTGGGCGAGCTGGCTAGGACTGAAGTTAATGGCTGGAAATCTCTAACTAACCTCTCCAACAGCTGTCTCCAGAGTCCCCTCTTTCTCGTACTCTACTTTAACAATGTGTCCCCTTGCTTTTTTTTTGTCCCTCGCTCTTTTGCTCTCTCCTTCTTTGCCAAAAAATAGCGGATGAGGGCGCTGGTTGATTGGGGAAAAAAATTCTAGGAATTTTTCCAGAAATTTGCCTTTTCCTCCAACAAGTGGCTCAAGGCCGGAAGAAAACGAAGGAGGTAGAGCAGGAGGGAAAATTAGGCTCTAAAGCTGCTTTTTTCCCCCTTTATTGCTCCCTCTCTCTCTCTCTCCTCCTTTCAGTAAAAAAAAGAATAAGAAAAGCCCCTCCATTGGACAGGTCTTTCTTTTTGAAACACAGGTTCAAAGGCACTGGGAGATTTGGGCCCTTTGTGAGGGTTTGAGGGTAATGATGAGAGGGGAGGAACAACATCCAATTCCAAACAGCTTCCTGGCCTATTCTGCACAGAATCTCTCCAAGTCCTCGGCTGTAGAGCTGAGGCCTAATCCACACAAATCTACACTAGCTGGAGAAAAGCTGTTTCCAGTCTTCAAGTGGGCGAAAGTACTATTGGAGTGGACGCTGCTGGCTGACTGCTGAATCCTGGTGGCTGGCTGTTTAGCTTTCGGGCAAACACATAAATGGAAGGTCAACAGCTCCTCTGTATTTATATAATAATGATTATAATCATTAAAACAATAATGAATTATCATAGACAACACAATTCCTCTGCGGATGGAGAAGACACCGATTTTCAAATAACAGAAGTAAGAAAAAAAAGGACTACAGAAAATTATTCTCAACAAGGAAGTTCAAGAAATAAGTTTATTTGACCTGCAAAAAATGGGGAAAGGCATCTTTAAATACTATACGCAGAATGAGAAAGAAATACTTTTTAAAGAAATAGAAATAATTAAATTTTAAGTATTTAAAATACCTGCCCTCAACTCTGATCATTTAGGTTCAAATTCCAGCTTGTATACCAGAAAGGAACCTCCGGTTCTGAAAAGTAAAACCAATATGGTAGTGCCTTAAACTTGAATTCCTTCTAACGGCCAGCAGGGGGTAACTCCTCTGGTTGTAAAAAGAAGTCTGATTGTATAAAACACTATGAGAAAAGGACCCTTTTTTAAATGTAAACATGAGTTTATGGTCTCAGTGGCTAGTTTCAAGTCGTCTTCAATACAGCATGATGTTCACTTAGTAAATCATGGTCTCAGAGTAAAATAGAGGACAAAGCAGGGTATGCTTTAGGGCAGCGCTACCTTGTTATTGACAAGTCCTACCACAACGTTCTTCGGTCTGGGAGTTGTCCGTGTTTTTGTCTCACAACTTTTACCCGTTTCACAGTGTGCTTTCAGTTTAGGAAAGTTAATTAATGTCTTACTCGGAGTTTGGTTGTACATAGCTCCACCCTCTAGTGACACTGGTTGCAAAAAACAAGATGGCGACGGCCAACAAGATGGCGACAGCAAAAATGCAGAGGCTTCAAAGCCGTAAACCACAAACCAATGGTTGACGTCATGGTGAATACATCCACTTCTTATAAACAGTCTATTGCGTGTACATAGAACATTTCTAATATTTGTTTCCACATTTCTTTAAAATTAATGAAATTTTAAAACAGAAAGCAATGTAACTGCTAATTAACACATTTTAGCTAAATAAACATAGTTTAAATGTAATTTTTTACATGAGTAACAGGAGAAAATGTGTATTGTATATATATATATTCAAATATATATAATTTATTGTATAATCATATACTTGCGTGTAATGTTACACATATTATTCCACAAAACAAATTATGTGTTTGAGGTTGTATATGTGTATCTTCAAAATGTTATGAGACTATTTGTTCATCGACTGACTGTGTGATGAGAGTGGACTCTGCCATCCTTGCAAACCCAGATGCCCTGAAGAGACAGGTGACAACCTCCCATCATGCCACATCACGCCCTTTCTGTGCTGGTGACACACTTAATTTGGCCTGGCAAGTAAGCATTTAACCTAAGATTGCATTAACAGACATTCAAAGCAGTCCAACTGGCATACAGAGACGTAGAATGCACTCACATGCTGTCACACCCGCACATGCAGAGAAATGCACACTAACAGAAAAAAACTATTCTTTTGTCTGTGACAATTTTCTAATGCATTTTTATTTAATATGTAATTTAGAAATTGTTTTATTGATTCATACAGGCTCTGACACACACACACACACACACACTTCAATGCAAATCATGTCCTTGCTTTTGCACGGAGAGCACACACTAAAGGCTAAAAGCATACTGTAGCATGTGACACCTATGTACTATAACACAAGTAACAAAAACAGCTTGCACAGAAATATATAGACACACACATACACACATATACACACACTGCCCCCTGTGTTGTCATGCTGATGGTGGTCACAGGCCATGGGACTGATGAGTAAGATCTTGGCCGACATGCCCTGAAAGAAAGGATTTGTTGTCCTCCATCACACCTACCTGTTTTTTTCACACTTGGCTTCCTCCTCTCTCTTATTCCCTCTCTCTAGCCCTCCTTCCATTTTCCTTTCTCCTTGCTGAGCAGATATTTCAGTGCCGCAGGACCCTTTAACCCCCCCCTGTCCCTCCCTCTTCCCCCATCCGGTCATCAAACATGGGCACAAGCTCACAATGCCACCCTCTTCCCACCTGCAAAACACAAACAAACCCTCCCTCCTTCATCTGTCCTCAAACAAAGAGCACTCGCTCGCTTTCTTTCCCCCCCCCCCCTCACTGTCAGTCCTGTCCAGCTTTTCACTTACAATTAGCTGTGGCGGGCTTCGCACTCATCAACTGTCGTGAGTTTAGCACCCAGTCATGAGGGGCCTTGACAGATCAAGCTAAGGCACCCTGACACCACTGGTGTGAAAGAAGATTCTAATTCTGGATAATTAGCTGACGAGAGCATGTAAGAGGGGAGGGGTAGGGGGGGAGGGACGGGGGGAGCTGAGGCAAAGTGGCAGTGCGTCATAAGCACTTTCTGTCAACTTACTGTTGATCTTTGTTCTCTCTCATCCATCCATCCATTTCTCTGTCTGTCTCTCTCTCTTTACGTTTCCCTCTCTCCTTCATCTGACCTCATTTACACATCTCTCTCCGGTGACCAGCAAAGGCACGCTTACTCCTCATGTAATGCCAAAGACCTCACAGTAACTTGGATCCAGGTAATCCAAAAAGAATCTCAGCTCCATAATACTAATCTATGTGTAGAGTTTACGATTAAGTATTTATCTTTTCAAACTTTCAATATGTAATCAATCTTAGCATTAGTGCTCTTTAGCCTGCAGTGAGCAGGTGCAGCTATACAAAACAAAAAATACACTTCATTACTGTATGTTAGCTTTGTCAATATGCTCTAATAAGATGTCTTTGTTTATTTTATTTGCACAATTACAAATTGAGGATAAAATATATCCAATTTCATTATTATAAGAACATCATATTATAGGAGCAAAATAACTACAATAAACATTAATTGGCCAATCTGTGTGCAAACCAGAATCTATAATATTTTCTTTAAAAAGAAAGGTATTATTACGAGTTGACAATGAGGAATTTATTAAGATATTTATTTTTGAAACCATGGGGATTAGTTTACAAAATCCCTTGGCATTGAATTTCAGATTATGGGATCCCGATTAGTAAATTCTAAATTGGGCGTTGGAAGTGCATACAGACCAAAGCTGATGACTGCTCCTGGTTTTATAGTTGTGAATGGTACTAAATATACTGAAATAATCATTGAAGTCCAAATGAAGATAAGCTGTAAAACCTGTAGTTTATGAATTAGGAAAACACTGAGAATAGCAGTCCTTGCGAAAAGGTGGAGATTAATTATCAAATACAATTGCATATTGTAGTCTAACGTATAATACACATCACATGTTATGTGTCTGTCTATTAAAACAATGTGGCACAGATTGTGATGGCAATCTAACCAGGAAACAGCTGCCTCAGCACACATATAGGTCCACCATGTATTTGCATCTCATTGGATCTGCTGATATGAACTACAAAACGTAGTACTTCCTAGACTCTTTGTCAATATTTCAGGCAGCAAGTATGTTACCTTCAAAATATGTTTGGCAAAACAATTTAGTAGTATATGAATAGGACTTCTATGAAACCGGGTTGGTGTATATGTGCGAACGAGCACAGAATATTCATTGCATCCTACAATGTTTATCAAAACATAAATGCTCCACTAAGTCTTAGGTTAGCCGATACAATAACTGACCTTATCATTTGCTTGCGGTATATTGTAGCTTGGCAATTCTGTAAGCAGACGGTGTCATGTGCTGTTTGTATGCCCTTGTTCTTGTCGTAGTCTATAGTAGCCATTGTAAATGCATTGAGCAAATGGCAGAGATGATGCTGATGTTGTTGACACTTCACTTTTATAAACAGTGGTCCATCAAGGCCAAAGCTGCCACAACAGGCTTGTCAAAGGGTTAGATCTGTGTATGGAATATAAAATGATGACAGTTGCTTGCACTGTATGGCTGTGCATGACGGAACAATTCAGTGAATGAGGAAGATTAGTTGAGAGTCAACATTCAAACGGGTATAATGATATATATACAAATAAACACACAGGCCTCGGTGCAAAATGTAAAGGGACTCAAAAGTATTGGCTGCTTTCACACATGTACATATATCCTCAATGCCACATAGATTCAGACACAAGCACTTGACTACATATGCATGTTCAAAAATGCTGACACACACACACACACACACACAGAGTGCCAGATAGGCTAGCTATCTTGGAAGGAGTCTTCATGTAATGTGGGCCTAATGCAGAGTGACATTTGTGATGTCAGATTCTTTGCACCACCGGCTGGGTAGTTAATGGCCATTAGAGGCTGTACAGAGGCTCTGATTGGTGTAAGAGGACAATGTGACCGAATGTGTGTGTGTGTGTGTGTGTGTGTGTGTGTGTGTGTGTGTGTGTGTGTGTGTGTGTGTGTGTGTGTGTGTGTGTGTGTGTGTCAATGACACCTCAATGTGATGGCCTTGTTGAAAGAGTGACCAAACCAGACACGGACCATATCAGTGCATTTATGCAAAAAAAAAATCTTAAATCTTTCCAACACATGTAAACCTGCCTCACATGACAGTACTTATGCCTGACCATATTCTCAACCATCCAGCTCTCTGGCCATATCAACACATTTACTGGGTTAACCATCCATGAAGGTCTACATATCAGACCGTGACCCAACAGTTAAGCCCGGCGCCGGGGCCCCTGTGTGCCGCACGCAGAGTGGACCCATCCAACCATGGCCAAGGTGGGCCCCAGCCACTGACTTGAGCCAGACACAATGGGCAGGACCGATGATTTTGAAATGATATCTATTACTGTTAGTGACAGCAGTCCCGCACAGTGCGCTTTGATGCTCCTACAGACTGACAAGCAGAGCAGAGTGACACTGATGGCTGTGGGCACAAATCAGAATCGCTTTACTGCATCGGCGGCGCCACGGCGACGCTACGCTCTCCCTAACCCTGGCCCCAAACCTCTGCCTTGCTCTGCTTTCCCCCCAAACTGAGGGGGAGAAGTAGGAAGATCAGGAGAGTGTGTGGTATAGAGAGACAGAGTTGAATATTAGTATCAAGTGAGAACAACAAGAGTGGTCTTGAACTTGCATCACCATCTATATTACCATCTATATCACTATCTCCTCTTTCACCCAAAAGATACTGCCCTTCCTTACTCAATACTCGGCTCACACTTCCCTCTTTTCTCTTTTTTTCTTTGCAAGAGGCTTCTTTTTTTTAAATATAGTTTTACTTTTTAAAGGTTTGACGAAGGTTTTTTTTTTGGAGATAGAATGAATAGACATTGAGATAGAAAATGGAGATTAAGGAGGGATGAGGAATGAATTAAAGCACAAGAGTAAAGAAAACAAAAGAGACTTTGAACTGCAGACCGAACTTCTTAATACCTCTAGAATGAGCCATGCTACTGGAATGGATTCCCCAGTGGGGAAAAGAAACTAGTTAATCCAGGATGTGTTGACATGTCTTTGGCTTGAAGCACTTCCATTTCCACCCATAATTGAAAACATCTTACAATGCCACAAATTAAGGCTGATCTCCTCTTACACAATCTTAACTTCATACATTCATCCAGCAATCCATTTTTAAAGTTTTTGACAAAAAGAGTCCTAAATACTCAAGCATGTTTTTTTAAACAAACTGTGGATGCGTTTGTTTGTTATGTTGTCTTTCTCATGCGCTACTGTATTTAGTTTCTTCCAACATACAGTCCATATCTAAACACACACATATATCATGTCTGTCAAGTATCATGCACAGTTGCCCGCTGGCACTGTAAGAAATCTCATCAGTTAAGTGATGCTGTGTTCCCGAGATCTGAGGACTGATCTGAGGTAACACAATAAACAATGAATATACACACAAGCAAACTCACAACTGAATGCGTGCCTGTGATTTAAAGTGCACAGACACCGCACACACAGACACAGCACACGCACAGCCAGAGATAAACACGGTGGCGAGTGAATGCAGGCGGCGAGGCCACAGCGGCGTCTGACTCTGTGTATGTGCGTGTCAAACACACTTCCCAGCATCTGAGCACCAGCACAGCGGCTCCTCAGAGGGAGAATGGAGAGGTAGTGGTGCCCACTCAGCTGAAAGGCCTCTGGCCACCATGCCAGCACAATCTCTTCAGCACTTCGGGACCCCCGTCGCTCTCTGCATCTCCCTTTCCCTTTCTGCCTCTCGCCTCTCCCCCAACCCGCGTTTATTTCTGTCAGCTTCCATATTCTTGGCTTCACAGCGTGTTTGCTCGTAGTCACAAGACATTTCTAGTTCGTGCAGACGAGGCGCTGCCGCCGACTGCGGGGACCCCTGGTAAGATGGTAAACAGGCACACCAGCTTCTGCAGGCAGGCTCCCCAATTGTATTTAGGGCCTGGGGACACGTTGGAGTCAGACCTTCCCCTTATCCTTATTCTCTACAGGGACGATCAGCAGGCCTGTTAAGGCCCTGGTGTGACACCGCCTGTCCTATAAGATACACTAACACAGGCACCAGGCTCTTCCCCTGCGGTCGTACGGCCTCCATATGCACACATCACTACAATAAGGGTCCCTCAGTGAAGGCCCCAGCTTTCCTGATATCAGGGATATTATCTGGAAAGATTGTTGCCAGTGGACAGCAACAAAAGGTCAGAGGAACATTCGCTGATCATGACCATGATAAACACAATCGTCTACGATAAGAGTGAAGCATTTGAGGGTTTGAGAGCTGCATTGTCACGTAGTAACACAAACAGTTAAATATATTAAAAGTAAATAAATTGCATGGTTAGAAATTTGAGGGGGCTTCCTTCAGGAGTATTTTGTAATATTATTATTATTATCATTATTATTAATATTATCATTATTATTAAAGTAGTGAATTGTAAAACATAGATTCAATAAATCTAAAATGTTTAGATTGTGTTTCCTCTTTGAAAACATTACAAACAATTATGAGGCAAAATTGTAATAACATCCTTAGTTGTAACACAAATGTTTAGTGAGTCCAGAAAATAATGATGATATATATATATATATCACTCTGTCACTCTCACTCTCTCAATGTAGAGAGCAATTCATCTATGATTCAGGGTCATTCAGAATCTCCGTGCAGCCTCAGCTTGGGGTTGTCCCGATCTATCAAGCCCGCTGTTAATTGTTAGGAGAGCCCGGCGTTCAGTCCTACAACGAATCACTGAGGTCAAAGCACTAAGAGGTAGCATAGTGAACATATTAACCATATGGGAGAGAAGAGGAGGAAATAGTGCGGTGGGGTGAGAGAGAGAAAATTGATGGTGGCCAGTGTAAGCAGGTTAGATTGCATGACTACATACAAAGCCCTTCACAACCTAGCCCCCTTCATACATTTTGGACCTCCTGCACCGACAGACTCACACACGCAACCTCAGATCCACCGACGCCAACCTCCTTACCCCCCCCCCCCCCCCTACTCTGTCCAAGCATCGGACCTGGGGGCAGGGCCCTCTGCATTGCTGCCCCCTCCCTCTGGAACTCTCTTCCCCAGCACCTCAGACATTCTACCGTCACTCGCCACTTTCAAAACTGCACTTAAAACCCATCTATTTAAATCTGCTTTTAAACTGTGATGTTAGTTATGTGTGTTTTTTGTTTTGTTTCTTACTGTTATAATAATAATAATAATAATAATAACAACTTTATTTATATAGCACCTTTAAAAACAGAGTTCACAAAGTGCTTTGACAGTAATGTCATCTCTATGCCTTGTTTATATTGTTGTTGCTTTTATTGTTTCTGTGTTTACCATGTAAAGTGCCTTTGAGTACATTTTAAGGCGCTATACAAAATAAATATATTATTATTATTAAAGAAAAAAAAATGAACATGATCAAAAAAGTCACCACCATCACATCTTATCTTGCTCCTTGAATGGGTTGTCCAACCAACCCAACTTCCTGTAGTCTCTGTAGTCTCCTGATTGACGTGCTGGAGCCAGCAGGTCCATCTATCTGCCCTTTAATGAGATGAGCAGGAAGGAGAGCTTCAGGAATTGATAGCTGACATTCTTGTAGGTTCCCTCCTGCTCCTGCCTCTGTACACCAGTTAGGGGAGGTAAAGGCCGTATATAATGACCAACCCCAGTGTACTGATTTACAGTGCTGACCCTCGGTACGCCCTTACAGAAGAGACAATAGTCTCTACACAGGGCAATAAAAGAACATCAGATCACAGGGACTGGCTGTCACCATCCCTCATTTGGCTTTATGTACTGTAGCAGCCATTTCTGTAAAGTGGCTAATGTCTAAGATGTAGACATGAATAAATGTTCCTGAGTCAGACAATTCCTGTTTGACTAAAAATCATCAGCTCTTTTTTACGAACACCAATTACAGCAAATTCAGTTTGTAAAAAGAAAGAAGACAAAACATTATATCTTGAACACAGTAAAAATTAGAAATTAAAAGAGAATCAAAATTTACTGCAATTACTTCCTAAAAGGTGAAAGTGAACTGGCTGAATATTTGATTTTTTTTTTCCCAACACATTTTTGCATATAAAAATGTATGAAACAAATTTGACAAAACTTTTTAACTGATCAATAAAGATGTTTTTTTTTTTTTAATAATCTATGGCCTTGTGGGGCACTCTGGCGCCCTAGGGGTGAAGGCACTGCCCGTGAACCGCACGTACCCAGTTTGTGTCTTGCCAGGGACCTTTGTTTCATGTCGTTCACCATCTCTCTCTTCAGTCATCTCCCCATAGTCAGCTATCTAATACAGACATAAAAGCCTAAGAGAAACTAATATGGCGTTGTGGTACCTACTTCAGCTTCTTCATCTGTCAATGCAGTATCTACATATTGCTGCCCACTACAATTACATGCCTCTACACAGCCAGAAAGACCACAAAATAAACAGGTAAAACGGCATCTGACAAAAACACCACATAGTGTATCGCCCCCTCCAGAAAATATCTTCTATATTTAATCCACTAGGGTGTCCACTGCCAGTGTGCACAATCACTGCTATTGCTTCAAGATTAGGTGAATGAAACAGTAAACAAAATATGAATCAAACATGAATGATGAAAAGGGGAAGGCAGAAAGATAAAAAAAAGATGATATAGAGAAACACACTGGTGTCAAAGGTGCTTGTTGTTTAAGACTCACTTTAAATGAGTTGGTCCTGATCCAGCAGGACAGAGGGACTCAGGTGACAACTTGTGTCCCTCCTGAATGTGGACCTCCATAGTCTCCCCACAGCCAGTGTTTTCTGGCAGGTCATAAAAGATAATTGCGTTGCCTGGGCTTTTTAAGAGTTAGCCAACGAGTGCTCCAGGGTGGTCAAGGGGACTTAGTGTGTGTTTACCATGACACAGAGACAGTGAGACTATACCTAGCCACCCACTAGATAGCAGATAAGACATCAATCTACTCCACCTCTCCAATTTAGGGAAGAAGGGAAGCAGGGATGGAAGGAGAGGAGGGAGCTGTTGGGGGAATTAGTGGTGCTTTCTCCATCCACCATGCGGTAGTTTGTGGCTGCACGCAACATAACTATCCACTGAACATGTGCGTGCGTGTGTGTGTGTGTGTTTATGCGTGTAATTGTGTGAATACTTATGTGTGCTTGTGTTTCTGTGTGTGTGGGCCAGACCCAGCAATCTACAGGGAGTCGTTGCCCTATAGCCCCAGCCCTGCTATAACTTCATTAGGTGTGTGTGGAGGTAATGGCATCGTGGTCCAGGAGCTCGTAACATTGAGCCAGAGGCCCATCGGCTGCCCGCCAGCCCAGCCCACACAGATACTACACTGGAATGCCACTGTATAATCTCCAGTTATATGGCCGAAATTAGCGTTTAGTGAGGAGCCACTGTAACTTAATATGATACCATGCATTGCTTATATATTGAAGGGAGTGGACTTTTCGAACAACATGGGGATTAGATTGGGGACATGGGGATAGATTAGTAGATTAATTCTCACTAGACTGCTGGGCAATGTGAATAAAGTCTTAAGGCAATGTAGACAGAAGAAAGTAATTGATTCTAAAATCCAAGACAATCCATACCCTTCACACCACTGATGAAATAAAGTGTTCCAAATGCAGTCCAAATTCCGCTGACAGACAGATTGTGGTTACTGCTTGGTTGGAGTCAATGAGAGAATGAGCAAAAATGTGCTGCTTCCTCAAAAACAATATATTAAACTCCTGGATAAAGCAACATAATCTTAAAATGTTGCACCCTAAGGTGTAACAATCGATTCCAAGTGGAAAGGATTAAATTGCATTATGTCATTGTCTGTAGCCTATTGTTTTGTTAGTTGTCACTCACCCTTGGCAGTCAGCCAGCTGAACACAAAGTCAGAAAAAGACTTAGAAAAGTGTTTCTATACACCAGGGATGTATTTATAGAGGCTGTAGGGCCAGATACATGGTAGATAATGCATACAAGATATGAAGATGTTGGTAAAACTTTAAAATGGTTAATAACAAAAATATATCTTTTTTTAGATATTTCCTATTCAGTGTAATACAAACTAAATTCAAAATCTACCATGCTTTAAAACAACGACTGAAACCAAAACATAATTTGAAATTCATCATTAAATCGTATGTAATGTCTGAACAGGCCCTTTGCTTTGAATGACAGAAATCATTCAGTGTAGGTTGAGGACTGACGACACTCATACACCATGAACTACTTGTCATTTCTGGTTTCTTCTGTAGTAGACTAAAAGGTACAACTCATTTGAATAATCAGTCTGGTCATAGACAGACACACACACACACACACAGACCGATTGAGTTGCACATCCTAAGGAAGTCTCCGTTTATTTATTTGCTATATGTCTGAACTTGCCGGTCTTGATGTTGTTGTGTTGTAAGTGAGTCAGAAAGGGACCCTTTATTAAATCACTGGACTCTCCTGCTGGAGTGAAACTATCCCACAGATCTATGGTAATACACAGCCTGGGGTGGAGGACAGTTCCATTAGTGGAGGACAGGGGCTGGGACTGATAGCGCTACAGATAGGGCCCCCTCCTTACTACAATACCTCTTGGCTGACTGGCCGTCAGCCTGTTTAGCCTGAAGTTTCATAATCACCACTGTTTGCACAAGTCGGAATAAATCTGTCCCCTGAAGACAACAAAGTACTGTCGTCGTGATCCAAGTACCTGGTTCCAAAGAAGGTTTGTATCAGAGATTGCAGCAGAAACGCTGATTAAAGGTTTCATAGAACCTGGGTCTTATTTTCATACTATTGGTGCTGTAAATGTAACAACACTCACCAAGTTAATTGCTAAGATCTGAGAAGGTGGCAAAATCTCCAAAAAATAAGTCTGATGAAGCAATTAACTTAGAAGTTCCAAACAGACTTCTAGGTCAGTCTACTTTATGTGGAAAGCTATTGTTAGCATTACAATTATTACACCTTGGTAACCTAATGATTAAGGTGCATAGCACACAACAGCAACAGCCGCAACTCGACCCCCAACCGAGGGACTTTTTTTTTGCATGTTGTACTCCCCCATTTCCTGTCCTCTACACTGGTAAAGGACCGAAAAATATAATGAAAAAAACCAACAAACTTTGATTACCCAAAATGTCATTCTTAAACATTCATCACAGTTTACAGACTGACCCTCTAGTTTAACTTTGACCTACAGTACTTAACGTGTGCACAATTTTCCTGTGAATAGACTAATAATGCTATTTTGGGTGTCCTAAAACAGCTACAGTATCTACTGTATATGCTGTTTGGAGCGACTCCCAGCACACAGCTAGTTTACATTTTTGAGTTGACCTTTACAAAGTTAGGCCAAACGAGTGAGCAAGAATAGGCCAGACTTTGGTAAAGCCTGTGATGAAAGCCCACCACTCTTGTTTTTATTGTCCACTCTCCACCAGGCGGAGTGTTGTGGGAACTCTAGAGAGTTGTGGCTGCTGTTTGATCACACCATGGGAGTCTGACCTGTCAGTAAGTGGTGGCAAACACGGCCCACACACAGAGCAGTGAGCGACTTTGCATGTATATGTGTGTATGTGTTTCCCACACACAGCGCTACATACCTCACCAGAGGAGGCAGGTCACAACGTGTCAGAGTGTTGAGGATCCATAATGGCCATTTAGCCTTCAACAGCTAATATCAGCACTGCTGATTTACAAGGAATTGTGCTGTGTGGTCGCTGGAGCCTGGAGCTACTTTCATCAAACCTGTTTGACATTAGCTGGTATGAACATACAGCCCAAAAGATACACACATACATTACAAATAATGATGACGTGAAAAAGAGATATAAAAGAAACTGGTGTAATGCCTAAGCTGCTCCCAATACTGGACTAGATACCAGCATGTACCATTCACCCTTCCATGTTAACTAGCGTGGCACTGGCTCTGGTAACCAGCTGTTTCCAGCCAGGCGGAGTGACAAGGGACCGGAGGGAGCCATCGAAACTCCGTGGACTATGACAGAAGCGTGGTGACAAGTGACAACGGCGCCCTCCCTCATTCATGTGTCCGCGCACTGCACAGGACAGCACCCTCAGCAACAAGACAAGACGGAGAGATCACGCACCATGCTAGGCTAATAGCCACGATATGCTCTGCTGAAGTCAACTCTGATAGAGGGCTGGCTCCGTGATCACTGCTGATAGGGGAACAATGTGACTCGAGGATGTCAGATTGCATATATGTAAAAGACTGCTTCAATTTTACTCACCCACTTTTAGATTCTGTATCCGGCAATGAAAACTTTGTAGATAATTAGAAAATCTTCAGAGTTAGATAAATACGAATCTGTAATTTCTTAAAATGGGTGATCTGCAAGACTTGACCTCAGATTCACCTTCACAACAAAGTGTTGGGAAGTCTCACACTGCTGCTAATAGAGATTGTGTTTGTTAGATCTATTTGCCTCATAGGCATGGTGCAAACAACATGTGCATGAAGGTTTGACTAGACAAACGTACAAAAATTGTATTCTGGCTCTTAAAGCTTAGATTCCTTACACACAAACATACACACACTCTACTTGCCCCTGTGACCAACTAGAGACCAGAGAGACATTGACATGACCCAGATAATAGGCCTAAAGTCTTGCCTCTACAATTTGATCAATTTGCAGTTTCCTCACAATCGCAGCCACTGTGCTGTCCCCCGCAGCTACTGTGTGGCCCCCCACGCCCAGCCATGCAGACGCATCACTGCTCGCCACAGCAAGATGCTCTGCCTTTCACCCCTTTTCCCCCCAAATCACTGCTAAGCCTGCCTGATGCCTGCTGCCGGGACACAAACATGCTCTTGCTGCTGTCATCTCCAAGCAAGCACAGACAGGAGGGAAAAAGGCTGACAGTTTGTCTTGTACCATATGCCACGTGGCAGCAAAGCCTAACTGATATGGCCAGAGTTTGGGCCACAGCCAAGGGCTCTTTTTTATCTGTTTTATTCTCTTCTTCCTTGTATGTGCCCGGGTCTTGGGCGGAAATGTGAAACAAAATCACTGTCTGGCCCTCACCAGTCTGGATTTACTGTCTGGGTCCAGCCAGAGCAGGGAGCCGCTTTGATCGTTATTTGCGCAATATTTCAGACAGTACTCACGATAGGTCTAGCCACTGATAGCTGGAATAGCTTCTCCCCGGCTCATGGGAGACTCGCCGTGCTGAGAGGGTCGGAGACACTTATGTGAAAAAAAACGTATGTGAGGAAGTAACTATCCCCTCCTTCTCTTTGCCTCAAGACATGTTAGTCTTCAGTAAAGCTAATCCATCATGGATTCACCTGTGGGGTCATTCCATACGCAGTGCAAGACTGGAATTTGAACAAGGTTGTCAATATATTAGAATTAACTTGTGTGGTAGGCGTAGTGAAGGAAAATTTGTAACTGTTGACATTTTAACCCTTGAGGAGTAGCATTGCTTTCATCATTTTCCTCGGAGTAGAGCCCCAGGCCACCAACAAATTTCCGAAACCTACGGTGTGTGTTTACAGCTACCACAAAGGAATAAATGTGTGTGTAAGTACCTGTGTGTTGCTTGGTCTCCTGAAATTATGGGAAGATACTGAATATGGTATCCTCCTTCATGCTCAGGAAAACAAGACCGAAATATGTTTTCTCACTGTGAAAGGATTATGTGCAAGAGACATGACTGGAAACAGGTGGGGTGATGAATGACACATCATCATTTTCAACGGGGTTCTGTTTCCATGAAACAAAGATTTTAGCTGATTTATTCCTCTTTAATCATGAGCTAATGTTAATTCGACCTAACGTTTTTATATGAGGAAAATGTGCAAAATAATTTGTTTTACTTTTGTTGAAAAATAGGTCCTCACAATATTTGTATTATTATTTCAATCTTAACAAAGGATCTAGCTTTTCTGAAGTTTTTGAAACCCACATCTCACAGACTACGTCATTATCATCAATAAATGTATTGGTAAATGTCTTGGTATAACTGGTGGAGGAGCTATACTAAAGTAACTATAACTTAAATACAGGACAGTATAAGGAACATCAGTGTAGACCTTAATACTTAATCTTTAGCATTCTATCATACTAGATATAATAATGCGATAAAAGCCTATGAATATCTGTTAAAGATGGAAGATGTCATAAGTGTGTCGAATATTTAACTGGCAAATTCTCCAAACTCTTGTGCCTTCCTAGAGAAACCTGGTTTAGTGCGATGCCACTGTCAGTCAACACCTCCCTGATGTGTCATCCTTTACAGCTGCTAAACCCGAAACTGGGGCAAAGTGGTCACCTTTTTCGCTCCAATGGTTCCTTTCCCGCCTTCGACCGGGGCCGGCACAAGAAGGTAGGCGGAAGGCAGGAGTTGATGAAAGAAATGACAGGTGAGTGACAGATGCCTTGAGCAACACAAGGTGGGAAGGATGGGGGAGGGTAGAGGCGTGCGAGCCAGAAAGGTGCAGCATAGTGCCACAGGTAAAGAGATGCCACAGTGGAAGATTGACGCACCTTGATGGCACTGGCAGGCAGACGTGACACAGGTGAGGGGCAGAGTTGGGGGACCTTCCAGGCTTCTTTGCTCCTGTGAGACAGATGCACAGAGACGCAGCCTTAAACTGGAGACGACGCAATCATGTGTGTTCATTTGCACAAACAGGTTCGGATTCACACAGCTATGAAGTCAAGACAACACAATGCAATAGAGCAAATCCAATTATTGTGCTGATTGTTCTTCCAGAACAGAATTATTAATTTACACATAGGATTCATAACTTCAACAAGTTATTGACGAGCTTCTACCACCTCTTAGATTCCTTTACCTTACTCCCACAGCTCCATAACAGGTGCCTGATGTAAACATCGACCATGTCACTCTCCCTTAACATACATCTCTATTTTCGTCTCCTTTTACACCCATTCTAATTCAATTGTATGTCCATTTAACAGATAACATGAGCAGTGGATTCTAGACATTTTCTGAATTAACTGATATGGAAACATCACAACCGTCGGCAGGTGACCATGATGTGAGCATTATGTTTTGTGGATAGTAGAAGTATTTCTTTTGGCTCCACAAAATCGTGTCTTTGTTCACCAGTGGAAAAACAGGGGACATGTGAAAAATGCTAAGATTTCCCTTGCAATCATGAGTCTATTCGCAGCATCATGCCACAAAGCAGAGAGACAAAAATAATAGACATTTTCGACACAGCCAACAGCCGGTTAGCTTAACTTAGCATTAAGACTGGAGACAGGGGAAAATAGCTCTGTACAAAAACAATTTTGGGGTTTTACTGAGGTATGAATGGGACTATTTCCTGGCCAGGTGCAATGACTTCCTAGAGTCCTCGCTGCAATGATGACAAGACTCCAGGAAGTCACTGGACCTGAGCCACGACATAGAGCCACAACAGTAGCTGTACCATCATATTAAGTGAACAGAGTGGCATAGATTTTCTTATCTACCTCTTGGCAAGACAGTGATTGTGTTTTTCCTGATATATCAAACAAGTTTGACCAATACAACATTACAGAAAACCATTGCACTTTATAGCATATTGTAATGCTATTGTATAATAAAATAACTGAGTTTTTGTCATTTCTGCACTTGCATACCATTTATTTATTGTCATCTTTGTTTCAAAAGAAATAATTGAGTGACTATAATTCAATAACTTCAGTGTTCCAGGCTATTATTAAATCAATAATCATTGATTAAATAATTTACCATCGAGAGTGTAAACAGACAATTCAATGAATGAATCCGGATCAACAACAGATGCCATCTCAATGGCATCTAAAAACAATAATGCTTTTCTCTATGCGGATGAAATATGAATGAATCAGAAGTATGATATTTTATTCAGGGGGCCTCAGTAGCGAGCGGGGCACCCATCTGTCTCTCATCTATCTAGTCAGCCATGTCATGTGGGACTGAAGTGAAAGAGAAAGAGAGCCTCTCTGATTGCCTGCCACCCAGCTCTTTGCTGCTGCTCAGTGTCACTGCCACTCACCCGCCGTTCTGATGTGTTCGTTCCTCTCCACCTCCATTAACGTCATTCTTGGTCGACACGCTCGCAAATGGAAAGGCATACAGGCCTCAAAAATAGGAAAAAGGGAAACGCTTCATTTATGTTTCAGGTGTACATGGACACTTGAAAGGCAGAACAAGAGTGATATATTTATTTCATTTCCTTAAGTAGGCTTGCATTAACGGAAATGTCTCTGAATTTCAGCTTTGAAATGTTATTCTCGTACGGTGAGGAACTGGCCTACAACTAGACTCCTCCAGTTGTTATCCTAGCAGGCTGGATTAGGCCCCACTGTCAGTGAATGGAGAGGTTTCAAGCAGACTGAGTGACGAGGTGCATAAGAGGTCAGCATTCTGAAGGGGCTACCAATTGGATCATGACCCATGAGGGACAGATATGGGCAAGGGATTTAGCCTCAAAGGTCGCACTGGGGTCAAGGAGTGTCTTGCATTCCAGACTCCTAATCCTCTCCCTGCAGTCTGGAACGCCTGCCTTCGCTGCTCCACACATGCGTGCCCACACACACATAAACATGCACACCTCTCACATACTCAGTGCCGAGTCTCTGTGCCCCTCACGCCCAACGAGCACAGGTTGTGGTGATAGATTGGATAAAACGTCTTGAAATAAATGTATGCCTCCTGGCCCCAATAACTCCTCCTCCTTTTTGCCTTACGTAGAGAAAGCAAGGGTTTTGGGTGCCCTCTCCACTCAATTCCGTGACCTTACACTTATCCTACCAGGCCATCGAGTTTCCCCCATGCTGAGACACCGGAGTGTCGGGGATGTGGGTAATTTGTCAGGGCAACCCAACCCCCACTTTTCATGCTTGTGTGTCAGCATGCAAGCATGTGTATGCACCAGGGGCTTTCTCCGGGAATCTCTCAGACTATGTCGCCAGTCCAGGCGGTCCCAGACAAGTCAGTGTCAGTGGCTGCGTAAGCACTGCTCATACTAGTGGCTGCGCATAGGGAGCTGGGGCATCTTGGTCACGGCAATCTGAGCCATCCATCATGCTGATGTGACGCGCATGCCACACAACATTGTGCAGCATTTGTGCCCCCCTCCCCTAAACACTTATACATTACATACACAGTATACGATGGAGACTATACACCCCAGATCATTTTGGAAGCTGAACCTGTTGACATTTACACTGCACATCCCATCACACACTTAAAACACACAAACATAGTGACTAAATTGCTCCTTCTGTGGCTCAGACTGCACGTAACACAGGAGTTTGTGTGCAGCAAGGCACACCAGGCATCAGCCTTCTACTGTTGTTATTGGAGTGGCCCTCAATTGTAGCCCCCCTCACTTCCTATCCCACTACACTATGCCAAACAGAGCCAAATAAAACACAGGCTAACATAATGTAGCAGCATGTCAGTGGTGGGCCCTGGAGCAAGGCTGAAACATGAACCGCTCTGTACCAGCCATTAGAACAAGAGTAAACGCAGCTACGATTTCTTCCTAGCCGTCCAGCCCTTATGTTGTCCAGCGCAGAGCCTCTCTGTGAGTGTGTGTGCCAGCAGCAGATTGAGTGATGTATCCTGTGTGGCTGTGTTGTGCTCAGTGGGCCAGAGAGAAGTCCCAGCAGGGGACTATTTCTCCCTTGGCCCCCAGGCCACTGCACTTCATCAATCTCTCCACTGGGAAAGATCTGCCACTGGATTGCAAAAAGTTTCACACACACCCAGAGAGAGGAAGCAAATGCAGACAAACCAGAGCATATAGAGTCAGAGGAGCATGGTGGATTTTCATTCTGAGCAACATCCGTCAATATGTCATCTTATACTCATGGGTTAACAGATTTTACATGCGATATTATTGCTTTCATTATCTTTTTTTATTTAATTGTTTAGATTTTTTATTTATATGTTTTTTTTTATTAGATGTTCTTTAACTTTCTTTGGAAAACTGTATAGCCAGCTAAATAATAGCTTTTGTATTTTTAGTTACACTTCCAGCAGTTTTGCATTGGAATGTCAGATTTGTCCAAATTTGTAAACGATTTGTTGAACACAAATTGACCTTAAGGCAAGACAGCCAGTAATCCCCTCATAAATGACAGCTGACATGGCATGCATTTAAATTATCAAGCAAAAAGCACATTTACAATATTTCATACACTGATGTGGAGTTAATTCTCCCTCAGTCGGTCAGAGGGCCCGTGCTATGTGAAAGGGTGTGGTGGCAGAGAATACTGGCTCTATAGATCCCATAATTGGCTGGAATGACATTGATGAGGTGAGGACTGATAGCTGCCGTAATATTCTCGCGGTGAGATACACTTTTGTTTACTTGCGGCACTGACAAAATCTTTGAAAAATGATTTGTGGCCTACATGATGCCAATACCATCATTTGAAAAGCATTAAGGGACATTTAAAATGTGGTCTGGTTTTTACTTGTCATCACTTATGTTGCTTTAGTGGGAAGAATCCTGTTCGTCTCAGAGTGGGAACCTCACTTCCTTCGCCTTGAAGTTAAAAGGAAGCATGAGCACACACAGGCACATGTAAACACACATGCACTGGGCCTCTGGCACAGTTCCCGACCTCACATGAGGGCTGGGTGTACAGATTCAGCGAAGGTGAGAAATAGCTATAGCCTCCTCTTGAGTTGATGATGGCTTCAAAACTCGAGAAACATTTAGGGAATTTCTCATGCCTCAGCGGGAAGCAACCCTCTCTCCCGTTCACTGAGCGCTCTGCAGTCAACACAGATAGATTTAGAAGTCATGCAATGCCAATGAAAATCTTCCGGATCTGATTTAGAGAATGTGTATGATACACACTCTTGTCAAGTAGGAGGAGGTAAACTAAAACGTATTTCTAAATTTAAAAAAAAGATTATAGCTGAACATTACAAGATATCGACACTCACTGCAGCAATGGGTGCAAATCTTAAAAATAGAAGCAGATTCTATGGCAGACGTTTTCAGTCGTCGATTCCAGCTAAGCAGCTTTTAGGAGTTGAATCATTGCTTTGTCAAGTCAAGAGGAAGCTGTGGAAGGGAAGACAGAAAGAATGAGCGACTAGAACGGAACAAGAGCCAGAGCGGGTGAGGAGAGTTGGTTTACAGTGCAATCAGCATTAAGGAAATTGGTTTGCACTAGCGCTGCAAGTGGAGAGAGGTGATTGATGCTAAGCTAGGCTAGCAGGAAGGAAGTGGAGAAATTAGCGGCAGGCCAGGGCACTGAGAGCTGTCAACTACTTCCTGGTCCATCTGGGGTGTGAAGTATGCATCCACTGCCAGCCCTCATGCACCACTTGTGCTGGTTGTACACAGGCACACACACATTTAAAAAATGCAATGCATGCATACACATATACTGGACAGGCATGTTGCATTAGCTGTGCATTCAGTGCATCACATGGCCCCGAAACCTGAGCACAACCTGACTCATCTATTTTGACACTCAAGTGGAATATCTTGATTTAGGAGTAACACCAATGAGTTATATCTTATATGTGACAACTGTGTGCTCAAGCATGCTGGGAAGGACACATGATTTGACAAACAAACACAGACTTAAATAAATGCACATTAGCTCCCATAAAATGGCAATTTTGAACTATTTTCAATCACAAACGGCACACATGACCCCTTTTTTGATCCCGGGTCACTTGCCTCAGCACACAAGCCTTCAACAGCACATCAAAACAACACAGTGCAGTCTCCAGGGCACTGTGTCAAAACTTGGCTTCATGCATGCCAACAGTGCAGCCACGTCAAGCCCCTGACAATAGCGGTAGCAGCGTACATGCAGTGTAATTAAGCAAGGCAACAGAGGACAGGCGCAGAGGAGGAGAAGACACAGAGATGCCCTTGATACTTGGGTGTCGGCGCTGACAGCATTTCCTCTGACAGCTTCATCTCGTCGGCCACCACAGAAGCCCTTACGTCTCCTGACATGTGCTTTACTCATCCCTGCCTCGCTCCTCCGTTCCCTTGACATGACGGGCAAGAAGGGATGGTAGGAGGGAGGGTTGGAGATGGATGGAGGGATATTATGATGGCCAGTGCTTGTTGTCAGTGGTCAAAAAAGGAGTACTTGGACATGCTTGTCATCGGCCTACAGTGGGGCTGAGGAGCGACATTTGTTATCAATATAAAATATTTCGGAATAGTGAACTAGTTACCTATGTGATTTTAAATTTAAATTAAAAGAAAGAAAAAAAACACTCCAGGCGGATGAAGAATGAGAGTTATTATTCAAATGCATGTGGACTTCCCTTCAAAAAAGTAATGTAACATTTTGAGATTTGTTTTTTTGTAATTTGGATAAACATAATTTAAAGAAATAGAGTAGGGAGAAAGAGACTAGCACACCAAAAGAGAGATGGCCATTTTACAGAGGCCCATCCTTTACAAAGCACTCCATTCCTCTCAGACAGGATTGAGTTAACGTTCCTTCCCTCCCTCTCACCCTCTCATCCCTCCCCTCCCGTTTCGCAGTGACTTGCTGGCTTGATTTATCTGATGGAAGGAAATCTGCACAGGGCTCTGGTGGTATCCCTATACTGTAACCTTTTCCCCCCGCCAGATGTTCCTCTCTCAAAACATGGCAACATTCATCCCGAAATCCCCGTACAAACATATCAAGTGGTCGCTACATGATGTGGGCCATGGCCGACAGAAGTGACAAGGACAGTGACACGAGTGTTGGGGGTTGGAGAGCAGACAAGGAAGAGAGACACAGACAAACCAGAAAGACAGACAGACGGAGGTGTGAGACATATGCTCACGCCAGCTGATGACACCAGGCTGACCTGGAGGAGTAAGGGGAGATTGGGGGCAGAAAGGGGTTGATAACTCCCACAAATGTTGTAATGGGTGATACTTTGAGTTCAGCAGTTTGTCTGGATCTGAGGGCCTGAACTGATTTATTGTATCCTTCCTTTTAACACAGAATTTTCCTTTTACATGCTTTTTTGATTCAGTGCTAAGGATTTCAACAAGGGGTGAAGAGGGCTTTTGGTGGAGCAGCTGCTGGATAGTTTAGATCATAAATATGTATATTAGAGGTGTAGCCATTAGCTTGACCTGCTAATAATAGTAGGTTCAGCTCTCAAATGTGGCTGCACCAGTTCGGATTAAATTGAATCAGGCCTTAAAGACACAGGTAAAGGCCAGGTTCAGGTCTCAGTTATTGGCTCGTGCAGAACTGTAATCTTATATCTGTGGATGTGTGTGTGTGTGTTCCCTTTATTAGGAAAGGAACACACTCGCACAATACCGGCAAGAGAGAATAGGAAAGAGAGAGACAGAGATGATGACAATCTTGATGATGATGATGGGGGGTAAGCTATGTCAAGGCCCTGACAGCTTTGACCGCCTCAGCCAATATTTGTCACTTTCAGCGTGCATGAATTCTTGATTTGATGTGCCTTAATTGATTCAGCTCTTCCTGGCACTGTCTGTCTGTCTGCCTGCCCCCCCACCCCCACACTCACTTCCCTCTTTTTCTCTCTCCAGCTATCTATCTTTCTATTTCTTTATCTCTCCGTCTATCTGATATCACAAGGAATATGGAGCCTATAGGCAGACTAAGATGAACGCAATCGAGGAGGATGAGCAGCCAGCGATACTGCCCTCTCTGTGACCTCTTCCATGACACAATGAGCCCCAAATGGCAGACATGACCGAGGATCAAGTGCTTCAAAGTAAGCCAGGCAGAGATAAAACCCAACAGGCCCCTTGGATGATGAACGGGTTTTGTAGCAGGAAAAAGCCATCATATAGCTACCCATGACACCTGGGCTTTGGTGCAAAGGCCCAACACATGTCACATCACGTTGCTAAAGGAGGAAAAAAACAAAAGAGTCGTTCATGAACTTATTTGGTTGTTATGATTCAAGCACTGGTGTATATTGGGTAGCTTGTGCCAGTGTTTAGTGCACTGGCACTGTACTGTGTACTGGCAGATGTGAACAGAGAGATTCGTAGAAGAATTTATGCTTATATAACCTGTACTTTGCAACACAATCATGAAATAATGATAAACCTTCACGGGGCTTTTCCATTCATTTTTTTTTTTTCCTCATTCAGTTATCAATTTCCGTAATAATCAGTTTTTGAGTAGTTTAGTTCCTAGTTCCTTCAATCAAAAAATATCACTATCAGCTCTTTCTGCCCTGTTACCATGGTGTTCAGACCAAGGTCAGCCATTCTACGTTCCTCACAATGTGTCTTTTTTTCAGCCCTGCAGTTTGCTGAGCACCTTTACCTTGGTTGTTCTCAAATAATCCATGACCACTCCAGAGAGAAACACTGTTCAAATTGATTTCCTCTTCATCTATTGTAATGGCAAAAGTATACAAGGTTTGAGTGGTTCCCACTAGAAGGGAAGGCCTCCTCATCTTAGCCTTGGACCAAATGAATAGTGAGGGAGTGAGAGGGACCGAACAAAAACGTGTTCCGTGAACACCCCCCCCACCCCCTCTATGTGTGTGTGTGTGTGTGTGTTTCTGTCTGTTTTAATGACAAACATGGAAAATATCTTGCTCGTCAAGTTGAAGTATTGCAAAGTATTGCAAAAAACTCCCCCACAACACCCACCAATGTGTTGAAAGCTGGTACATTTTCCATAAGTCCCCTTTGAACAGAGCAAAAAAGGCCTAGATGAGAGCTCCACCGTACATGTAGAAACACCACTAATGAATGTGAAGATGATCGCATGCTTTTTACAGAAAGCATAATTCTACTTTGTCTGCGGTTTGATGTTGGGTCCATTCAAGTAATGCGAGATACCTTTAATCTCAAACCAGGGTTCCGCGTTTTATGATGAGTTGTGGGTAACACTCAAGTGGAGAAACAGAAGGAGCAGCGCTTTCTTTACAATAAAGCACAGAAGACCTGTGCTGAACCCGTCAGCTTGAAATTTAAATGCATACTTGATTGCTTTTAAAGTGGGTGCCACCGATATCCTGCCATGATGTTAAGGCTTCTATTACGGGTGGTAAAAGCCTGAGAAAAACTTCTTTCAGGCAAAGATCAGGAAGGTGTAATTCGCAAAAAGGAACACATCGTAGTTTTATTAAAAAGAGCATCTTGTGCTCCAGCCCCGCTCCACTCCATCCCCCGCGCATTATGTTGCTTTGCTGATGTCACATTGATTATGCTGATCGTAAACAGCCTTTGTTTGTCCCTTGCTCCCTCCCGTCAGTCATCCATCTGCGGGGATGAGTAGAAGTCACACTAAAAGCCATCTTTTCCATGTTTTCTGCATTTTTCAGGTCGTGCTGCAGATAACGCCAGTCCCACTGGAGGCTCAGGCGACTCCTCTTTTCATTCGCACTCCAGTATATTAATTGCTTTTTAATGTTTCCCTTCTCTCCTGAAAGTTGTTGCATACTAACAAATCAACAACAATAAGGTTCTTTTTGCTGTTTGCGGGCCAGAGCCAAGACTAAAAGGGTACAGTCACTGAATAATCCATGCATTGGAATGAAGGCTTCAAGCTGGTAACAGAGGAGTTGTAACAGGAGGCCATTTGGCTTTCTTTCTGCTTTGTCCCAAGTGTCCTCTGCTGCCAGCTGTGCGAATGTCGCAGAATGGGACTTTGGTGCGAGCAAGAGCGGGAAGATGTAATACTGAACCATCTAATACAGCTAACCCAATGAAGCATTGTGACATGCACCCTCTCTCTTGAGCCACAATTTTGTGCAAAATTAGAGTTTTTAGCATTTATTATTAATCTACACAGTTAAAAAGAATAGGCTCGCTGTCCCGCAGAGCCTTTTAGATGAAGTGTAACAATCAATTATGCCTGAATCTCAGAGAAATAGATCGCAGCATATGCTGTTAAACATTACATTTTAAAGAGGAAGAGGGGGGAAATTAAATTTTTTTAATAAACAATCACTTTACACTGTGACATGTTTCGATTGTGTGCTTCAGCCATATATTTGAATCATTTTGGATTGGTTTCATCCTATCATTTTAAAATAGAAACATGACTATTATCTGCAGCAGCTCCCCTTATATATGGGAAACTCCTGTGAACAAACTGTCTGGTAACAAATTACGTAATGAATTAATTTGTTGGAGGCTTAAGCAGCCCTTTGACATCTCTGCTCAGTAGCCTGCAGCAGAAACGAGAGCCCTCACTGCTTAAGCCGTTAACCTACAACTTGCTGCTGCCGGTAACATGATTCTTGCTCGTAACATACAAAGGAAGGATAGGCACGAGGTAATAAGACGTATTTACAATTTTGTAATATGAAAGAGCTCATAACCGAACTACATGGTTAGCAAACTTAAATGTAACTAATGACATAACACATTTAACTATTACTGTGATTTGTTGAGGATGTTTGGCACCTACTTTACTGTCTCTACTGTACTTGCTGAAATGTATTGCCTGAAGATACAGTGGTAGATTATAGTTTGGGTGTTTGTTTTTTTGCCTTTCATAATCTTTATTTTTCCAAAAAAGTGATAGAAAATATTTTTAAGATTTACAATAGCAGATAGAAAATCTGTCAGAAAAAGTTACGATATAAAAATCAACAATGAGGGCTGAGAAATGAACCTTTGTAGGGAATCATAGAACAAACCATTGCTTACTGTCTTGGTTCTGTATTATGCGTATGGTACGCTCATGTAACATTAATCAATAACTGTATCTAAACATATCTTTAAGCCTAGAAAATAAAAGTACAGTTTGTTTGGAAAGTACAAGTTTGCATATGCGCACCCAAGTAGCAACATTGCATTGAGTGAGGAACGCACGGGGTGCAAGGGGGGTCATCAGCGAGTGTTTGGAGCTTGAGTTACAGGGCCAGCATCTGCCATCCGGCCATCAGGCCCTCATATCCATCACTGGCCGATGGCGTGGTGCAGCCCGGCGTTTGTAAAAACACCCAGAGGAAATGGAGTCTCTGGGCCAGACAAGAATAAAATTAGCTTGATGACTAAGTTCCTCCTCAGGTCCCAGCGGGAATAGAACTCTGCCATTTGTTTTCATTACTTCCCTTGGCTGTAGATGGGAGGACGACGTGTGTGTGTGTGTGTGTGTGTGAGACTGTTTATGTGCATGTATAGAGTAGAGGGTGCATGTGCATGTCTGCTTTCATCCCTGCAAAATATAAAAAAAAGCACTGCACAAAAACAGACATTTTGTCATTTCCAGTACTGTGTGGGTTTAATCAAACATATTCACTCGTAAACAAAGCACTTCGATTCCAAACCTCCTTCCATGTATAATATTTGTGCGTGGTCTGTAGAGGTGACATTACTATTTGGAATTGTTCCACCACCCCTCATGCCATACAATATTGGCTTTGGCCACTTTATTGCATTTGACTCAGAATATCTAATAAACACGCAAAGGTTATAAAAATTGATTTGCTCACAAATGTGTTTTCATTTATTCCCAGTGCTATGACCTAAGCCAACTTTTGCTGATCTAAATGTGCAACCAACTTAATTTTGGTGGTTGATATTACTGTCAAAAGCATAATTTACTTTTTCCTTTCAGACCAAAGATGAAACTGTGACTTGCTTGAATATATATTTCCATACGCACCCTTATATTCTCACCATCGATGAACACAATCAATTAGGTTTTAAAAGATTATTCCGCATGCATGAAATAACAAATAATGAGGCGGGTCAATGCATGACAGAAATAAAGATCACTGGAGCAGATTATAGATCAAAGTAATAAGGTAAAGAACAAATTATGATAAGGACAAAGTATGTTAAATTCAAATAGTAAAGCATCATGAATGTCTGTAGTTCTGATTGTGTATAAAAAAACACAATTACATTTGAGATCCATGGAATATCTGCGGAGAAATACAATTAAATGAATTACATTAATTGACAGCAACCTGCACTATTTCAGTGTCCCTGCATGCTCACGGTGCAGAATAATTGGCCTTGTTTGTACTAAAGCGGCACAGAATAGAATCACAGAGAAAGCAAGGAAGTGGAAGCCCCTCTCTTTTGTAAACAGAGTGAGAAACCTCAACACTACAGAAATAATTTCAGCCATATTTACTTTTGTCAAGCTGCAAGAGCACCTCTGAACTTCACCTTCTTATAAATGCATTTCTCTGCTTTGAATACTTTTCGTGTCGTCTCTCTCTCTCTCTCTCTCTCCCCGTCTCTCTCTCACACACTCTCACACTCACACACACACGCACACACACCTCAGATTAGTTCCAGCTTTTACCCAAGGTGCCTGTTAGAACTGAAGTGAAGACATCTTGTACTTCTTTAAAGCTTGTAGCATTAACACCTTTGCCCCCTGTGTAAACCCTAAGTACTGACCCACAGCGGAGAGCGAGAAGCTCACAAGCTCTCTGGGATGCAGCAGTGTGTAACCGACAGACCTGTGTGTAAATGTTACTGCAGCACTGTTCAGTCAAAGCTCCTATAGGAAGGAAGAAATCAGGAAGGGGGGGGGGGATATTGGAGGTGATGGAGAAAATGAAAGTGTGTGGATGTGCACGTGCACGTGTGAGTGTTCTTTGGGAGAGAGGGTGACTAAACGGGCCAGGAGGCTGGTGAGGTAGCAGCCTTGAACCGAGGTGTGAACAGAGAGATCCGCTCACATAACTACTATTTTTTCTTCTTTTTGTTGTGGCCTCTATCTATCTCTGTCTCCTTCACAGGCAAACAGAAATTGTTCATTTTTTTCTTAATAGGATCATTAAAGGTCAAATCAGCTACAAAATGAAAAAGTGGTATTTACATTTTGTTTTTAGTTTTTAAACATTTTGAAAATATAACAAAAAAAACAACATCAACTTGTCCTTACAGGAACAATGTCTTTGTAACTCTGGATAACCCCAAGACCTCCCGTCAACGGTTTTCACTGGAACTACATCCTACTGAAGTAATCAACATCCGTGATGCTGTGAAAACTATTCATCTCCAAAATGTCACAACTGTCTACATGGATTATCCCGAGTAACAGGGAGGGTGATTCTGGAAAAACACTACTGTTGAATCTTTGAAATGTCATATTTCAAAGCTATAAGCAAAATAAATGAAAGTCCATTCACCTCCGTGTATTAGAGAGGAAACAAAAATGTAAGGGATGTATCCCTCAAAACCTGAGCAAATAAAAAATATCTTGCCATGTGGATAGTTTGGCTTCATTTGTTTGATTGTAATTTGGGGGAAATACCCCTTTAATTTGAGATGTATATCTACGTTAAGTCTGTTAAAAAAAATGTATTAAACAGCTGCTTTTCAAACTACACACTGACATAAATAGAACTGGACACAGAAGTGGACACGGTATAAAATGTGGAGCGTTTACATGTAAACGGACCATAGCGCAATGATTTCAAATCCGCATTCATAAGAAGACAGAGAGAACGCAGATAACGGAAGAATTACACGACTTCCCAGAACCATTGTTGGCTGAAAGGGGGAAGTGATTTACTCTAATGTATCTCTGTGTTGTGTCCTTGTCCTCCCACGACTGGTCTGCACACCAACAGCTAGGGGTCCTGCAAACATGGGTCAAGGCGAGTGTGTGTGTGTGTGTGTGTGTGTGTGTGTGTGTGTGTGTGTGTCAGACGAGAGAAAGAGAAAGAGAGAAGAGAGTTTGCCAGTGACAAGGAAGTCAAATAAAGGGAAGAAAAGCTCCATTTCCCCAGCTAAATGTACCCCTGGGAGGCGTAAGGGAGGGAGAGAGAGCAAGAAAGAGAGAAAGGTTATGAACCGACAATACTCCTGCAAGGCTCCAGATTTACAACTACCAAGCCCTAAGAGCTCTGCCATGCTTATTTCTACAGCCAGTTAAAACAAATTGCAGCCATGTTTCAATCACCCACATCCTCTTCTTGCTCATCCGCTCAGGCGGGCTTTTGGCTGCTGTATTATTTCTCTCTCTAAAACTCCTGAATAAATACTTTCCTCTAGTGAGGCAATCTTTATCCACTGGAAAGTCCCCATATGCTGCTGCACCATCCACCCACACTCTGCAACCCCAAGTGCTCTCGCCTTCTTTCTAATGTCAACCCAATCTGGGACCTGGAGTGACGCAAACAGGAAATGGTTTTCAGAAACTGTCACCACTTTTGAATTTGTTTACTTGCATTTGGTCATCAATGAGCAACTTCTATTCTTGGAAATTAAAAGATTGGCCTGGTCTTCACTCGAGTTATCTGCTACTCTTTAAATAATACAAAAAAAAAACATGCTGGAAAACATGAAGTGAAGTAAAATTCCTGGCTGAGAGAAAAACAGAAAATGAATAAATACTCCTTCTTTTGTACGTTTGATTGCAATTTGGGGTAGAAACCTTTGGTAACCTGATACGCTGTTTGATTTGAGTTCAAATGAGAGAGAGCAACGTCGGGCAGAAGGAGTGGGGTGGGGGTAGAGGATGGTTGGGGGCAGGTATGGGGTCACAAGAGTGTCTTTTTCATGTTGCAGATTAGAAGCAGATGTCGGTGGGATTACACTGCCAGTGTCATCACTCACCCCACAGCCCCACCTCCATCCATACACAGTCATAGTACATGCACACACAAACACACACACACACAGGGGGTTGGAAACGATTCACAGACCACTCAACCGTCCACACAGCTATACAGGATGAGTAAAAAACATCACTGACTGATGTGACACACTGTGCCATAGCTGAATTAGCCGATTTCATGTTGTTCAAGTTCTTTAAATTAATCAATCAACTCAATTTGAAAACATGAACCAGAAAAAAGGATGAGATGCACACTTACACACATAGTTCCTTAGGGGAATAGTGGAATGCATTTATTGTCAAGCAGCTGCTGGAATGTGACGTACATGGAAGTGTTTAGTAACCGGATACTGACTCATTGCTTTATGAAAGTTCATCTTAATCTAGATTTGTACCCTTCTGTTGCATTTTTGCTGGTGGATCAGTTTGAAATATTGCCAGCTTTGGAAAAGCGTGAAGCTTTTTAGGAGTCTGGAATGAAGGAGTTTGAATCCTGGGTGAAAGATCCAAACACTCACTGGATCCGTTTGTTTGATCCAACTGAATCAAACACTTGCTCGTAACCCGAGCTCATTCATCATTCAAACACTCGAAAGGTGAAAAGAACAAGTTCAGCATAACACGTAACCTAACCAAAACGAGTTGTAATTAATTATAAAAGTGTTTTATTTTCAGAAATGAAATCTTGCTGCCTAAAAAAAAAAAATGTAAAAGCCATCAAAGTGGACTTTTGGTGACCCTTGATTGCATTATATAGGCTATTACGGTAATGATAACAGTAATGCAGCATGCCTCTCTGATGTCTCTACACTCCTATCCCCAGAACCACCCCCACCACTGACCTCAGCGCTGTGCACCTCCCAGGCCTTGAAGTGGTCCTGGCCTGGAAGATAAATGATGTGACTGAGGAACCTCTGTCTGCAGAGAGCTTATTGGAGCACCTCTGAAGTTGCAGAGAGCCAATGGGGTCTAATATGGGAGATCATGAACCCTACATGTTGTAATGTGTGTGTCTGCATGTGAACATTGTATGTTCAAATATAAAGAAATGTGTAAATAATGTCAATATGTGAACCAAAGCCCTGAGTGTGGCACTAGCAGGCGTGGTTTGCTCTGCATTAGCTGTTTGACATCTGCAGAGTGGTGTCGCGTGGTGTTGGTAGAAGACAAGAGCCTAGAGGCTCCATAAGAGATAGCTGAGAGCAGTCAAAGCTGAAACCGACAGTGCTTATTGCTCCTGACAGAAACCAAACTGGGGCTGTGAGTATGGTCACATTTGCTGAGAACATTGCCACATCATGATACGTTATTTTGCAACCAGCTAGTGAAGCCTGGAAGCCTTTTGTTTTTGGTGGAGTTCAGAGGACTTGACCAGATGTCAGAGGTAACTGTGGATCAACTATGACCGTAGGCGTTCATAAAAGATTTGTAGTCATATGAATGTGAGAGCAGCATTGCTCTGACTGTCTCAACAAAAAATGCATTTAAGTTCGTCACGCCAAACAATCACAAAGAAAAATTACAAGAACACAGCATTTTACGCAAAGACACAAAAGCTTATGAAGTGGACTTGATATGTGTGTGTGTGTGTGTGTGTGTGTGTGTGTGTGTGTGTGTGTGTGTGTTCTGAGATCACAGAGTGTGGACAGTTGAGGCTCCAGTCCAAAGCTGGGAGGAGATTTGGAGGTGCTGCTGTTGTAGCAGACAGACTGGCGGAGATTAAAGAACTTAAGATAGACAGACATTCAGAGAAGTTCAAAGACTGCAAGACAGCAGTTTTTTATGAGAGGATGTCTGAAGATTGCAGACCAGCGCAGCACTTAACAAATGGATAATTGCAAAAAAAACAACTAAATGCCATGTATTCTCTTTTAAAGTGTTGAAAAAGTAAACCTGTTAGTTACTTCATTCCACAACATTTCAAAGATTTTCTTTATGTTATCTCTACTAAAAATTCTGATCAGCAATTGATGATTTTGGAACTCATCACTGAGTTAAGATTAAAAGCAGATTAAAACAACAACAAGATGGAGATTTCTGCAGTGTAAATATCACATTATATATTCCAGGTCTATGTGGAGCCAAAGGATCAAATCCACCCTGTGTTGTTGAACCTCTTTATCTTTCTGTTTTCAGGAGCAGATGTTAAAACACTTCAACCAACATGTAGTCCAAGTTAGTCACATAACACTAGAAGAATAATAGGAACAAAACAGAGACATTATGGGCATGAGATACAACCTAAATGCAGCTTGGTGTGACCTATATTTAGTTTCAAAGGGTACATCTGTCCCCTCTTATCTCCTCCACTACATGGTGACTGCATGCAAGCCTTGAGTGCTTTCTGAGAACAGCCCTAGAGCTCGGAGAGCCAACTCTTGAGTGAGTATCTCCATGCTCTTGACCCAGCGGTACAGCATGTAGATAGCCTTAACTATGGTAACTGATGCAGATGCACAGATGTGTTAAATACTCCTGTTGAAACTCTCCACAAAGTACAGGGAAAGGTTTTGGTTTTCAAGTGGTTTGTTTTGGCTTCCGCTTCAGATCATGATGGATTTTATAAGCTGATGTAATTAGGCTAAAAAAAGGAAAGCACATTATAGGCAGCCCGTTATTACAAAGCATCATTTACTAAATGTACAGAGAACTGAAACAAACGGCTGAAAAAAGTGCATGATTATTTGACACCCATAGTTTCACCATTGGCATCTGCACTTCAGGGTGAGCTTTCACTATATAATTTCAGGGGTGCACAACTACAAGGAACCCAACTCTCATCAGCCAACATGCCAGTCATGTGCTTCTTACAAGGTACATGTATCACCCAGAACATAATCTGCAGTTACAGATTATGTTCTTGCATTTCCCTCTTTAACCATTCCTCTTCTCAGCTAGAAGTCACAGTGCAAGCATCTTGAGCTTCCAGGTGCTAAATTCTAAGCAGAGAAGGAAGCCACTCTTCCTCTGTGTGATTATCCGAGCTTCCCTGTGCTTTGTTTACGTAGCCGTTCTGGTCATGCATGTGCATGTTAGTGCATGTATGTCCCAGTGTGTGTGCCTTATTAATCGCTACCGCTCTGCACTGTGTTCATACGGCGGTTACCGCCGATAACGCCATCCCAACCCATCATCTAGTCCCCTCAGGTAAACACTGTTAGCTCCGTCAGCACTGTTGCCATTGTTTGCACTCTTCGTGCTGTCAGCACCGTTAGCTTCTAGCTGCCGGCTCAGCCGTCGCCATGTTGAGAGCCAGGTGGAGGCAATCCATCAGTCATAGAAATGCTCTGAATTTGGAATCTAGCACATTTCATATCAATACCAGAATTAAACTCTTACTATTGTAATTTGACAAGGAGTAATTATTTGAGGGCAAACCTGCAACCTGCCCTAACAGCAGTTATTGTGACAGCTGTTAAAAGTGCAGTTAAAAGGCCATATATTCATGTTTAATTTCTCTTCATTGCCTTGACCTGCACCCATATAGTGGATTTTTATCTTATTTTTGCTCCCTTTGACCCTCAATTAACCTTAATGAAATCAGGAAGACACACAGTCTTTTGTGTTTCTATATGTGTCTTAAGTGTGCGCGTGCATGCTTACGTGCATCTATGTTTTTTCCACATCCTCTCCATCCTTTCTCTTTTCTTTTTAGTTCCTCCATGTTACTTTTCAGCAATTGAAATCAAGGTAATGACTAGGCAAGGAAAAAGAATGTTCTTTCAATAGATAATTAGGGAGATTGGTTTACCAGGGCCACTCAAAGCCCATTCAAATGCAGGGCTGGGGCCAGGCCTTGTTGTCTGCTGAGCCAAAAAGGCTCCCCAGAGAGGCATTCGCCTTGGCTTCATTTCTCAGAGCAGGTGCCTGGCAGGTAGTCAATGGAGACGGCCAGTTGAGATATACAAGAGACCCATCCCCTTGGACAAGGGGTCAACATCACAGGTCAAGGGTCATGAGCAGAGGTCACAAGGTCAATGTTTAGCACACAGGATTGACCAGATGACTGGAAATGCAACCCGGACAGCCAGCTATCAGTTCTATGACTGTGTGCGCCGGAAGTGGCGGTACTACTGTTGTTGATTGACAGGTGCCGTTTCTTTCATCTTTATCTTAATATCTTATCTGAATTTAGCAGCACAATTGATTAAATGAAAACACACTGTACACGCTGTACACCTGTCCACAAAAAATTCTTTAGCCGAAATCAACTAATTACAGTCAAGAAATCCCTCTGTTGTGTCTTGCAAGGTCACTTTTTATGTTTTAACTGACAATAGGTTGAGGCAACTTAAACCTTTTAACGATCTTTGCATAAACTGAAGTGAACCTATAATAAATTGATTACGATCTGCGACATTTCCGTGAATTGTCTCATCATAACATTCGCTCTGACAGTTTCATTGGAGCATGATCATTTTACATTAGATTGGGACTGGTGGTCCCAGTTCACAAATATTCTTAGAACTCTTCTCGAGTACATGAGCAGTGCAGGATCAGAGGTCAGAAGTGATGTGCACTCTAATTTCTAACTAAATCTCAGTGTGGAAAAGTGATCTGTCATTGCCCATAGGCTTCCATTGACAAGAGCTAAGCTACCACATAAAAATATAAACCCCCCACCTTAATACCACACCACCCCTGGACTCCAGCCACCTTGGGCTCCCTGGCTACACCCCAAGGGAAACACTATATAAATGTCAATGTACTGCCAGGCGGCTACTGAAGGAGTCACAGCCATCATGCCAGAGAGAAGCACATGTGGTTCAACAGGAGCTTTTTTCACTCTAGTGGTGGTTCCTGAAAATGCATCAGTGATTTAGAGTCAGATCTTCTTACATAGCAGTAGACCTGAGCTTCTGGGATATGTAACTGAAACTCTGTTGGGTTGGCAAAATGTGCACACCAAATCTCTGCTGGGTGCGCATGCACCCATACAAATGTCAGGGAATGATTACAGGAGGCACAACAGTATACAAAGAAATATCAACTCAAACCCTATGTTGTATGCACTGTTCAGGTATCTACAACCCATTCTCCATTAGCATTTGTGGCAATAAGCACAGCAACATATCCAATATGCATGCCAATTTTTCTCTCTCTAATCAAATAGAAAGCCTGTGAAGTAAATATCTATTTTCTTACAGCCTGGCTGTTTACAACATGAGGGAGCGGCTATATAAACAGTGTGTGGCGAATGAAGAATTTCTTTTAACGTATCGGCCTGGCCAACATATGCTAGATATAGGAAACCCATAGCGTCAGTGGCTCCATATTGGCTGCAGAGGTCAAAGGCTAGGGAAGGTCAAAGGTGTCATCCTCCTTTCTCATCATGAAGTGCATTAACATCTTCTCCCTGTCCCGTCTTATCCAGATGGCTGACCAGGCCACAGGACAGATGCCCCATTTTAAAATATCTCAGGGATCCAAAACGCACCATCGAGAATAAATATGGCTCCATCTTTAGGACATCATATTTCAAAGGAATATGGATATGGATACGGGTGGATATAGGGTGCAGAAGCAAAGACTGTTTTAAGCAAGCCTTAATTGATTCTGGGTCCAATTGTGACAGCTTGCTCTCTTCAGTTTGTGTTGTAACTATACATTTCATTCACTGAAAGTAGTAGAAAGAGAGAGGGAAAGTATTTTAGTGTTGATTTGAGATTATGTGTAATCATTAGATGATTTCATAGTGAGCAAATGGTAGAGCTTTTCGACTATGATACTGCCCCCCTGTTTAAAAATCTGCAGACTAATTAGGCCATGTTGTTGCTATTGGCAGTAGACCATGATCCCTGTTCAGAAAAAGGCAGGGACCTTACCTGGAGGAAGTGACCTCACTTGTTTGCCTAAGTAATTCAATCGCAGTGTCTTGGAGTGCTTGCATGTATGGCATTCTTCCACTTTTTGCATGAGCGTGTCATATGATTACCAAACCCTCATGATTAATAGTGTAGAGAAGTTGGCCAATTGGTCGCTTTACAACCTGCAAGAAAACAAATATTAAAATATCTCCAGAACTCTAAAAGTAAGTCCGTCATCAAAACTCATCACTCAGTGTCCCTCTTCAACCAATGAGCACGGCCTATAAAGAGATGACCCCACCTCCAGAGCCATTATTCTAACAGCACCAAAACTCTTCCAGGCATGCTCGCTGTCAAACGAATGAAGCCTCTCCAAGCCAAATAGATCAAGGCACCCTGCCTGGAGCTTTGGTTTGGCCCTCATGCGGCTTCTTAGACATTCACACACATTTATGTTTGCAGAGAGCAACAGTGACTCATACACACATCCAAGCACACACTCAAACATATACTGCACGCTACCCTGCCCGGAGACCTCTGACTTGAACCTGCTGCTCTCACTCAGCAATACATAAATCACTGGGCTCTCAGCAGCACTGCTGGCTCTCAGTGCCATGCTGAACTTGACTCCACGGGAATAAAAGTCCGTAACTGGATACAAAACTAATCCAGGCAGAGACAATTGCTGGCATACAGAGGTCCTAGAGGTGCTGATACACACACACACAACCCCCCCCCCCCCCCCCCCCCCCAACCCCCAACCCTGTGACGATATGCCATCTCTGTTATGAGACCTCTGACCTTCTGCACTCCGGCTTGCTAGGTGCTACTGGTCAGAGAACAGAGAGGCAGTGAGAATGAGTGAGGACATGAAGGAATGGCGGTGATGAAGACGTAACCTGTCAAGTCCTCATGTTTTCTCCACCATCTGTTTCTCTAAATATGCCTCTATGCCTCTACCCAACCCTCACTCTGTCAGGTTACAGAAGCTACAGAAGTTACGGAGCTAAAAAGCTGATTTCATGCTACTTTTTACTTCTTTCTGCAGTATTTGAAGACTATTTATTTAGCTAATTGGGTCTATACAAACAATATATGATCATCTTCTAACATATGCAATAGGTTCTCATTACAACTCGTCACCTATTGACACTTTGTCAGAGCCCTTGGCGTACTGGGTAGCCCACTAGGCTCGAGTGAACTTGTGATTAACGCTGTGAACAAAAACAACTTCTTAGTTAGGTTCAGGAAAAACATCATGGTTGGGTTTAAAATAACTAGGTATAGTAAAATGTAAACAACATAAGTATGTAAAATGCGTCACAAACACCAACGAAACTTTAACAGACAAAGAACAGTCTCAAACATCGGTCTCCTGGTTGAAAGTTCTGTGTTTGTTTGACACATCCACCCCTCCCTCCCTCTCTCCCTCATCCCACCCTGTTTATTTGGTCTTTATACTACATCATCACACTCCTCTAGCCTTTTCTCCGAGCGTCAAATAATGACGTGGATGGCTTTACATTGTAGTTCTTTGAAAGCCCAGTGTGTCTCACACAGGCGCTGAAGGGTGCCCTGTGCGTCAGTATCAGACGCCAAGCGCCGTTACAAAGTATTGGTATTTGACGCCCTGGGACTGAGAATGGGGCTGAAACTTAATGATCTGGTGCATATTAAACTACCTAAACAGTCCATCAGTTGTTACAATTATTACATGAAATCACATAGATAGCAGCTATATCTCGCAGTGAAGCGTTTGCACCTGAAACATTCTCAGAAAATTGTCAACTTTAGTGCATCTCTTACGACTCACTGGCAACAGTGTGGGCATTGTTTGTTCTGGTGAGATTTGTGAAAGAGGTGTGTGTTTCTGATTTCTGGGATACTGAAATACACAGTTGAGCCTTCTGGGTGTGTTGCCTAATTGAGCAACATATTAAAGAAAGAATTTAAAACCCTAGCTGTACCCAGTGATTAATGAAAGGTCGATAGGTAGGTAAGAAGTAAATGCTGCCTTTGTCATGCACCGTAAGATGTGTGAGGCTATAATGAACAAACCTTTATTTGGATTGGTTTCCCATTGTTGCCCTGTTAGTCTAGTTAAGCTGTAGACAAGCCATTAAACAAAGCCCTAATAACACCCTGCTGTAAATAATTCAATGGCCTGTCCTGTAATGTGGCAACCTCCCACACCACTCCCCAACGGTCTAAATGCGCTCCTGCAGCACGCTCAAGCCTCTATCCCAGCCCCTAGTCACAGCTACAGGCCCGACACCAGCTCCAGTAATACAGGAATGCCTCTGTACTCTTCTATCCTGATAGAGTGGCCGCTGTGATAACATCAGGCACCAGTGCCTGCACAGCCACGGGGCTCCGAGACATGCACTTTTATGACTTAAGTATCTGGGACTGATATCTGCAGCCATCAGCTCAATAGACCCTCATCACATACTAACGCAGACAGTCTCTCTCTGTCTCACAGACGCACACAAACACATGCCTGCCAACGTGCACGTGCACACACACAACCTCACGCTACTTATTCTACCTCCCATCATTTTTTGTGCACACACACACACACACAACTTCTATAGTCTGTGGGCCAAATGTCATCTTCAGTCATCTCGTAATCAATTAGCCACAAACTGTGAGTTTAGCGCATTAGCTAAACTTAACCACTCAGACCTTACTTGAATTTAATAATAAACTTGAGCCTAACTAATGCCTGTAATACTAAACCAAATGCTAAATAAACCCAGTAACCCTAAACCTAACTCAAAGATAGCTTTTCTACTGTAAGGACCAAAAAATAAAACAAAACATTTGGCCCTCACATAACGTATAAGATCAGGGACAAGATGATCAGTCTAAATCAAACAGACTGAGTGCACCAGAGCCATATCACTGGGAGACACGGAGGAAACCAGCACGGTTTCTCCTGATAACACTGACTTCTTAACAATATCCACCTGATTGGGAGTCATGCTCACTGACAGTTATATAAAGAAGTTCTTCATTCACTGTTACTGCTGTGTTTTAACAACGTTTAGGAGCACAACCAGTACCATTGTGTTTGTCCTTTCATTAAAGTAATAATTCATCCAGAAGTACCTGTATATACTGCTGTATAACAAAGTACTTTTTCGGGGGATATTTGTGCAAAGACATTCTGAACTCAAGGTCTTCTTACTATCTTTTTTTAAGATCTTCAGTCAGTATCAGCCATGGACTTCTACAGCAAACAAAATACAACCTAGTTCAGGGATCAGGGGATGATGATGAAAACAATGCATTACCCCGATGTGTGAGCCTTGTTTTGGTACACACACACTTGGTTGATGTCGCACACATGATGGGATTTCCAGATGCATCCAAAAAGGGGCCAACAATTTAGGTCAGAATCTGGAGATTGATGGCTTGATTTGGGGAAAACTGACTTCATACAAACAGTTGCCATAAGACACGTCTCAGTTTTGAATACTTCACCTACAGCTCTGACAAGTTTCTTGCATGAACATCATTTTTGAACAAGCTTGGCTTTTAGCAACATAGACAGATAAAAGATAACTAGAAGTAACAAGTCCTTTATCATAGACTAAGCGTCAGCTATACTACAACTTGTCTTGTAAAACTGATGCATCAAGTTAATGTAAAATGTCGCCTAAAGCACCACCCTCAATCCTGTCAGTGTGGAGAGACACGGCAGATACCCTTTACTCCTCTTTGACCTGAGAAAAGGCAGTGTGTGCCTTTTTGACGGACAGCACCACTTCACTCTTTCACATTGATGGTCAGTCACACAAACAAAAAGAGGGATGAGATGAGTTTCTCAGGGGAGTGAGGATAATAAAATCAGGGTGTCTGTGTGTGTCCTGAGTGGGGGCCATATTTGATGCTCTAACAGAATGAAGGTCTTTGGCGGCCCGGCCTGGCAGTCTTTTAGCTAAAGCAAGCAGATTTCTTTGAAGCCTGGCCACCTTGGCTGAAGAGCCATTACTCCCGGGGTTTTCTATACATTAACCATGCTAGAGCAGCACAAGTGCATTACAGGCTGCCGCCCCAGCAGCGCCCAATTGTACTCCCTCTTGTTAAATATTAGCCCAACAGAGCTTTTGATTTTATTGTCATTTTTTTTCTCCCCATAGCGCTTATCCTCCTCTCCTCCCCCGATCAGATTAGGATCGATTGCTGCATGGCAGAGCTGGCCCAGACATGAGGACCAGAACAACGCTACAGCGCGATTGTGCTCCTCAGGCCCCGCCTTGGAGACTATTCAGGCGACTAAATAGAATGATTTGCCCTTAGATGTCAAATTTCCTCCGAGACAAGGATGTCAATACCAATTAGATTGTCTGCAGTTGCCGTAGTTACGGCAGCCTGCCCCCCACCGCCACCGCCGCCACCCAAGCCTCTTTTGCTCTAAAGATACACTTGCTCTCTTTTAACATCTCACTCACATCTCTCTTTTTTGTAGGCAGAGTGGTGGTCTCGGCACCAAGCCTTTAGCCTCAAATCAGTTTTATGGCTGGCGCTGTGCAGACATTAGGCTAACTCCATTAGCCTCTCTGAAGGAGATGGCCTGAGGGGATACTGAGGGGCCAAGATGTGACTGTGCCTGGGTGTGTGTGTGTGTGTGTGTGTGTGTGTGTGTGTGTGTGTGTGTGTGTGTGTGTGTGTGTGTGTGTGCATGCTGAAAGGGTGAAGGGGTAACATTGTCTTACAGAGTCTTTTGGCATCTCCTTAAAGGTCACTGTCTGCTGGTCCGAGGAGGCAAAAGCCCACTGGTGCACGAACATAAACAAGAAAGAGAAGTGGGCAGAAAATGGATTAATGAACAAATGTAATTAGGAGAAAGGGAAGATGGAGAGAGTGGGAGAGAGGACTCTGTCTCCACTTAGTATCGTGGCTCCTGCAGGCGCTTAAGTGCTAACATGACAAACAGATGTGGCCACGGCTGGCCAGACATAGGGCTGCACACACAAACACACCTACACATACACAAATGTGCATACTGTCGTTCCTTCGCCGTCTCTTACTCAGCTCCCTAAAAATGGACTTCGAGATCACGGTGCACAAAGTGCAAAAAAAAAAGTTAATTTGGCTGATATAATTCCAAACGATGTAGACAAGCTCAAATGTGTACGCAAGAAATCCAGCAGCAGAGCAAAAGTTAATGAAGCCACAATTGCTCCAGAGTAGAAAACACACATTCCTTACAGATGCCTTTAGGAACTAACTTTCTGTTTTGGAAAAAGAACAAGGTCTCATCTCTGTGAGCTAATAACAGTGATAAGTAAACACAACAGTAATAGCAACAAGTTGCTATACGTTTTCAAGGTAAAAGAGAGCTGTCAGAAATTATGAAAGGACAATCACCAATAGATTCAGAAACAGATGCTTTACACTATAATATACTGCTATACACCTGAACCTGTGACCTCATATTTTTCAGCCTTTGATCCATCACGTCCCTCCAGTGATCAGAGCTCCGTGCTCTTTATTCAGCTGTCCACCATTTATAGCTTATGTGTCACCTTGTCTGGATTTCAACATTAAACTGCTGTTGGTGTTAAGAGCATAAAGGGTATATTGCTTCAACTGACATTCATTCAGAGGAAAGTTTTCTCACAGCAATACTTACAATAACTATTTGTGTTAAGGGCCACAATGTATAACTTTCTTCTGTCTGGTTTACAGCGTTATTACAGGAATATGAAACCTCATACTTTATTTTACAGGTTTCAATTACTATCTAAAAGACACCATTAACTACTGCAATTGACTAAATCAATACCTTCCCAGAAAGCATCCAAATCAGCATAAAATGTAATCAGGTCGGTTTTCAGTTCCCTGCCGTTAGTTAACCATAAACACAAGAAGGCTTTTCTGAGAGCATCATATTTTACAAGGATTTGAAATTTGAAATCCTATTACATGGTTTCTGGCAATATACTTCAACTTGAAGCACTAGTTAAAATGTTTGGGATACAGACACAAAATGACTATTTGTAATGCAATCCAGTACTCTGCATATTCTTTCCCTCAGTTTCATGTCAAAGGCACACTGTGCACAACAGCAGACACTAATGTGAGCCATGACCAGGGCTGTGAAGCTCCTTCTCTTAAAACCTTTTTCCCCTCCTCTTTGCTAGGGCGCACAGCGCTACAGAAATCAATTCAGCGGGGAGGAATGGAAACAGGACTTGCATTTTGAAGTTGGTTTAACCTTGCAGTGACACCTATTGCAGATGCTTTGAAATGGTTGAGAAGAATAGTTTCCGCATGGTGGGATCTGTAATTAGGCGGCACATCTGCACCAGCAGCAGCACCCCAGCATCCCCTGAACCTCCAAATCTGGCATGCTCCGAGCTCGCTGTTGGTTGGCAGCCAACACAAACAGTTCCCACTGCATAAATGTGAATAATTTTGTAATATGAATTTCAACTGGGCAATTAGATGGATTTCAACTGTGAATATTTCAAGAGCGCTGTGCATTTGACTTCCCAATTGATAAGAGAAAGGACAGATCAAGGGAGACATGGATACAAGCGACGGGACATGCTGAGTGAAGAGCAGAGACAAAGAAGGATAAACAGAGAGAACGATGAAAGAAGGGGAGGAGAGATAGTGACAGCCATGAGACAGAAATTTACAACCAGATCATCAATTAACCACTCCAATCACAATGGATCAAGCCATTAAATGTGCATTTCTTCTAAACGACCTCCTGGCTGACAACGACTACAGATCATGAGCTAGTATTGATGGCTGTTGGAACACTATGTAGTCCCAAAGTCTGAGAAGTTCACTGTTTGTCAGTTAATTCGGCACATGCGGTCAGGAACAAAACAAATGTCTGCCCTCTCAACTTACGTCTCATTAAATGCAATCCAGTTATTTCAAGCTACAAGACTAATGTCTTGTGCTCTCAGGTTGGCATGTTTACCTTGCTCTCGTTTTTCTTGTGCTGAATAGGCACAGAATGTGACCATTAAATATATTGCTGATGGAGAGACAAGGGGATGGAGACATCAATATTAAAGTGAACTGGGGTTACTGCCGGCTGTTATAGGCTGTCCCCGGGTGACGTCATCTTCAGGTTAGATAACGAATATGTAATGAATTTAAACACAAAGTTTAAGTTATGACTTAACATTTTTTCTCTGACTTAATGTATACTTGAATATCAGAATTTCACGAATGCTGTGTGAGATCAAATGTTGCGATTTTAATCTGTCAACATACACTTATTTCCCCAGGAAAAAAGTTTTTAAAAACTCATAATAACTTCCCTATTATCATTGCAAATAGCCTCTGTCTAATGAAAAAAGCATGTGAAACAAAAGGATCAAAAGGACATGGCATAAAATCCAACTTTCGGCACCTCTGAAATTAGACCTAAAGTCCCCCCCCCCCAGAGGGGCTATTGGACGTCATTGACCAGGTTCTGCCCTCTGCTTGCTCATGACTGAAGTTCCAACCTCTTTGAAGTCCCTCGCCACAACACCACCAGCACCACTTCCTATCCTCTAGAAAAGACAAAGTGTGCGTTGCCCCTAGTAGGACACCACAAAAGAGCCGGCGAGGGTTTGAGGGACCGTAGCAGATGTTTGCGTCCCATGTTAACATGTGGAGAAATGCGCTTGCCGTGCCGTGGGCCTGCATTAATGAAGGTAGAGATCAATCTGGGAGGGGGGGGGGGGGGGGGGGGCTGATAGGCAACAGGGATGCTGTGTGATAGGCCGTGGCACATACACACACTCACCCGGTCACATGTGCTAGCAATAAGTTAGCCTCGCTGCCACTCTGGTCAGGCAGGCAGATGGAATTAGGCTGAGGCTGTGTTGCTGAGACGGGAATATTTCCCATTTCAGCAAGAAAAAGAAGAAAACGCCTGAGAAAAGAAATGTATGTTACAGTTGGGTTACATCAAGGTACTTCTGAAACAGATATTAAACTTAAACACGTTGCTATAGGTTGCTGCCAAAATGCTGTAGTTGGGTGTGTGACACATGTTTTTATAATATTAATATTTTGTTCTTAACTTTTTAAGGAAATACACAGTAAAGTCTGGACTTTAATAGTTCCAATGTTTAAAACAACTACTTGAACCAGAGGATTACAGCAAATATGTTCCTAAACTCTGTTGATTAGTTTTAAAATAATTCATGGTATTGTAGAATAAATGCATTTTTTATTAAATACAATTCTTACTTTTTTTGACAATAACAACTTCAAAACCAGTAAAAAAAAATGAAACAAACTTGTTGAATTGTTATAAAATGGTACAGTTGTTAATTGATCCTAGTATGATTCAGATTGTTACCGTGTGGCATTACAGTGCTCACAATTAAAAATCTTCTATTATTTTTGTCTGGTGAAGTACTTCCAGGTTAATATTTAACTTACTCAGATATCTTTAAAAAGTGCTGCCTATTAAATCATAATGCTAATATTATGGAGATTCATTATGCTATTTAAAATCATTTTTTTCTATTTGACCAAAAGGAGCGTTTCCTCAGCAAAGGACGAATTCCAGAAAAATCACTCCAGCACAATCTCGTTTTATTTTTTACTATACCATTAATATAATCCATCCACTCTGAATTATCATGTAGTTAGAATTATTCATGATGTTAAAAAAAAGAAGTAAATAAGTAAATATCATGCCACAAATTAAAGAGTTAGTACTTGCCCGCCTGCATATGCCTGTCTGTCCGACTCTCTCTCTTCTTTGTTAGACTTGTTGTGTTAAGTGTTAAGAAGGGGATTATCCACTCTGGTATTGCATTGTCTGTAAGCGTTTTGTGTCTTTGTATGTGTTTTGATTATATCACAGTAGACAGCAGTGCATTTCAGAGACAGCTACGAGTAATCAGGAATCCGCTTACAGCAGATACAGTATGTACATTGTTGTGTGACTCACATCTTCGTCTTGGACGAATATATGTATCGCTCCTTGGCATTCAGCAAAGCATGCAGAATACACACATGGCAAAATCGGTTCACATTTTGAACTGGGAAGTGAATTTGGTCAACAGTGAAGAAATAACCGTTTTAAGATATTAGCATTTCAAAAGCAGAGCAGAAAGAGCCGCGCGATAAGCGAGGGAGCGAAGAGAGGAAAGGGGGGAGAGAGTGAGGGTGAATGGAAATTTAAAGATTGCATGGAATGCTCTTGCATGAACTGTAAATGAACCCCTAAACCCCACTCTCCACCTGACAAAATCTGTTCTTTGCCCTGACACACAACCGCAGAGAGCTCGCAGCACCGCATGCAGGAATGCCATGTTAAGATCACAATTGCCTCTCTATAGTCTTTAGAAATAAATATTTCCCTCCCAGGAGAGGCTGCGGAAATATTATACAATCCAATAATTGAGTATCTTTAAACACTCAATATCCTATCATCCTGCTTTCTATTAAAGTTGTTAGGGCACAGAGGGAATATTTGCAACCGTGATACCAGAAACCCGGGTCTCATCGGGGTCATGTTTGAGATTAGGGCGTTCTAATTTTGGAAAACAAGAGTATAAAAATATCACTCATTGACAAAGAGATACAAATGACTATTCTGGGATATTCCTCATGATTACATGTGTTTTTTTTGTGGCACTCAATGACCCAAACACGGCCTTAAAATACATTTTGTGAGGGTCTAACAACATCGAGTGTAACACCTCTCTTTTATGTCACAACACTACTGGCTTTCGGATCTCTCCTCAGCTGTCATCAGTGACACACTTCGCATTGAAACTGTGACTGAACTGACGGAACGATAACCACAGTTGCATGGTTAGGATGGTATTTAAGCAGCCTAATGCCCTGTTTGTTTTCCAATGTGCTCTCCCAGTGGTGCTCTCAATCCACTGAGGGTGTGTTGAGTGCTGTGATTGGTGTGTTTTTGTCAATGTGTATGTTCAGAGACACTCCCTCTCTCCTAAGCTGGGCAGGTCTTTTTCTCTGTTGAGTGTGTGTGTGTGTGCGTGTGTGTGTGTCCCTCCTTCATTCAGTCATTCACTTTCCCTCACTCGTTCTTTTCTTTCCCCTTTTACTTCCCCTCATAATGTCTGCTTGTTTCCTCCTCCTTTCTTCTCCCTCTCTCCTCCCACAGGGGCTGTATGCATTCCTGCCAGGAGGGGCGGAGGTGTCTGTGATCCGGGCTCGATAAGGACCAGGCCTCCCCTCCACGCTATACCCTCCCTCGTGTTCACCCTCACCCTCACCCCCTCCCTGGGAAAATGGATGCACCCTCCTCCCTGGCAGGGCACCGGCTCCCCTTTTGAGTGTGCTGCCAGCCGTGGCAGCAGGGACTTAACATGATTTGTTTGTCTGCTGCTGCGTGTTTGCACCAAACTTCAGCGCCAACCCCCATTACTTCTGCCGTAGATCCAGGGGGCTGGTTAGCTGGTACAGATCTGGCGTGAGGCTCCTGGAGGCCGGGGGCGGAGGGTTAAAGGGGTGTTAAAGAGGGTGAGGTAGGAAAGGTGGGGGGGATGTAGGGAGAGATCAGGGTCAAAATGAGTTTGGAATATGATCCACGGGCTGGAAACATTCAACGTTTCTTAAAAATAAGCTGCAGTGGGCTGAACTTAGCATATGTGAGAGATAACAGGAAAACATGCACATACATACACACACACACAACTATTTCACTAATCACTCAGTTCCCATTCTTCCTTTTATTCCCGGTATTTTGTAATTGGCTTGCTTCCTGGTGCAGTGGCGGACAGCAGGCACAGCAGCGGCTGCCCAGTCGGCCCATTGATCTTTCATCAGCCCATAGAGTTAAAGCTGAAGGCATGAGGGAGAGGCTGGAGAGGCAGCCCCTCTTTTTATGGCAGCCCGCTGGAGCCTGCCTAGGATTGTTCCCTGTTTCCTCAGATTGTTTTTCATTTAGGGTGCAGCGCTGTGCCGCTCTGAGGAGGTGAGGTGAAGTGTCGCACACATTTAGGAGAGCACATAACAGCTACGGTCTGGATAGGTGGATACAATGGTATAGCAGGGCTAGTTTGCAAATAACATTTTAGTTTCTGTGTTTGGGTTTTTGGCTTTAAATGTGTTATAAGTCTATGGGGTGTATCTGTATAATTCTTCCTGTTCCAAAGCATGGATTAAATGACCTAGATGTCAGCTGATCTGGAGCCTAATAAGTAATATCTGTAAACACATATAAACGTGTATTTTAGAGAGGGAGGTATATTGAAGAAGTATTTCTCGCCTAAAACACTGACAGTGAACTCGGATAACAAACAGGAGCAGCACTAATTTAGTGGAAGAGATACATTAAACTGTTTCACTTGATAATACTTCTCCATAGCCTCCCAGACTATTAATCAAAACCGTTTTACATTAAGAAGAAAGTAGCAAGGGCTCTTAACGCAAATCAAATTTCACTTAAGGAGCTGAAATTACCTTCATCAATTTGCATGAAAGCCATGGCAGTGGTCAAGACATCCATGTGATATCCAATCAGAGGGTCTGATCAGTATGTGGGTGTGGTCCGTTGTATCCCCAACAGTATTCCATTGATCTGAGCTCCGGCACTGAGCTGAAGCAGTCGAGCAGCAGGCCCTGAACTTGGTCATCTAACTGATATATGATATTAGGATCCTTCTTCGAGGCAGCTCCACAGGGATCTGGTCAGAGAAGGAGAGAGAGGAGAAACAGACTTCAGATCAGCAGATCAATTTTCACTGGACCTTAAATATTTCATGTGGAGAGCCTTGCAGCATACACACAGATGGGCTAAATAACTGTCCGACAACCACGTTCAGTCACACACATACACATGATCATACACTTGATTGTGCTTGCTTACAAATACACAAAGCCTGAACACACTGGACATTTTACAACTAATTTGTACAAAAATAAAAGTCATGTCTTCCATCTGATCTGAACATATATAGTGGACAACATTGGCTCTTTACCTCCAAAACTGGGCAAAAATAATGACCCTTATCGTGTGACCTTAACATTATGGGAAAATAGAAATTTATTTATATGCTTCAAAAAAAGTTTGTAGTGTATGACAAGTACATTTCCGTGAGAAGATGTTGCAGAGGCACACACACACACACACACATTTCACCCTGAGGAACGGGTTAGGGGAATCATGTCTGGATCATGTTTCTAGTCCCAGCAAACATGTGGTCGATGTGAGGCTGCGATACTAACTCAGCCCTGGTCCTAGCAGTGGACACAGAGGAAAACATGCTCAAAAAGCCCGTTTCTATGCACAGCAGAGATAAGGAAAATGATTTGTTCATTTGTATATTTTATGCTTTATATTGCTCTTTGATCCTTTGACATTTAATTCCCACTAAATGGTGCAAGATCATAAAATGCTGAAACATAAATGTCAGATTATTCCAAAGAAAAACTGAAATTATGCCGTGTGTAAAATGGACAGTAAATCTATCCAGAATATCAGCGGTAACAATGCAACGGGACCACTCGCTCTCGCAGCAATAACCCACACCTGACCCCTAAACCTTCACCCACAGAAAGGATGTTGTTTCACCGACTGTCTTCAAATACTTTCCTCTCGGAAAGACATCAGTGAAACCAGAGCTTGTCGGGCCCTGTATTTGTTTATTAAGTACGCTCTTGGACTGGCTTACTCCCAAGATGGCTGTAACTGAGAGATTTGTTCATGTAGACATTAGGGCTGGCTATCAGTGGTGAATTATTTATTGAAAAAAATCTTCCCTTCCTTGACGGAAGAGGGAATATGTAGGGCTGCTCACAGACTCTGCAATAGATTAGAGGAATGATGAAAACACTGTTAAGTGTACACTGATAATGAGTTTAGAAGGAAATGGACAAAATCTCTATTTCTGGAAAATAATCAAAAAAATATTGATAGTGAAAGCGTGGCTATAAAAATACTAAGACATGACCTGGAGGAAAATACGATTGTCAATACTTCTGCCACAGCACAGTTTAGCATTTGAATAGATGAAATAATCAGATTTTTCAAGATTCATTTGTTGAAATGAAGTTAACTCTTTATATGTGCTGTGCCTTTCCAAACAGCTCATCGTTTTTTAACTCTCTCAAAGCTGTGTCAGCCTGTCAGTGCCCCCTCAAATGTTTGAATTATGTATTTTCATAAATGCTATCTTCTAAGAAATAAGATAAACTTAAGTGTATATCTCACTGACAGGAACGGCAGGGATTCCACAGAGAAGAAGCAGTGGTTGCAAAACATGTGCTGATACCGTAGGACCCCCCCCCCCCCCCCACCCCAGTTTTGGACATGATAAAATACAACAAACAAAACGACACAAGTCACACTAAATCAGACAACTACAAATTCACTATGGACATTTTTCCTGCCAGATTTAAATCACAATGATTTGTTCTAATCATAATAAATCACATTTGGTCATTCCCTCTGCCCGCTTTATTATGTTAGTTTTTGTAGTCTGCAGCAGTGAAAGAAAAAGAGACAGGCAGAGGGGCCTGGCTATTGTCATTCAATGGCCGGGCCATTTTGGAAATCACCGCTTTCGATTTGCTCCCTCTCTGTATTCCCTTATGGCTGCACTAGATGGAAGGCTTCCTTTTATAATTTTCCAACTTGCACATTCGCTATAGACCCCCCCCCTCCCCTTCTCAGAATAACATACACATGTCAAAGGAGTTGAATGTCTGAATGAGCAGATGATTGAGGGATGGACTGTTAACTTTCAATGGAAACTGCAACAACAGGATGCAGCTATATTGATAAAACTATTCAACCCTCGTTCAAAATTTCACAACAAAACACTAGTTGGGCTCTCTCAGTATAATTTACCGCTAGAGACGTCTATATATTGGTTAAAGCTAAAAGCTGCTCTATTACCAGAGGGGACTAATAATTGTGATCTATGCCTGCTCACTCAGCAAATAATCAATCATGCTTATTTAGTGTGTTTAAACTGGGATTTTGCTAAAACAAACCATTGTCGTACACATTGAGGGGCACCTTTTAAACTGGTATTATATAATGTGCGGGTGAGATTATCTAAAATAAACTATTTTGTGGGATATAATGTTAGTTACAATGGCATATGGGGGCTTTTAAACTTCAGACCTAATTTGAATGAAATCCCTCTGGCCCTGTGACCCAGGCTCCTCTAAACACTCTCACATTGTCACACAAAGAGCCACTAAAAGGGGGCCCATGACCCATTTTTTGTCTTAACCCATATTTCAAGAATAAAGTATTGGACAAATGTTTCTGCTATCAGTGAGTCAGCATCCTCACTGACAAAAACACCAGAGATCAGAGAGAAAAAGAGCGCAGCGCACAGCAGTTGAACAGATTAGATTGAACAGAAGACAACGGGGAGAACTAGAAAACTAAATCCAGGATATATTCATGGAGGAGCGACGCATGCAGATGCAGACAGCCTGATGACTTGAGTCATTGCAGAGCTGATTTAGAACAACATGCATGTTCAGACTTTAATTTGCAGAAATCGGGCAGGATCTCCACACTGCCACAATCACACCAAGGGTAATTATTCTCATCAATAGGGCATGAAATTCACTAGCTGACCACTGGACACAATGGAGTGACCACCAAAGTGATGTGCCAGTGTGTGTGCGTGTGTGTGTGTGTGTGTGTATGTAAATTGTGTATCTGTGAGTGAGAGTGAGAGAGACAAAGAAAGCAAATGTGTGCATATGCCTGGGAGAGAAAATAGATGTTGATTTTCTTTTTTGATTGCGTGGTCTAGTTCTCATTGGTGTCCTGCTGAATTTGTATCCACACATTTTGTCTTCATTTTAACACATGAATAAAAGCTTATTATCTGGCATAACACACTATAATTTCAGCATGGACTACTTTAACTACTGTGCTAATGTGTAGAAAAGGAAGGAGAACATAATTGTAAATGAATTAGAGGAACTAATAAACCCTAAGAGTAACCTGTGGAAATCTAGCCTTCAATAACATGCAGTTGTTACCTGCACGTGAACAGCCAGCAGGTGATGTGACACACGTGATACAGGAGAAAGTACAGACATATCAACCTTGTGAGACGGGGCCTATAGCGTAGAGAATGCTGGAGGACAGGGGTGAAAACGTAGGTCTTCAGGCTGATTACCAAAGGCATAATGCACTAATGACACTGCATGTGCTCTAACGATGAATGGATTTGTACAACTGTACAAGCACCTTACTTCAGGGAAATGTGAGTATTTTAAGGATATTTCGACATGTTGTAACACCCATGTATAGTCATGATAGCAGAGTGTCTAATCAGCCCTCAACAGTTATGAGAAAAAAACACTGCAACAGGTAAAACAGGGGTCAAAAGAAGTTGGTATAGTCCATGTGTGTATTTATGAAGAGGGATCACATTTATGCTCAGGTATAGGACATGTTAGATATTTCCAATTAAGATCTCTAAAATATCAGAGGTCAATGTGCATCCTTAAATAGATCAAAATAGATTAAACAAGCTGTCATGTTGAGTCTTCTGAGTGGAAGTGTGGAGATTTTCTAATGTGACCCTTCATCTTGTGACAAATGTCCCTCAGCAGCCTCCCAAGAGGCCACGACATCAAACACTCGCCAGTATTTACCGGGAAGCGTCCAGAGAAGTGTGTGTAAATGGCTGAATAAGGGATGACCGAGCAGCGTCGCCCTCGCTGCTGCAACACGTGGCTGCTGGACGCGTCTTGCCTTTAGCGTGGGGTTTGTGCGCCAGGCGCCGAGCAGAGTAATCTGTTTACAGTGTGCGCGTTGATGGTCATTTTTTATGATGTTGTTTAATCCACGGTGGAAGAGAGGGAGAGAAGGGGGGGGGGGGGGCTGTCTAGCAGAGCCCCAGACAAGCTGGCTCCAGTGGCCATCTCTGTAGGCTATAGGCTTCTCTATTTGAGCAGAGAGACAGGTGTAAATCTTTGCTGCGATCTTTACTCTGCACTCTCTGCGACACTCACCTGAAGGTAAATAAATGGTTTATGGCCAAGTAAATGAACCACCTCTGTGGTTTTGTCTGCTTGTGCACAGAAAGAGAGAACACCCCCGGGCGCGCATGCAGTTGTCATTGTCATGCGCTGGGAAAAGACCGTATAGTAGTTGTGCATGTTTAAAGTTTAGGAAATAAGAAATTATTTATTTACATTTGTCAATATATGAGAAATAAAAATATTAAAACAACATGCTTAATAATTCGGGAATTAATTTGTAGGTTATGTTTATTACAAATTTACACTTATTATAAGCTTATCCTCAAAATAAAAAATTAGAGACGCTTACATTTAAAAACTTTTTTTGCACTTTTTTGGTTTTAGGCACACAGACGTATCTACAGCCAACAGTTGTAAACTTTAACATAACTTGTAAAACGGACTATTCGTCAAATAAAGAGATGAGGCATTTAAGAGTAGAATATAAAAAAGTGTCTACCTGACGCAGGTGTTTGAATATCAGTGTGAATAATTGCACGCGCAATTATTGTAAATGTTTTTTTGACATTTTCATGCGGCACCACACGTCACGCAAAGTGTGTTCGTGTGCAAGTGTGTGTGTGTTTGTAGAGAGGGGCGGCTATTATACCAAAGTTCTGCAAAGTAGGTCTGTGCCACTTTTGATTAGGGGCTGTTCCCAAAAGATGGTTGCAGACATGAGATAATGAGGTCCTGTGATAACGCGGGTCTCCTTTAAGTTTTTCCCATGAATCGAGACTGTCGCCAGTCCACAAAACGACACTGTGCATCGGCACCACGCTACTCACTTCTCATTTGTCGAACACAAAAGCTGATCCACACCAAATCCGCACTAACAAACCAGGGGCCGGGAGCAAATCATATAATGTTCAGCCGTATTCACTTCTCCACTAATTAACTGGAATCCCACCTTATTCTTAAATACAGTGACCAATTAAACTGCCATGTAGGCTATGCCAAAGGTCTCCGGGGCCACCGCCGGTCGCCAGGAACATTTGTGAAGGTCTGCGGCTTCACTATAGGCAATGGATCTTATTAGGTGGGTGACCTCAGCGAGGAAAGGTTACAGACTTTTTCACTGCCCTCGGTTGGAAAACTAAGATGTTTCCTAATCGGATTTTAATTGGTTGGTTGGTGCTTGTGTCCGCACGGTAAGTGCAGTGGGGTGATGTTTACATTTCAGCGCGGATCCATAAAAATGAAAACAGGCTTAAAGATGGAGTGATTCAATCTAAATTTTATAAATATTGTTCTCAATATGTGTGGCTTCATATACGGAAGTTAAATCAACAGGTGTTAACATTTATTGTGTTTTTTTCATCACTTTGCTAGATGAACTTTCTTTTTTAACTAGCTATTTTATGGCCAGAAAGGCGTATTGTTGGGATAGCCTCTTCGTTCCACGTTCCGTTGTTACAACAGGCTAAAATAAGTTCAGTTCAACACTCCCAGCACCAGAAAGGCCACAGTCATATTTTTGACTATAGGCTACTTTTTGCAACTGTTCCACAGATTCCGCATCTCCAATGTTTATTCGAGGTTGCTGTAGAATCCTATATAAATTAAGCCAACCAGGTTCAGCTTACGTTCAAATACTCCCCCCTCATTACCCCAAAAAACGTCTTTATGCAAAACATCTGTAAGGACTTCAATAAATGAAAGCACAGCTCCTAACCGCATCCCACTTATTTTGATTTTCATGTGGTTTTCGTGTATTGTCCAACTTAGTAAATACGGCCAGTCTCATATTTCAAATGTCACAAGTCTCTGGCGACTTGCAATTTGAAGATGAAAAAGAAGCAGAGGCAAACAGCTAGTAAAAGAAAAAGACAAAAAGGTGGCTCCGAAACTGTCTAACTTGGGTCACATTAAACTCATAATAGATCAAAAGAAAGAAAGGGCTTTTTAAGTCTCCGTCGGCGGATATAGCTCAATGCAGACTATACGATGGTAAACTGGCAGTTGTATGTCAAACCTAATAGACCATTTAGGCGAACTTTATTCATTTTAGGTTTTCTTAATTCACACATCCCATACAAGCTGCAGTGCACGCTCTTATTTAGTGTGGAACCCAGCCAGATAAACCTGTTGACGCACAACATCAGTGGCTACATTATACACCAAAAAGAAAATAGACAACGTAATCTGTCTTCAGTGTAAACACATGGAGGTCTAAACATCATTAAAATCAGTGTAGGAATTAAATCTGAAAATGTTTTATTGCAGAGTTGAGAATTAAAATATAAATACTTTCACTTCGCATATAACAAAACGTTTACTAAGATTTTACGTTTTACGCCTAAGAGCATTTCTTAATATCAATATATAAGTAGGTCATGAATATAATTTTAGAAAAATCATATTTTAATATTCTGATTTAGTAAAGAATTATCTGATCAAGAAAAAGACAACAGATCTAAGCAACTTAACGCAAGGCTTCATAACCAGAGGACTTTTACGCAAACATTTACAAGGCAATATGGCTTCAACGGTGAACAGAGGGATCAATCCATCGCACAGAGAAGCATGTGGGAGATTCAATTGACCGCACTCAACTTTGCCGCCGCTTGAGCTTGCCGCATAGACTTCAAATTGTTGTTCTCGCTACTGACAAAACCGTTAATTCACCCAGAAACGGGAGGTCAAGTTTCAGCAGGGGGGGGGTAGCCGGCAACTTAGGGGAACATTTGTATCAGACCCGCAATGCTTTCTACTCACAAAGAGCCCTGAGCTCTCCTGTAATACGTCAGGAACATTTAACACCTGTTGCTTTTATTTATCAGTGTGCTTGAAATAGTCACTGATGAGTGAAACGATACAGGCGAGTTAGACATTTCCAAATGTAACAATTCCCTCAAAAACTGTCTCTTTTCTGTTACACAGAAGTAGTTCAACTGTGAGGAATCTGACAATAAATTTCACAATTGCCATTTTGGAAACGCCTATTTTTGACTTAAATAAAAACATGCTAACTTATTAGTGCAAACCTAAATACCAAACTGGATTTTTCATATAATGAAATATGATACAAACTGATTTACCTGAAAAGTAGAATTTCAGGGTTATCTTGTCCTTGAGGTCTAAAAATATTCCCAACTGTCTGAAATTATTATTTACCACCTCTGAATAAACTTTAGTTCATGTTTTACCACTTAATTGCAAGGAGACGAAATAGGCTTGTTACAAGTATGCTGTTTTAATTCTTTAGCTGCTGCTTCACCTGAACAGGGTAAAACAAACACTAGTGGGACGAGGTGCAGCGAAATCCACACTGAAAAGGTTTGGATTATGGGCTCAGGCCTGCACACAGCACCTGTGGGGAGTGGCTAGAGAATCTTTCCCAAAATAACCCAGAAAACTCATCCCAGCAGGTTTGCAACAAGGTTGAACAGGAAAAAGACGACGGCCCACCTGAGGACCAAATCCGGGAAGACCTGCCTTACCTTGAGGGGAACTGACACCTATGTAGGTTTTAACAAGGTCATTTAGAGATGGGCTACTACCGTTTATGTAGCAGAGCTGTGCAGCAAAATTCCTTAACTGCTATTAAGAAGCTCCCTTGAAGCCACAGTCCCAGCTGTGGTGTATCTGTGAGCACAAGCACGATGCCTAAAACCTCCTCATTTCCTATTGAAGGTCTATCATACCATGGATTGACTTTAAAGATTGGCATTGCACTTGATCCATTTACCTCAATCACCATGCTCGGTAACAAAATGTCTGATTGTGGGGCAGAAAGACATGAAAGACATGTACTCAACCGTCCCGTCAGTGGAAATCAGTGCTGGTTTCTTTTACCCAGCCTTTCAGACTGCATGGCACTTGCTTTTCCGCCTATGGTTTTCCATTTCAAAGCCCCATGTCTCCATGTAAATACCAAAACACAGTAATCCAATCTGACCCCATTGCAAATTTTCCAGAAACTATTGGGGGGGTTGTGGGGTTGACATGAGCCACACACTTATCCCACTTAACCTCTAGAGAGAAGCCACCCTAACCCCTCATAGCCCAAGATTCCCTTGGCGGAGGAATGCTCTGCTTTATACCACGCTCCTCTTAAAAGCACCGGGTTGTGAGGTTGGACTCAATGGTAAAACCTTACAACTTCGTGAGACTGTAAAGTCATAAAGTCATGCACAAAGCCGAAGCCGATGGTGGGGAAGCTAAATGGACAGCAGATATCCACATTGGGGCACCTCCCTGCCCACTGCACAGTACAAACCCTTTCTTCAAACCCAAAATTGTCCCTAACTGAAGCCTCTCGTGAACAGGGACGTACTTACACTGTGCTAACTTGATGACAAATAACCTGAGAATGTTTCCAGTTTGCATTTTAGCATGCAAAACTGGTTTCGGTATGGTTCTCAGAATATAAAGTGAACCAATGCTTATCTCCCATGTTGGCGAGTGGTGGCACGTAAGGCAAGCTAAGGACTTTTTGACACATGGTCCACATCTGAGGCATTTACCACGAGCATCGTGATCACACAGCTTGTAGCTGCAGAGAAAGCCTGGCGGCTGTTTATGAGGTTGAGCAGACAAATCTCCTGCATTATGCTCTACAGGTGGTGCATGCCACTGGACTGGTTTGTAGTAATAGTGCTGCATACAATGTACCTTGCAGCTGCTCAGTCCTTACTCTATTCTACAGCTAAAGGTGATAATGAGCTTGTTTTACGTGAATACGAACCATTAAGCAAGCGTTTAGTGGGCTTCTGGTCAAACAACGCAATGCAATCTTCTTTATGAACAAAAACAGTCTTGTGATTTGTGACCTAAATATACATTTTATAAAACACCTCAATGCGTGTAGTCTTTATATTTAGAATGAGCAGAAGACTTTTAGTCATGAATCAGAAGTAATTCATAATGATGTGTAAAATTTCAAAATATCTTATGAACTGTGACACGGATCGCAGATGACTTGGTGTCAATCAATGTGTGAACAAATTAGATTGATATTTAAACTGTGAGTCAGGTCTTTCAGTTGTTAAAATAGATTAAGACCTGGGCTTTTTACCATCAATATTGCCGTGCAGAGATAATGGGTCCAACAAAAGCTAAACATGTCATTGTTCACCTTTCAAGTGCCTCTCCTTTAGTATGTGGTATTAACGGGAAAGTTATGAGCTGGAGTCACTGCTGATGAACATTCTCTACCAAGGGGGCAAATGTCTCCCGAGCACATTGCCATTTTCCTTGTCAATCTGTAGTCAATGTGCTGCCATCAATAAGCACATCCCCCAATTAACTAAAATTGTTTTTCATCAATACCTATAACTAGCCGGCACAGAAAGTGATGAGAGCAAGGGCTTGCTTAGACTAAAAACGCCCGACAGGGACAATATATCAACAGGTAAAGGGTTTATCATTTCTCTTGCCAATTGACCAAAATGTGTGTGTGATTCTGGAAAGTGCATTTCACAACCTATGCCCTTTTCGGGCAATACTGCTTCAATGGATCAATTTTAGCCCCACCTAAATGTTGGAGGTAAATGGTTTGCATTTAGAAAATCATTACGCTGTCAATTGAACGTCTCCCCCTCCACTTTGTGTCGGGATGTCTATAATGAAGTTTGGAGTCATTATAGTAGTTGAATATACTAATCTTGTGACGTTTCCTTTCCCTATCATGTTGTGTTAGGGCTGACGACTCTCACCAGACAATCTCCTCCATTCAGGAGCGGTGCCACCAAGTCTGTCCTTGCTTATCATTAACAATCTGCAAATAAACAGGACAGCATACATTACATCACTTGCAGCTCCATGATCAATTCCAAGAATGCCTTTGAAGCTTTGCTTAATGAACCTACACAGTATAGCTGTTGTGTGTAGTCCAGGCAGTGAGGCTTCATAACCCATGACCTTAATGCAGTTTTTCTTCATTGATAATATTGGGAGGTTAGTAAAGGGGTAAATAGTAATAGGAATATTCAATAAAACCACAGTGCAGTTGAAATGAATTGCACTGCAGAATCACGTGAAAGGAACTGCTTTTCCACTTAAACGCTGACATAGGAGCACATTCTTTGAGGACAACTAATTGCGTGGACAGTGCTGATGCTTTTACGTATCAGACAAAACACAAGCTGCGCCCCTGTGCTGCCAGAAATCACCGATTTAGCATGTCCAGTCAAATGCGCCTTTTGATTTTGATATGCATGATCTCTGTCAATGTATAAAAGGGAAGCGCTGACAAAGTTGGCTTCATCAATCAGTAGTGTCAGCTCAGACCTTTTTATAGCCTCTTGGAGTCCCTGAGAGCCCTAACCCTGTAAAAGTTTATATAGTGTATTGACCATTCTCTACTTGCTTAGCTAATGAAGCCAGCTTGGCCACAGACACTGAGGGGCTGCCGCCGTGTCAACACTGCTTCCTATTTGATGACACCTTCCACTAAATTGAAATGTGCTGCTAATGGGGTTGAGTGTTTAAAGAAGAATAAGCCGGAGTAATTGACACAGGCCTGACCTGACGCACACAAAGAGAAGGTTGGAAGGCCGCACGTATAGGCTGGTGAAAAGCAGTAAAACTTTGAACCACATAAAGGTTTAGCCACTGGCTGTAGACTGTTAGACCTCCATTCAGTCAGATGCTGCTGTGACTTATCAACAGTTATCGTATTTGTTTGCTCCAGCAAATCAATAACACACAACACATAAGCCGAATATACTTGTGTATATCCCCTGGGCAATATGCATGCAGACCACTCCAATTTACACACATGCGCACACATACACACACCTAAATATACCTATATATATATATATATATATAGGTGTTCTATAGACAACACATTCTAGCTAAATCTATTATGAAGAGAGCACTGTGACAGGTACACCTCATGCTGCAGCGACCAAAACAAGCATCTCACTAATACTTGCATGCATGAGCAGTGCTGAATGGAGTTGACGTTAATGCAGTCAGGGGCTCCCAATATGAGACATTTACTGACCATTACAAGCTCCGAACTTCAAAACAATACCAGATAAAGGCTTCCACATGTCTAACAACCAGGGTGCAACAAGTAGCTTGCATCACACCTTTTAATGTGTAACATATCAGAAGAATAGATTGAATGTTCACCACCTTGCAGATTGCATTCATATTTTTGGACGACTGGTGCAAAACACTGAACGGTGCACGTCGTCAGGCCCATCGCTTCTTGCGTGAGAATTCGCTCTGCATGGTCCCCCTCTCAAGGACTTTGAGATCCCCCACCGCTTTGGTCCCCGCCTGGATCCATGGAGACAGACAATTGACTGAGAATTGATGGTCAATGTTTATCCAAGGCGGCTGACTGGCCACTGCTCTCTAGTTTACTTGTGAATTTGCGGTTAAATAGCATTTTAGAGAGAACCAGCGTGGCGTTGTCTAGCGTGCACATCTCTCTAAGACGCCTTGCAGTGACGCACTTTTAGTGCACCCAATAGGCCTAGTGAGCCACAGCAGGTAATATTCACATCCCAAAGTATGCCAATGGCTTCAATTTTGTAATGGGCGTAAGAAAATAGAGTATGACAACTGTATTCTACTTCACATAGCCGAAAGCATTTGCTCAGATAGAATTGAGAATTGTATTATCGATGACACTTGCTGCAGACTGAGCAAGTGTCAAGACAGGGACTAAAATTGAATTGTTTCCCAGAGACAGCTGTGCCGGGAAAGCGTGCTATATTTAACAACAGAATTGATTGGTATGACTCAAAACACAGACGTTTTGATACAAGAGGTGATAAAACACCAGCACCAGTGAACACATCCTCATTGACTCCGCTGTTCTGCTTGTGTGCGCGCATATTTGTGAAGTGGGATTAGGGTCTTCTTATAAATTCTTTTAAAACATCACTTCAAGTCAAAATGTAAATATCACATGAAGGCGGATTGACACTCAACCAATAGGCTTCATTAGCTCCGTGTGTTTCATCAATATAAAGAAGCGAAATACATTTCTTTAAAATACGCAGATTCATAACTGACTTAAATTGGAGAAGACAAGTTGAATGAGGAACTAATAGTGTTAATATCCAAGTGGGCAATATAACAGAAATAATAAATAAACTGTACATCCATATGAAGTTTAACAAAGAAAAATAAACCACAATAAATATCATAACAATGATTGACCGTTTTAGCGGCAGCATAACCTTCTAATACACATTATCATCGAGCGCCTCATCCCGTCACCCGCTCATATTTTCCTGAGCTGATTTCAAAGGAGGATGTTGCAGGAAATGTTGGCTGCTCGGCTGTTTGTTTTTTTCGGCGCTGCTAAACCTCCGTAAACATACAAGACCGCGAGTTAAATAATAATAACCCATAGAGTGAATATATTCATGAATTAGTAAAATTGTGCTCGCGATATTCAAAGCATAAGAATACCACTGAGCTGCGGGACAGAGGAGGAAGTCAACAGCCCAGCGGAACATAACATCTCGCCGACAAAAAGCGAGCCAGTTCCCCGGCTTGGTCTGGTGTGCTCTCTCTCTCTCCCCTTCGCCGGGTCTCACAGACCGACCGATAGCGCAACTTCTGTAACGATGTTGACATATTCACACAACACTGACTGGGGCAGGGTGGTGTTTCACGGCAAAGCCCTTTTGAGTTTCCAAACACCTTTTTATAAGTCCGAAGTCTGTCCCCTCCACCCGAGCTGTTAAAAACCACGCCCACACAGCCACACAATTGGTCAGAAAGCGTCAAAGAGCCAATCAAACGGAGCGCTGCTGCTCGTAACATGCAACACATCCATACAGTATGAAGCCCAATGGGCCACAGAGGCGCTAGGAAAATCACGGAGCTGGGACCTTACCACCTCTCTCTCTCTCTCTCTCTCTCTCTTTCTCTCTCTCTGGCCGTCAGCGGACTCCTTTCTCTGCACACGTCTTTCCCTGAAATGTGTGTGTGCGTGAAAGAGAGAGGAGGAATAAAGTGTGTGTGCGCGCGCGAGGGTGCATGTCCGGAGCAAGTAAAGGCAGGGGGATTATTCGGCGCTATCGAAATATTTCAACACGTCGCCCGTCGCTGCAGGACTGAAGCCAATAAGAAGGAACGCATTTTAACAGGAATGCCGATATTGTAAACAGCAGCAGAAGAGAAAGAATGCGCCGCAGTCAATTAAGTGACTCACCCAAGTTGGTTTAATTCGACTAATGTCCGCAAGCCAGCGAGACACAGAAAGGTGTCCGATGCGCGTCGACCTCTGAAGAAAATCGGTCTCTCAGCACTTTTGCAGAATTATGGAGAACATTTTTACATTTCTCTCTCCAGACTTTTGATCACAACGCAGCAAAAGACTATAGAGATTCCCAGACAATTCGTGAAAAAAAATAAGTGGGTGCTTTTTTTTCCCTGCAGAGCTGAAGTAGGAGTTTCCAAAGCTTTCCAACTTCAGATTCATTTTTTCCTCTTTTTTATTTTGTCTTCATTGAACGCAGGCTTCACTGTTGGTAAAAACATATATAGTTTCACATCAAATCAGTCGTCTACAGTTTGTTGCCTGCACTTGGATGAACTTCCTGATGAGAGATCCAGTCATACAGGGATCAAGTATGGCATATCATCCGTTTTTACCTCACCGGGGTCCGGAATTTGCCATGAGTGCAATGCTGGGTCACCAGCCTCACTTCTTCCCGGCTCTGGCTCTCCCTCACGGCGGCTCCCTCTCTCTGCCGGGCGGCCTGGGAAAGCCGATCATGGACCAGCTGATGGGAGCCGCGGAGTCCGGGCTCCACTTCACTTCGCTGGGGCACCAGGCTGCGGTCGCCCACCTCAGGCCTATGAAGACTCTGGAGCCTGAGGAGGAGGTGGAAGACGACCCTAAAGTTCACCTGGAAGCCAAGGAGCTTTGGGAACTCTTCCACAAGAGAGGCACCGAGATGGTGATCACAAAATCCGGAAGGTGAAACAGATTTTTTTTTTTTTGGTGTGCGTGTGTGTGTGTGTGTAAATACACTTTCTGACACCTGTTGTGTTTATTGATAACTCACGATGGAGGGATTTGTTATTTTATATAGATAAATTAATAGATTTATAGACATTTATACAGATGCCAAATGGAGTATATCTCTACAGTTCCACTGCATATTTAATGCAAAACTCTCAAGCCTTAATCTAATGTATATTAATTCAACTTGGATTACAGCATGACTGTCTCACAATTGTTACGTGGATATGACATTTGTTACACGGTAATGTGTTTTCACTACAATACAATAGCATGACCCCAAATAATCCGTGCATAGATACGAATTGTATCTTGACAGAAAAACTAAGACAAAGCTGTAGATGTGAAGTGTGTAGATACAAGAACATGTGTACAAACATTTAATGGAGGCAAATCAGCTGTTGCTGTAACATTATTTTTTCAAATAAAAAGGGGCCTGTAGCTGCTGTATTATGAACATTAAGCCTCCAATTACAGTAGCTACATTTGGTTTGCTTATAATCCTGTTGTTAATTTTAAAGTCCGGTTTGTCAAAACTCAGTGACCGATTATTTCCCTGAGCTCTGACTGAATTATTATTATCGTTATCATCACAGTGATAGTATACAAAGATGGCTGCTGTAGACTGTGTGTCTGTAGGCCTTTAGAGGCATTAAAAATCAAGACACCATCCAAACAGCGTTGGCGTTTCCTCATCAGAAATATAGTGGAAGAACAATACGTTTGTTTACTCGACTTTTTACTCGCGGGACACTTTTTCGGCTGATTTATCTCAAGCAGATAAATTAAAAACAGGCTGCACCACAACACTTATCAAACTGATGCAACAAACTTTTAAATACTAAATCGTATATCGTGTCAATAACAATATACATATTTTCGTTATATTGTTGAATATTTTAAGCATATTTCTATTTGCCACGACACGAGTGCTTATCATTTGTTTTGCTTCGTCACAGGCGGATGTTCCCCCCGTTCAAAGTGAGGTGCACTGGTCTGGACAAAAAGGCCAAATATATTCTCTTGATGGATATTGTTGCAGCCGACGACTGTAGATACAAATTTCATAACTCCCGCTGGATGGTGGCAGGGAAGGCCGACCCCGAAATGCCAAAGAGGATGTACATTCACCCCGACAGTCCGGCTACTGGTGAACAGTGGATGTCAAAAGTCGTCAATTTTCACAAACTCAAGCTGACAAATAACATATCCGACAAGCATGGATTTGTAAGTTCGACTAATGTATGTACATTTTCTTATTTATCAACATACCCTTTTATTACCAAAATGTTTGACTGTTTGACTGTTTGAATTTGTATTTATGTTTTATTTGAAGCATAGAAAGTCATTAGTTTAAGGTGTATTCTCTTGTGGAATATATGACCAAGATAGCACATAATTACAAAATTACAACAAAATTTAAAGAAAATTGCTATATCATTATCTTGAGATAGTCTTATTTTGTAAAATTATTACACTCATTGTGAAAGATAATTAAGTTGATATATGCAAGACACCCATGAATATTAACCAGCTTTATCGAACTGATTAAATATTACACAATAAATCATTTCTATTTTATAGAATAGGCCTACTTTATAATATTTGCAATTTTTAAATCACACTATTTTTTCACGATTTAATTCCTCCAAATTATATGACTTCTGAGTTCAAATAAGAGCATTTTTGGAAGGTGATGTAATGTAATGTGAAGATATATTCTGTACAACGATAACTAATGCTAGAGTAACTTCAATTATGTTGTGATTGTGTGTTGCAGACCATACTTAACTCGATGCACAAATATCAGCCTCGATTTCACATCGTGAGGGCCAACGATATTCTCAAACTCCCGTACAGTACCTTCAGGACTTACGTTTTTCCTGAAACAGATTTCATTGCCGTGACTGCTTATCAAAATGACAAGGTAAGCACAATTATTGCTCATAGGCTTATGGTTGTACCTGAATGTTTACTCAAATGCAGCCTGTGTCAGACGCGCTTTCCTCCCATGTCTTTCATGCTCTGCACCATTTTGTTGTCATAAAATATGAAAGACGTCATATCTGTTTGAGCCCGTGAGAGTGGAGTATCATAGTGTGGGGGTGATGTTGCGGGTATAAGTGCCATATTCACCAGCCTGTGGTAGGAAGGTAATACTTCGGAGGAATGTTACAGTTCTTCCTTTTATTTAATCACGTGGAAAAGATTTGGCATAGACCCAGACGCGCGCTCTCTCTCACTCTCTCTGCGTGCGTGTGCGTGTGTGCGTTTGTGTGAGTAAAACAAAAAGGGTTGGGGGTTGAGAAATGAGAAAAGAAGAGGGGCAACACTGTGCGGTTGATTGGAGAAAAATAAAGAAAGGGGCGCATTTTGGTTGTGTCAGACTGTGCTGCATGGTGACATTTTGTGAGACATAAAAATAATGAAAATCATCTCCTCAACTCTTTGATATTGTTGGGAAACCATGGCACCCCATCCCTCTCACTTCCCCTCCCCATGCGCAGTGGTAACACTGCCGGAAGTACTGTGGTAGTAAAGTTTTTCAATACACAAAGAAATCCGCATGTTTCACTCATGGAAAAACGTGCCAATTTGAGAACTCGTGTGTTCACACCAGTATTAGTATTTTGTTTTTATATGTAAAAGCAAAAATAATATCCATGTGTTATAATGAAATTAGAAATAAGCCACAGCTTTGGGGCTTCACCTGCAATTGTAAAATGAGACGTATTTAGTGTGAATACTATAGGGAAATGAAATTCAAGTCGCTAATATTTACGCATAATTGTATGTATTTCAGATAACCCAGCTGAAAATTGACCATAATCCATTTGCTAAAGGATTCCGTGACACGGGTAATGGAAGACGGGAAAAGAGGTAAGAAAAGTGCATTGTAAAGGAAAAAAAAACCAAAACACTTTAGATGTCTTTAGATTTAAACATGGAGACAGGCAGTGATCTCAGTGGATTAAGCTCGCGTCAAAGCTCCCTCATTAACCCGCAGGGAGTGTGGCTCTTTACAGTTTCTAATCAAATAGCTTAATAGGCTATAGTGCACTATAATTCCTATAGCACTGGTTGTAATAGAAACTGCAACAGGGTTGTGTTTGATGCCTTTGCTTTCATTACTTCACTTGCTAATTTGTTTTTTGTTTTTGGCAATTTTAAATGTATCCCAGAACGTTGGATGTTTAAAATCAAATTGTGCTTGCATTGAAAATGGGAAGAGTGAAGTGACAAGATTGATAGATAAATTACTTAAGTTACTACATCAATGGCACTGTAAAGGATATCATGCACACATAGGCGAGTCAGTCGCACAGTCAGGAGCTTCATTATCTAAGGTGTTCAGTTTAAACAAGCTTCCACACCACTCATCGTGCTGCTGATATCGTTTCTGACCCGAGAGATGTGATATAGTAACCTGGGTACTTGTGCACAGGAAACAGCTGGCTCTGCAATCCATGCGTTCATACGAGGAGCAGCAAAAAAAGGAGAACGGGGCTTCAGACGACTCCTCTGGAGAGCAGGCTTCCATTAAGTGCTTCGGCCAGGCCTCGTCCCCTGCCGTGTCTACCGCGGGCCCCCCACACATGAAAGGTGAGCTGACAGACCCCACAAGCCAGTCACAGCTCCGATCACAAGTCGTGTGTAAAGTCGTAAAATTTCTATTGTGGCAAGAATTTTTACAAGGTAATGTGTTGAAGAAGAGTCAACTTTAGGAATGCCCAGCCCAAGTAAGGCAGTCTGCATTGACTGGCTTATTGAGATTAACAGGAAGACATTGATGAGACGATTATCTGTCGAGCAATATGTCAGAAATCATTTTCGGTTAATCTGCAAAGAAATACACAATAAACTAAATTATAGAAACTAATGCCATGTAGCATATACTTAGCCAAATACTATTGGAAACAATGGGGACTTCCATATAGATCATATTGGTTTACCAATATGGATATATAGTCTTTCGGGTCTATTACGTATTCCACCTGTGGGAGCCAGATACAATATGGCTGATAACGGGAGTAACAGTTTTTTTGTTTTTTTAATGATTCACCAATGTGCAGAAAGGCAACTGATTCTTATATATTCCACTCCTCCTATTTTTGGCAGATTTCTGCGACAGCGATGAGGAGAGCGACGACGAGAGCAAAGATGGACACATCAAAGATGGTCCAGACTCCAGCAAGATTTCCACGACTACCAAAGACGGGAAGGATCACGAGGCGAGCCCAGCTAAGGGGCACCCCTTTAGCAACAATGACTCTAGCAGCAGGACCCGCGACGGCGGTCCTAGGACTGAGAAAAGCCAGGCAGACTCACGACAGAGCCCCATCACCGTCATCTCCAGCACCACCCGCTCCGGAGAAGACCTCAAGAGCCCGAGTCTGGAACAACCCAAAACGGACGAGTGCAGGTCAATAAGCAAAGACAGTTTCATGCCTTTGACAGTTCAGACTGACAGCCCGCACATAGGCCACGGACACTTTCCTAATTTTGGATTTCCAACAGGCCTCACGGGACAACAGTTTTTCAATCACCTTGGGGGGGCGCATCCGTTTCTCTTGCACCCCAGTCAGTTCAACATGGGGGGTGCGTTCTCAAACATGGCCGCGGGCATGGGGCCACTATTGGCAGCCGTGTCCACGGGAGGGGTGAGCGCCATGGACCCGACCAGCATGGCATCACCTTCGCAAAGCTTGACGGGAGCGCCAGGCCTGCCCTTTCATCTGCAGCAACACGTCTTGGCATCACAGGTAAAACCTGTTTTTTTTGGGCCTCGGCCTACTCCGCGCCTCGAGTGAAGCACATGTTGTAATGTACAGCAGACTGCCGGCCCATGTGCCAGATATTTAAATATGCATGCGTGTGTTTTTGATCATAACTGTGAGAGAGATAACGAGAAACTACGTGTGTGTGTTAATTTTTGTTTTGCTGCCAAATGGGCTAATGTTCAAAGTAAAGTTAGGCAACTGCAACAGCTGACTAATCCATTAGAAACTATCATTCATTAAAAAAAGGATTTAAAAGACAGCGAGCACATTGCAACAACTAGAAGTGTTAGGCAATCCTCTATGCCTGATCTCATTAGTCGGTTTTAGAGCCACATGGCGAGTATTAAAATGCCTTAGAGAAACATTATACTTTAAGAGACAACAAGGTTGTCTTTTTCCATTTAATGTCAAAGTGTTTTAGTTGCACCTCCTGTTGCTTGATTGCAGCAACAGACAATAGGATTGCTTTGTATTTGCATTTCAAATTCTTGAGCGCCAAAGCTGTTTACATGGTGGGCGTTGAAGCTTTGCTGCACAATATTTTGTTATGAATATCTGTGAAAGCCTGTGTGAATGGAGGCATTGAAAACATACAGACTTATAGACTAAATCAAGTTGCACCGTTCATAAGCTAAGTGTCAGACAGCGTGATTAGCAGTGTAACAATCCAACAACAACACGAAACCAACCTTGAGGAAAGTAAAGCAGGTCACTTTAAATCAATTTTTCACGCATTTCTCCACGACATTAATCCAGAACATGCAGATGCAACAGGCTGGGAAAAAAAGTTTATCATCCTACATTTCCTCTCGTGTTTTTTATGTATAGGCCTATCTTTATTTTGGTCTTGGTAGCCTAAATGTTGTGCTGTTATAGTACACACAAATATATTGTTGTGGCTCACACTCATGCTTCTCCGTTTCTCCACAGGGCCTCGCCATGTCTCCGTTTGGCAGTTTGTTCCCCTATCCGTACACGTACATGGCCGCTGCAGCGGCAGCCTCCTCCGCTGCCTCCTCCGCGGTGCACCGGCACCCGTTCCTGAACGCAGTGCGCCCCCGACTCAGGTACAACCCTTACTCCCTCCCCATGACGGTACCGGACAGCACCTTGCTCACCACCGCGATGCCCCCCATGGCCGGCAGCGGAACCGAGCTGAAGGGAGACGGCATTGTCCCGGCCAGCCCCGTGTCTGGTGTCACCCTGGATTCCACATCGGAGGTGACCAGTCACTCGTCCACCATGTCCCCAAAAACTTGCACGGAGAAAGACGCCGCCAACGAGCTGCAGAGCATCCAGCGGCTGGTCAGCGGGCTCGACTCGAATCAGGACAGGCCAAGGAGCGGGTCCCCCTAGGTTTCTTTTTTTTTTTTTTTTTTTTTTTTTAAACACACCACCTGCTTCTCGTCTCATTGTTGTCATGAAAGGTGAAAAAAAGTGTTGACGTTGATGAAGACATTAACAGTAGGACACCCTCGTAGATTCATGCAGGTTTAAAAAAACAAACCACGAACCCACGAACTCTTGGACGTTTTAGTTTCTGAAATGCACTTTGGTTAATAAGCATCTGATATGTATATTTTTTCTTCTTTTGTTTTCTGTTAAATTAAACAACACTTTTATCCTGTCATTTGAATACCGTACAAGTATTGAAACTGAAAAGTTGGCATGGGTGTGACTTGCAGATTTAGGAGAAGTTGCTGCTGTGTCCTGTCTCTGAACTTTATTGTACACGAGGAGAAATGTGTTTTAATATGCACTCTGAATTGATTACTTATTTGAATTCACTACCGTTTAACCTACCTTATAAAGACTGCTGTATTTTGTTGTACACTATTAATTGATTGATTGGCCAAATGTTGCATGCCCCCTAAAACCCCAATGAATGTTATTTTAACACTAAAAATGAAAAGGTTTTGAATATAATTAACACTATAATTAACACACTCCTTTTGCTTAATTTTTTTTTCTTAATGAGGTTATCAATTTCAATACAATTTATTTTTCTTCATGCCTTTTTTAAAATCAGAACTGGCCTATTGACATGACTGGTGCTCCGGGATAAGCTATGGCCCAAGCATGCGGAATTTAGCCCAAATGTCCAACAGGCAAAGGGAAGCAGAAATTGAAATATAAAAAAATAAAAGGTAGTATTGATTAAAAAGGTGTACATAGGAATATATAAAATATTTATGTAATTATTTCATATTGTTATTGCGTGTAAATACAACGGAGTAGTTTGTTTCTAGGGATCTGTTCTTAATTTATTGTCGATATACCTGTGTAAAGATAGTTTGTGGGCTATTATCCCTTTGTTGCCATCTGCATTTATACCCCTCTTAAAATATGGACTTTACTCCTCCCAAAATATCCATTGAGGTAGTTATTCACACTAATGTGCCATTGTATTTTCATTTGTTGTCCCCGTGTGTGAAGTGCTACTGTTTTAAAACGGATTGAAAAGAGACAACGCACTGCACCAGTAGCTTGGGAAAAAATACATCTATTCTTTTCTTGAGAAGAGCAAAAGAAGCGTCGTTGAAGTGTGATAAAAGTGGACTATTTTTTCTGTTATTAAAATACTTTGCGAACCTGATCGTACAAGTGCCGCATAATCGAAAATATGAAGGTTTATTTTGTGTTTCTCAATGGGTTATGTTGTATTAGAGTTATGTCTAGTTTACAACATCGACATCGTGTTCTTGAAAGTTTCAATAAAATATTGAAATGCCCTTTAGTGTGTGTGTGTCCCTCGCTTTAACCCATCACAGATGACAATTACAGAAACGGTCACCTTTGCAAATCTAAAATCAGCTGATAAAGGCTGACACTGTACGAGACATCGTGTACAACATTATTTTTTTCTGTCACCATGTTTCCACTCGGTTTTGGGAGGCCCGCTTACTCCACTTCAGTTTACTCCATGTTCAAAAAGTCCAGATAAGATAACTCAAGGCGAAGCAAAGACCCTCTCAACTCCAGAGATCATACCTGGGATTCCTACCTGGACAAGGGGCCGCGCACTATAATTTAGTGTATTTTAATGGTCTCCTTGCAGGGCATTTCAGTTACAGTACATGTATCGTGGTAATAGACAGGAATACATTTAAACAAAATAAAGAAATCCAGAAAGGTAGGCATATTTGGAATGTATTCCTAAAAAGAAATTACATACAAAAAGCAATTTGGCCAAGGTGAGTTGTATGGTGAATAGCAATTTGAGCTCAACCAAAAGCGCCCCTCAGTCCCTATCAGTCATGCGGGTTTAAATGTTTTGCAGTGTGACAGCACGAGAGGACTCAAATTAGACTATGAAATCCCTTGATGACCCTCTCTATTGCACCTCGTGTCATGAGTTTATCAACACCATATCTTTATTTGTATATTGTCTGGTTAATGTGTAGCGAGCCTGGCGCTGGTGGATGGGTGCGAACGTGACACAAGCAGTCTCAATTGGTCTGTCTTATTGCTCACCTGGCGCCCCCGATGAGCATATCTTCCCTTTTATTGCACGGAAGGCGACAATGCGTCTGTAATCAAACCAAGACACGACGCCCCCAAGCGGCTACAACGCTGGTTTATTTAACCGCACAGCACAACAAACCAAATTCAGATCCTGGGTGAGAACTCGCTGAGAGTTCAGTGATAAAGACGATCTAACCTGGTCACACAGCAAATTGCCAATTCGTTTAATGTGCGGTGAAAAAATATATTTATAATCTGTTCCATACATTCCAACTAATTAAGTAAAATGAATGTGGCTGGTCAACATCCCTGTGCCTGATCACACATATATTACTGTAAGAAGTTATGGCATAAGGAAATTTAATTATTTGAAAGACGAGACTTATTCAGTCGTACAAAACCAAATAGCCTTCATGTGCCAAACATGTCCATTGAATCTCCTTTAGTTGTGGCAACCATACACTGTTAAAAGGTCAACCTGAAGGCCTTTAGTTTGATCTGCGCACCTTGTGTTTATTTGGACTGCGCTTGTTGATTTCAGATATTTTTGTTGAATATTTGCTCCTTCACAGTTTTGACCCTGTTCACCCTCCAGCTGTATCCAACTAAATACGATATTAAACTTAAAAAAGTCCAGCGTCAAAGCCTCGATTTATAGCAAGTTTGTCTGCTTTGGTGCTAGAAGAAAGTGTCTCCTGAGTCGGCTCAAGAGGTTCGATTTTGAATGTTGGACCAACAGGTAGCTTTGACTCACATCACGGGTCAGTAGCGCCATCTAGCGGCACTAAGCCATGAACGACTGGAAGAATTGTTGGGTCTACTGCAACGTTTCTCTTCTAAACTTCACTGTCCTCAATGTGACTGGTTCAGTTATTGGCTGGCGATATTTTTAAAAGGGATCATTACATTTGTTTATCATGAAAATTGATAAACTCTGGTGATTTAATAAATCTATAATTTCGAAATTGTTGTGTGGAAATAAAGGGTATTTCACCCACCGCAAATACTCTGTCCAAATGCAGGGTCACCGATTCTCCAAAAAGATTCAGTGTTTTGTACCAAAAATAGGAAACTACCGAATGCATATATTCAAATCATTGGTTAAATCTATAAACAAATATAATCAAACACACGAGGAAGAAAGAATGGCAATATGACGCTTAAAAAAAGTTATAAACCTCTGTTTAAAATCTAAATCAAATTTTAAAAGTGTTTATACATTTTTTAACATAGACACAACTTGTACTGACTTTACCCAGCCCTGTAGTCAATAACCCTGATTAAGTTATTAACTCCATAAGTAAACAGCCTTGATGGTGGTTACAGTAGGCTGTTAGAAGACCATCTTTTATAAGTCTATTCCTAAATAACTATTTAATGTACAAACAGAATGTTTGATTGAGTAAAGCCGACTAATGTTTCGTGGTAAAATGTGCATCTTGTTAATAGATGTTTTCTGCATCATCAAGTTGCATTCCAAGAATGTGTTTCAACATGATCTCTGATTTCAGATGCTGCCGAGTGGATCATAAATTACATACGGGGGTCGTAGGTGTGTCTGTATACGTTGGAATGGGAGATGTTCGTAGCTCTTTGCTTTTGATATTATAAAGGAGCATATTGATTTTTGCCATAAGTTGATCAGTTTTTGTTGATATATCAGATCTGACATCAGATCTCTTCATTGTGTCTCAGCTTTCACAATGAATGAATTCCATTTTTAAGGTTTAAAAGAGATTGTTTAATCACCTAAAGCACGTTCGGATCAAAACCCTTGAAACGTCCTCGAGACAAAAGTCTGATTTGCTTTTGAACTAACAAGAATGTCTTGAGGTTCTCCATTTACAGTAACTTTTACCAGACAGTTATTGTAACAATATCTAATACTCAGTACGATGAATTTGTACCATAAAAGTTTTCAACTGCACCAACAGTAAACACCTTTAAATAAAGAAAGGTGGTAAACTGAAGTTAAGTGCCTTCAGCAAGGTTTTATTCAAAGCAGTTGAAGAGTGAGTTAATCTGTCATGAACTGACATAACAAAGGAACAGTACAGTGTAACTGCTGGCCAAGACTCTGTTGAGAACAATAACAGCTTAGCTTTTAAATCTTTCCATTGTTTGATGGCAATTACAGTATTAAGGTTTGTATTACATGAATGAAATACTCTGTGCGGTCAGTGTCGTGTTAAGAGCAACAGCAGTCTGTTAGCAACGTATTGTTCTCAACATAATCCGTCTGTTGGCCAGCAAGAAAGGGCACGTTAATGATATTGCCGCTAGAGTATTTATAACACAGTAAAAACAACCTTGCACATGCATTTAAGTGCTCATCATTGAAAGTGACTGAAAGCAGTTATTTGAATTTAGAAAAATGGCCGTCAGAATTTGATGTGCTCTCATTCCACAGAATATTTGAATTGGTCCCAGTGAACATTTTCTGAGATGACTATGGTGTACTATAAACAATCAGCACAGGATGCACTGAGGGATACTTTGATTGTGCTGAGGCAAAGAAACAGTCCAAAATCAGCAATCGAATGTCATGCCACAGGGGGGAAAAAAAGGAAATACGTCAGTTTTCCTGCGATATCATGATGAACAAAAATCTTGCAGATGATAATCACCAGAAGAGTAAGAAGAAAAAAGACAGAGTTTTCATGTATATGTAGTCAGAGTGCTTTGTCTGTTGGTTGAGGGTAATGTGAATTAACTTTCATTGCCATGGCAGCTCACTCTTATCTGAAGTGACAGCGCACTCTAGTGTCCAAAGAACATTACTACAGAAACACGTTTTTGGTAGTGTTCCAATATGTAACTGATGCTTAGTAAGAGTTGATGAAAAAAAATGTGATTACTACATCAAACTCACTAATGATGAATGTATGCATGCATGCCAATCTCAAGATATTCTATATTAAACAGCAAAGGGTTTTTTTTATGAGTATTATTGTGATTGTTGTCGAACTTTGATTTCACTGAATTTGAAAAGTATCAGTACATAGTTTAACTATCGTGTAACGATAATTTACAAATTCAGAGATGCGTTGTATTTCTGGAATGCGCAAAACATGAAAAAGTGGAAAATAGTATCTAATATGCAAAACTACAACTGAAGCGTCTAAGATATACAGGATGTGTCCGTGCTTATGTTAGGACTAAAACATCAAACAGAAAGGTGATAATGAGGCTTAAGGGTTTCAAAGACGTTGTGGAATGAAACTATGGTTTCTGCCTTTGTGATTGTTTGTTTTACAGCAACAAGCCCAGGAGGAAGAAACCATACATTTGTGTAGTGAGAAGGTGCAGCTCAGAATATCACTTCCGAGGATAAAGTTACATTGTTCTGAGGCATTTGCAGCTCACCGACATGCCTACCTGTCAGTCAATGACATTCTCCATTTCTGGTGCTGTCAGCTCTGATTCGACTCAGTCATGAAGCCCAACCCCGGAGCTGTCGAGGTGTGTTATGGCTTGCTCAAGGACATGATAGCGCAAGAATCTGTTGTTGAATCTGTTGTTGAATCTGTTGTTGAATCTGTTGTTGAATCTGTTGTTGAATCTGTTGTTGAATCTGTTGTTGAATCTGTTGTTGAATCTGTTGTTGAATCTGTTGTTGAATCTGTTGTTGAATCTGTTGTTGAATCTGCTGTTGAATCTGCTGTTGAATCTGTTGTTGAATCTGTTGTTGAATCTGTTGTTGAATCTGTTGTTGAATCTGTTGTTGAATCTGTTGTTGAATCTGTTGTTGAATCTGTTGTTGAATCTGTTGTTGAATCTGTTGTTGAATCTGTTGTTGAATCTGTTGTTGAATCTGCTGTTGAATCTGTTGTTGAATCTGTTGTTGAATCTGTTGTTGAATCTGCTGTTGAATCTGCTGTTCACATCACATTACAAAATGTAGTGGGAACATGTTCTTGTTTTTGACGAAACCAGCAGCTGTGCCATGTCAAAAATATCTAAATTGGAATTAGATGCAGAATTATTTGTCTATAGTCTGTCCACGGATTAACTTCGGCTAAATGGCTTCTGCTTTCATGAGGGCACTACATGGGTTTCGTGCAGCTCTCTTTGGCGGATTCACGCCATCTTTTCTTGGAATAATTATCCCTCAGTCTTCGATCCAAGTTAGTCTTGCTTATTTACAGTCAGTGGTGGAGGAGGGAGTCAGATCCCTAAAGTACTCAAGTAAAAGTACTAATACCACACTGTGAAAATTCAACTAAAGTAGTATAACTCCTCTATTCAAAACCTTAAAAAGGGTGTACTTGAGTAGAGTACTTGAGTAAATGTACAATTCCACCACTGCCTAAATAGCTAAACACTTTAAGTCCTCTCAAGAAGTACTGCTCCAGAACCCAAACATTGAAAAATACAGCAAAAGCCTAAGAATAAATATAGGCAGCTTATCTTTATGAAGAAATACGACCACTTACTGTGAATATACAAAATGGCCATGTATTTCTGAAAGTTGTAAAATGTAAAAATACATACATATGCATAGGTATGTGTTCAGAGAAACAGACACTGAAGAAATTCAAGCTTTATTTCAATGCTGCATGTACATTTATCAAATCTGAACAAACTACAAAAAGCGTGACATACAGTAGTATGTTGATTATGAGAGGATTTATTTTTACATAATTAGAGCTTTCTAAACTCCAAGACGTTCTCTGATCACTACTGTCATTTTTGATATGTTGATTTTGATAGAGAGAAATTAATCTTACTGATTAATATACCGGTTGTATGGATGTCATTTATGTTTTTTGTAATTAGTGCAATCTGACATATTACCAAAATGAGATGGTGTAAGAAAATATACAATAAAATGACAAAATTAAAGACATTATTCCAAAATAATATTAAAAGGTTCACTATACCATCTTTAGAACATGAATATAGCAGCAACGTAAAAACCTAGTGGAGTAATGTCCACCTGAGCAGAGAATAAAGTCACTCTCCCTCTGTGTGTTTTGTAATCTGAGCTTCTCTGTGGTTTCTTTTGGTAGCCAGACCGGACATGCATGCAGATCAGCCCCTGTGTGTTTGTGTCCAACCGGCTAGCTAATCGCCGTCGCTCTGCACTGCGCGCTCACACGGTGTTTACCGCTGATAACGCCCTCTTGGCCCTTGCCCTCAGATTAACACTGTTAGCTCTGTCAGCACTGTTAGCACATTCGATGATGCTAACCAACGGCTGTGTGCAGCTGTGTGCAGGCAATCGCGGCTCAGACGCTGAATCAAAGACATGCTCTGAATGCCAAATTCTCCTTATTAATTTCAATAACCTTTTCAACAATGTAGTATATAGCGTACCTGACATTTGCAAACCCTAAAAGATAACCAGATGTATAAGAAAAGCAGGCCACATGTGTGGTATATCGTGTGAGTCATGATGCATTGTTTGCACATGCAAACCCACTGCTTCTCCGTTGTCTTCTACTAAATGGGTTCTTTACATGCTCTTCACTCATTCAAGTTTCTTAAATAGCAGCCCAAATCTAGCCGCAGAATCCCTTCTTCGAAGAGAGGACGTTTAATCTCTACCATCAGCTGGAAGTTTAAATGAGCTGTGGGGAATAGGAGAAGACAGCCATCTTTCTCTCCACAGACCTAATAGTCTCCACCATCAGCAGCACTTCATACACAACCACTGGCTGGCAGATTAGAAGGAAGGCTCACCACAAACACAGACAGACTCACGCACCAGCACGCTAGTGAATTCAAGTCACATGCATGTGCTTTTATTTAAAGTATATTTGTGGAAATGCACAAATTGTAATATATACAAATGCATTCACACATGATGACCTTCTTGGGCAACGCAGCAATCCACCCGCACGCACGCAAACACATTTCTCTTTTGAGCTGGGATATATGACAGCAGCTTTGGTCGCACCACAGCCACCCTCTTTGTAACTTGACATCACTTTTCCAGGTTCCCCTTTTTCATCAAAGAGCTTTCTGGTTGCTTTATACACATCCGTCATCCATGAACAGCACAAAGTCGAGGGCATGGTAAAAGTCCACATCCTCTTCAAGCAGCAAAATCAAAACTTATGCAGAGTAACACTTGTTAGAACACAGGTGGAGCCCTCTATAGGGACTCTTCTGTCGAGTAGTGCAGTGAATCTTGAGAGACAATCCTGGACTCACACACACTCACTGGTTATGTGTACGTGCAAAGCCCTGACAAACGGGGAGCCAAATCCAAACAGCCATGGAGGCTCAGTGGCCCATTAGTCATACAACCATGTGCTCCTCAAACATGATGGGCCAAACTTTTGCAAGGCATGACCAGGAAGAGGTTTCTGATCATCCCCTGAAAGAAAATTCATCCTTACACGCACTATTACCGCTTGGTCTACAAAGCTCTTCAACTATAATGGATGCGGAATGGGAAAGAGCAGAACCGTAACACTCAGTAATCAAAGCCAGAGAGACATACAGTTGTCTACATAGATTACCATTTAAAAACGACTATAGTCGATATTTTTAATAATCAATCCCATGGCTGCTTGTAGCAATCGCTCACATTGATAATATATCCCATAGGAGATGTTAAAGACCAAAAGTAGAGCTAAAATATAGTGAATATTAAACTTAAATTTGCCAGGTGGCAACAAAAAACGACCAAATAAAATGATAATATTTCTATGTTGCTGGATGTGTAAATAAGGACTCAAAACAACAACAAAGAGATGCAAAATGACCACAGTGAGATACAAAAAGACAACAGACGCAGTACGACCACAAAGAGACATAGAACCTCTAAGAGACACAAACCGACTTAAAAAAAGAGGCACAAAATAACAAAAAGAAGCTAACAACTCTAACATCTGTGTGTCTTGCTCCTATGCAGGAGAGTGGGGGCCTTTGCACGTCTGTACCCAGGGGCCCATTGTCTCATAATCTGCCCAGGAGTGCTTTGGTGGGTTTGAGAACCACCAGTCTCACGCCATGACAGTAAGAGATGAAGTGTAAACTACTGTCACCTCACACTCTGCGAGTACTGTTTTACCACGAATGGCTGCAGGGCTTAACAACACTGAAACCTACATCACAGGGAAATATCTAATTTACACAACTGTATATATATATATATAACATACAATAACAACGCCATGCAAGAGCACAGCTGAAGCAAACTTTTCAATCCCTAATGACTAAAAGAAAAACAATAAACTAAAAAATAATGTCCAAGAAGGGGCATATATGGTGCAATAATGCAAAATGCTGGAATAAATATTCCAGCCACACTCACTGTCTGTCCCAAGAGATTCTAAACACCTCCACTGAATGAGAAAAACTGTTCATTTATCAAAGCAGATCAGACAGTACTTGTTGCAGCAGGTAACTCCTCTGTTGGGACTGTGATGGACAATAAGTCATATCCCTTATCCTTCAAGTTATTTTGTATGGTCACTGTGTGTGTTTACACGTTAACCAAAATGAGCTGAAACCAATGCCAAGCTGTGAGCCACCAGTGCACATTGGGATATGTTGATTGGACACACCAGAGGACACATGGCCCAGCTACCCACCCAGCTTAAGTAAAGCATTGTGGGACACGAGTCAAACCCACATGCAGTCCAGTAAGGCAGACATCCTTTCTTTGGCATAAGCCACCAATGGTACAGTGTATGTTGCAGCCCGAGTTACATGTGCCACAACACTATTAAAAACACTCCTCATGTCCAAGTCAAACCAACTGCTCCCCCAAAAATCACACAATTTTCTGTTTTGTATATGATGCAGATTTGCTAAGCAGAGCAGTGTCTTCACTTAGTTACAGAATTTTAGCATATTTGGCAACCTAACAGTGCAATTGAAAGTGCACAAAACTGCTATGAAGGAAGAAAGACTATGAGCAAAGCTTGTCCAAATAGGCAGTCCTGAAACATGCAACATTAGTCATTGCAGACTCTCAACATCCTCTCTTCTCGGAATACGAACTTCTGCCATCAGGAAAAAAAACTCTGTGTACCAAAGTGTTCCAGCCTCCATCAAGCTGCTGAACTCTGATACATCTTAGAGCAATGTGTGATAAATACACAAGCACTTCAGCACTTTAACCTGCTGTGTTGTCAATGTCAAATGTCTCTTACTGTATGTTTGACCGTTGACCCCATGTCTAGCAGCATCACTGCACAACTATCTCTCGGTGCAGTCCGTCTGTTTTCTAGCAGCCTTTATAACTTCCTTGGTTTGGTCTTCTGAGAAAAACCTTTTGGCCAATTTCCAGGAGAAAAAATACTCAAATGCAGAGAGAACTCTCCTCAAAGTGATAAGTGATAGCGAATATCTTTTGGAAACAATCATTCACTATCGTCCCTTCTTGGCCCATAATCAATCAAATGCATTCACTGCCAAAGCTGACTCAGCTTTTTAGCAAAAGAAAATAGTCCTTCCATACTTGGACATTTTAGAAATAGAAACATTGTGGTGTCAATTATATGCACATGGATTTTAACATTATAGATACAGCATAATTGTGTAATTGATATTGATTTCAACATCTTACCCTCATGATCTCCTAATGCTGCCAATAGCAATATCCTTTTCTTACATTCCAACAGTGATTTGTACCACAGTGAAGCTGATCTGAGCAGCAAGTTAGAAGCCACATTTCTCTGTTATACTATTACATACTACTACGGGAAAACTCTGTTCTTCAAGAAATGCTATTACCATTATGACATGAATTTGGTTTCAAGTAAATACTGATTCTGTTGTCTGTGTTCGACCTATGTGATATTTTCCAACCGATTACCTGCAGCAGTGTATGGTTGGTCAGGCGGTGAATTTACTGTAGTCTTTCAAAAGAAACTATTTTTCTGACCAATAGCTCCTCCTACTACAGGAAACACCACCTGCTCAATCAAAATAAGTCACAAAAGTTCCTATAAACATAAATATCATGATTTAACAGCAGACAAATCTCAGTAAACATGTCAAACAGATTAAATTTAACACAACACAAACCAGAACAACTCCTTAAAAGAAAGCCAAATTGTCTCTGTACGTTTTCTTGCGTCTGAAAGTGGAGATGAGCTTATACAAACTGAATAAATACATATATTTAAGTCCAAACCTCTGTCATATTTTCTGAATAAGAAGCAAAACAAACTGTGTGTGATGTTTTGCTGACAATACCTGATCAACTCTAACTTGCCCCCAAAGTATCAGTCAATGCGTATTACCACAGAACAGACTCCTGAATGTTGGCTAGATGAGTTGAGAGTGTGTATTTGTACATCTTACTGTAGTGTAGAGGGAACAGGGTCTTCCACTCCAGACCTCTGTTCAAGGAAGCAGGTTTCTTGGGAAGTTGTGGGTTTCCATCTTGTATACTGCATTTTGAATTTCTTCTTCTCTGAGGTTTAATGGCAGCTGCTTCCTTTCAGTTGCATTACTGCCTCTTGTGGTGATATTCGGCCCTGCCCACTATTTCCAACTACCTCTCATTCTTTCAGTCACGTTTTCTCTTGTCTTATCTTATCGTATCTTTTTACTATCTTTTGATTATTTCTGAAAAGTTTCTCAAGGTTGTTGAATCAGATGCTTAACACATTCAAAAAGAGGAGAAGTTCCTTCCTGTCAAATGACATTCATGACAGTTATTGTATAATACTATTGGATTGTTTCCTTGTATTTCAGAATGTCGTGTAGAAGAGACTGGGATCATTCTTTTGTGTGTAAGGCAACGTCAGGCTCAACATCAGACTAAACATTAGTTCTTAACAATGTTCTAAACAACATATAAATGTACTGAATTGTTATTTATTAAAATAATGGTATCAAATACCAGATCCGATGCAGCTATTTCAGTCGGTATCAGACCGATATTTAATATCAGTATCAGTATCGGTGCATCTCTTGGGTTTTGTGTGTCTTCAGTGTAACCTGGTTACAAACTAAATCACCTGTAAGGGACATTAAAGACACATGAAACTATCACATACATGTTTTAAATACACAGACAGTATCGTATTTTATGGGGCCAGGTTAGTTCTCCACCCAGTTCCCCCCTCAGTGTAAGATTTCAGATGTTATTCTTCTCAAAGTTAAGCAGCGCTTTGGCTTTTATCTTCAGTGTGTTTTCATCACTTTTATGAACCTGAAAGTAACTGTCTGGGATTCAGGGCTGTTCCTGGACATACCAAAGACTCAAATGAGGTAAAGGAAATACCTAATTCATAATTTCTGGATTTGACAGAGCCATAATTTGTGCATTCGAACATGTCAGAGTTGAAGGAGCTTTGACCTCACTGAAGTGAGACATGATGGCCCGCAGGCCCCCGGGGTCTGTGAATGTGGCCATGGCTGGAGCAGACCACACCACATGATTCCCATGCGTATTACCTCAGCCTGGTAGGTGGCTGGCTGTCTGCGTCTGTGCTGCAGTCAGTGTCAGCGTGTCTGTGTATGTTTTTGCTCCTAGGGATTGTGGTATTCTTTCGCTTTTATGGCTATACCGTCAAACATGGTGGTGTCTTTTTTGATTGCATGATTATGTTGGATTAATGCAGTGAATTACGTTTGAGGATTCAGTTACACCTACAGCCACTTCACAAGATCTGCATGCCTTTGTACTTTTTTATTCATTTATTTGGATTGCCATTAGATATTAGCCAACATTCCTGGGGCACACAGGGAAAAAAATACAATGTCACGGGATTATGTAAATTAAACAAAAGAGCACTGAACATACATATATTAAAACATACACATAAAACATGTAATTAAATACAATAAAAGACAACACTAGTCTGTAATATAATCAGCACTTCTGCAGCATAAACACAACTACCTAGTGCACAAATACAACACCATGTATCAGCATGTATCAACACTTCAAACCATTTTTGCAAAGAAGTCTCAAAACCCTAAACTCACTAAACAGCTGAAGTGAAATATGCATATGAAATATCAAGTCAACTTTAATTTATGCTCATGCAAATCCATGCATTTGTTAATTGTTGTACTAATAGTGAACATCTTTGATGGGACCCATTGTGTCATTAGTGATTTAATTAAAAGTATCACTAGAGGGCAGCAGAGGACATGATATGCAGTGTAATACACAGCCTCACATACATGAGCTTCATTTAACCGACTCACCAATATGTCAAGATGAACTAGATCCAGATGTGCTAGAAGTGTATTAATTATAACAGCTTTATTCCACAATATTCCAAAATATAAACTAGTGGTAGATCACTCCTGACCTAGTTAAGAGTTGACATATTTCTGTTATATTACTGTCATTTTGTATTTCTGTAAACATGAATAATGAATCATGAAACCGCTGTTCCGCTGAACCCGGTATACTGACCCATGCCTGCACAGTTCCACCAAGACCTGTTGGGGGAGGAGGAGGACTGTGAGGTAGGAAACAGGGTGGGGGGGGGGGGGGGGGGGGGGGGGGTTCATCAGGAAGTTGGAATGTGGGTCCCTGTGTGTGATGTGATTGTTAGCAGAAACGTGTCAGACCCAAGCCCACAGCCACCAACCCACCACCACCACCACCACCACCACCAACCCTGAGCCCACAGCCGTGCTCAGGTTGTGAAAGTAGAGCTCTGTACGTCTACATGCGTGTGCGTGCGTGCGTGTGTGTGTGTGTGTGTGTGTGTGTGTGTGTGTGTGTGTGTGTGTGTGTATCTGCGTACACACGATATAGCCCTGCACTGCTATGGAGGCCCAGATACCTTATCGTTGCCTTTTCTAGTGGAACAAGGGTAAACTCACTCACGAGGTCGAGGGTGAGGGAGGTGGGGAGTAAAAAGACTCAGGGGGCAGACCACAGGCCCATGTGTGGCCATGCAGGGTGAAACCATACTGGATTAGGAGCGAGTTTATAACTCTCCATCTTTTATGATGGTGGTGTGGGAGTGTTCATGCTCCTCACCAACAAGTGACGCATAAATCAGGATATTACAACAACCTAACCTGCAGTTATACCATTGTTTCTTTACTTTTTGTAGTAATGCTCAGCTTTGTGCCTCTGGTCGTTGAGGTTAAACTGTGTAATTTCTTATACAAAACTATATGCCAAATTTGATTTTGTGTTAATTTGCTGGCGGTTTGGATACATTTTAGATCATGGGGTTGGACTTTAAAGATGCAATCTGTAGAGCTGAGAATTCATAAGCAGCAGAACTTTATCCGCACAGCACTGACTCACAATATTCCTTTGTTTATGTTTTAGAAATAAAATCAACTCTGTTTAACCCATTAATACTGTAAGGTGTGAATAAAAACACATTGGAAGCAGGAATGAATGTATTTATACATCTTTTAAATGAAGGAATATCAAATTCATACTTATTCTGTCAAATTAGGGTACTCCTTCGTGCCACCTGGAAAAGACCTACCCTGAAAAATGCAATCTCTGCAACTTTTGTTTTCCTTCTCTCCCTCTTTCCTCTTCTCTGGCTCAGCTCTTGAGAGCCAAACCGTGGATGGGTTTTCAGCCACAAACCTCACAGCTGGTCTTTGGTGCAGAGCATCTGCGCAGGCTCCCCTTCCCTGATCCAAGATCCTGGCTGGACTGGTGGTTAGCCACACCAGCGCTTTCACCTGCCTGTCTGCTGAAGCTTCACCAGACTTTAAGCTGCTCTAAACAAGCGGTAACATCAGACCACACACTCAATAGTACTGGACAGCCAGGAGGTAGGGAGTATTATGTATTTAACCCCCGTGTGTGTGTGTGTGTGTGTGTGTGTGTGTGTGTGTGTGTGTGTGTGTGTGTGTGTGTGTGTGTGTGTGTGTGTGTGTGTGTGTGTGTGTGTGTGCTTGTGTATAAGTGTTGCATATTGCAAACAATTTTCCAGCATAAAATCCACAAGAAAACTGCTCCCATGGTTGTTTTCTTGTAATCCTGCGTTCATCTTTTATTCACTCCTCACCTGATGCTTCAACCTAACATAACACCCCATTTCACACTATTTTCTGGCACCTTGTCATTTGCAACCTGGATGAGTGGGATTTGTAGTTCTTCAAGAGGAACTTTTCGTGCCACACAGTGTGCTTTTAAGATATGACTTTTAATGGGCTTTAGACACTGCTTGCATCCAGTGGTTTGCTTTTGAATGCTGCAGAATTACAGCAAGAGTAGCAGTGAGACTTAGATGCCACCGGTCAACAGACTGTTGCTTTCTGACTTCTGTGGTTGATGCATTGTATGTCTTCCAGGCTACAGTTAGATTTTATGTTTCAGAGTAAATACTAATTAGCAAGCATGGTCACGGAACATTTTTTTTTTTGAAGTGGGGATAGGTTTTATGTACTTTACAGTGTACGTAACAGGTTATTTGAGAGGCTAACTATATTCTATAGAAATTATTTGATTCATTTTTTTTTAAAGTAGGGAAAGTTATCCACTGATACAGGTTTCCTCTGTCCATCGTTTTCATCAGTTTCATCATTTTGCTGTCCAACGCAGTTAAAGTTCTTTTCACATAATATTTTTTATTTTTTGCTGAACTTAAACTACAATAGATTTTTGCCCCCACTCAGCTGCTCCGTCATGCAGACTACGTGATAAAAACAGTACAATTACATTCTCAGTCAGTGTACTTTGTTTTAATTCTCACTGTTTGTGAGGGGGCTGCAAATGGGAAATAATTTGTCTTATTTGCCGTAAAAGAGGATATAATATGCAGTGTGTATTTAAATGATGTATGTCGATAGCGTTTTATTTTCCATATGACGCATAGACCTCATAGCTTTGTGGAGCATTAGTGTTCATTTTTAATTGTATTTTACTTTGGTGTAATTCTATCGACACGTATTGTATTAGGATAGCGTTACAGCTCATTTGTTTAGTTATTTAAAAAGTCTAAAACTTGTTCACCTTTTATCAATTCATTTCGATTGTAACTGCATATACGGATAATCAATTTTTGTATGTGTTTTAAAGCGAATAATAAAAGCTATTTTTTGATTATTTTAACATTTTAGTTGCACAGCTTATTAAATAAATAAATGTTTATCATGTTAAATGTGCCTTTCTTTTGTAAGAAAGTTTGCATGTCGTGACTGAACAGAGCAGAACAGCTGAACTTAAACCCATTATACACAATGCCGATTTTTTTTTCAGACCGATGGTGTAATTTAACATGCATATTTCTTGATCTTTCTATTTTATATTTTGTCGCTAGAGGATGCAACTCAGTGTGTTATTACACTTCCAAAAGAAGCCATTTCACGCTTTTTTAAACGCAATACAATAATTGACACAATACAACAGGTTTATGGTTCATGGTTTTTACCAAACATTTCATAAATTGACCAAGACACTATTAAACCTCTCTAAATGTGTCCCCTTGTTTTCTTTAGTAGACAAAATTATGATGTGAATTTACTCTTTTGCTTATATTGTCTTTTGCCCAGCTGTTCTGTTTTTTGTGTGTGTTTTATTTAGATTTTATTCGTGTGACGCACCGTGAACGTCTCCTGTTAGAGGCTGTAAGTTAATTACAGTGTGACGCTTTCATGCTGCACCTCTACGTCCACGTCATCTGTTTGTGAGGGTTGCCTTTAACTCTTTAGAATTAACAAAACGTTGCGTTTTGGGTTGTTGAACCATTGTTTTTGTTCCCCTTTTACTTGCTCATTAGGCCTTCAATCAATTCTCACGTAGTCATTTTCTCTTAAATGATGAGCTTCTAATTGTATTATTATTATATTTTTTATTCTCTTCACAGTTTCTTTTATGAAAGCCAGTAAGCAGGACTTTTTTTGTATTGGCACTTCCAACTAAACCTCGTGCAGTTTTCATGCCAATTAGACTATGTGGCTAAAACGGAACCATGAAAACATCTGTAGCTTTACAGCGTATCGATGTACAACCTCTGGACTATATAGACTTATAATAAAAACGTATTATTGAAAATCAATTTGGATTCATCGTAAGATGTTCTTTTTAGAAAAGATTTCAACTTTTATATTGACTTTTCAACGCCAGACAAAGGTTTTAGCTCGTGACACGTGAGCTTAATTTCTCGATAAAATTCTATGGACAAAAACTGTATGCCCTTTTTTAATTGTTGGTGTGACAGCTAATTTTTTCTTTCGCTCCTTTTTTGTCTCTTTCATATAAATGCAGTTTTTCCATTGCTCTATCTGTACTAAATAAATTACCAAAACATGAGGTTTATCTTGGCAATTATCATACAATGACGCTGAAATGTAACATACATTGTTGGTCTAATCTTGGGTCAATTTGTTGGCTTATTCTCGTCACTCTCAAAACGTAGTTAGTGCAATAGGAGCAGTTTTGCAAAGCCCACGTTAATTGTGTTGATACAGTAATAGAGAAGCTTGCCATTAGGAAGTCAGTCAGAGCTCTGTGTGCAGCTGCATGTGTGAGTGTGTGCATAAAAGAGAGAAAAGGAAAGTTTCCCTATACCTTACAAACTCAGCAAAACATTTAAAACTTTGTAAAATGTTACATGAGACTGGGCCTCTACCTTCATTTTCCTTCAGCCCCTTCAGTTAATGTGTTTTTGACAAGAGGTTTCAACATATGTCATAGATTAAAACTTCAGAGGGAATTGTCCAGATATCCAAATTTGAGAAACTGTATGCAGTATTTCTAATTGTTGTGTTAAAATGTTCTTTTGCTACCTTTTCCAAGAGCATGTTGTTGGACAAAAGCTACGACACATTTAGAGGTTGCATCCTCAGTATCTTAAAGATACTCAGTAATACATTTAAATGTCTTCAAATAATATTTACACAAAAAAAATGCTTTACTTTCACCCCCTGCTTTCAACACCAGGCTCACTTATGCAACTGATCTATCATTAATCTGCGTTTCAGTCCTAACCGTCTCAAGAAGTGTGTTACTATTGACAGCCCGCTGATGGACAAACATCCACCTCATGCGGCCTCTCTATATCAGACGGAATCATTGGGAAATTGACTCTTTGGACGCGTGCGTAATGAGATAACCGAAATGCAAATGAGACATTTTACGCGCACACTGCAAGAAATGTCAACTTCAGCAAGTCGTATGTTGTCATACTGCTCCTGTCTTTCTCTAAAATCAAATATGCTACTTATTGGCTGTGGTGTTGTTTCCAGAGAGACATAGGCTCCATACATTCACATTACAGTTCAAGAACAACACGTATAAAAATAAATTTGGGAAGGTACAATTTCTACCAAGGCTGATGTCCTATTCTACTTTTTGTTGAAATGTGACTATTTTTTCCAGAGCATGGTTTAGTATCTCTTGGCACATGTCACCATAACGTCAGCTAAATACGTGTCTGCTGGCGTGTCATGACATGGCTCCATACGTTTTGTTGTGAATTGTGCATGTCGGAACTCCCGTGAAACGGTCTGCGGTGTGCAGAAACCTATGTGAAGCCACAGGCCTAAACATAACATACACCGACTTACCCATGCGTGTGTGTTTTTTCCTGTAGAGACAAATATATCCAATTCCAATCTGCGTCTTCACTTTCTCTCGTGGAGGCTTTTCTGTGCGGGGAAATGCCACAAGGCTTATTCATAACATTCAGAGACAAACTACTTGAGTTGATTGGTATTGTCAGTTACACACACCGATATAATTATAGGGGAAACATATGGCTGATTAATCAATTAATCGTAATTATTAATTCGGCCATAAACGGCGACAACTTGTTGACCTACAATACCTAATGATGCATCTGTCAAATTTAGATATGCTTAATAAACCACATCGTCTGGAGGCAGTGACTGAAAAAGAGGAGGTTGCGCGTAATGGCGCATGAGGAGCAAATACCAAATGGATTCCTTCTACCAGACTGGGATTATGTAGAGGTTTAGTAGAGAGACTGGGGTGAGGGCCCGGGAGGAATTATAATTTGGTGCATAAACCAATGCTATTCTTTCGCAGACGGCTGCCCCATCACCGTCCACCCCCCTTGAACTACGTCGCGGACTCCGCTTCCGCTTCGCACGGTTGGTCAGTGATGCGAAGTGGAGGGTTGGAGAGGGAGCGCGCACGAGAGAGAAAGAGAGAGAGAGAGAGAGAGAGAGAGAGAGAGAGAGAGAGAGAGAGAGAGAGAGAGAGAGGGGGGGGCGTAGAATTGACAAGGCAGAGACTGGGAGAGAGAGAGAAGGGGAGAAGGAGGTGACGGACCTGTTCCTCTGGGACTCGGCTAAAGCTTTACTGCTAGGTGCTACCACCGGGCTCGACTCACTAAACGGTCCTCAGCTGTAAAATGCACAATTAGGCGCCGAGCAGCCGCCTTGTTAGCTGTCACAGAGCGCCGCGAGGATCTCCACGGTCACGGCTCCACTTGTCGGAAATCTGGACTAACTGTGAGAGGAGGGGGAGAAAAAAAAGAAGGATTCATGAAGATTCTGTGCAGCTTTATCGAGCAGAACGCCTGGATTATCTGATTTGGGACGGAGCGTTGAGACATTGCAAAGACGAAGACTGTTTCTCTGTTGTGCCACCACCGTGTCCAACCGTAGCCTGCAACGTGTTTTGTTTTTAGGTAAGCTGATCCCGCTCCGATCCGGATACGTGTGTGCATTGTTGTTGCGTAGAATATTCTGCTCTGCGTTGCAGGAATCGCTTCTCTCTGCAGAAGTGACACCGTCTGAGTGTATAGAGGATTGTTTTTTGGGAGGCTCGGTTGTGTTCCGGACACCGCTATGTCGCGATACGACAATAACGCGCACGTCTTTTGTTTGAGGAACATGAATAGGAAATAGTGTTTCCTAAAAGAGAGGGGGGTCCTGGGGCTACTTCAATGTGCAGCCTTATTCTCCCAAAATAAGTCAGCCATCACACGTTTAATGTAAGGAATAATATCGATTGTGGACTTTCCTTTTATTCAAATGATATCTTTAATTTCCCAAATGATTTGTGACAAGCATCTTGACTTGAACTTCCGAACCTTTAGTTTATTTAAAAATGCAATACAGGTTAAATGAACTTGCTTTTACTCTGAGTTATCTTCAGTTCAGCTTTAGTCAAGTTGATATGATAATTAATGTGTTGTGTTTTCCTTCCTTTTAACTCTATGTTGGTTTTTAATGCTGTAGTTATTAGCTGTGTAGCACACGGCACTTTCGAAAATTACTAACTTTGTGGTCACATACAGAGAAAATAATCCAGTTTATAATTGGCTGTCTATGAATATAAACGTATTTATATCACTCTAACAATGAGATCCAGTCCCACACACTGACAGCTCTGTTTGGGTCTTACAGCTGGGACAGCAGTTTTCGGAGCTCCGGTCATGGCGGACCAAGAAGAGACTTTTGCCCTTGAAAACTCTCCTAGTGGTTCGGATTCAAGGGAAGTACAGTCCGATAATAAATCAGAGAAACAGAACGGGACCTCAAGCAAATCCCCATCAGCTCACACAACTTACATTCAGCAGGTCAGTATCAGTCAGTCTGCAGGCCTCACTTCTCACTGCTTCAGGCTGCTTCCACTCACGTTCACTGTAAAGAAAAATAAATAAATAAATGTATGCACATAGTCGTCCGAACTAGTACTATAAATGTAGTTTTGGATGTTAAAATATACGAAATGTTAAACAAACTGTCTGTCATTGGGATGGATTCATTTGACATATTCTAAGTATATAGACAAATGTAACTTTTTTGGATCCTATATTTAGTCTGTCTTATACTTGTTGTATCACTGTGTTGCTCAGAGAAACTGATTTTAGAACATTTATTTGAGGAGTGAAAAATCAGAAAAATTTAAAAGCAATTTAGTTTGTTTTTTAGACGACATTTTATGATTAAAATTAGACTATACTAATACATTCTGCAGGAACATACGTTAATCTTCAGTCACTAACTCTGGTCTTATTAGTTTAAATGTGTATGGTAAAGGCCCAACAGGTTCAAGACTACAGCATGTCTGAATATTAAACTACTAACAAGTTACACAAGGGTTACATTGTCACTACTACATTATTTATTTTTATTAGACTTAAATGCACAACAAATGCAGTTTTTTCATGTTTCTTGAAATGTAAAATGTGTATTTTACTGACATTAATCATTTCCTCGTTGGCAGCTGAAAACATGCTATTTGACCAACTCTAAAGGCCTCAAACCATGTTAGACACCTCGGCGTGAAATTGAAGTAGGCCTGTTACAGCAATCCCGTGAGCACTTAGGACAGTAAAATGCTTTATTTTGAAGGGAATGGAGGGAATAAAAGTCTACCTGCACGAGAGGGAACTCTGGGTAAAGTTTGACGAGGTGGGGACGGAGATGATCATCACCAAAGCTGGAAGGTAAGAGGACAAGATAAAACAAACATTTATCATTATTATGACACTAACCATGGGGGGTTATTGACTGCATCACTGTTTGTTGATAATTCTAGCCATCGAAGTATTTTGTATGAATTGTATGTAGCCCTGGAATTAACCTCCTATAGCCTATAGGCCCGGCTGGAATTTTTTCTTGCGTGGGGAGATTGGAAATATACACTGTGAGGAACCACAGAGAAAACAACAGAGCATCTGGTGGACGCTTTAGCGCTCTGCGACACCACCATACATTTTAGTCTGGGTGGCCCTGCTGGGGAATTGCAATACTATCGACCAATCAGCCTGAGAGAGCAAACGGACGAAACTGTCCTCAGAATAAATTCCTGCCGAGTCTGATGTCTTTAAATCCAGTCAAATAAACTCATTCGGAGCACATTCTGCCGTTTGCAACACTCTTTTTATTTGTATTCGCGTGTGTGATTGTACGCAGACACTTGTGCAGCAACATCTGTCTCGCTGTGAGCTTCGCAGTTGCCCTCAGACTGCATCCAGTCAAAATAGCGCTCGTCTGCGTGAGTGTGAACTTGCATATATGTATGATGCCCGCTGGTGTCTGCTCCTGTCAAGTTGCCCGCTGGCTCACATGGGTGTAGCTATTATAAATGATGAATATTTATAGTGAAACACAGCTACATTTCATTGTGCTCTCCGGGTCGGGCAGAAGAGAGTTGTTTTCACACAGCTGCATAAAGTCTCCATTATATTCCCGTCAGTCATTTCTCTCGTGTTTTTGGCGTGAAATGATATTACGCAGCAGCTCCCCTTCGTCCCCAGCCCTTCCCTTTGACTCTTGAGACTGCCCAGGCTTACTCACATTATGTGTTTTTCTACAATATGACAGCTACCAAATATCCAGATGATTTACTAAACGGATCGTGCAAAAAAAATTCTGGCCCACAGTGAAAAAGTTTTTTATAACGGGCAGGTCCCTCTCAGACCCAACGCCCTGCCCTGAAAACAGTCGTTACCTCTCCAAACCAAATGTAGGCATTTCATTGACCTTTATAACCATCTCACGCGAGCTGACTGTATGCATTATAATTGAGTTTGCAAATTGTACTAATAAAAAAAGTCATAACCTTTATTGTGAAAACACATTTGTTTTCCTTCACATTTTTTTAAAAGTTTGTAATGCATGTTCGTGCTCGCCAAATGTTTGAAAATGTTTTCCTCTAGAGAGCAGAAATCGTGAAAACACAGCACTGTCTATTTTTGAATGCATGTCGCCTTCTTTTTCCACTGTTTGGCAGAAACAGCCTTCCATATACTGTAGCGCCATACACCGTGTTTTGTCCTTTACAGGCGAATGTTCCCCAGCTTCAAAGTGAAGGTCGCAGGATTAAACCCCAAAACTAAATATATTCTCCTGATGGATGTTGTTCCTGCGGACGACCATCGATACAAATTCGCCGACAACAAATGGTATGTCAAATGTAACAGAAAGAAACGAATTTTTGACAACAATAATGGGGGTCGTTCTTTTGGGGGGTCGCAGCTACTCTCTCTGGAGTTTATTCCAACAGGAAATGTTATATTGTTGTCCCGATGGATGAGAATCGGAAGTGAACATATTTATTCCCTGAGAATTATGAATTGTGTATTTTCGAATGCTTGCCAAAAAATGTTGTCAGCAGGGAGACATTTTTCTGCCGGAGCTGTTGAATGAATGTTGATGACTTTTTTTTTTGTGCTGTACCTGCATGTATGTGCACTGCAGCACGGCTGTTTTTCACAGTGGGGCATACACATTGTTATTTGTTTAGATTCATGTCGATCTCTCCAACCTTGGTCAGGAATGCCTTGTTTGGGTCAGCGCCTTTCAGTGAGAGGATCCTTATAATCACATGCCAATACTGCCGATAATGACCTGTCCAAACCGTGTCCTGGAACTAAATGCTCCTCTTGATCTAACGATGTTTTAAAACAATGTGTGCCAGCTCTAATGTGACCTCTGACCATCCAGAACTAACTCCTCAAAGTATGATATTCCATTATAATTTAATTTATTTCACTTAAATAAGCCCTATATGCTATAATCCAATGTTTGACCATGGAGTAAAACATCCTGGTGCGTTTAAGGCAAATGCGTAAATGTCCTGGATGTCGAGGTTAGCAACAATGTCCTACTAATTAGTCGTTATATGTTTCTTATTTTTAGTTTTGATAAAACTAAATTCGGATATCCTTCGGCACAATTTCAACATTTTGATAATGAAATAATGGCATGACAATGATGGGGAGATTAACATTTTACACTAAAGACCACTTCCATCTACTTTAGCACCTGCATAGTTGAAAGCTGGCATGTGGCTGCCAGTCCGAGGTGTTACAGTGTGACTGTGTTGCTTTGATTCAGGTCTGTGACCGGGAAGGCAGAGCCCGCCATGCCCGGCAGGCTCTACGTTCACCCGGACTCTCCCGCCACGGGGGCGCACTGGATGAGGCAGCTCGTCTCCTTCCAGAAGCTGAAACTGACCAACAACCACCTGGACCCGTTCGGACACGTAGGTGCCTATCATACATACTATTTAACCACAGGTCTGTGAACGGTGTAATCTCCCGGTGCTGCGCTGAAAGTGCAGGACATGTTTTTATTATTGTTATTATTATAGATCATTATTTAAAGTTGAAAGTTTTACACTTTTAAGTTTAGTTTTTAGGTTTAAAGTGTTCAGGTGTTTTTGTTGAGACTCTTTGCATATATTTGAATTGTAATTTATGTCCACATTAGATTAAATTGTAAAATTAGATTAAAGGTAATTCTCATCGCACATGGGCTACAGGAGACAACTAAATTATAATTCAACTATTGCAACTTCGAGTTTAAAGTTCATGATTTGAAGATAATGAAAGATACAACGGCCCCCCTCCCACTTGCTTGTAAAACAGTGATTTACAGGTGCCATTGCAAGGCTAAATGTTTTTAGATACACTTTACACCAGGCTCTATAAAGTCACCGACGTGAAGCTTTCCCTACTTTCTTGTTCATTGTTCTCTCTTTCTTTGTTTAACTTTCTCTCTTAATGTTTTGCTCTTCAAGTGGTCATTTTTCAACCACAGAAGAATTTACTTGTGGAGTTTCTTTGAAACCATATTTGTTACTGTTGCAAAGTAAAAAAAAAAAAGACTGTCAGGCAAAGAGATCAATTTTAAAATAACAGAACAACTATTGACTGAACTGTGTATTGTTGTGGTTCATTCTTCATTGGAAACACAATTAAACCAGGGAGGTTGAGTTAAAAGAACAAGACATCAGATTAGCTGCAAGAACAATGTACAACTGTTTCCATTTAAAAAACTATAAATATATCATTTTATCCTTTTAAAGTAATGCACTGGCATAATGAAAACTATGAGTCTCTGTGATAAGAAATAAACAGGAATTTCTGATTTTGATTCTCAACTTGTGCTCCCAACACAGAAAATCATTTCACTTCAGACTCTTTGCCATTGTTGATAACATATTTGGTTCCAGAGTCCTCTTTAGTACCTTTCATTGCCCAGGTTTATTATAGCACCCCCTATATGCATTAAAGTTATAGACCTCCTGGCAGTCATCTTAGAAGGGAGCAGTTGGGCATTTTTTTTAGGGAAAAGGAAAGAGGCAATGGCACCCCTCCCCCCCCCCCCCCCCCTACCAGTTAGGAACTGTATGGTACCCATTTCCGAACTTAAACTCCTCATTATTCTGCACTCACTGTCTAGCCCCAGGCTTTTGAGATTCTGTCTTGAACAAACATCACTTACTTCATCAACAAATGGGCATGTTGGCGTCAGGTTTCCATAAAATACTAGATGGGCATACTGAGGCCAATTTAGATCTCTTGTTGTAGAAACGGAAAAGTTACACAATTATCTCTCTTACTAATAGGCCCAGTCATTAAGGGGGAGACGCACTTATGAGTTTTGGCAAAAGGTACATCAATAGCTATTCTGGTTTTAAGGAGGTTGGTTAAATTGTGTGGAAAAACACGAGAAATTGAATTAAGTTAGAAATGATTAGAAGTGTTAATCTTGATTAGAGTTGTTAAGCTGAAAATGTTTCAAATCTGTAGGGATGAGGCAAAGGTGCATTAATGTTGCTTTTCATAAATATGACATTAAGAGGCAACACTAAAACATTCAGTCTTATGTTGGAGTGACAATGTTTAATTTATTCCAATCACCAGTCCCGCTAAATGCAGATTGACACTTATTTACATAGCTACAGGTACTATCATACTGCATATGTATTTCTACTATCTATCCACATGGCACCTAAAGTGGTTGTTGCCTTGCCAAAACCCAGCTGGTGAAATGAAATTGGAGCTCAGCTGGAATGTAAGCAGTGTTGTGCATTTTGGGTTAAAGTGCATTTTTGATTGGCTGCAGTGGTTCCTGGCTCACCCTCTTTCGTGGTGGGAGACAGCACCCTGGGATTCATAAATGAAACGCTGGTGGCTGGCCAGAAATATATTCCATTGGCTTGTTGGTCCAGCTGGTTGAAATATCTTGTAGATGACTTATAATTACTAGCAGTGAGACATGGGACCAAAACATCGCTGAAGTAGAATTGACCAATTTAGGATAGCCAGAAGCAGTCGTTTTTTTTTTTCCTCTGTCTGGTAATTAGACACACCTCAGCTGACTGAGCTCACTGTTGTGAAGGAGTCTCATAGGAAACAAGGGAAACCAGAGTGTTTGTATACAGTTCATGGTGTAGCTTTATTTCTTATTCAAATGTTACATATGTCAACTTGTCCCCGAATTTCTTTCAACTAACTTGCAACTGCAAATATATCTATTTCTAAGAAAGGATTACGTTTTTTAAATGAGGTAATCATATAGTTTTGAGCAGGATGGTGTTTGTTTTTTGCAGCTTTGTATTCATTGACATGTTGAGGCAGAAACAGTCCTTGCCGTAGGCATCACTGCAGTATCTCTTGTATCGAGGACATATGTCATGGGTTACATTGACACAAATTGACATTGATATGTGTGTCAATTTTTGAAGTATTTTAGATGTTGATCATATCTAAGTCTCAAGATAAAGGTCAATTTCTCTATACAGTTTATTTCATTGACAATTGCGGTCGAAGATAATGCATTTTGAATACGGCGTGAAAAATGGTTTTATTTACCATTGAAACATGCATGTTAATAAAACACTACTACAGTTTTGGAGATTAATGATACAATTTACAGCTATTATTACTTGAGTGTTTAGGGTTTAAGCCACTTTATTACACCATTACATTTCATAAGGAAAGGTGTGTTTTTATGCACTACATTTATTTGACAGCTACAGCGTATTAATAGGGACTTCAGCAGTGCAACAAGTAGTTAAAATGAGCTTCACCATGACCATCTGCAACATAATAATCCATTGGTAATATACTGTATACAACAATACAAAACCCTAAGGGGCCATTCTGCATAAGAAGTACATTTTCTGTTACTTCTGTACTTTTACTTAAGTAAAACTTTAAATGCAGTACTTTTACTTGTAATAAAGTAGCCTCATACATGTTGTATATAGGTCTTAAAGCACTGTACTACAGTGCTATCTTTTTTTCTATATTTGAATTCCTAAAAATCATTTATTTTTGTCTCAGGTTTCATACCAAGCTGCAGTTTTTGCTTTGATCTCCCTGTCAACTCCTGGAATATTTCTCAGTGTTATTCATCTCCCTCCTCAATTTGCTCCTGCACTCGTCTCCCTGTCTTCCCACACATGTTTTGGCCGGGAGGGTGGAGTGTGAGGATCGCACTGTTTATATTTGAATGGCAGTGTGCGATGAGCAATAGATGATGGTGTACAAAGCCTGCTGATCCCGAGGCTCGGGGAAACTCTCTGATGTGGTGGAACTTGAAAGCAAAGGGCAGCGGCTCGAGACCCGAAGTGATCCCTCACTATCATTAAATACTATCATCCAGAGGCGGGGGGAACAGAGATACAGGGACCCAGGCAGGGCAGCGGCTGGGCCAAGGAGACGGGCGTGTGCTGGGGCCCCAGTGGGTGGTCCACAGCTAACCCCCTACCACCACAACCCCCCGTACTAACACACGTACTGGACTTTGGGAACCCACATTCAGCGGCCCATGCAATGTTCCAGGGTTAAACGTGCATTGAGATATTTCCATGCAACTTCTAATGTGTCACAGTGGTAGACATTTTAGCTCCTAAAACTGTGCAGTGTGGTGAATGGCATGTTTGCATTGATTGTTGTGGTTTTGTCCAATCTTGGACTCATCTCTGCAGACCTCAAGTAAGCACTTAATGAATGCATGCATGGGAAAATGTTTTGTTTAACCTACTTTTCCTTGTTTTGAAAAGCTCTTTTCACTGAACGTTTATGGCCTCATTTACAAATCCAATAGTGCGGCTTGATAGCTAGGACATGTTATTTTTTCATTTGCACAGTGCCATAACTTCACAACACAGTCCACACTTAAATATGGAAACCAAAACAGAGCTACAAATACAGCAGGCAGATTTAGTTTCTCTGAGCCTGAGACTCTTCTGGTAAAACTATTCTCACCTCAGAGCAGAGCATGCGGTCTTAAAACCCCTTTTCCTGCAAATAGTTTTATTTATGGTAGATTGTAAAAATTTGCAAACGCTTAGTTTCCATCTGCAAGTCATCCATCCAGTCTTCAACAGCCTGCTTATCCAACCAAAGTGATACAAATCAGCCGATATTGTCCGCAAAGGGTCAGTAACTTCCATTAAATCATATTGCATCTGCATGGTGCATTGCAGGCAGTTTCTGCCCATTACAAAAACCTATTGCACCATGAAATGAGATCAAGTTCAGCTCGAAATTGATAATGGACTATTGTAACGTCTATGTCAGCTTCTATGGTTCACTTGGCTCTGAGAAAGGACTCGGGACTTGTATAGGATGCACCCACAGGTACTGGAGGTTAGGGCGATCCCTTGTTTCCTCTCATGTTGGCAGTGAAAGGCAGGTACAAAAACAACCTTTAAGATAACAGATATAGGAGAAAAGCCCCTTTTTTCAATCTTGAAATGTAAAGTGGATCTGAAGAAAATAAAAAAAAAACATTAGATTTCCTCGAGGCTGAAGACCATGACTCCCTAGTCTGTCAAAACAATTAGACTTAAGTCCCACGGATGAGAGGGCCTCAAAAGAGAAGTTCAAGGCTCAAGTTCAGCTGTGCGGACCGCGTCTTAATGTCGCCAAGCTAGCCACGGGTAGTAGTCATCACTTAGCATAAACTAGGTTAGTCAGGTTAGAGGGCAACAGGAGAGAGGACATCACTGTCTATCACTCTCCTCATCTACTGATAGTACTTCATAATTGAAATATAGTGAATATTATCCGTAAACACACAGTCATGAGTTTGGAGTTAGAACTTTTCTTTGAGTTTTGGCTGGGATAGAACTTACTTGTCAGAAGAAAAGTTCAAACAGGCCATCTACAAAAACTAAATAAGAGTGCACGTGGCCCAATTTCATTTGAAACATTTATGAAAGCAATAAAACTTGCATTTAAAAAGTTTGACCTTTTAGTCAAACAAGTCATTTGTCCAAAAAAGTTAAGTTGTGCAGTTTTTGACTGAGAAACTTCATCTTAATTGAATCTATTGGTCGTCTGTGAGATTGATGAAGTATGTTGCCTTGGCCAAAGTAGCTGCCAAGCCTTTTTCTTTTTTTTCCCCTCTAATGTCTGAATTCATGCACAAATTATGCCAATAAAAGTTCTCACTTTTCTGCATTGAATGACCCCTTCCCCTTCTTTTATCTTTGTTATTAAGCTCACCCATATCTGTTCATGCTACCTGTATGTCTTTACATTTCCTTTTGGTACATGTTATAATGAAACTGAGCCCTGAAATGTATTGCAACACTGGTGGAATGATTAGCCTATAGGCTTTGTATCAAATGTAGAAAAAGTGGGAACACATGAGCAGCAAAAACCTTAACCTCAAAAGTAACAAAAATAAAGTTTGAATGCATGCACTCAAAAAAAGGGATGTAAGGGGAACTTTAAGTTGTTAAGCTTCAGGAGCTGCTCCAAGACGTTTCCACTTCAAGCAGCCTCGAAGAAAGTCTAATGTTAGACTCTGTCTCTTCTGTGAGGTTTATTTTTAGAAAGGGCGTCTTGCTGTGATGACACGTAATCAATAATCTAACACTAGGCTGCACTTTTTCTCTTTTAGATCATCCTAAATTCGATGCACAAGTATCAGCCGAGGATCCACATAGTGAAGGCAGATGAAAATAACGGCTTTGGCTCCAAAAACACGGCCTTCTGCACTCACGTCTTCCCCGAGACAGCCTTCATCGCGGTTACGTCCTATCAGAACCATAAGGTAAGTCCTTCAAGGGCAACTATTGGATTTAGTTTTGTGTTTTTATTGCAGTTCTGCGACAGAGTAACTAGCAACTTTAAATCCACGGTGTATTTCATGAGGTGATTTAATTGTAACAATGTTTTGAAAATGGAAAACACGGAAAACAAACGAACAGAACGATATATTGTTTATTACAAAATTGGACAAACTGCAGACTTATAAAGTCCAAATTTCCCTTTCAAACTACTACTAATGATAATACATATTATTATTATTATTATAAATGTATTGATTTCACACAGACAATAGTTTTAGTTTTGCCCATTTTTACGGAATTTTGACGGCAAACTGGATCTGCTGATTGCAGGAGAGAAAATGAAAGGCGCTGTTAAAGTGAAGCCTTGTCACTGTCAGCTGAAAATCTCTGATATCACATCGAGTCACTGACAGACGAGAGAAAACTTCAGATACCCGACTAGACGACGTCTGACCTCAAGAGACTCTTTTCCCCGAACAGGCTCTGTAGAGCGAGACAAGCTGCAGATAAACAGCATTTAAACCTCAAGAGAAACTGCACCGACGCATCGTAACAATAATAATAATAATTAAATTACTTAATAATAAGTTTAGTTCGTTATTTGTGATATATGATGAATAATTGTTCGAATTGAAACCAAGCATATTTGCGAACCTCTTTATGAACACTTTCAAATAGTTTGTGGAAATGATTTGGTTAAAATTGGATTTGTTTGTTTTGAGTCCGTTTTACAGTTACAGAAAAAACACAGCGGGTATTAAGTTGTTTACGAGTTTATCTGTGGGTTATTATTTATATACTACATCTATTTATTCAAATAACCCTTTGCGTGTTTGTGACAGTTGGGCAACATAAAGTTTTCAAAAAAGTTTACGAAAAACGGATATGTTGGTTTGTAAATTCTTTAAAATAATATAATACATTATATTATAATATAATATATTGAATATAAGTAATACACTGTTTAAATGTCCACCTATATATATATATATATCTTTTTTTTTTTGCTCTGCAGTGAGTTGACGGTGCAATAACGTTAATATAGAGTACATTACAATACTTGCGCACTAAGGTTTAAGCGTGTAAAAGCTGATAATCTGGAAGATTTCCGTTTAATACATCCATTTAGAAAAGGCTTTTAATAACGTTAAATTAAAGTTGGATGAATGTGTGATTTCTTGAGGCCAGGCAGCCGCACAGTTGTTTATTATTTAGACTTGCTGGAAAGAAGCAGAAATAAAACTCAATATTTACTCTGCAGACATTTCTTGGGGGAAATACTTGGGAACTCAGTTATGTGTAAACAGCGTCTGTTTGACATCATTTAACCAGGTCGTCCTATATGTTCTTAGTTTAGAGAATATGGGAGTGAGGGGCGAAAGCTCCCCGCAGCCAATCAGACGTCTCCGCGCTTCTGGGAACAGGAAGCACAAATGAATGACACGCTGTAGAAACCATTCATTATTTTTCAAACATGTTATTGGGGGCTAAGATCGTAACCCCGGGCTAATTATTGGGGCTTTCCAGACCTGCTGAAAAACAAGCATTTGTGATTTGCAGGCACTTTACCACAACTGTCCAATCAAACAGTCTAACATCTGCCAAAGCAATATGTGCTGCAGGCATGTGTCCAATTCACCTGTTAGACTCTCAGCTAATGAAAATGACCAAAGTCTCTTGTTTCAAGTCTTTCCTGTCACTAATTAAAAACATTTTTTCCAAACTGTGTTTTCTGAAATAATGTGTTTTCTTCAGGAATAAAAAGTGAAAAATGAATGGCCGGCAACTCCATAGCTTATATTTAAGTTATATTTCATACATTTTATTTTAAGTATTTAAAAGTTATTCTATAGGCTGAAATAGCCAAAAGCATCTGGGAATATGTTCACAGGCCTCCATTATTTTAATGAGCATCTTTGGACTCAGACTAGTAAAACTGTCTTTGAAGCTGTGAATGAATTGTGCCTTATTGTCTTGAGTACTCCCAAATTATTATTTTTAACAGTAATCATATTCTGTGCTCTGATTCTTTCCATGCTCTGAGTCCAGTCAGTAGGAGAACTCACATGTGTTTTGCAAAATACATTATTTTCTTTTTCTGTAAACTGAACTCTGGCTATCACTTTGGAATGAGTAATTATTTGTCTAGCAGCATTTCTTCTTGGAACGCCCACAGAGGGTAAAAAGAGTGCAACAGGACTCTGAACTTTTTTTACTCCCTTACTTTAAAAAAAAAAAGATGAAACAAATGTAAATGCTCTGCCAGGCTGCGTGCATTAACAAGAAGCTAGCAAAGTGTCACACAAGAGATTTTACAAGGTTTGGTGAGAGTGTCAGCCAGCGTGCAGACAAACCTCCAGTCTTGTCAGAAAGCTGGAAGCGCACACACAGGCTGCCAACTAATTACCTGCCAGAAACCACTGCTCATGAGAGGGATATCCCTGGATTGTGTTTAACCTCTTTGGGATTAACTTGCTATTTCGGGGTGTTTCTCTGCACATTTGATATTTACAAAGACATTTTTACAAAAAACATAAAAGTCGTATGATAAATCGCAGTATTTGCATCTTTCAAGCATGCGCCATCTGTTAAGGCAGAGATCGTTACTGTGTGACATTATAAATTATGCAATGAAAATATGTCTTATTGAGACATGATTTATCCAATCGTTTAGTTTAGGATCCCTAAAAGCATCTTAGGTTTCTGGAAATGTGATCCATTATTTCATTCTCCTGGGTAACTTGTGAGCAGTTAAATGCATCCAAGAACACTTCAAAACTCAGCTCTACAAAATCACGTTATAATACTGTCATCATATGAGCCTCAAGCTAAAGAGGACGTGTCTCTTGTGAGAGCATAGCGGATACGGAAATGTTGCATTTTCTTGGTTTAAATTGCTCCTTATTTATGTACAAAAATATTGATTCATGTGTTAAGTTTTAATTTGGCCCATTCAACTTGTAGAACAATACTTAAAGATCTTGTAAGTGACACGGACACAACAAATGGCTTTCATTGTCCAATAATATGTTACCAAGTGTTATTGCTTTTTTTTAGATAACCCAGTTGAAGATTGAGAACAATCCGTTTGCAAAAGGCTTTCGTGGAAGTGATGACATGGAGTTACACCGGATGTCCAGAATGCAAAGGTAACGATATAAAACGTTATAAAGTATGACATGTATAATCTATTTCTTTAATTGATCCTGGGCTCTGATACGTGGAAACTCTGGCAAGAAAACGAAATGATGTTTAATGAATATGTTTCAAGGATTACTGAAATCTTGGTCACACTGTCACTTAACAAGCCCAACGTTACAGTAATCCTTCAATCACCCAAAAGTAAGCCAGTTATGAGTGTTATTTTCAGTGAGTGTTATTTTCAGTGACGTAAGTGTACTTCTTGATCCTCGGCCAGTTTTCATGCTGAAGACTTTTATGGCTGATCTGGCAGAACCTCTGAAACACGACTGCAACATCTCCCTTCCAGACAGCTCTTTCTACCAGGATGTTCCAACTGCTTGTGTGTGTGTGTGTGTGTGTGTGTGTGTGTGTGTGTGTGTGTGTGTGTGTGTGTGTGTGTGTGTGTGTGTGTGTGTTGAACTGGTTCTATGGCTTGGTCCTGCAGCCAAGGCAATACACGACCACATTGCTCTCTCACTATGATTCAGTCCAGATGAGGGATGGAGCATGCGTCCGCACTGCGTAGAAAACACATTTTCAAAGGAGAATATCTGGTTTTGAAACTCACGGCCCTCTCGCCTCCCCCCTTTTGGGCAGCCGATACAAACGTGTGGATTCAAGAAATCCCAAATCATGGGGGGGGGGGGGGGGGACTGGAAAAGCTGTTTGGCTTTCCACAAGGTGCTAAAAATCCAGCCTCCTTGCCATAACCTTTATTCTTAGCCGCAGAATCAAGGTCTTTGTAAGCAAGCGTTTCAGATTGATGTCATGGTTTATGCTGTGGAGAAAAATCCCTGGATATCCGGGAAGAGATTTCTGTCCTTTCAAGTGCTTTTTAAAAAATAACACGCTTGATTGTGTCAGACACACGTTAAGTTACTTTAAGTAGATGCATGCCATAATTTAATACGACGTTTTGAGTGAAATCCATTTCACCTATCAAAACTCTCAAATGTATAGTGTATGGTGAGAGTCCAAAACCACGCTATCAATCTTACATGCCATTGTCCAATCCTGCCGGGTACAGTAAGCTACGCACGTCTGCTCTTGGTTACAACGTTGAAGGGAGGGCTTATTGCAAAACGAGGTCACTGTTTCAACTGAGGAGATCCCTGAAATCAAAGAACCCCAAAGCAGCAAAAATGATCTATTGACGGATCCTGTGGATTAGTAGGAGTGAAATACATGCTGGCACTTTCACTGGGAAGTGTTTCCCTCTCTCTCTGTGTGTGTCCTAAGTGGGTGTGATTCACTGATGGGGAATGTTGTTGGTCGTCTTTGAAACACGATGTATCGAACGGTACAGAAATAAACTATTTATTTGTTGTTTTTTAACAAACTGTTTTATAACAAGGCAACGAGGCAACAGAATTACTAACAAATGTATGTGTGTGGTTGTTCGTGTGTGTGTCTGCACATAGTACCAAGGAGTATCCAGTAGTGCCTCGCAGTACAGTGCGCCAGAGAGTGGGCTCCAGCCAGAGCCCGTTCAGTGGGGAGGTCCAGGGCATGGCCACCCCGAGCGCACTGAGCTCCCAGTACTCCCAGTGTGAGAACGGGGTCACAAGCACCTCACAGGACATTCTGCCTCAGTCGGGCTCCTACCCCCTGCCACATGAGCAGGGCCAGGAGTACCACTGCATCAAGAGGAAAGGTAGGAGGCACATATAGGAGACTCTAGTTCTATTGCAGTAGTAGCTGCCTTTGCAAGCTGAGCCTTATTAATTAATTGGGTAAATACTCTCAGGCCATAAACCACCCGTAACAATGATTAGTAAGGGTCACATATGTTAGAAATTGTATAATTACCATATATGTGGACACACATGTCTATTTTTCAAGTAGATTAAGGCCATTCTCACACAGATTTTAAACCAAATTATGCTTAAAGTGTATTTGTGTATTATTCAGGAACAGCACTAATGAATCCAAACAAACTAAAATATATAAATATGCCTGATTTAACCAAAAGTGACACATTTTCATATGCAGCCCCTTAACAGGGAGTACTGGTATGTGGTAGTGTACACAAAACTGTGGAAAATTAAAATGCGGTAATGAACCAGCATATACAATAAAGGATGTAAAAGGGACAATAATCATCCAAAAAGATATCAAACATTGTGTCTTTAAGTTAATGTGCATTCTATGAGACATTTACATGATTATCATTAAATTAATAGCAGAATAGTAATTATTTGTTTTAAAGAATTAAAGACAATATTTCATCATTCCAAAAATGTTTGTGAGATGATGATGGAGTGACTGCACACTTGTATTTACTTCATACAACTTAAAGAAAACCCTTGAGTAACACTGTTCTGTAACTCTGTAATTCTACCTGTAGTGGAGGATGACTGCCACTCAGGTGAGCAGAGCTATAAGAAAGCCTATCTGGAGAGCTCGTCCAGTGAGGAGGACCATTACTACCGTCCCGTTGGCTATGCCCAGAGCCTCGGCCTGGCCGGCGGGCCCTACCGCAGTGAATCCAGCCAGCGGCAGGCCTGTATGTACGCCAGTGCCTCGCAGGGTGCTGAGCCAGTTCCTAGTTTGGAGGACATCAGCTGCAACACTTGGGCCAGCGTTTCACCCTATGGGAGTTGCTCCGTCACCACCATGCAGCCAATGGACCGGCTGCCCTACCAGCACTTCTCCGCTCACTTCACCTCAGGGTCTCTGGTGTCCAGACTTGGCGGGGTCGGGGGCCACGCCTCTCCGCAGCTGGGCGATGGCCACCACGCTGCCATGTACCAGAGCTCCATGACCCACCAGACTCTGGGCCGCCAGTGCAGTCCTGGGGCTGGGATCCAGTCGCCAGCAGCTGGCCTCCAGGGAAACGAGTACCTCTATACACACGGCATACCACGTACACTGTCGCCACACCAGTACCACACAGTACACAGCGTGAGCATCATGCCAGAGTGGAACGAGAACAGCTAGAGCTTTTTTTTTTTTTCACACTCAACAGATAAAAATATGAAAATGAAAAACAAAAAGGACCAAAACAAGGCAGGGTTTAGATGAATTTATATTTATATTTTTAGAGGATGTGTTGCTGATCATCTTATTGAGATCAGTGTTGGTTCACTGACAGCAGTGGATATTGGTAAGATTTTGTTAAATTAGGAAAGCAAGCATCTTATCACTTAACTTGTGACAGCATCTGCACTTATAAGCAAATAACACAAACATGAACAAAGAGGAGATGGACCAGAACATGTGCAAAGACTGCTCAAGTGCAGAGAAAGCGAACACAGTGGAAATTCAGACGCTGCACCGAAGAACACAAAAAAAGGCTCAGTTGCTTTGCCAGCGGTCCCCAAGTTCATGGTGTTCTTGTGCGATAGTGTTATTTGGATGTCAAAGTAAAAAAACTCTTATTTTGTATTCATGTCCAGTGTTTGTGTAGAAAAAAAGATGTTTGTCTTCTTTGTCACATTATCCAGAGTTCTCATTTTCTTTCCTTTTTTTTGTAGTTAACCTACTTTATAGTCAAATTGCAATAAGTTCAGAATGAATGAGCAGATGGGAGCTTTTGTTGTGTCTCTTGGGAGAATTAGCTTGCCCTTAAATCAGTCCTGTAGCTGGGTACATGTAATCTTAATGCCATTATGAGAAACAAGACAGTAAAGCTCACAAGTAGGACAGAACTTAAATTGAATAGTTTATTCATGCATGGACATTTGGAGCACACACCCTTTTCTCAGTGTTCAAACTGGAAACAGTGTTACAACAAAGCAGCGGTGAGCTAAGAGGAAGCACAACAATGTAGCCAATGACATTTCGGTGACATTAAAGAATACAGTAACAACCTGGACCTTATTTCCCCTGTTTTTGCCATCACATCCAAAATTGAATCAGCTACTTGTTTGCAGGGTGCACTGCATTGAAATGTAATCCACTCAATCCGTGAAAACAACACTCAAACCCTGAGGAACTGATCAAATGTTACTTGACCTGCCTACATCCAGCTCTCCTATTCACCGTCAGATATTCATACTAACACAATGGCGCCCATTTACAGATTTTCGGTTGCCTTGTTGTGGTGTTCTTCTGACTTCAAGTGGCCAAAAAAATAAATATGAATGCAGCTTTAAGGGGTTGCAATTATTGGATCACATCTACATAAAGACTAGTAGTTGGAATGAGACTGTCATTAGGTTGAAAAAGCCATGTGTTGATCAGTGTTTAAGTTTGAGATAGTATTGAGAAATTCAGATCAGAATACCAGATTTTTGAACATTAAACCCAGATTTAAAACATGTTTTTTGAAAAAATTTGCAAACACTTTAAATTGTTGCTTTGGGTTAACATCATAAATAATGCAATTCCAAAAACATGCTCCATTTTAACAAATTGCCACAGTTGCCGAAACACATTTCAGATTTAATTTACAGCTTTCGGTACATTGCGCAGTACAGTACAGCGAGAATAGAGGAACAACTGACATTAGTTATAATCCATAGTGTAGTGCAGAGGGCCCATGATTGACAGTGTGCCATCAAAAAAACAGCTTGCAAAATTAGAGAACTGCTATTTTATTTTTTTGTTCCAAATTCTACAATCATATGAAGTGGAACTATGGCACCATGCAAATATTTTCAAGAAAATCTGGTCTGAAAAAAGAGTCAGTGTACAGCCATAAAGTATTTGAAATGTTACCCCGCTGCCCATTCTGACCCCATCCCACTTTGTGATGTTGACACACCGGTATTATTGGTTGGCAAGAATACATTCATGGATGCTAACATGCTACCTGGCATTCAAAGATGGCACTTCCACCACAGTCTGTGTTGTGCATACATGTCGCTTGTTACATCGGAAGAAGTCTAAATCTAAATATTAGTAATTATTTGGATTGTTATTATTTGGACCATCCATTGGGGAAATAGGTGTGCCAAACTACAGCAGTGCAGTATTTATTGTAATTTCAGATAATTCAGATTCTTTGCATTTTAAAACACGGTAAATATTGTTTGCCCTCTTTTCTTGACATACGGTAACAACCCTGCAAAGTTTGAAAGAGATTTCTTATCTTTTTGTATCAGCTCTAGTTGTGTGTTTTATGCAGTCTCATGCTTTACTCAGTGAATGTGTATGCTCCCAAATATTTTGTATTAATCCCCAAAATGGCACTTCTCTGACAATCAAGCTAAATCGACATGTACCACACAGATTGTAAATTTGAAAACGTCAACAAAATGTACTTGAAACACATTATGAAGCAGTTTCACCATACAGATGAGTGTATGTTAGAGGTATGTGTATAGTTGATAGAATACTATTTGTCAATAGTATTTATTTTTCAACTATGTAAATTAGCTTGCTCCTGCATGTGTCAAAGATAGATGGTCCCATTTCTTTTTTTATAGCCTGTTTTTTTTTATGATTGTTTATAGGATTTTCTAATCATACTTATATAGAAATCAGGAGATTACTATACAGCTGTCAAAAAGCTATCAGAATAAGATTGAAACACATGGATAACTTTGTAAATACACATGTACATAACAGAATACCTGCAATAAATTTAAAAAAAAATTAAGTGGTGTTCTTTTGTCTGTTCGTGCTAAATTTGGTTTTGTATTTTTCCAGATATAGTTATGATGTCTGAACCCCACAAGTGAATTGAACTACTTTGGCAGACTTCACCTCCTCTCTTATGTTGGCATGTATTACTGAGTTTGACTGACTCTGCTGTTTGCCTTGCTGCATCTGTCAGGGCGGGACAAATCACATCTTTATCATTGTTGTTCTTATCTGGAATCTGGGGATCTCACTCACATCTTACTCAGAAAGTCTAAAAACACCTGAGTGGGTGTGCAGGGCATTTAAACTGGACTGTAATTTGTGTCTGTAAAGCAAACATTTTTCCTGGGACCCGTGCAGCACACGAGTTATAGCATCAGATAAATGCAGTAGTTGGTGGCAAGTAATTACGCTTGAATGTTTCCGAGCATCCCTTAACCCTGTAGATAATCCAAGGGATTACATGTCTGCTGTCTGGACAAAGTTGGTTGCTAGTTCAAGCTTTTTCACTCAGTTGCATACAAACCTAGGCCTAAACAAGCACTGTTTATAAGGTTAATAGCTCTGTAGCCAACTATTTGTGACAGTTATCACATCATGACTGTGGCTTTCGTGGTCTTTTCATAAGCTTTTAACAAGAAAGTAGCATACTGTGTATCACGGCTGAGTGGACAAGGGCGCTCTCCGTCACCACTGAGGGGAACACTTCTGCTAAAAGCTACTGATTAGGTAAGTGACAGTGATAATTCAGTAGAGTGAGTTTAAGTTAAAGACTCTGAATAAAGATTTGTTCATACATTTACTAAACACCTCCACTGGCCACAGGGGCAACACGCTAAAATAACCATCCCACAAAGAGCAGCAGTTTTCTGCCTAAAGGTGCAGTCACACAAGATTTTGCCAGCTGAACTGTGGCGTGTGGCAAAAACCAAGCAGGACAGGAAATAGCATTGATAGTGCTGTATGCATAAAACAGCAGGGGCTATGACGGGCTAACAACTGCAGCCTACAAAATTAGAAATGTAACACTTTATCAAATTCTTAATGTTCATTTAGCTCAATCAGTGTCCTGTCTCCCTGAAGCCAAGCTGTATCCCTCTTTTTCTGCTGCTTGCGTTATTTTGATGTGCATTTATAAAAGTATAGGAAGAGAAGCTTCTATTTACTCCCCCTGCCTATTTGTTCATGGTATTGTACACCATTTCATTCAGTGAACAGTATTATTGAAGAGGGGGAAAAAAAGCTCTGACAGCTACAATCAAGCTAACTGGACAAAAAGTTAATTAAAAAGTATATTTGTAGCATCAACTCGGGTCTCAAAGCCGTTTTAAACCATCCCTCTTTTGTAGAGCAGTTTAAAGATATTTTAAATCCTTGCGAACCATTTGCACATATTTAATTTACCCCAGCGAGAGCAAATCTAGCGATTCCATTGTGATTTTACAGTGCAAATTTACCACAAAGTTGACCAGGCCTGAACAATAGTATTCTGTACATCATAAATCAAAACTGCATGAAATGTTTCATAGTATCGTTCAATTGAAACGTTCACGGTAAATTAGAAAATGACAAACCTTGCACTGTCCATCCCCCCCTCCCCCAACCCTTGACCCTCGCAGTCTCTTGGTTTCTCTCCTATTTATCTTTTACTGTCTCTACCCATCCCTCTACCTCTTCATCTCTTTTACTCCCTGTGATCCTGTTCCCAATCCTTCTAACCACCCCTCAACTCTCCCCACCACCCAATGGCCAAACACAGTGACCTAGACTCCCAGCCTCCTTTGATGTGAGTGATGTGACCCCTGCGCTCCAGATGCCCCAACACCGCCAGTCTTATCCTCTCCGAGAGCCGGCACAGCCCACAGAGAGGGCCAGTCATTAACCCTGCACAACCTGAGCCTCCCTTCCACTGCTTAAACACATGATGTATCACAACACCCCCCCCCCCCCCCCCCCCAGATTCACCCAAACATGCATGTGTGGGCGAGGACCGGTGATGCAATAGGCTCTTTAAACATTTAAAGAACGGGTCAGCTTTTCAAAGCGAGGAGCTGGAACCTTTGGCCACTGCTTCAGTTATCATGGTCAGTGGTTGAACGTCTGGTGATATGTCAGAAGGAAAACAAATGAATGGAAAGCCTAGATGATGAATGAAACTTCACACTGGTACATTGCTAGTTTATTTGGATTATGAGTGTATATCTTTGACATACTTTTGCTGATAGGATGAAAAGAAACAACGCTTTTATCCACTAACTGATTGAATATGATGAAAAGTAGGAACAATATTAGGAGAAATGTTTATTATATTATGTTGACGCTGAAATAAGCACAAGCACATTGGAACAGCACTGAATTCCCTATAACTACATCAAGTATCTTTCAGTAAACCCTCCATCTTTTTGTTACTTCAGCAGAGAGAAAATTAAAACAAGTCATTTCTGAGTAATGATGAGTCATGGCCTCAGTCAACCTTAAATCTGAAACCTAAACAAATCATAGTCTGGGTGCCCCGCATGACAAAGGAGAAGAGCGCAAGAACAAGAGCATTCCAACGGGTAGAAAAACGAGGGAGGGGATTACTTTATTAAGATGTACTGAAACACAGATCACCACAGATGGATGAGCGTCTCGCACAAAAAAGGGTTTTCAGAGAATCAAATCCATCTCGTGCAGGAGTCGCAAACATCTGTTTGAAAAGTCAAACTGCTGCAACTCTAGGTCTTTCATTTGAAAACTTTGTTTAAACCGCTGGACAACATGCTAAGACATCAATGTCAGAGGGCTCTGTCTAAGATTAAAAAGACAAAAGAGAAAAGGACAAAGAGGTGAGATCTGCTAATAACCAAAGGGTTGTGCTTCTCCATACAATTCTGACAAAGAGGCTCCAACCCGGGCCTCCATCAACAGAGTATCTGGGCCATCCGCATAAGGAGGTAAATGCTAATATTGCTCTAGCTGGCAGATAAAATAAAGTCTAGCACACTTTTCCTGGCGCATTTCCAGGGCAGATGTTTGGCCTTGAGGTTTCTGGTGAGATGGCAGTCGGGGTCAGTGTGGAATTAGGAGAGCCCTCCATCAGATAACACATTTTCTGGTTCATGTAAAGACGTCCAGCATATCAACGGAGACATGCATCACTGTGATGTGAAATCTGCATCTGTGCACGGCGGCCGTTTTTTTTTGCCTCCGCAAGCAAGTCCTGGGATGGGAGCGCTGAAATGAGAGCACGGACCCTTCCGTCTCCCACCATTCAGTCTTTCAGCACCACTCCTGGCCAGAGTCCTGGGGCGAGAGTGGGAGGAGAAGGGGGAGGGCAGGGAGCGTCCTCTGAGAAAGGCAGACGGAGATGGTGTAGTGTTGATAGGGTGACGACCAGAGAGTATCTCAGAGCTAGAAAGCAGTGTGAAAGCTGTTTAGCCATACCCATTCGGTAGCAGGGAACTTTAAACTGGAACTGCTGGATGTGCGATTTTGCATACAAGTACACTTGTGACTCAAACAACCATTTACTTACATCAAAGATGTCTCGTCAGTGTAAAATCCTAGAATTACTAGTCAACTCACAACTACATGCTTCAGCCACACCAGTCAAGCTTTATACCAAATAATAGCGCAATAACTGCTGGAACTGCTTTTCTGGAGGAGATTGTTCACTTGCCCAATAAAGGCAACATTGTGCTGCAATATTTTGTAGGTTGAGATGCTGTTGATTTTGGTAAATAAACTGCTGTCCATGGGTTCTGATGAGTTTACAGCTCGTTCAAATAAGACTGATTTTACCCTTGATTTCAAATCCTCAGATGTGCGATAAAGGTGTCCTACAGGGATCATTATCAGGCCCCTGTTCCTTGCTAAAAATATTTTTTTAAATGTTGTATTTAGTAGAAAAATTAAGATGTAGTTATTATTTAAATATACGGTATTTACATTACCGTAAACCTGGCCTTATCCAGGTTATAGTCTGCTTTTGATGACCGCCCCACACCCCTCTTATAATGTAAAGCCTGTTCTAACCATCAAATAGACTAAATATATAAAGTTCATAAGAGCAGAACCACTTATCTTCCTACTCTGATCCACGCTCTCATGGAGGTCTAGTCGATACATTATAAATGTTATAAATCTTAAGTATCCTGTATGCTCATGCTGCTGTTATTACACTTAAACCACTGGAAACCATTTATTGTAATGCCATTTAATTAAATACACATGATAACTCAAGATAACCCTGTGAGTTATATGAAAAGGTTGGATGGTCAGCACTGAGGCATCAGCATTCCTGTGTTTCTATTGCCTAAATATATTACATCTTTAGTGAATAGCCATGACACCAGATCACCCATGACACCAGATTATAGCAAAAGCTGGCGTTCAAAGTTCCTCATATCAAGTCTGACCTGGTAAGACTGGTGTCCGGTACCATGCACTTTACTACTGGATTGAACTGCAAAACAAATAGAAATCAGATACATTCATTCCTCTGAGGCACAGTTCTTGGCTTCTTGCCATTATCTATAATATTTGCATTGTTTTAATAAGTGATCTTGATCTTAATGATCAAGATCCCTGAATAAATATAGCATAATTAACTAAATACACGGCAGCGTTTTGAGACTAAGACAGAAAGGAAGAAGAGGGGAAAGAGTCTGAATGCACTTTCGTCTGACAAGAAACAGATTATGGTACAAGTGAGAAAAAATTGTTTTCATCACGTTGAAGAATATTGAGAAACCCTTTGTGATTCAGGGCCAAATCGATTAATAGTAACTGATGAGAGGTCTTTCTATGACAGGTAAATTATGACTGTGCAACATTTCTGAACCCAAAAGCCACTTTAGTTGGGTGAAAAATTGTGCTTTACCAACCATGCTATCCAGTTCAGTGCAAAGAACACAGATCTACTCATCAATAACACAATGACATCTTGGTGGAGATTATTTTTTAATCACAGACACGCATTAATCAGGATTTGACTTTGTTGTCATCAAACAAGCAGGGTTCACTGTCCTGCAATGACAGACCATTTTTTAACCAAAGGCTGCTCTCAACTTCAGCTCTCCGTGGAAGATAACCAAGAGCGAGTGAAATTATAGCATTTGCTCAGTAAAGCCATCATATCAGATTTGAATGATTGGTTAACATTGCAGGAGTCTCATCCATCCTTGTCATGGGGAGACCGGGCAGGGTAGACCATAAGTGTTTCAATGTCAAAGCTGGGCCCAACTGGAAAATGGCATCCAGCTGTCTCATCATTAGAGCTGATAAGGCACCGTGGCCAGACTTTCTCCATTCCTCACTCAGTCTGTGGTAATTACAGGTACAGGCGAGTAGAAAACAAGCCTCTCTCTCTCTCATCCACCTGGGTAGTAGTTTCCCCATAAGGAACATGGTTAGAAGTGTTTCAATCCTTCGAGATCTTCAGCGTGCTTGTTTGTTTTAATCTAAGCAGCTCTATCTGCTTTGTTCTGTGAAGATTTGAATGTGCTGGATTTGTTTACACATTTAACAGTAATGGGAAGAACCATAATGTGATGAAGTAGTCTTCTGAGAGCTGTTATTTTTTTTTTTAAATGACCATATGAATTGCCTTAAAGTATCATTCTGGTTTATTACAACCTAGCGCATATTTTTGTAGGTTCCGCCTTCATTTCTTTTAATAATAACACTGTGCTGAAGTCAAACGATGATACAGGCTTTAAACAAACCTTCAGATTAGCCAAACTTTTCGTCAAAGAAAACAAAGGCAAAGGATAAAATGATTGCCAAAACTGATTGTCTGATTGTCCGATCGCTTGTGTTTCTTGCTTCATCAGACTTAGTTTGCAGTGCAATATCGTTTTGTTCTCAGATCTCAGCAATTACTTTGGTGATTACAATGTTGTGATAACCAAAACTGCAAAAAAATAACATCCAAGGTTCAATAAAAATGGAATTATCCTTAAGTTTAATTGACCTAAACCGATTGTCCGAATCTGCTCTAACTCATGTTCTGTTTGGAAATCTTGGTTAAACAAGGTCGCGTGAACACTGATCACACCTAATCCAATACCAGCATGACACAGAGGGCGTAAATAATATGGTCATGCAAAGCTGTTGATAGAGCAGCATTGTGACAAGAGCGTACCACGCCCTCGTGGAAAAAACCCTGCTACATATTACGAACCAGCCATGGGATACTTCAGCTGTGACCACAGCCATGGCTCTGTAGGAACACTCAACAGGGAGCTCTGTAACTGCTGGGGGATCAATACCATGCCTACAGAGTAACTGAACCAGAGAGAAGTGAGGCAACAACCATGCCTGACTCCTCTGTGCCTTTAGAGACAGTGTGCCAAACCAGCAGGTCAATACGTCTAGAAGCAACAGTATGGGGCCATCACATTTTGGGACAGTAAGTTGACTTATCATGCGTGTCACAGCCAGACTTAAAATGGTTAATTCAAATTATGTTGAATCTGTTAAAAGGTAAATGTTTTATCAACGTTTTCAAATTGCTGGATTTAATACATTAGTTGTCAAGATGTTTAATCTATTTTTATAACTACATTTTCTAGAATTTTTACAAAAGAATTGATCTGAATGCATCAAGTCAATTATATTGTCTTTCATACTGTTAACAGTGTAACTATTACATTACAAGGTGACAGGAATGGGTGAGCCTCTTATGGGATTACTGCTTTGGAAACAAAAAGAGCAGACTTGAAGTGGAGCATATCAGAGATATCGGCTCCTTCTATTAACACCAGTTCCAGATCAATGAATGCTATTCTCCAGAGGCACTCTTGAGTTGTTTGTGGCAAGGTATTGATTTCCCTAAATGCAGGTGTCTGCATGTTGCTCTTGCAGAGGCACTGTGGCCTCTCTGTGTGCCAGTTTACCCCCAAACCCCTCTCCCCCACCCCCTTTGCCCTTTGCTTCCATTCCCCCATCTCTCTCTCTCTCTCGCCATCCGGGTTAAGCAACCAGTGTAGCACCTCCGCAGAGGCCGATGTGTGACTTGATGCCATCAATAAAACCCTCATCTGAGATGGACTTCCATCGCGCTCCGCACAGTTAGTCAAGCCCACCGCGATGAATCACCTTGATAGAGCCAGGCCCTCCAGGAGACAAACACTCAATATCTCACCAGTAGGTCTTCTCAAATCCATACCGGTTCATGTTTCTGCTTTTTCTGTTTTTCTTTCGGATATGTGCTCTAGGACTTTAGGGTTATGGGTTTGTCAGCAACAGTACTCAACAGATCGAGGCGTAGTGGGTTTGAAAAGTGTACGAGTGACAATGAGTCAAGCAGAGGGGACAGCTAAGACTCCCTCTACATTGGAAGAAAACTGCACATAAGAGCAGTTGTGAAATTAGTATTTAGAGACAGAAACAGCTGATCGAGGCTGTTGATTTTGTGTGTTGATGAGTTTCAAGGCAAGTTGTTGTAAAGCTGAGGGTAAAGGTGGATTGCAGGATAAACGAGGTCGGGGGATAACCACGTTTTTTGTGTCTGTGAATCAGCTGTTCTGGTTTTATCTTATCCCTGACAGGTTGTTTGGTTTTTGTAACAGCTTATTATCTACGCATGTGAAAAAGGTCACACTTTTGTAAATGTGTGTGTGTGTGTGTGTGTATGTGTGTGTGTGTGTGTGTGTGTGTGTGTGTGTGTGTGTGTGTGTGTGTGTGTGTGTGTGTGTGTGTGTGTGTGGCAGAGTCTGGGAGAGGCTGTGATATCATGCTGGTGGTCTTTTTCTTTCTCACACTTGAAAAACAAACTGGCCATTTGGCAAGATAAATCCTTTATCTGTGGAAGACTAATTTCCTCAAGATCAAGACTCCTCATAAGCAGATTCTGTGACCTATTTTCTTCTGTGAGAGGATGTAGTATTTGTTGCACAAGCCTGAAAAAGATGTATATGGCACGTGAGGCTGAAAGCTTATACGTTAATGTAAAGCTAACACTTGACAGCTGACAGTAACAGTATGGAAGACACCCCATGGTCCCATATCTTAACTGAGCGCCCTATCAGGATGGATGGGTCTGCAAGGGGACTAAATGGTTAAACTGACTGATAGGACAACAGACAGACACCAGTCATGATAGCCAAGTCTTTTAAATGCTGACACACAAACATAACGAAAATGAGTCATTTAGATGATACTAGTCTACTCTTGGTGTCTACTCGTTTTTGCATCGCAAGTGAAGTATTTTGGAGTCATTTTGAAAAATGAGACGCTGCATATATAGAATCTTCTGATTTATGAAGTCAGTTAGTGCCATTAAAGTCCGTACAAAAGGTATAAAGTTACAGAAATCCCCATCATAGTCACTGCTATGTCTATGTATACCTTTTCTGGTGTAGTTTATACAATCTTTTTTTTCTCTCTTTCAAAGATCCAGACGGTAGGTAACCTACTTCTGCAGAGTCTCAGGGAGAGAGCCGCTTCGCCCGGTGTTGGTCCAGAATGTAGCTGAGATGGATGAGTGTATGACAGCACTCTCCCTTTGCTCTTTCTATGGGAGGCTCTGAGCCACGCACTGTGTGTGTGTGTGTGTGTGTGTGTGTGTGTGTGTGTACTGGCTGTATAAACTCACCCAGAGGGACCCCAGGCCTGTGGGAGATAAAGACCTCCTCTAAAATGTAAACACTCTGTGAAGTGGCGAGCGGGGCAGCTGTAGTTGCACACACACACATTTAGAGAAATGCAATCCCAAGGTCAAGGTTAAGCGGTACACTCTTTCAAGGCTCACTTTCCCTCTTGACCCTCTGTTTTTGCTGTTGGATCTGCTCTGGAGTTTGGGTGCTGAAACATGGGCCGTTTTGACATAGAAAAAAAAACAGTGAAAATGTGCAGAGGGCTGGTGCTACAGAATGGTGGTACTGCTGGTGCTTGTTTGACCCCAAAACAAGTTGTTTTAGTTGAGTTTCATCTTAAGAATGTTTTTAATAATATGATATTCATTGACAGGACATCTTCAAGAGTAGGTATTGGAAAACAAACCATTTATGCACTTTATATACTGTAGTTAGCATTTGTACTGTAGACCATTAAGTGGGCAACAATGTCAGAGAACAGCAACCACAGATTTGGGCTTTAAGTCCAAATGGACAATTGAGCAGTTTTTGGACATAATCATTCTTCTAAGCCTTTCTTAAACACCGCAAACCAAACATTTGTCCGTGCACTCAAAGATTGAGGGGAGTAGTTCCTGAGAACATAAGAAAATAAACAGATCAGGATTTGACTAAATGACCACAGATTAAAGGCAAAGTTTAAAAGCATAGGGACGAAAATAAATAACACTGGCTATCAGTAATAGCCATAATATCTTTCCCTTACTCACATGTGTGATCAATTTTCACCTGAATGCATGTTTTGTTACCGTGGACACATCCAACATACTGTAACACTAATCCATCCTACTGTGATCGTGTTAGGCCCGACATTTGACATTCAAGTGCAAGTAAAATATATAAAAGTAAACCAAAGCATTGTGTCTTCCCTCAGCTTTCCTCTGGAATAACGTAGCATGGAAACATTTAGAACAATGTCTGAATACAAAAGCCATGTACAAATATAAACAACAACTCACTCAAGTGCTGTGTATGCGCTATTACCAGGGTGATGTTTGTGTACAACGAATAACACACTTAACAAGTACTTAACAAAGTACCTTCTGCTCAGTGAGAGTGCTGTGAAAATGAGAGGGGCTGGCAGGAATTGCTGGTAATCTGTGCTTGAGTCCATCTTTATTATCTTGGTCAATGGACAGAAGTGGATCCTGAGGTAAAAATACCCAAGCCTGCTTCCCATCAATGTGATGCTCTTATCTGACATTTGAAATATATTCAGCAGGATGAACGAGCACATGATGTATGGAGCCATGGCGGGGGGTTTTCGTCCTCATTTATATATCGTGCATATAAATATATTAAAAAAATGTTGTGGTTTAACTTTCCTAATAACGACATTAATTGAAAGACACGATATAATCGCTTAAACTGCCTGTATGTTATTGATAGGCCTACAATTTATAAAATCTTTACGGATACAACTTAGAAAAACAGAAGAGAGAAATTTGCACGCAACGCTGTGCATTTTTTATACTAATCTTATGATCGCAGCGCCTAAAAGTTTGGTTTTAAGATAATATTGAGATTTCTTTTTTGTCAGTTTTACGATTCATATACCACTACATCCTGTTTGACAGAAGTGAACTAAAAAGAACCGACAACATGTAATCAGTTAGAGGAATTTTCCGGCTATAAACAATTCAAATGCTTTCCATACATATCCTTCTGAAGGTAAGCTTTTTGAAGGCAGAAAAGCAAATATGATAAAAGAGCTTTAACGTTCACGTATACAATATATTTATGTTCTGCCTTGTACAGGAATTTCTGACTCCTAATAAGGAAATCAAATGATAAAAACACACACTTGGTTGACGTTTTTGACTACCATGTACAATAAGAACTATGACAGAAACAGATGTGGCCCATACATACTTAATAAAAGTTTATTTTTGTGACAGAGAGATAAAGGGCTGATGAGGAAAACCATCTCCAACTTTGAAGCAACAGATATCAATCCAGGACTGGGAGGAGGCAGGGGGAAACATTAGATGTGTTTCAGAACAACAAGGTGAGAATTTGCAGTTCACGGTCTACAATAGTTCCACTCTAGTGAGCTATTGATTTGTTCCCAGTTTTTCTCTGGCTCTGGACACTCAGAAGCCTTTGGTGGCACTCTTTCATTCTCCTCTGGGATGTGGAATGAAAGGATGCCGCCACTGAACAAGTAACTCAAATGTGTTGCGAATCATTCAGGGAAACACCTCCAGAGACGCCTGTCCTTTTTTTATACTGAGACAATAGTCCTCTTTGTTTGCTGCCGCATCCCTAAGCTGCTCAGGGACGCAAACACTTGCTCTGAGTCGGTCAAGTGCAAAGAGGAAGAGACAAGAACCACAAAACAAATAGGACTGGGATGGGGAAGATTAAAAATGCAATAAGTGCACCTTGTATATCCACACACACACACACACCAGGAGGAGTGTGTCAGTGGCATGCAAAGAGAAGTAAGCATGGAGCACAGAGGACAAAGATCAGCTACCTCACACAGAAGCAACCAACATGTCACAACACACACACACAACAGCCAGGCACTTCAACTGCCTGAAGTACAAAGTTTTAGAAATGTATAGAAGAAGTTATCCGTCTATATATATATATATGAATTTGTGCTAAAGACAGTGGTGGGTCGTCAGGGCCAGCAAAGCCTTCTCTGCTGGCCTAAACAGAATCACAAAGCTATTTTATAACTTAATAATTTTTCTTAAATGCACTACATGTATTATAATTTATAAAAATATTTTTCCCATTATCTTATTTTCTCATTGCACAGCTACTGTCTTCCTCTGTTGCTCTGCTTCCAGTGCAGCTTGTTTTAAGTAGAGCTTTTATCCAATCAGATTTCACCTCTGTGTCTCTAGGTAAGAAGAGAGGCCCCAGGCCTGCAGACTCACAAGTGAATCCCTTTCCAGTTTAAGTGAATGGGGACGATATTGTTGATTGGCATAGTGTTCAACCAATCACATCTTTAGTTTGACATGTTGGGCGTATTCTTTGACGTGCCAGAGCCTGCTAGCTGGCCTAGCCATACGTGATTGGTCAGTGGGCTAGCCTGACATGTTGGGCGGTGACAATCCCAATATCTGCTGCCTCTGTCGAGCAGACATTTTCAGCCCCCAAACGCATTAAAACGTATTCAAGAAATACAACTGGGGAGGCTCGACTGTCTTCACTGGCGTCCATGAATCGAGAAGGACTTCTTACTGGAACTAAAACGCACGGATGTACTGAACAACCGTGGGATTAAACTCTTTATTAACAAAGAAAGGAGGATGGACTTTGTCTTTAAATAGTGAACAGCAGCTCTGGGAAGTTAAATGCGTTTGGTTTTACATCTGCAGCAGCTTTAATATGCTTGTTTATATATTATTATTTGTACAACTTGTTTTTATGAAGATGGATTTTTGTTTGGTTTAATATGTGATAGGAACCATTGTTATGTCCAATGTTGCTCTGGGGACATATTTAGCCGGTGCCAGTGTTGGCAACTTGGCGACTTTCTCGCTAAATCTGGCGACTTTCCAAACCCTCATGGCGACTTTTTTTGTCAAAAGCTACTAGCAACAAATCTAGCAACTTTTTCTGGTGTTATTGGAGACTTTGCTGGTGTTTTGACGTTAAAGCACGTACGTTCTGCACTGTCCTCAACGAGCAGCGGGTGCTGCCGTGAGCCCCTCCGCCGCCCCAAAACACACACAGGCGGGTACTCTCACAGAAGCCTCGCGCAGCAGTCCCAGCTGCAGTCAGAGCAGAGAGGAGACACACTCTTGGCGTATTATCTGCAGTTAGTGTATCTACAGGTGTTGGCTTCATTTTTACATGAAACAAATAATAACCGTAGCTGTGTTTCAGCTGCAGGACAGCAGTGAAGGCCCAGGTATAAAATGCACGGCCCGCCACTGATATACAGTACATGGTTGTAAAACTGTTTTATTTTTAAAGTAATTGAAGGGGGCTGAGTTACCAGCAGTTACGAGGAATAAACTGGGAAAAGTTCCGGATGTTGCAGATGAAAATGTCAAAACTGACCTCGTATTAGAGATAGTGGGAATTTACTTTTTTCTATCCATTTTCTTTTTTCATGTTATATTTCAGTAAAATTACTAACTGATATTCAACACAGCAGTAGTACACCAGCAAATGTTCAAATTAAATAAAAATTGACTTTTTTCACCTTTGCAACCACTTCCACCTAATTACAATAGATGCAGGTCTTTAATATTTGAAACCAACAGAGAGATGTCAGTTTGACAGTTTGTGACCACTGTTCTCCAATTTGGTTTGTCTTTGTTTTGTCATCATTTTGAAGTTCAATCCCTTTCAATTATCGTAAATTATCTGTTGGCTCCCTTATCTACCTTGAAAACTCGTATGATTACAGCTAAACCTGTTTTATATCAGACAAATTGAAATTCAATCCCATTCTAAATTGAATAGCTTGTAACTCTGATTTAGTTTCCTCGGAGCTAAATTAATTTCCCCCCTGAGGTGTTGATTCTAATGAGTCTCTGTACATTAAGTTGTCAGGAATAGCTTACATGTTAAGAGGGCCTAATAAATCCCAAGTAACAGATCTGATCATCATGTTTTCAGTGCTACACAGATACAAGCAGCAGATTGTCAGCAGCGGTGATGGCAATAAGGCAGCAGGCAGGCAGACGGGCGGGCGGCAGATAAAGAGGACTCTATTAGTCTTGGCTCATTGTGCCACTCTGATTTCTGTCTACTTCCTAATTGGCTGGCTTCTGTAAGCTTGGTGGCCATATTTCAGTTTAAAGGGGAAGGCTCCATGGGTCACGGGAATAAAGGGGCCCATTTGACAGGTCAGCAGGCTGATGTCTACAGCATAGTCTTGGGTCAAAGGTCAAACTAACATCAAGATAGGCCGTGGCAGTGTGGGTCAGCTCCTACACCGGAGAGCCCAATAAGTAAGTCGGCAGACTGACTGGAATGTTGCATCTTAGCAAGAATATCTTTGCAAAGACAATGAGGTGATTCATTTTTAATCTAATACATTATTTTTTTTACTATTTGACGAGTAGCATTTGATTTTTGGAGAAAGATTGAGGCCATACCCAGTTTTAGAGGTGGTGCAACTGCCAGATTAAAAACATTACGTAATTTAACTTTAATATTTTAGAAAAGTCAAGCTCATTTCAAATAACGTTTATTATATTCAATTATTGAATTAGTGGACTGCAACCTCACTATATAATATGAACTCTCCTGTTGGTCTAAACAATATAATACAAAACATGAAGTTTAACAAGTTAGCCTTCAGTCTTCCTTAGTTTTAGTATTAACCTGCTGGTAGGCAAAGATTAATACTTGTTCAATGCTCATCAGCAAAACACAAACGCATCACACAAAATGTAAAAGGTTTTTAACTGTAACGCAGCTGGATGCAGGGAGCAGATAGATTGTGTACTCTTCCATCCGATTAATCAAATAACAAAAATCTCCTCTGTAGCCGGTATGCATTTCAGTTGATAAAAAACAATAATGAGACTTCAGGGTCAACTCAGAGACGAAATAAATTGTTGATTTTACTCGTTATTTTATACATTACGGGAGCAAAGGAAGACAAAAATAACTAAAGTAATCCAATTAGGAGTAATCCATGAATTGCAGTAGTCAGAGGGCTTAAGTAACTGACAACAGTCTTTAGGAGGGATTTGGTTCGGACAACAGATCACATTGGAATCAGCACCCTCCTAACTCGATTAGCATTAACGTTCACCTCTAGGAAATGAGTAGCCCGAAAACATGAAATTCACCATGCACATTTGCACACCCACATACACACGAATACGTGTGCACACACACACAAACGCAGGACAGTCTGCCTGGCACCAGACAGCAGTGCACAGCCAAATGAGATGTGTGAGAGCCCCCTGCTGCCAAGAGACGGACAGGAAGAAGAAACAAACCCTCTCTAATGGAGACATGACATGCTCGCTGGGGCGGAAACTCAAACAAACGATTAATGGGCCATGGAGCCTTCAGTACAGCAGCAAAATACCCACCGCTGCTCCCCCTCTATGTACTCACTCACTCTCGTCCTGTCCCATGTTGGCCGAGGGGGTTCGACATTTCAAAACCCAGGCCTCTGCCCTGAGGCGACTTATTTCTGCCACCCCATCGCCCCAACTCTACCAAGAGACCTGAACCGAATTAGCATCAATATTATCAACGTCTCAGAAGAACCATAATGCCCTAAAAGGCATAATATATTGCTAGGTCTATATTTAAACTTGACAAGAGGGTTTTTGAGTTTTTGTACACCTGTGTTACGCAAATATCCAACTTATCTGAGCTTGGATGCAAGGCCGTTTCAAGGAGCAAGAAGTTCTGTCACTATCTGACGAGACAAGAGTCCTGCGATCATGTCTTCTGGTAAAGAGCAGCTCAGCCTGTGGAGGTGGTGACCTACCAATGGTGACGCAGCACCAAATAAGACAACAGGGCCTGGGAAAAGATAGAGATTCACACGGAAGTATTCTCCAGCCACAAGCATGGTGAAAGGTGCGGTGAAGACTCTTGTTTAAACTTCAACTTTTAGCAACAATTTAGGCAGAAATTCCAGCAGGGTTTTTATCACGTTAAGTTTACGGCTGGTGATGGCTGCAGGAAGAGCTGAGGCGCCTGAATGAGTCCAGGAAGTGATAGGGTGGGGGTCTTCCATTCTCATGGGGCCATGGAGGTCCATCCAGTCCAGTAGCTGGTGCAGTCTCCTCCTTTGTCTTCCCTTCTTTCTCCTCCAAAGCCTTGGCTCGGAAAAGAGTAGCGAAAGAGAGAGTGGAAGAAGGGAAGCCCCTTACGTTCATGTGTTTTGATTAGCAGGTAATGATCTTTGATCTAATGCGCTGACTGGGAAAGTGCGGCTCCCATTGAAATCCGGTGGATGCTTGGCCGACCTGGAGCCAGTGTCACTTCTCGTTAGGGCCTGCAGCTCCGTGACCTCCCCATTGCCAGTCCCAGCCCCCTCCTCGCAGCATGTGCACCCCGCGTAATGATATCAATAGCAGCAGGGGTGCAATGAATACAAATCCGCGTGCAGAATGTTTGGACAAGAATCCGCTCCCAGCCCTCCCTCCTCCTGCTGCCCCACTCACCACCGCTCAACCTCTATCCCCCACACAAAGGGCTAGGTTAGGCTGTAATCTGGATGGTTGATTTCACACAAAATAGTTGGCTACTGCAAAGAACAAATGCCCCCTGCTGGTAAGCTATAACTGTATATGTTTCATAAAGTACTAGGCAGTCTGTTTGTAAATCCCCTCCATCACGGTGAGTCATACTGGGCTTAAAAATCAGCGTGTGAAAATGTGTGAGATTGCACCGAATTGTTTAAATGTATTCATGCATGCAACTAAAATCATTCAAGCTGCAGAGTGTATAATAATGCCTGTTACATGCTTAATTGAAAGGATACAACACTCAGTTGTCCATTTGTATTAAATAGGGCAGCTCACAAAAAATCTTCAATTAGACATATTGTTTGTTTCACATTGTCTCAAATAAGGCACATTTTCCCTATAATGTAGAGTGAAATATTTATTATCTATACACCAGAGGACTTGCATGTTGTTCTTATGGCCTCACTGCAGCAAAACTGGCTGTTGGAAAAGGAAACTACTCCACAGGTCCGTGACCAGGCACACAACCATCCCTATCGAACACTCTGTCCACTGTTGAACCCGACATGGCGGCAACCTGATTTCCGTCTCTGGTATTGACACAGCCGTTTAAAGCTGCCTGGCCGCCAGTGCCCATAACAAAGGTATGTTCATGGAACCAACCAAAAAAATAAGGAAGGAAAGAACCAATGCATTTCTTTTCTGAATTAACAAGACTGGAAAAGCTATAAAACCCCAGCAATGAGACCTGTTTATTATCAATTACTGCAGCTCAATGCTGCCACACTGTGAACATACATACGTACATGTGCTGCAGCCATGTGCCTCTCTGCAAGGATTGCATGCCATGTGCACATGCCCGGTGCACACAAACGTCACTCTTCTTTACTCGCCTGGTTTATTGCTTTCGTTTTAATCATCCGTTTGGAAGAAGCCCCAAATGGCAAACTTCAGTGGCAGTCGAACAGCACAGAATTACAAAAGTGCTCAAAGGATTCAGTCAAATTTAGGTGGTTTTAAATTTGGTGTAAATTATAAGTGACGGTGACTGTCTGAACAATTTAACTGACTTGATTTGTCAATACTTTCAATCTATTTTGGCACTTGTATGTCCTGTACCAAAGCAGTATGCAATAAATACTGCAGCAGCATAACAACAGTGACTGTCATTAGCTAACTAGTTAGTTGACTAGCCTCAAAGAAGATTGTTGTCTGGGTCACTTTGATAAATGAGCATTATACCTTCCGACCAGCCAGTAGGAATGGAGAGGAAACCACATGTTCAGAGATGACACTGCTCACACCGGACGCTCCTTCACCACTCTTGAATCAAAGCGCGGTTTATAACATCTTGTAACACAGAAACTGCGGGCATGGGCCACATCAGAGACGTGATCCTTCCCACAGACAGAAGTTCATGAGCATGTGGTCTTTCATCACTGAGGATGACATTGTTCAAATCTATTAATTGTAAACACACAAGTGTTGCACACTGTCAATCTGCGGCCCCGAAAGGCTAATTTATGACTTCTTGCAGGAAGTGTCTGTCTTCTGCTTCTTTAATGCACTCTGTGAAAATACTGTACGCTTTATCTACATGTTTTTTTCATTTTTCTCTTATTAACAGAAATACATACATTTTTTATGAGGTTTGTCAGATGCATCAAAACGTTCGGATTTTAGATATATTAAAGGAAGGAGAAGCCCGCAGATCCCTCAAATGTGGACTGTGTTGAATATTTTATTGTGTAATGTATAGTCACTTAAAAAAAAACCAGCATGACATTTACACCAGTGTGAGAAGTCCCATCTCCTGTGCCTCAACACTCAGGGAGTCTTTGTCTCTAAAGCTTTTTATTCCAGTACATCTCAAATGCATTAGCATTAATATGACAACAGGAAATTAAATCTTCATGTGTACATGAAGAAGCTTCCTCGGGTCTTCTGCATGTCATACATACTTGTCATACAGCTATTACAGCCCAACTTGTTCTATTATCTTTGCTATTTTGTATGCGGTGGTGACAATATAATCAACACATCCAGATTATTTTCCTCATAACAAGATGTTCTTCTAATGTTCGATAACTAAATGAAAAGTGAAATGGCCTCCAACTCCATCTAGACTAAATGAGAGGAAAGATTAAGATGAATAGCTACATCTGGCTCTCACTTGAAACTCTAAAGGAAGTCGAGATAACCAAGGAGGGTCTGGTTATTCATCACCATCCAGACATGTGCCCGTACACAACTGTAACGGCTTAGAAAAACAGACATGGACAGACGGAAACTAGGCAGCCATGCATACTCTAAAACAGCACCTGACTTAGGGCCTGTTTAAAAAAAAACAAAAAAACATTCAGAGTTATACTGTGGAGGAGCAGAAAGGAAAGCGATGGATTGACAGCTGGGCCAAGAGGGAACCTGGTTAATTTCACCTATCATCCAGACCCTTAGTGCCCCACACATCCCCTTGCATCTCGCTCTCTGTTTCTCTCCACTCTTTTTCTCAAGGGAGCAACTTTTCCTCCAGATCCTGACTGACATAAACCCCAGAGCCTCAGACCCCAAACAGAATTTGCTGCAGACCCCGGGCTGCTTGTCTTCGGTCTGCTTCATCTATCTCTTTCTTCCACGATTTCCATCCCCTTAACCATCGCTCCCTTTGTTCTCGCAGTCGATCGATGCAACATAACTCAACTGGCCTCCCGTGTTTGATGTCTGAGCTCTGGATATCATTTCAACCCTTTTCGTTGAACCAGTGAACCACACTGATAATACCATGTCTCACGAACACAGGCGTGCAAATCAGGTGTACACACACACACACACACACACACACAAAATATACTATGTACGCTTAGTAATAAAAATAAAAAGACAGGGGATAACGTGAGGGAAAAGGGGACTGCCGTAAGTCTTTATACGCAAGCCTGAACTCATGCGATATGTCATAAAACAGTTAAAAAAAGATATATATATATATATTAAGTAGCCTAAGGGCTAAACTGCTTGATAATAATGTGCTAATACATAGAACATTCCATCAACAACAAAGAAAGGAAGATGATCAATTGCTTATGGTTCAACTCAGTAAATTCCATATGAACATAATTTGCCAGTTACCCATGCCAAGTTTGAATCAGACCTGGTAAATGGATTAAGCCAAGTCTTTATTCTAACTTTAATCAAATTGCCTTTTTTGGGATTTGAGCATGATCTCACAAAAAGAACCTACACGTCTTTAAACTTTATCCATATTAGGTTTGCTGTGTGATGATGCTTTTTGCAGCAACAATCCCGCTTCATTCTCATGTAGACACATACTGGTACAATGCAGCTCTCAACCGCATACTGTTGGTCAGTTGTGTGTTTATGTGCCTTGCTCAAGAGCACCTCAGCAGTGAACAACGGTGAAAGAGTCAATACTGCGGAGTGCTGATTCACCTCCCCACAAGATTTAACCTGACACCTTTTGAGTTCTCAAACCAAAATCTCCTGTGGCCATCTGCCTCAACATGAACAACAGTTGCCTGCCTCACAGGACAAATAGGTAAAATTGGATTGGAATCTATTTCTGATTTTCGAATAAGCCTATTAACTTTTACTGCCCCTTATCAGTGACCAAAAAAAGCTTACATGCGCCTTTAAATAACATTAGAGATAAAGAGAGGAGAAGTCTAGCGAGACTGACAGAAGTATTTAGTTAGGAAGTACAACATATCTTAACTTTGTCATTTGAAGTTGCATCAGTGTTCCCAACATTTTGTAGAATGTGATATCTACTGTAAAAACATCTATTAATAATCATTAATAGACATGTTGAAATGAATTTGAAAGTATTGCGCATCACCCAATATCATTCATCCTGCTATGGTGGTTTGAGAAAGTGTAGCTTCTTTAGAGCTACAGTCAAATAATGAATCCGAAACTCTGGATGTGAAGAGGATTTACAGAAGTCATTGATACACTTTGGAAAATACTGAATTCTTTTCATTTAATGGGGAAGCAAAGCAATCAAGTTGCCCTCACGGTGCAGGTCAAATTTCATTAATTGTGTTCTTATTTTTGGGGTGTCAAAAGAAAAAAAAAAAAGGTTTTGCAGCATTTTAAAACTTCACAGCCTTATGTGCCTTCTATGCATGTGCTGATTACATTAAATTATAAAAATACTCTTTGATTTTTTTTATATTAAAAACTATTTACAACACAGAGCACAACCAGCGGGTATCATAGTCGGTAGAACAGTTCACTTTGCTTGAATTAACAGTTACAATCACATTGGTTTTGTGTGGAAAACTATAAAAAACAAACAACAAAGAAAGAGATCTGAGTAGGCTAATACACAATTATATGTACAAGGTGTAATTTGATATAATAATCTACACAACTCCTACCTCAGCCCCCTTGAAGCAGGCTGACTTACCAAACCGTATAGCCGTGAGAGATCTGATCTGACCTATCATGTCATGAGATAGAGGAGTGTGTTCAGGTGCAATGAGCTGGGAGGGAGTGCAGTTGTCATGTTCCCTAAAGTGTAGCAGGATGTATTGTTGGCAGAAGCAGCAGGGGAGCTCCAGAGTCTCTCCTGAACACTCACAGCCTCATGAAAGAATGATGGTTGATTACCTGCAGGAGATGAGCTACGCAGGCCTTCCAGAGTCACAGGATAGCACTTCAGCGCTGCAAAGCTCCACTGCTAAAGATGACTGAAAGAAAATCCATCTAAGTCCAGTTTGTAAATTGAGGGGTTTTTTTTTCTAAAATTGTCCAGAAAATAAGACCCCACGCATTAAATGATTTAAAAGCACAATCTCTGTGCACCTTTGAGCCCAAAATTATTAATTTTTTTAAAGCAAATTCTCAAACAAATATGTGACAAGAAACAGATTTGACCCAAAAATGTTTTGTTATAGATGTGAGACAGCAAATAAAATGACACAAAAATGTAAAGTAGGTTCTGAAAAGATGTTTTTTTTTGTGAGCAAATTCTGGTGGTTTTTAATGAATCCATACACAAACATGCATGAAACTGTTAATGCCACCTGAAATCTTTCCTTTACCAAACATTATTACCCGTTTACCTCCGAGACCTGTCGACACTGTAACCTGACACTTGTTTTCTTGGTTTAAAAACAAAATCAGGTGATATTTTCTTAATATATTCGGCATACTTCACTGTTGATAGGCTTTTTGTGCCACAGCCCTGCTCTCTGGGAGAACAAGGTCCAGATGGCTTGGGGGCCTCATCAGTTTCCCTCCACCAGCCACTCGGCTTATCGGCAAGTTCACTTCACTTCAAGGAACCACTGACAGCTCTGTTAATTAGCACCTTTGGCACTTTTTTCCCCAGACACGGACAACACTGAGACGTTCGTATGTCTATTAACTCCTGTCCTCTTCCCCAATATTTAGCCTGTTGGGCCAGTGAGCTTTTCACTGATATCCTCTACCAAATGAGTGTGGATGAAGAGTGTTTTTCAAATATATATATATATGTATATATATATATATGTAAGCCTATTTCTCTGTTTAAAGACAGAATTAAATGGGCGGGTAGTTAAAAGAGGTCAGGATATAAATAAAATCATCATATGTGCAACAAAAGTGGAATTACAATAAACTGGTTATTTGCTCTACTTTAGGATACCATTTTTTTTTTTTCCACAGCAACACGTGCAAATTAGTGTTGTAGCAAACTTGGAATGAACTTTCCATTACCTCCAGATGTTTGTTGTTATCGCCACAATAGAGGAAAAACTGACCCACCCATGGCAACATTTTGCAGCATAGTCTTGATTATTATTGTCAACTTTAACAAAGATATGATTATCACAGCATTGGTTACTAACAATGCAGACAATAAACACTTGAGTCATTATAAGTCCATCGTCGCATCATTATCATCACCAAAAGCAACCATCTCTACACCGCCAAGGAACAAAAGATCTACTTTGTCTCAAACTGAAAGACACATAAGACACAGTTCACAGTGGCATCGGTGTAGGGTCAGTCCCGGGCCCTTGGCCTCTACCCTCAGCGGAACTGAGTTCCTGACCTGTTGGCTATTTGTCCGAAGTGCAGGTTCGACCCCCGGACAGCATGCAGAGGAGGAGAATCAACCTGGAGCTTTGATCTGCTGTTACCATGGATTGGGAGTAATGAAAGTGGCCCTGCTAAATTACAGTGGGGTCCAAAAGACTAATAAATAATCATGTCCGGCAATTACAAGTGACTGGTACAGATCTAGGTCACATTCTGTAATTAAACAGCAAAGGTGATTGCTGGTGGATCAATAGATTACTGAATTTATCACAGCAAGCCAGCAAAAATACTGATTTTCTGCAGCAAATCAAACATATTTTATCCAACTTGAAAAACGAACTGTCACGGTTTTCTATCAGTGAAAGAATAATGACAATAACTAGTTGCTTATCGCTACAATTCTTTGGTTCCGTTCATTCGTACTCGATCAGTAGTCTTCTTGACCATGAGTGATGCGATTATAATTTGCTAATTTATATAAAAGATCAATAAAAAGAGCTGGCCATGGTTCTAATCCTCCTGTGCGTTTGAAGTGGTCGGTTGGGGGCGGGACAAAGGGTGTTGATTGATAGCTACTTGGCCTATAGGGCCGGCTGAGCTTCCTCCACGAGGTCACATCCTGTCTGGCCCCTGTCCACTGCACACTTCCACAACATATCCGGGGTCTCGGCCCTCCAAAAAGGGCTGACGCACACAACATGCACACACATACACACACACACAAACTCTGTACCCCCTCGGCGCCATGCTGCGGCGGTGGTCAGGGCCTTGCGTGCCATCCAGGGTCTGGTGGGAGGGGGTGGGGGAGGAAGCATGAGGGAGAAAGAGAGATAGGAAAATAGTCGTCAACCAATCACAAACCCTCAATTCTCCTTATGGAAAAGGTTACAGCACTCCTCCTCCCCTTCCCAAGTCAATGTAACTATATATATATATATATATATATATTAGGCTTTAAGGGACTCCTCCATTCAACCCTACAATATTACTGAAATACTGCTGCATAGTGTTAACTTTGAGTGACCACTGTTGAATGGCTCCCAACACAAACTTTTCCACACTGTCCAGTTTGACGACCCCGACACCACGATCACTTCAAGCCCACTCGCATACATCCAGAACTCAGACCTCGCTGAGAGGCCCAGGAGAGTCCACCGGTTTCCAGTCTTCTCGGTCTGACCTTGGACAATGGCTGTAGCGCCATCTTTTGGTAGGTAAGTTAAGTGCAGCGTTAAATGGCTTTTCTCTGGGCTGACACTATAATAAGATTTTCAAGAAAAGTAATTTAAAGAGAAATTATATAATACAAGACTATAGACAGAACATACGTAAAACCTTACATGAAAGTAAAGCAAAGCAAAGCATGGCAATAGTTTTATTCAATATTAAACAGATAATATTGGATTGTGTGGCCACAGTTATGCATCACAAGCTTTTATCAGCTGGAGGAAATAAGATGATTAAAGCTATTTTCATATATAGACTCGTATAATGGAATATATATAGACTCCTTCTGTTTCACCTTTTTAGTACCTTTGACAAGTTGATTATAATATACAATATCAAAGCAATTGAAATGTTCATGATTAATGCATTTTACTTATGTTATTACATTTTGTTTGTCACTGTCAATACAATACAAATTAACCACATACATTTTCAGCCAACAAATGACTAATTGAAACGTTCTAAAGCTTTACAATGTCAAAGAAAAATATTGATATGAAAGAAATAATAACATGAGCTTCAGTTTTTAAAAGCATCCTGAAATACTGGTTACATATGACTAATGACGAATAAAATATTTCGTTGGAGTGGCCAGCTTCTCAAGAGCTCTGTCTTAACAAGTTTTGTCATCTTGTTATCCAGGGTTTGTCTTAAGCCTTCTGCTACTTCAGTGTCCAGTGATTATTTAGATTTTTGGTGTTTCTCTGATCCTGGTGAAGACAAATGAAGTGTGTAACCACAGAGAGACAGAGCGCTCACAGAGGGTGAAAAGAGAGTCTGGGAAAACATTCCTGAGACAAGGAAAGGAGAGACGGGTAGAGAAGGAAGAACGGAAAAATGTGGTAATAACATTTTTTCAATATGCTAGTCTTGTACAATATCAGACACAATTTTACAACCCAGATTAGGACGCACTGGCATTGCTTGAATTAATCTAACTATAAAGGATAAATACATACAGGAGTTTTTTTGGTATGACACTGTCCCTGCTGTATAGTGCAAATGTATGAACGAACACTGATTGCTGTTGTGTTTTATCATCAGTTTGACAGTCTACAAAATCACACTTGCACTGGATGTGCATATATTTTTAAGTACAATGATTTTAGCTCAGCTTTACACTGAAATCCCATTAACCCCAAGGTACTGTGATAACATGGTTAAAGCAGAACACACCTCTGCTCTTCCCATTCATCAATAATGTAAAACAGATGAGAAAGGGGCGATAGATAGGGCTTGGAGAGGGTTGAAAAGAGAATATATTGGATAAATAAATGCATTTAGTGTGAGATAGAATTGATTGGTTTAAGATGGGGTGGAGTGTAAGAGGAAATGTGGAGGAAGGAGATGTATTCAAAGTGCTCGGTAAGGCCAGGGGTCGCTTTAGGATCAGAGCCAGAGAGGGGCGGAAGGTGTTGACTAGATGCAAACGAGTTGGCCCCATCGAGGAGCGACACTGAAGCTGATAACCCACTTTCCACCCACCCGGAGAGGACCTCTTTATATGGGCTTTCTGACGGGGCCCCAGGCACCTGAGCATCCCCAAAAATAACCCTCTCCTGATCCAATGTGGCTCCATGCCAACATGTTTCCCCCCCCCCTAACAGCATAACACACACACAGTCGTCTCTCTTTGTAATGTCATTCAAAAACAAATCCTCACATTGAATGTTGGCTTTCTTCATTGTGGATTAATTGTATTGATTAGAGAAAAGGTTGGCAATCAAAACGTTAAACTTTCATGAGACTTATTTTAACTCTGCCCTTTGGTTGTACATTTAACCAACTGCACCACATATACATTCATGTGCCATATTTCCACTTTAGAATACACACAATAAACCCAGCAACCGTTATTTTCAGGGTTTGCGGTCCCAATGACACAAAGTATGGAAAATGTGGGAAGATGCTGAGGGCAATAAAAAAGAAAAAGAGGTGCAAAACAGAAAAAAGAAAGAGGCCTTTGCGTGCTGACTCTATTTCATTTTCATGGCACAAAGGCAAGCAGCGGAAACACCGTCTCGCAGCTTGCTTTAGACGTAATAGTCCCCGCTGAAAAGCCTTTCCTTTCTCGGAGGGTGCATCCAGATTTACAGCTTGACAGCAGCAACAGATCATAACAGAGACACAGCTCTCTGGCATTGAAAGATGTTCTTTACATTTCAAATTGGCAGGTGGTGGGGGTTTCAGGCCGGCATTGGTTTTTTTCCGGCTTAATCAGAAAGATTGGATACTTGAAACATTTAGGAAGGGGGATTATAATGAGACAGCTGAATATTTATGTGGTACATCTGTAAATCTGAAATAATCTTAAATTGTCCGTGACACTTTCAAACCCACAGGAAGTCACAGACATATTAAAAGTATTGTGACTTAACATCACCCAAATAATGATTACAAATGAGAAAGGTCACTAAAAGTCAAGCACATGTGGCTTGTTTTCTAACCGGGTTAGGTGAACGCTGCAGGTCACGAGGTTCCCAGTTACCAGCAATCATTGCAAAGTACCAGGAAGGTTTTTAAAAAGAGAGAGGTTTGGTAAATACACAGTTTGGTGTACTGCAAGAGTAACTGAATATCAGAAAAAAGATAACTAGTAGATCATGTCTCAAAAAAGTGTATTTTTATTCACTGTGTTAACTGCTAGTGCCATTTCTGAACTTCAGCTTGTCACACTTCATCATAAAAAATGTTAGGGTTTTCAAAGGGATTCAGATCTGTGTGATCATTTTCCCAATGTGGTTCTGATTCAACGTACTGTAAATGGCCTGCAGCCAACGCAACCCCAACAGACGTTTCTATCTCTAATTAGGGACGTTTCTGGCCCCGAGAAACAGTTCTAGTGACAACAGTTTTCCCCTGACGATCAAGCTAATTTAAGGTTCCCTTAAAGCGTCTGCATGTTAGGTTGTTCCAAACATCTCCATGAGCTGCCTGTTGTCCAAAACAAAGCCACAGCACTCTAATTATATCACAATAAACCGAGCTAACCAGCAGTTGAGACTAACAGCATCTCAGCTCCACCCAGTCTGAGAGGGCAGCAATGGATGCCCTTCTTTGAAAAAAAAAAAAAAAAGTCCCATTAAAGACATTCGTTAATGAGTTGTCAGCCGTTTTCTACGGAGAATGAAATTGCAATTGAGGCGAGAGCGGCTAATGTCAGTCATGTTGGCCCTGTCATTCCTCAAGTGGCCTTTTGCCTCGTAAGCGATAGCCTGAGAAAAGGGCAGCAATCTTATCATTGGAGGAGAGAGCCAGACTGCAGGGACGGCTGCTCAGGACAGAAAAAAACAGACGCAACACACACACACATATCTGCAAACAGATAATTGCTTTGATGGTGGATTAAGATTAATGAGATAATTATGGGAAAGAATTCTCAACACGCTGTTCATATATATCTAGAAGGCAACACAAAGCTACTGGGTAAGGAGGGTTCTTTGAGTCACTACTACGAGAGTGATGATGATCTTTGTTAGAAACATTGTTCCGTTAAATTAAATTCACTGAAAGCTCTCAGTGCGGTGTGCAGATCTTTTGTCTGACATTTGCCTTTAGTTTGTTTTTAATGCAGCACCTGTAAAAATGTTTTGGATGTCTACAAGTTCTGATTAATTAAACTGGCAGAGACCTGCATGTTATTGATGCAGTTGCAAGCAGAGGCCGTTGTTAGTGCACTTAAAAGACAAGCAGACAAGTTTTAAGAGTCGGCTCACAAGCCATGTTGTCAGAAAATCAAACATGGGAGCATAATAAAATCTTTTGTTCTTGTTCTTTTTTTCTTGTATTAAAAAGTCAGCTGAGCCATGTAAGAATACTTTGATGGCTGAGTGTCCTTTAAGGCACCAACAAGTAGAGAAGTGCTTTTCAATAAGACACGGAGATAAACTGAAACCAATGGGTCAATCATTGGGACATGGTATGAGTTGATTGACAAAACCATGACCAGCAGTCATCCAAAGTTTACACAGATATGTAATTAACTAACTAAAAAGTGTTCCCATATATTTAAAAAAAGCTTGGTCAAACATAAAATGTTCAGTCCTGTCACATTGTGGACAATGGTCAGACAATGTCCTCTAGAGCTACACACAGCTGTAACTACTGCCGAGCATTTATATCCCACTGTTCTGAGAGCAGCAGTACTCTAAAGCTCAGGCTCTTCAGCATATCTCAAGTGGATGCTGTGTCAGTCCTGGGAACCCTAAACAAAGATAAAGCTGCTGTTCCTGATGACTGGAGAGCTGCTGTAGCACCATAGAGCGCTGGGGGGGGGGGGGGGGGGAGAGGGGGCCATCAGATAGACAAGGAGGGGTAAAGGACTGGTTTCACAGAGGACGGGATATGAGGTAAAGGCAGGCTGGAGCTCAGTATCTCTGCGTGAGGATTAACTGATATCGGAGGCAACATAATTTGTTCTGGTCCCAGATAGTTAGAGGACAGACGGTACAAATGCCCAATCTGGATGCTGCTCTCCACAAATAACTTTTTATAGCCAGCCCAAGGTGTGAGTTTCATCAGTCAGTTGAAACGAATGCCTGTTCAGAACGGGCCGAATGCTTGGCCTCTGTCGTTTTCTCAAGAACTGCTCATACAAACAGCTTTACACTTGACACTGCGCTTCTTTGGGTCCTCAGCAATACACCTGTCTTGATATATTTGTGTTACAAACCCAATCGCTGCTACTCATAAACACCAGTGAAATACACCCTGGTTTGCGGGGAAAAAACAGCAGGGTCAGACTTCGAAGTACATCCGTACTCTTTAATCATATTACAAAGTGCATACTGTTGCATGCAGAATGCATTCAATTAGGACATACTACTTCCTCATAACATGGCACCTTGAACTTTGACCTTTTTCCTCATGACCAAAGGATTGTGGGTCAGAATAGTAAGAAAAGCATGCTGGCTTGCATACTGCAAAATGCGACCGGATAGACAGAACATCCTGGTGTTTTTCGTATACTGCATTTGACACACTATGTATTGGGACATTATTTTTTTGTGGCATACTAAATAGCATCGTAGTGTGAGTATTGGAACACAGTCTGCAGAGCCCTGAACCTCCGCCCCTGAGGAGAACCATAGACTGTATGGAAGAATGGAACAGAACGTTTTCGCTTTTTGAGCCAGAATTTGTCCCTACATGTCCTTGATTCCTCAGCAATACACCCACCAAGTGTGAAGTAGATCGGATGAACGGTTCTCGAGATATGCAAAGGACGTATATGCACATACCCACAGACCGACATAGATTCCTTGTTTTATAACATATTTTGACTATTGACTTGTTTGCATGTGTGAATGCTCTCTATTCCACATGAAATCTATTAATGTACAGTATGCTCATTAAATGTTTAGATGTCAAAATGTCAGCGAATGCGAATATATACTGAGGAGCCATTTCAAAAGTGAAGCAGGTACTGCATCAAAAAACGATTCATCGATAATATATCTTGGAATACAATTCTAGTGCAAAGTATTATTGTATAAATATATTTTGCATGTAATATATTGACAATTCTATTGTTTTTTTTATAATATGTAGCTTTATTTCCCCTATATTTATGAGTAAAATGTATAACATTACTTTATTTGGAAGATCACCCCACTATGAAATATGACGGTGTTCTGGTGTGTGTCCTGTGACAATCTCCACGACTACCCTGCTGTGTTTGGACCAAATACATTATCCACCTACCACCCATTTTCTTCCATCGTTAGCAGCATTCACGCAGATGACTGGAAGGCACAAATCTCAGCCCTTGATTCAGTGCAGCCATGAATAACCTATGATGGCATGTACGCATATCATCCAAAAACACAGCGAGCACTGTAACCACATCCAGATGGAGCGAGCTACTCGTCTCCCTCACTTTCATTGGTACAGTGCTGCTCTTTAGTCTGAGGCTGCTGTGCATGTGGTCATGTTTTGCACCTTCCCAGCAGCTGAAGAAATGAGAGAATACTCCTTCGCCGGATGATCAACTGTTGCATCTTCTGCAGGAAATAAATTACATGATCATTTGACATGTGGCCAGAAAAAAAAAAAACAGTCGGATGTGATGCTTATCAGATGTGAAGCTACCAGGCCAACATATCAAACTCTAGTTAACTATATCATTGAACACAATCCCAAAGATTATCATTTTAAATAAAGTTGAACTACTCATGTCTTAATGCAAATTAAATTAACAGCACAACTTGTTTAATTTGGTTTGGTGGAAATTTAAACAAGTCAAGCCTTGATATTTAAGGAAGATAAATCAATGGTAATCCATTACAGTAATATTATACATTTAAATCTTAATAATTATAAATACCACTAAAATAAAAGATAAATATGTCCATCAATATATGGATATATTTCTAATAGTCAGTTATAATAGACACCTGTATTGTATTGATTAAGCATCCAAACTAAATCTGAACACCAATATTGAATGCCTAACCCATCTCAACCCTCTTCTTCTTCTCTTGGCATATTGCAAAGTGACCCACCATGAGTGTTGGTGAGTGAACAGTGGCACATCTTCTGGGACGCTCCGATACACTTGCAGTGCTAGTTTTCCACCAAAAGAGTGCAGCATCGTACCTTATGAAGATGCTGGGCTATTTCCAACTACTCATTAGCAGAAAACTAAACGTAGAAAATAACAGAACCAGTGGTTTCAGCTCTTTCACTGAACACATCATTTGGTGGATAACAACATCAAAGGAGAAGAATTATGAGAAGCTGAACTTTTTGGACCGTAGCCGTCAGTTTTACGGTTCATACAAACCAGTGCCTCATTTTTCAGTCACATCATCCACTGGGGGAGAAACTGGGAGCAATCCAGACTTTACACCAGCAGGAAGGAACGACATACCAACAAATACGAAGGCCGACGCCAGGGAACAAAGTCACATCAAACATCCTTTCAAAGCCTGTGGTTTCCCTGACTGGGCTTTCATTTAAACAGCAACTTAAATGTAAAAAAGAACTCCAGATAGAGAAAGTCAGACCACGGTTCCCCTGATACTAGAACCCTGTTTAATGGAGCCATATTGTCATACCATATGTAGCCAGAAACACACTTCTTAAAGATTTTCTCCCAGACACATTTCCCGGTTTTTAAAAAGTTATGGACCAGAATCAACATCCAATGCAGATATGCACATCAGGGACACTTACCAGTCCCTCTGCTTCAGGACTAAAAATGTATATATCTTGGTAAGTCACATTAAAAAACACTTTTGTTTGTTGTATCAACATGCAACTGACTGCAATTGAAGAAGACACAGATTATCTTCATCACATCTATATTTTTGCCAACAGTTCATTACATGTTTAGAAATATCTCAGTACTCAAAAACAATCTGCTGACACAGATAAAAGAGGAAACTCCAGTTCACTGGATCATTCTTATACATACTCTGTGTCAAATCTAGAGCTCAGCAGTTCATCTCTACAGTGTAGAAATGCTTTCCTCAACTCATCTTCTTCAATCCATAATCATTGAAGGTGGTGTGGGAGGATAATGGTATCTATCATCCAGTCCCTCTGCGATAGTTCTCCCTCTGTGTCCTCCTCAGAGTCTCTTCCTCATCTTGCCCTTCTTTTGATCACCCCGTCCAAAACCGGACTTCTTAACTTCTCCGACCCACTTTTTGTTTTTGTTCCTCATGCCTCCGCCCTGCAGGAACTGGTGCTTCTCCTCTTTCTTGCGCTGCTTCAGGATTTGATCCCTCGTCTTCAGCTCTGAGCGCACTTTGAGGCCACCGGGCATCTGGTGCTGTCCGACAGGGCTCTGGAAGTTGGGATTACTGCCACGACCACGACTACTGCCACGACCACTGCCACGACCACGGCCTCGACCACGACCGCGACCTGGGAGACGGATGATACAGAGACATGGATTTAATATCATATTTCAGGGATGCATCAGATAATTTTACCTATGAGTAAACTTTTGATTTAGTCAGTAAATTTGAACAATTATTACTTTTTTCGGTCCCTCAGATGTAAGGGATTCCTTCTAAACTGTTCAAGTTAAGACTACAGTTGCTCTCCTACCTCCTCCAGGACTCTCCCCTCCTCTATCTCCTCCAGGACTCCCCCCTCCTCTTCCTCCTCCTCGTCCCCCTCGCCCTCCTCTTCCTCCTCTTCCCCCTCTTCCTCCTCTTCCTCCTCCTCTTCCTCGTCCACTTCCTCCTTCTTCATCCGAGCCAGATCCTCCATCATCGACCCTGTATTTTTTCTTCCACTCATCGTAACTGACGTGTGGTTAAGGGATACAACATCTCAACAACACAGATGAATACTGTCAGAGTGAGAGGGAACCGTAATAGTAAACAAGTACACAAAGAGGATACAAGTTCTTCTTGTTCTTCTTGTTATCGATGACCTGTCCACCATCTAGTCTGAGCCTCTTCTTCTGGTCCTCCTTCCCTGCATCTCTCACAAAGCGTTTCTTTTTACGATCCCTACAAATGACAGAGAGACACTGAATTATGGTCATGAATGGCAGAATCAGAAGCGTAAGGTGTCACAAAGGAGGAGAGAAGTAGATTTAGAGTGAATTTTCACCATTTCATGATGCTCTTGTGCTGGTTAAACTTGTTTCCCTCATCACCCATCAGGTCCAGGACAGCTGAGGAGGCCTGCTGGTCGAAGGCAGTGCCCTCTCCGCCGACACCTAACCTAAAGCCACACGGAACACGTGTCACAGGTTATCACACGCAGGCAATACATTGTAAATCAAGTTTGAGGTCTCAATGTTTAAACGTCTTACCCTCTCTCAGAGTCGAAGTCTTTGGGTCTGTAGGGGATGTAAAACTCCTCATCTTTGCCTGACGGTCTGCTTCTCTTGTTCTGTTGTCCTTCTTCCCCATATTCCTGCAGGCTTCTCTTTTTTCCACCTCCTACTTCAGTGAACACCCCCTGGTGGACACATGACGAATCACACGTTAAACATTGACATTTAGGCTGGCAAAATGAGGATTTGCAACAATAATTAACACAGAGATGCTGCTCCATCATTAAAAGGTTTGAAATATATATATATATTTTAGAGCTGTATTGATTACTCGATTTAATGAGGAGTTGATCAGCAGCAAATGGTTTTGAATGGTTAACGTGTTTGCTGCTTTTCTTTATATTAACAGACAATAAACTGAATATCTTTGGGCTCAAGAGACGGGTTGTAACTGCTTGGTTTCAAATCATAACGCCACAGAGGCACGAGTGTTTCTTGCCTTCATATCGTCATCCTCTTTTTCGCCCGTGTTGTGTGTATAATCATCGTCGGCGGTGGGTTTGACGGGCTGGTGCAGCCGGCTTTCTGCAGCCAGGTTCGCTCTCTGTTTAGTGAATTTGTCCACCAGCCGCGTGTCCTTGGAGCGCTTGGCCCGCATGACCCCACCAGCCTGCGTCTTATTGCTGGAGTTGATTTCAAAGATGGTCTACGTGAAGACAAAAAGGAGAACGTTTGAATGTGCAGTCACAGGTCAGCAGGACATTTCTGCACTATGAGATGTCTAAATGATCATCTACTGGAACTCACCGCTTTGGATTTGTAGACTTTGATGGCATCGACTATGTGAAGGCGCTCCAGTTCCATTTTCTCCAAACCAGACCCTGAAACAAGATCAATCAAAAGGTTGTTACAAACTACTGCCTGAGCGCCATCATCACCGTTTTCTTCATCAGACATCCTCCTCCAAAATCACCTAGTAGTGGATGGACGGCCATGATGGACAGATCTGTGTTTTTGACCCGTCTGAAGGACTCTGGTGAGGGGCTCGGTCGAGACTTGAGATACTGCTTGTAGGCGTTCTCGGAGACGTGGTGCATGTTTTGCAGTTCCAGGGAGTTCTCGTGAACCGTGAACAAATGAGAACTTTCGTCATCCAGGATACTCTGAGGGACCCGACCGAACACGCCCTCTAAATCTGGGAGGAGGGGACGAGCAGCAGAGAGCCAAAGATTATGACAACTAATCAATCCAAGAGTATACTAATCAGTTGAAGTCCTGGCAGGCGAATCCGCAAAGCCTACCTGGTGTGTGTTCAGGTGTGGCAAACTGAACCGGCCTTCCAAGGAAGAGGTGAAGGTCGTAGACAAAAGGCATCTCATCGGGACAAATCAGACTGTAGGTTTTGCCACTGCGTCCAGCACGTCCCACACGGCCTGATGGGAAAAGACAGGTGATGACAATGGCCAAAAAAAAATGGATCACATCATGCTCATCACTTCTTCCCCTGATCGAGATCACGATTCACCGTGCAAGCCGCTTACCAACTCTGTGCAAGAAGAGCTTGGGCTTGGAGGGGAAGTTGTAGTTGATGACGTTGTCCAGCATGGGGATGTCTATACCACGAGCAGCAACGTCCGTCACAATGAGCACCATGGCTTTCCGATGCACAAATTTCCCTATGTTGATCTTTCTGGCAGTCTGATCGAGGGCGCTGTAGATGTAGGCACACTCGATTCCTTCTAAAGTCAGCAGCTGGACATCAAAACAAAACAACATCAATCAAAAAGGTGATATTTTCTTAAATATGAGGAAACTTTCACATGGGCTTAGTGAGAATGTGTGTGGAGTCACTGAGGTTTGTATCTTACCTCCTTGACGTACTCTACGTGGTGTTTAGTGGCTACAAAAACCACCGTCTGCTCCTGAGGCTTCACTATGTTCCTCAGCAGATGAAGCAGCAGCGCCTGCTTGTCATCCATGCGCAGATGGAAAAATGACAGCTGAGGGAAGACGGGAGAAATTCAAGTTTTGGATAGGATGGACAGATATGAAGAGGGGATTTAGCTCCAAGCTTCAGATACAAACATGCACCTTTATCCGTCATATTAATTCAAATGATCAAATAATTAATCACAAGGTCTCGGATGGAAGTTACATCCTATTTCAGCAGTAACATGTCATATATAAATTATTATATGCACATCATTAATGTGTTAATCACGTTAAAACTTTGAATGTTTCCCTCTTTAAACCGTGGTTTCAACGGGAGGACCAAGTGGTTAATAAACACTGTTTTTTCTTTACCTTAATCTGGTCACTGAGTTTAGAATCCACATCTAAACGAATCAACACTGGTTCAGTCAGCCCTGGAAACATAAAAAGAAGATGGTTAAGGTGATGATCTTCAATCATGATGCTTGCATGTAAAACAGACGTGATTAGTGATCTCACCAGCTCTGGCAAACTCCACCAGCAGCTTGGGCAGAGTAGCAGAGAACAGCAGAGTCTGTCTGGTGTCTGGAAGCCTCCGGATGATCTCCTGAAGCTGCTCGGCGAAACCCATTTCGAACAACCTGAGAGGAGGAGGAGGAGGAAGAAAACAGACCCGTTCACACATTCATGCGTGCAAGTGTGAATCGAAAATATGACACCTTTAAACAATTCCACTTCTCACCTGTCGGCCTCATCAAACACCACGTATTCCACACCATGCAGCTTCAGGTTCATCTCCTTGACAACGTGCATGAGACGACCGGGCGTACCGATGATTCTAAGGGGGAAAGGGAAGAAATCAGGATTACAACTTACAGGACATGGATGGGGAGAGTCGACATTATGAGTTAGCGGTACAACAAGACACTCACATGTCGGGGTTTTCATGAAGAGCGGCAAACTGATCATCCATTCTGGAAAAGAAATGAGACATTTACATCTATGCAGAGTTAAAAGGACAATTGCACAGATCTCAGAGTACAACAGAAAACAAATATTGAGAGATCACCAACCTGTCTCCACCGAGGATCAAGGCAATCCTGAGGCCGGTGAATTTTCCCAACTACAATACCAAAATAAAGTGACAGAGAGAAGTCAGGGACACTACTAAATCACAGGGACTGTATAAACAACAGTAAACACTTATCAGTCTGTTCATCTGACCTCTTTTGTGAACTTCATGGTCTGCAGGGCCAACTCTCTGGTGGGGGTCAGGATAAGGGCCCTGGCTCCCGTTTGGGCTTGAGGCACTTTTAACTTCTCAAACATGGGCACCAGGAAGGCAGCCGTCTTACCACTGCCAGTCCTGGCCATGGCTACCATATCCTTGCCATCCAAAATCACTGGGATAGTCTGAAGTGGTGAAGAGAAGGATTTTGCATGACATATTGTGCTGTCCCAAATGTTTGATTACGGGATTCTTTAGTGGCGCTGACTTACCCTTCTTTGGATCGGAGTAGGGACTTTGTAACCCTTCTGCATGACGCCTTTATACACAGGGTAACTGAGACCTGAAATCATACACATTGTAGATAAATATGATTGCCTCTGGGAAAACAATCAGACTTTACTTAAAGTAGATATTCAACCAGTGGAATCTGTACACTCCTCACAAGGTCTTACCCATGGACTGAAAGCCTCCAGACTTCTTTTTCTTCTTGTTCTGGGCTCTGACCAGCAGCCGGGTGTCAGGCTCCACGTCTGACAGGCAGTCGGATGTGGCCGGGAACCGCATGAGTTTCTTCCCTGGCTGTGGAAACCAATAACAAAACATGTTAACAACATGACAGAGGTACCAAAATAAACTTATTTTATCAAGGCATTTTATCTGAATTCAACGATTGAAACATGTTTCTTCAAATACAAGGAGTACACATGTTCCCCTGGATAATTATGACAAGATAGGATCATTGAATTGTAAAACACAAACATTGTTCAAATAAAAAGTTTTAACTGCTGGACACGTGATGTCTCCTTCACTGAACCGTGTATGCCCAAATGCATCATGGGGTAAGTAAACAATTAGTATGAAAATCAATGGTTTGTTTACATAACATCAAAGTAGTGTTCAATACGTTTGATGACGTAAGTGTGGATGGGTATACACACGCAATGCAGCATCTTCCTCGTTTCATTAAACGTGTGCAATGAACAGCTGTTATAATACGTTTGTATACAAACGCTTAGAGTATGTACAGATAACCGCGAACACGTCATATTTTACCATTTAGGTGTCACGAGGTGCTCAAAACAACATGTAATTTCATCAAATGCTACGATGAACGCATCGCGAGTTATCTTAAAATATCGTTCCTTACAGAATCATCGTCCTTAATTTCAGCAGCCAGCTGAACGTCTCCGCTGTCAGAGTCGACCTCGTGCTCTCTGTTCCCCGTGTATCTCCTCTTCTTCGTCAGCTTCTTCTTCCTCTGCGCCATCCTGAGGCTTTAGTGCTCTCTTCGGTAACTTTTACTGTGCGGTCTGTGAAACAAAGCGTCGTCAAACTAGAGAATACTAGGCAACACAGCTCATAGCATCTAAACACGGTAGGCAGACATGTTGTATACACGTGCAAGCTTCTTCTTCTTCTTCTGTTTTTTCTGCTCCTTCTTCCGTTTTGTGTAACGTCGTTTGAAACTCCACATCGCCATCTACTGCTCCGGAGCGTGTGAATCCAGATAGAGGTCCAATCAGTAACCCGTATCACATCTATAATTATGCATATTTTACTCACTTACTTACGTTATCTCCACGTACTATGAGGCCAATATATTGTAAGTTGTGTAATTAATATTATCTTAACATAGTTTCTGATGTAACAATATCTTGTATACTTTCAGAGGATGCAGATTTGATGAACTGTAGCCTACTTCAAAGCCAACAATCCAGCAGCTACATCGAACCCTATTACACAATTTTCCAGTCTTGCTTTTTCAATCCCCCTAAATTTAATTTATTAATTCAGAGGAGAAGCCTGGTATTTTGTTTGAAATCTATAAACGCTGGTGAACATGAAGCAGAGGAGCACTATCTCGAATCCTGATTTGCAGATATACCGGACTTTTAATCCGGTATATAGTCTTTAATTAGTATATAGCGTATATAGTCATTATTCTTTTTTTCTTTTTTTTTGCAAGAGTGGAGTGACCATCTCTAAATGTCTTAATGCATTGTTTATCTATTTATTGCACACATGCCAGAGAGAAGTGTTTACATGACTATTCTAATTCTAGTTCATTCTAGTTCAGAGTTTGGGCTTTTCACTTGATTTATGAGAGGAAACAGAGCCAACATACAGCTTCCTCGCCCTGTTTCCTCCTATAATGTGTTAGCAATTCTGTGCGTGCACTTGAGGACGGCACAGATGTCTCGTAGTCTGAATCTCGATTACACCTTAATTTCCTCAGCAACATCCCTGCTGCTGAGATGTATTATACACAGTCCAATGCTGATATAATCACAGGAGGTGTTTTGTCTCTCCTTCTCAGTCAGTATACAAAAATTTTAAATCTTTAAGCCACGACAATTTTCTCTCTGTTTCCTGAACCAACTGAACACTCTGAAATTGTAGAACTGAAGAAAACACAAACAAGTCATCTACAAACTAATAAGACAATAAGCACAATGTGTAATTCACATGCATAGTGCATGATTTGATAGAGGAGCTGGCACTTAGGTCTTGCAGTACCAGTGTAATACTATCCTGCACACTCATAATAAGGTCACTAGGTTGTGCATTTTGCAAAAGTAATTTTATTTAATTGTATCTGTCTGAGAAAAATGATCAAAGCTGTTTTTTGACCTGTAGTCAGATATATCTTATGTATATTTTCCTTAGGTATGTAGGCTACATAGAAAAGGGAAAAAAGTCAGAGCATTGCCCTAATATGGCTCTACTGTGATGACCTTAAATTTATAAAAACTGTATAGGACATTTTGGCAGGCAAAGCCCACCCATCCATGCAACAACTCACATTTATGCTGCAGGAAACCTGAAATATGCTACAAGATTTCAACAACAAAAACTGATTTTATTCCACTGCATAAACATAAGCTTCAAGACAGAATCTCTAGGTTTCAACAAGCACACGCACTGTGCTAATTTTAGGATTCTGTCCTTAAATGCCATATTTATGAGACACGTGCCATCATAAAACATTGTTTAAAATAGTGTTAGTGTATAAAACAAAGCCATTGTCATTCCTTGTCAAATATGTTGTCGCTAGTGATATAACAAATCAAAGCTCTCCCTCCATTCATGAATATTGCTCTGCCAAAGCTTATGTGCAATATCCTCATTCAACAACCTTGATTCTGAATTATTCTTACACAACCAGTTGAATCTGTAAGGGGATCAAATATCAATTTCTTACATGTATTCTTATACTGACTTCGTTTAAAGTGGTTTAGGATAAGTCATTTTTCTCAAAATGTTTCCTTTGAAGCCTTAAATAATCAAGGCATTCACTTCTAAGCAGACTGATTATTCATGAAATGTAAATGTCAGTGACATTCCTGCATATGGTTGCATTCAAATGTGAGTCCAGCTGTTGCTCAAGAAAACAGCTGCCCAATACATCAACAATCCAAATGAACTCAGAGATGTATGTTATTCATTAGGAGCCCAAATTAGAAAAAGATCCCAACTGTGTTTTTCTTCCCATTTTTAATAAACATCATATCTGGTCTGATCTTATTGGAATTCTTATGCTTTTTTATTGGATGTGTTATTAATGAAACCCAATAAATATTTTATACTAGGTTTATTCTATTATAATAATGCACATTTTCTATTGGTGTCTTAAGCTTACAGGACTTTTTTGCATTTGCTCATAACTTTTGTTGTTGTTTATAAGCAGCCACAGTTTACATTTTTAAATCACCCAGTGGAAATGTGTCCTTTGGATGATAACACTGACACTACTATGGCAGCCAAAACGTGTACTGTGCTGTTTGAAGTCAGTGGGCTGATGTACAGTAAATAAGTCAACACCATGGCAACAGCCCGGAGCTAATGCCATATTCTCTCACAGAGCCTGAGTGCGGTGGCCCGGAGCCAAATCCGTGCAGGGAGCAGAGAGGGATGGCACGCAGGCAATAGGTGCAGCAAGCCACCTATAGGATCCGCTTTTGTTCTCTAAGGTGATTTAGGTAATAAAGCCTGAGGAGGATTAAGATATGAAGGTTGTGGTGTTTTCAATTTGGCATTCAAATAAAGCGGGTGTTGGTATCAGTGTACTCTCAGGTCAGCATCCAACGCTCCCGGCAGTCTTAACTCTCAGTTTTTCACTATGTCAAGCCCTCATGTTGAAACATGCTCCTGAATCACGCTTCATCTCCACATGAGTTTATTCCTCTGATTATTCATGAGGCAGCGCGTTTAATCTTTCTCTCTATGCGTATCATAGGAAATGAAAGAAAACGTAGGGAAGCGTGTTTGGATTTGTCTCTTGGGAGCATGGCTACATAACCTTTTACAAATCCCCTGACAGCCCTGCCATTGATTTCACAAAGTATAACGATCTATAAGATCTATAAATGACAAACATACATAGATTTATGAGGACTTAATGTGGGCCGAGCTAAGCTGAATCCTGAGCTGTATGGGGACTTATGGTGGAGTATCCGACCTTTCAGAAAACCTGTGGCGTAAATTGTGTCAGCGATAACACGGATTTGAATAGTGCACAGATACGCTGGTTCACTATGCAGTCAGTGACTGAATGGGCACGGAATGAAAGTCATTAGGAAAACGGATGTCAACATGTCTCAGGTTGGATTGCTATAAAGATGTTCTCCAGCAGAGTGTGTAGCAGATGCTGCCTCTAAGCCTTGGAGATTGGGGGGGGGGGGGTAAATTAAGAGATTATCAAATTGATGGTTTGTAAAGCTAAGACTTTAAATGGGGGTAGCAGTTAAATATTCTTCAACTCTATCTGTGTCGATTTAATTATTTATCAACCGCTCTTTAAAAGGCCGGCCGTGGGTTCAGGGGACCTTTTAAAAATAGTCCAAACATCCAATTAGCATTGCGAGTGATGTGCTGCAGCATATCAGGCATGTCCCTCCAGCAAGCCTTCAAATGCTGGTTTGATTTTTCATGCCAGACGCCGTACATCCAAGGGGCAAATTAATCTCTGAAATCTGATAACAGCTCTTCAAAAAAGTTTGAATTGGCTGCATCAGAAGAATCATCAGCTTTGGAGTTTGGAGCATCCCATGAAATGATCGTATCCTAATTGTGAAATGTGAGATTCACTGAATGTTGAAACTGTGAAAACTGCTGTCGTAGTCTAAACTCAGATCCGTCTATGGATTTCAAACATTATGTCACTCAGTGTTTGTGCATTGGATTGTGGCCAATGCTAGCCGGTAAAGAACATGCTTCTGGATCAGCAACCAGTGTGCATCATGCAGATGTGATTAACCTGTGGGAGACAGCAGGTCTAAGGGCAGTTGAAGAGAGGCTGAAAGCCTGGTCCTGGGCTCATTGGGCTGGCATGGCACTGTAAACGTGATAGTGCCACCCCCAGTGACAGCAGCAGATGGTGAGTGGCCCCCGGGCTCCACCCTTAGGAGTGCTGGCCAGGCAGACAGAGCAGCCATGCACAAAATGCGAGGCCACTGATTGGACCGTGCGTCTTAAGATGCCACAGGCTGTTAATATGCTGAGAGGAGCAGCGCTTACATGCTTGAGAAGATGTATAATTATGTGAACCTGGTAGTTTCTCTGGACCCTCCACTCACCCATGGTTGTAGCTTGTTAGGTCAGTAAATTGGCATTGGCTGGATTACAATCCTTATATATTTAACTCATATCAAAATGCTGGGGACCATCATTTAAAGGGTAATAAAGCAAAATTCAGAAGTGCTTACATTTCCACAACTGGAGCTTAGCCTTTTGCTGATGCGTCTCCTCTGCTTTATAAGGAGAATCCGGCTTTGCACTCTCTTTAGTGTAAAACTGCAGAGGCACATACACCCGGTCAAACCTCCAATAACCTGATATTCTGGGTGCAAAAAGGCAGTTTCCCTTCAAGGCTTCAGCAGTTAATCTTACTGAAAGTGCCAGCATTAAGGCTATAATCAGGGGACATGTGACAAAAGCACAAGAACTCTCCCGAAAGGGCAGCGAAAGAGACCCTTGAGGATTTCTCCAGCCAAACTGGTGGGACATCAAAGTCCCTGAAAGTGAAGTCTCAAGCCTCGATGCAGTTTCCAGGCTTTTGTTTTGCTTTAGCTGCGTATGGCCTGCAGAATATCTTTCCACGTTGTGGAGTATTGTGGCCAAACACTAGTGGATTACTGCTCATTAAAGCTGCAGAGAACCCGGTGGGCTGTGGTTAATACACGAGACTTAATGGCCATTTTCAGTTTCATCTCCTCTACACTTTTAAGGGAGGGTTATATATGATGACAGACGACCAGAATTAAAGCCCACAGAGCAGAATTAACTTTTCATGTATTTCCTCCTCACATCCTTGTTGTTTCTTTTTGGTCGTTGCTTGCACAGCCTCGGGCTCAGTTCTTCTTCTGGTGTCTTAATTGCAATTTCATCAAGAATTTAAAACCATGTAGCCTTCCCTATTCTTGTCACTGTCACTCCAAACTAGCCACCGCAGGGGACTTCAAGGGTATTTAAAGTAGCTATTGTGTCATAAGATAAGTCAGGAGCAGCTTGGGGAAGACTCACTTTCATCATTGTAGTACCGCCGGACCTCCTCTTCCCCCTCCGAATCCATCCTTCTCTCAGTCTCTCTTTCATGGCTTTATCACTCAAAGGCTCAAGCAGCTCAGCAGAATATAAATTAACAAGGGCTGTAAGATGGGGAAAGAGGGAAAAGGTTGAGACAGAAATTGCATGTGCACATCAGCGTTGGAACTTTTACAAGGACGGCTCTTTTGTGCTTCACACCACTCAGTTCGGTTGTGTTGATGCAATATGAAAATTTCACATTATAGATTCATCACCCATGTCCATGACGAATGGGAATCTTGAGATGTTGAGTTGTGCGGGTGCGTGGGCGTGTGTTTTCGTGAGTGTGCATGCCAAATGTAATGTCACTTTTATAATTAGTGTAAGATAAGGCTTTTTATTTTATAAAGAGTTCATGAATTATGATAATTTTTGTTTTCTGGCAGAGAGTTAGAAGAAACGATTGAGACCACGCTCAAACATGACAGTGGTATAAATCATTTCCTTTAATTCAATCTTCTCATTTAACTCTCAGCAAGAAATCAAATTAGCGTATTTCCAAAAACTATTCCTTTAAGGTTATAGTTTACACACACACACACACACACACACACACACACACACACACACACACACACACACACAGTAATATTGATTAAAGCTAAGCTTAAACAGCATCTTTTCCTCCCTCACCTCCTCATGCACACATGCAACTGTCCACATGATCACTACCTACCATAATGCTTCAGCCAGATTGTACACACTGCTGACATTTCTCTTCCCTCAGCCTGTTTTTCTTTACACACACTCACACACAAACAACGACTCATGAATAAAATCACAGCGAGAAGAGACAACTCACACACAGCTGCACACACTTACAAATAAAAGGAGGCACTGCATGTGTGTGCAGAAACAAAACAACTGCAGAACATGATTAGGCGCTGTTTGTTTTTGTCAATGAGCGCTAATGAAAAATAGCTTGTCTGCGTTCCACTGTGATCAAAATTCATGCAGAAAAATCGGCTCTAAAGTTGTCTTAATATGAATGACAGCGATCATTGGCAGCCATCTATCAGGCAGGACCATATGTTGCTTTGGGTGGGGAGGGAAAGAGAGCTTACGGCAAAGCCTGCCTTATCCTCTGGCATTACAGTCTCTAAGAAAGGATTTACTCTTTAATTCTTGATTAGATAGAATTTTCTCCCCAGTGTGCAAGCACAGGGATACACAGAGAGATAACCTGTCCTATTGGGAAAGTGTGTGTGTGTGAGTGTGTGTGCGTGTGTGTGTGTTTGTCCTTTGGCAACGCTCCTGAGACACACACATGCAAACACTCGAGTACACACCAACCTGGCCCCCTTGGTGTGCCATCCCATTTAGCGCCTGGGCTTTTACCACATTGTGATAGAGCTATTATTAGAAGCGATGAATTATCAATCAGGAATTAATCCCGATTGATGTGTTTTCCCCCTGGAAAACAGGGGAAAGGACCACGCTCACTTTCTACAATTGTTTACTTTCATCTCTGTGATGAGACGAGGTGGTTCCAATTTGTTTTTTGACATGAGAGAAGAGATGGATTTATTTTCCCTTTACTGATCAAACAACGAGTTCAACCAGCTTTTCCTGCTCAGGACACGAGGAGACCGTTGAGGAAGACATTCATTTATTTAGTTCCCTCACTCATTTATCTTCCTCCCCCACGTCTCTTTGCCTGACTGGCTGCTGAGCTGACTGACTGCCTGGATGGCTGGCTCCCCCTCTCACTGGACACAAACTGGCAGTTAACTCACGCACTGCGTGAGCTTCGCTGAGGCTGGGGTGGAGAGAGACACTCGGGCTGCTCAGGCTTTGGAAAGTGGGATCTCCGCTTGGTTTCTGTCTCTGTCTTTTTTGGTGGACTGTTAGATGAGAGCAGAGGAAATCTCTGCCTCTGTCTCCTCCAGCACTGACCACCGACCATCACTATTGTGCTGCATCCATGACTTTACATACCTGGCTGGTGCATGGGCTTGGATTTATCTTGGTTTGGGCACTCTTCTTGAAACAGGGTGAGCAGTATTTTGGTTTTCAAATGTGTAGTTCTATAGAGACATGTGAGTTTGATGTCTGTGTGTGTGTGTGTGTGTGTGTGTGTGTGTGTGTGTGTGTGTGTGTGTGTGTGTGTGTGTGTGTGTGTGTGTGTGTGTGTGTGTGTGTGTGTGTGTGTGTGTGTGTGTGTGTGTGTGCGTGCGGTGTGTGTTTGTGTGGGTGCGTTTGTGTTTGATGTCTGTGTGTGTATGTGTGTGCGTGCAGTGTGCATGTGTGTGTGCGTGTGTTTGTGTGTATGTGTGTTTGCGATCTGTGGTATCACAGACACAATAATCTTAAAACAGCCTTTTACGGGCCAATTAATCAATAAGATAATGTAAAGCCACATAGGGAATATGTTGTATATACTCAGGTATACAAATACAAATAATGATACAGAATAAATAATATATAAATACAGTGAAAGTACTGTAAAAATCTACTTTTAACATTTGCAAAATATAAAAAAACAGAGCAGTGGAAAGATAAAAATAGGCTGGTGAATGTTTCAGACCAAGACCGCCTGAAACAATCACATAAATATAATAAACGACCATCGTGTAATTGACCTGGGAGTTCAGATATATGCCTCCAAACAATAGATAACATTCATAGGTGGCAAACAAAATTTCCCCATAGAGCTATAACGATTGACCTGATTCGGCTTCGCTGTCACCTTTGTTTCACTCGGGGCCAAACAAGAGGAAACTGGGGTGATGTTGTGCGCTGAGATGTTGCTTTGCTTGATTCGTATCTCTGTGTTTTTCGTCTGAGTCAGATCACCTCTGATCCCAACTGCAGACCAGAGGGTGGAGTGAGGTCCTGGACTGACTAATGAGGAGGCAACAAATAGCCGAGCTTAGATATAATTGCAGTGCATTACAAAGGGTATCCAATTTACTAATTAATTTCTGTTGAAAATCCAACAGAAATTCTAAAAAGGTGACAGTGATAGTATTAAGTGTTCATTAATTAAGTTAACTATCAAACAATCACCACCAGAGGACATTGAGTTTAATACCATAAAAGCAGACTATTTGATACCTGTCTTACATAATGCTTGATTATAGTAGTCATCTTGCATTCATAATTAGTTTCTAATATGTTTATGGTGCCCCGGAAGCTCATTTTAAGCACAACTTCATTTTAAGTCCTATCCAAAGAGCTAAACTAAATTTAATGAGACAGGCAAGCAGTATAACCTTTCCTGAATTAAATTAAAATGTTCTTATGGTAATCCGTAAAATCCTTTTTGTTTGTCTGCTTATGCTGCCTACTTTTCTTTCCAGCTGTCTTCCTCTTAAAATGTTTCTGATAAAAAATGCATCATGCATAATATAATAGTGTAATGGATGCTCAGTGTTGAAAATCAAATGAGCTTTCGCACATTTGAATTTCAAATGCACAATGTACTCAATACCAATAATTGATAAGATTAGATTTAGGTCACAATAGATTTGAGAGTTAATCAACATTTGCAATGCATATACTGGGAGAGTATGGGGTTGTAATAAATTGCACTTTGCCATAAACGCTGAATGTCTTTCCAATATGCCCTCATTATGTTGACAAATGCTCATACCGGGCAGCTTTTCAATGTTTCATGTGGTGTGTAACAACAAAACATCACGGTGAATTGATTAATCAGGTTGTTTGCCAGATATAAATGACCATTCCATTGCTTTGTACTTCCACAACCATTACCCAGCTCTAATGACACACTCCAATATTTATATGAGCTCTGACTGCATGGTGTATCACCAGCAGGGGAGTATGACACATCCCCTAAATGCTGGCATCTGCTCTCTGTCCCTGCGAGGCTTTACATTGATTCCAGCAGATTTCTAAAGTGATTTTTGTAAGAGCATTTGCCTGGGATTAGTTTGCTCCTGAAAGCTCCACCGAGAGCTTTTGGTGGGCTATTTAACAGAGCAGAGACGGCGAGAGGCCTCGCATCCGCTCTGTGTCCACAGGGCTGCACAGATAAAGAGGGAGGATTGGTTTCAGCCAAAGCTGATCTTCCATCTTGTGTGGGGGATTTTGGAGGTCAGGTACAGGTGTGTGAGGAGTCTGAGTCCACGGACAATCCATTTAAGCTCTGGTGGATTTGTTCTGTTCAGGCTTAGGGTTACTTTTCTTGAGGGAGTTAGACTGTGAGACAGTGACACGGTAGTAGAGGGGACTAAAGATGAAAGAAGACTTTAGCAGCATTTTATTTCTGAATATGTGCTTTAAATTCCCTATTCAACAATAAGTCAGTGTCTGCTTGCTCCTCTTTTATAAATAGGGACCAAACCTATTTTGGCAAATGATCATGTTAACTGATGATTTTTAGACATCAGTTGAGAGGGAAAAGTAAACAGCATAATCTAGCTGCATGTTGATTTAGCTCCTCTCGCGTCCCTCTCCGTGCTGTAGTTTCCACCACAACACTTATAGGGTGCTGAGTGGTAGAGACACGGCTGTGAGTTCACAAGCTGGAGCTGGCAGGCAGACAGCTTGGGATGGGGTGTACTACTGAGGGTGAGTCACCCCTAAGCACAGACTCGAAGAGAAGAGAAGAGAAGAGAAGAGGAGAGGAGAGAGGAGGAGAGGAGAAAAGAAAAGAAAAGAAAAGAAAAGAGAGTCGAAGGGAAGGGAAGCAGTTGAGTAACGTCAGGATGAGAACAAATATCAACCTCATAAAAGCAATGGTCCTCGTTTGAACCGTGAAATGTTTCAGAGAAATTAACTGAGATGAACTTCTCTTGAAAGGCTCTGCAAGAAACTGCTTTCAGTTGAACAGAAGGATGGCTTTAGAATGAGCTCATTTGCACATAGTTTACGTGCTGTTGTTGCTTCAGGAAAAAAAAAACACTACAATGCCGCAATTTCAGTCTGCATCCGCAGTTGTTATGAAGATCATTTAAATTTGAATCAGAGCCATTGCAGATGCTTCTGACATAGGTTTGGAGTCATGGCTATATCAAAGTCAATTGGCTGTTTGGGTGCAACTTGGAAAAACGTAAGCTCTGAAGCAACAATATCACTATTACATCGGTAGATTTAATTAGGTTGGATGTCTTACAGTCAGATTCATTTAATGTGACGACAAATATTTTGATTCATAAGCCCCCCATCCAACAACAAGACACATTTGTTGCAGTTTTTGTGGTCTTTATGTTGTTTTTTCCACAACCCACATATCCAAAAGTTGTCATGTACCGTTCTGTGTGTCCCCTGCAGTCCAGGGGCTGCAGTGCTATGGCTGCAACATCCTCCAGGGCCAGAGGTACGTGGACGTGGGTTGCTCCAACCCAGAGGTCATCACCTGCACCCACTCACACAGAGGCTTCAAACACCGCTTCTGCATCAAGACAGAGAGCAGTGAGTAAACCTCCATGACCAATATGTAATGATGACTAATACACTGAAATCATAATTCTCTAGTCTATTCATCCTCCAAGTCAGTGAGCTACTGCGTCTGATACTTATTCAAAGAATTTCTATGGTGGAGTGGACGATTATTAAATCATGATGAATTCACTCTGGCGTGCCACTGGACATTGGCAAAATCCTTTTTAATCATACTTTCATGTATGAAAAATGTTCTTTGTCTGCTGATGTGAATATATTGCTCCCTGCACTGAGGATAGTTACATAAACCTACTTTGGTGTGCTTTGATGAGTAAATTATAAGTCATTCCTTGTTTGATGTTAAGTCAAATGGAGGATGTGGACACCCAGGACAGGAGAGTGATGGTCAGATGAGTACTGCTGTATCCATGGAAGCGTGGACAATCCAGCTGTTCCTTTGTCTAAAGGCTCCACTCATGTTGAAAGGGCTGATGATGCACCTTTTCCATGTGCTCAGAGAAACAGCAAGCTCAGAAAAGGACTGACAACAGCCCATCAGAAACAGTATGACAAGCACTTGTCGGTCAAAATCTCGAAGCAGTGTCTTGGCCGTAATCTGTGGCCAGTCAGCCTGTTAATCTTCATGTGACCCCGCCAAACTCAACTCTAACAGATGCTGGTGAAGATCCATAAGAGTCTTAGTTGAAGTCCCCTTTGTCCTCAGATACAAGACATCTGTCCTTAATCCATAACTACTCCAGTGCCCTTCTCTCCTGAGCAATATCCTCTCACTTCTCAGCTGCCTCTTACATTATAACCGTGTCGATAGATTCTTGACAGGATCTGCTGCGCACCTAGAAGACCTGATCACTCTTGATTTTCATCATTAGGGGATTATAAATGGCAGAGCAGAGATGCTGTAAGGTGCTAATTGAGTGCAATAAGGTGCACAGTAAAATCTCATTATAGAAACTACTTTAACTGACAAACAGGGTGCAGAAGAAGAAGTATGGCTCCCTTTTATTTAGGATTTGCTCATGCCAAGTATTGGTGCTCAAAGATTCGAATTATGCATTTTAGTTTCATTGGTTGTAAGGTTAAAGGACTCAGACCAATGTAAATACCCCACAAATTCTATTGCGGTAATTATTGGAGGTCAGTTTTTAGCCACATGCCTTTCTCCAAAACGATATGCCAGCCAGAGTCTAGAGAGAATCTCCACAGAATGTGCAGCTTTCTCTATCCATGTACCATTTGTCAGAGAGAGGGAGAGCTTGTTTTGTCAGCCGTGAAGACACATCCTGAGTGTGCCTTTAAGATCTCATGTCTCATTACACACTTTGCGCTTACTTATGCTGTTTTTTTCTTGCTGAGCCAAACACCAGCTCATCACTCTTCTCTGACTGACTGTCTCCCCCTTCTGTCCCTCCAGCGGCCCTGGGTATCGTCCTGACCAGTGGTTGTGCCACATCCAGACACTGCCAGCAACATGAGCTGCCGGGGGTGCGCATCCACTGCTGTGACTCAGACCTATGTAACAGCGCCCCCTCCTGGCACCCAGGCACGCTCCACTACATCGGTGCACTGTTCAGCCTCTTGCTGATGAGGATGTGGTTGTGATGTGGAGTCAATCTGGAGAGGGACATAACACCAGTGGACTATGGGGGGGGGGGGGGGAGAGAAACAACAGCTGTCATCTCTTCTCTTAGCTGCTCATGTTTAGAGCTGAATGAGAGTTTTGCTTAGTGTGGTGTTACTGGCGAGCAACTTGAAATAGTAAGCTTTTGTCACATTGTTAGCTTGGATTTACAGTCAGAGCGATGGCAAAATAACCCTGTGAATATGTTTGATCAAAAATAACTATGAAGCAGCTTGCAGTCATCAGTGAAGTTATTGTGCAGATCCACTCACTTACAGCTTGAAGTACAGTATATGGGATATTATGGGCCATTTGTTGCCATGAAAGAAAGATCTTAGAGTCATAATGTCAGTTTATTTAGATTTTTTTTAGTAAAGACACCTTGTATCAGCGATGCAGATACACACAGACTTGAGACTCATAAAGGCTTACGTCCACTTGTACTGTGAGACATGAATTCATTTTCCTTGTTAAGGAGTTCATCATCTTTCTCAAGATCAAATCTTTGTTGTGCAGTATTTTATTTTAAATACACAGGCTATTTACTTTGCTAAGTTGAAGATATTTTTTTTAGTTTGCTGTCCAGTTCTCACGGTTAATCTTGGGAAAGCACACTGCATGTTGTATGTGGGACTGTAAGAAAAATTGTACAGTGAAAGCATGTAATGTTGTGAATTACTATATTAAAATGTTTCATATTTTTCAAAAGTGCTTGAAATGGAAATTTGTATCACACCAAGACACACCATGAATGTCACATACTACACGTAATCAGAGCAAAAATGACTTGGGATTCACATGATTTAATTTAAACCGCAGGCCAACTGATCAGAAAGGGATTTTATGTGCATATGAAAATGTGTAACGCTTATTTTTGAAGATACTCAACTTAATTTAATTAACAAGTCATAGTACAGCATGTTGAAAAAAGTCATAAAAGTCAACCATTCAACCAGGAGAGACTTCATTAGAATTTCACAATAATTTTTTACACATTGTACAAATTTGATTAGTGCAACATCTTTGGCGATTGGAATCCATCCTGAAGGAAGTCAATCGAGGGCTGGTGATGCTGAGGTCAGATAAAGCATAATCCCACTGGAGTCCAGCCACTGGTCGTGGTGTTGATGAAGGGAGTTTCTGCAGTTATAAACGGCATAGTATAGCATGTTGTTAAGTTACTTTTTTAGTTACTTTTTAAAGTTACTTTATATTTGAAGATACTCAACTTAATTTAATTAAGTCATAGTACAGCATGGTGTTGATGAAGGGAGTTGCTGCAGTTATAAACATTATAGCACAGTATAGCATGTCGACAAGTCAGTTTAACATGATGAAACAATCATAAAAAGTCATAGTATAGCATGTCTATAAAAGTTACTCTATTTTTAAAGTTACTTTATTTTAAAAGCTACTCCTTATTTTTAGTTACTTTTTGAGTTACTTCATTTTAAAAGTTGCTCTTTATTTTTAGTTACTTTTGAGTTACTTTATTTTTAAAGTTACTTTTGAAGTTACTTTATTTTTAAAGTTACTTTTGAAGTTACTTCATTTTTGAAGTTACTCAACTTAACTTAGTTATAGTACAGCATGTCGAAAAAAGTCAAAAACAGTCTTATTATAGAATGTCGAAAACAGTCATATAAAAGTCATTCAACCAGGAGAGACTTCATTAGAATTTCACAATTTATTACACATTGTACAAATTTGAATAGTGCAACGTCTTTGGAGATTGGACTCCATCCTCCTTCCGTGGCTCCCTGGGTTAAGAGGGTTGTCTGGTAACCGCAAGGTCGAAGGTTCAAACCTTGACTGGGATGTGTCATGTGTCGAAGTGTCCCTGAGCAAGACACTGTAGCCCTAGCTTTTAGTTACTTTGGAAAAAAAGTTACTTTTTTAGTTACTTTGGAAAAAAAGTTACTTTTTAAGTTACTTCATTTTTGAAGATACTTTATAAAGTTACTTTATATTTGAAGATACTCAACTTAATTTAATTAAGTCATAGTACAGCATGGTGTTGATGAAGGGAGTTGCTGCAGTTATAAACATTATAGCACAGTATAGCATGTCGACAAGTCAGTTTAACATGATGAAACAATCATAAAAAGTCATAGTATAGCATGTCTATAAAAGTTACTCTATTTTTAAAGTTACTTTATTTTAAAAGTTACTCCTTATTTTTAGTTACTTTTTGAGTTACTTCATTTTAAAAGTTACTCTTTATTTTTAGTTACTTTTGAGTAACACAATATGAGAAAACAATATATAGCATGTCTCATGATACGAGTTTTTATTTTAGGTTCAGAAGTTATAAAAGTTTATTTTTAAAGAAAACACTAGTAAAAACTAATTCCTTAATTTTAAATATTTGTTTTGTTTATGTATTGGCTGGTTCAGCACTATTTAGTGTTCAGTGAATTATGTGCAAATGCGGCAAAGAAAAATGGTAACGATGAAACCCAATTGCGGTACAAAAGTCCCTTTATTAGCATATACATTTGTTTTTAAGTACAAATCTTGGTTGCCGCTTCAAAAAGTATACATAGATAAGCACAGATAAGAAAGTTCAGAACAAGATTTAGTGAAAATGAAGAGAATTAGAAAAGGTATAATGGAGCTTTACAGAACAAGCTTTTCTACTACATTTCTTATACATGAGACGATTATATATGAAGGTCTAATTCTTTTTAAGTAGCACTTGAAACATGTCTGGTCATTACGTATCATCAGTGACCTATAAAACTAGGCCTTGGAAAGACAAAACCAGTCAATGACTGATGTTTAGTAGCACCAAGATCTCTACAAACTCAGACCTCTCCATAATACACGTTTGTTTGTTTTTACAATCTTCTCATTGGCCTTTTAAAGTAAACACTTTGGTTGTGGTCATGTCAAATTGAGTTACAACAGCAGTTTTGACAAGATGAAATGTTCTGCAAATTATGGTTCCAATCAATATTAAACATCACATCAGAATAAACACGCCCACTCTCAGTCACACATTTGTGCTAATTCAACTACTGCAATAACTGTTCATAAAAATGTTTTCTGATGGCACTACTGGAGGTACATCAACAATGTTAGGGGGTTTGTGCCTTCTAATGGAAATCTATGTCTACCTCTGCACGAGTCTTACGAAGGCCTGAACAAGCTGGATTAACGGCTCCTGGCCTTCATGGCTGGCCTTAGAGCCCGGTGTGGGTGGCTTGGATTGGGTGGAGGGGAGGATGCCACTGGCCGGAGATGACGGAGAGCCCCTGCGGAAGTGGCGGGAAAGGCTCGAGAGTAGAGTGCTCTGGTGGTGGAAAAAAAATGACATTATATTAAATATGTTTTCATAAAGAATAAGTCGGGGGTTATTGTGTTTTCCTCTTACCGTCAACAAAGCCAATGAAAAGACCAAAACCATCAATGTGTTAGTCCCGACTCAATACTTTGTGACTCATAAAAAGCATACACAGGAGACTTCAAAGAAATGATGTCTCACCAGTTCAGAGCTGAGCTCCTGTTTGAGTCTTTGTTTGTCTCGGGGGAGGATGGAGGGATCTTTGAGACATCCAACAGCCTGAGAGATCAGCACGTAGAAACAGTTTTCCATGGTGAACATCAGCAAGGACCTGAAGAAAAATAAGTTAGTGTAAACGGAAAGTTCTGAAGCAAAACAAAGAAGTGAAATGAATAGTTAAATAGTTGGAAATAAACTTTACTCACTTCAGAGCTTGGATCTCCTCTGATGAGGCCAGTGAGGCTATGCTCAATGATACTGGCTCTTTCTTCTTCTCCATCTATGAACAAAGGGCAAAAAAAAAAACAGTCAGGGATCTGCTGTAGGGGGACTGTAACTTACCACATTCACATTGAACATCTACCTCGCTCAACATGCTCAGGGCCACGTTGATGGCGGCCAGCAGGGTCCCGAACGAAGGAGCCACATCGGGGTCAAACGCCGGAGTCGTGAAGCTGAGCACAAACAGGGTTCGATACTCTGCCAAGTCCATACTCTGACACACAGGCAGGGACACAAATCAGCATCTTTTATGCAAAGATATGAACACATGAAAACATGTGGCACAGTTTCTTGTGAAATATAACTAATTACTAGACTAATTTTAGAGAAAGAGGAACCGTTGGAGCAGAGAAAGGAGGCTGACCTGGTCCAGGAGTATCTGGCAGCAGTCTGGAGTGAAGTGCTGCAGAGTTGCCAGGGTTTTGCTGAGGATCTTCAGAAGACTGCACTGCACCGCCAACAAGGCCTTCTGCTCAGCCTCCTCTCTCTCCCCTCCTCCTGCTGTTTCTTTAGACGGGGTTTGGGGCGCTCGCTGCGCCCTGGGAAGGGGAATGGGAGGCAACGCTTCGCCATTTTTGGCCTAAAAAGAAATCCAAAACAAACTCATTGTATGTCCCGTTGGTTATGATACAGAATAGAAATGATGCTGCAGTGCTTGTCACTATCAAATCATATAAAAAGCAGAAGAATTCCTGGTTTCTGACCTGGAGGTAGTGATGCAGCATCTTCTTGCTGTGGAGCAGATACGTGCAGGTCTGGCACAGATAACACAGGTTTACCTGCAGGGAGGAGACAGAACGACACACACTGACTAACTGAACACTGAAGTGTTGCTGTGGTGTTATCTCTGCTGACGAGGCACTTTACCTGTACATCTCTGAGCAGTTTGGGAAGGTGGAACTGCCACTCCTTACAGAAGCTCGAGAGCTGCAGCAGGAAACCAACTGTGTGATCGGCCTCGTCCAAACACGAAAGGCTCTGCACTGTCCGCACTGCATTCAGACACTGAGCGGGAGAGAAAGGGTTAACGGGGAGCATTAGTCATGCTGTCGTCAGCAAGAAAAACAAAACATCAAGATCTTTAGGGAGTGAAGGAGCATTTTTCACCATCGTCTACATTTCTTTAGATAGATAAATTCATAAATGTATGCAATAGGACAACTTTCATTAGGGTATACCTGTAGTATGCGTTCTTGATGTACTCCGACAAAGTCCAGGGCGTCGTTGATGAAGTTGTAGCGCAGCGTCTTGAGCAGACTCTCCATTAAAGACATGCAGAGGCGGTACACACCCGGCCAGCAGGCAGAGTCCTGGGACTTCCGGGAGAAACTCTGCTCAGAGACGTGGACACATTATACGATGTTAATGCAGTGCTGTGTGATAAGCAAGGCAGAGAACTGTTTCTGTCAAGGGATCGCTATAACAACATTTTCATTACCTGTGATGCTCCGTTTGAAGTCACCTCATAGACACTCAGCAGAGGGAGGCAGATCGTCTGGATGACTCCAGCTCCAGCGACAGCAGCTGCCCCCTGGAGGACAAATGAAGACACCCTCAACATTCGACATCTTAAGTAGGAATATTTAGATGGTGAACGCATCGATGTTTTTTGGTCTTTTCACAGCATTTATTGGCAAGAAGAAAAATATAGAAAAACATCAACCGTATCCTTTAATTGTCAGTGAGAAGAAAGTGTTTACCTGAGGAGTGCGGGCCAGTGTGAGCAGCAGGTGAAGTGCAGCCTCAGTGAAGTAGAGGTTGTGTTTGGATCGCAGGCTGAGCTCAACGGCGCTGAGCACCGAGGGGAGAACTGGAATATTCCTCATCACCGAGACCCAATGCTCACCATCTTCATCGGTGCGACACAGCTCCTTCGCTAAGTGCAGAGCGAGCACACACACCTGATTAAAAAAAGAGAGAAAATTTAACTTTGTGTTGGAAGAATAGATGTCTGGCAAAAAATAAACGTGTCTACGTAACATCCAACTGTTATCCATCTCATCTTACAGCATTGATATGCTTAATAATGACTCATAAAGAATCTCCTGCCTCACGGTTAATTATCTTAAAAACTTGACATCTGTTGAATCATTGTCTTGAATATGAGACTTTTAGACTCCTATAGAAGGAGGGACATGGAACCAAAGCAGGTGTTTTCAGTGTGAAAAACACCTGCAAACAAAACTTCCGTCCATCACTCCTGCCTCAGCTCACCCCGTCTCTCTGGTCCTTCTGTGGGCCGCGAAAAGAGTCCGTCTCCATACTGTCCTCGTCCTCCACCGCGTCGCCCATCTGGCTCATGTGACGAGTATTGTCGATGAGCGACAGGGCCTCGTCCTTCACCGTCTCACACACAGACAGCAGCAGCTGGGGCAGCTGGGAAATTTCTCCGCCTAGTTGACAAAAAAGAAATCAATCCACAAAAACATTGGACTACATACCACTGACGCAGGCAACAGAAGACACACACACGCCTCTTACCGTTGAGTCCCTGAATCTGCAGCACAGAAATGAGCGCAGAGAAGATTTTGGCTTTGGTTCTCTCCATCATATGCTGGTCAGCTTGCAGGACACTCTCCAGGATCAGGGAGAGGGGAGACAGGATGTCAGGAGCTGTTGCTACCACACTGCAGATACGAAGATAGCAAAACAGAGTTCATCAGAGATCAAATGGCTAGGATACGAGTGTGCATTTAAGGAAACCTATTAAATCTCTGTCAAATGCATGAAGACGCACCTCCTCCACTGTTTGAGGAGGATGAGCAGTAGAGTGGCCATCATGGATCCAAGACGAAGACAAGACACAGACATGGGTGTCGTCAGCTGAAAGAGACACAAAGAGTTCGCAAGTAAAACAGTGATGAGAGGAGAAATACAAAAGAAATGAAAAGAAACTGTTACGCTCTGATGACTTACAGCAGCTTTGGTCCCATCCAGGACATCCATGAACAGCTTGAGTTTAGTCGAGTCCTCCGTTAGCTGCATCACATCGGACTGAAAACATAAAACATATCAATGAGCATTGCATCACATTTATTTCTGTCACTTTTCACGTGAACAACTGAGTGCATCTCTAGTAATGTGCGCGTTATGAAAGTATTGATACATACGTGGGTTGTGGAAAGAATTAGCAGCATCCGCCAGGCAGAGATTAACATCTGGGTCTCAGGGAAGGAACAGATGCCTTCCTCCTCCACCTCCGCTACGTGGCACACTAAAGACTTGACATACTGGGACCAGTACTCGTATCGTCGTGCATTGGAAAACTTCTGAAGCCCATCCTTCAGAGACTGCCCCAAGGAACCGCTGTAAACAACACAGACACAATCATCATCAGTTATGGGAGATACGAGCTTCATGAAAGTGATAAATATGGGAACACAGAAGTTACCTGACAACATAGTAGATCTCAAGGCCAATGATTTTCATGACAAAAGCACACGTCTCCAGAACACAAGGCTGAAAGTCAAATACAATTCTTAAATTGACATCTTAAATAATGCATCATGATTACAGCAGCGTAGAAAAGAGTGAAATACCTCTGTGGTGTCTGAAGGTGGAGTGAGGGTTCCAAAGAGAGGCGTTGTCAAATTTTCCCAAAACCTCTCTCTGTGTAAAACAAACCCAGAGATATATTCATCAAACTCCATTACTCAGCGTTGCACATATTTTTGGAGGTCAAAGTAAGTTTGTCTTACTTGGTACGTAGGACAGAGATGGCGCTGTCTCTGCGATCCTGCCAGAGGGCCAGAAGGAAGGCCAGAGCCGCTCGGTGGAGCAGCGGGGGACACCAGTATTTCCCCTGCTGTTTGGAGTCTATCAGCTCCAGCACCACGTGAAGACAGCTCCACTCACCGAGCAGAAACTCCTACAGAAACAAAACCATAGTTTGAATCCAGATGCAGCACTGCAAAAAAGTAAAAAAACGAACATTATCCCTGCAGTTCATACCTTTGACCCCTCCTTCCCATCTTTTACTTCCAGGTTGAGGAAAAGCTCGATGAGGCCGGGCTGGGTTTCCACAGCCACGGTGAGGAACTCGAGGATCATGACCTTGATCCTCATGTCTTCCGTCTTGCTCTGCAGCCGAGTGAGAAACGCATCCCTGATGGGCGCCGCATCGCTGCCGAGGCAAGCGTAGACGGACATGGGAGCCACCTACAGACAACACACGTTGAACATTATGAACATTTACTGCTTTTCAAAGTCACGTTCAACAAATGCGTATAGATCGGAAGTCTCTTACTGTGGCGAGCCTTTTGAGCAGCTGGATTGCCAGGCGAGGCAGCGCCGGGTCGTGTTTGTGGTAAATGTACTTGGCCAAGACAACTATGAGATTATTGCCGTGGCCGCCGTGTTGCGTCAGGGCCTGCTCCAGAGGGGACACGACGTCAGACGGCGGCTTCAGGCGGATGACGTTGTTGGTGACAGAGAAAGCCAGCTTGACCGTCTGGATCAGGATCTGACCGGGACCCTCGGCGCCACAGCTGGACAAGAGAAGCAAAAAGATGTAGAACGAGTGACTTTGACAACATGACAACAAAATGAGTCTGTCACTATAAAGATGGTTTTGTCTGTTCACCTGCTGGGCTGTGCAGCCAGCACCATGTCTATGGTGTCCACTCCAACGCCCATGATATTAACGACTGCCTGTCCAGCCTCAGTGTTTGCCAGGCTGTAGATGCACAGAGACTGCAGGGTGGGAGTGCTGCAGCAGGGGAAAAAAAAGAATCAATCAACAACTTAACAAATAAATCAAAAGGGAGAATGAGAAGGACTTTCCTTTAAAAACTATGTACTAATAATCCCTCTTAATCATCACTTATGACCACTAGAAGAGCGTGGCTGTCAATTTTAACAATCAATTAGTTTTCTATCAACTAATTAATCCAAGATAAACATTTTTAACATAAGACAGTATGTGGACCATAAGCTGAGATTGTTTAGGCAACTGCTGTATTATAAAAAGGTCAAAAATTAACCGTTAAACTCAACTTTTAATTAACCGAAAGATCATTAACAACAACAACAACAACAACAACAACAACCCACATTGGAACATCCAGTACAGTTCTATCAATGTGACATTTTTGAAGTGCAAATTCTGGAATCTAAATGAACCGTATGTAATTGCAGGACTGTTTATGTTATTGTTCCTAACAGCCTGTTTAAATTAAGGTTCTGACTTTACAGAAACATGTGCAGGTAACAGACTTAAGACTTCTCCTCACCTGCCCTGGTCCTCCCCCTCTGGACTCAGGTTGAGAATGGCATGAATCAGCTCCAAAATAAGACAGCCTGCAGCGACACAGAGCAGCCGGTGTTTGTCAGTTTTTAACTTTCAATTTGGAGGAAATAAACTTGCCACAACTGTAGACATGTGCCCTTACCTATCCTCTCCCTGACTCCATAGGTGTTGTAACGCCACTTGTGATAAGTGGGCAGCATCTCCTTCAGCACCAGCAGCACACAGGGGATCAGGCCTTTGTTCTGAGTGCTGCCAAGCTGACCCTGAAACAAGAGAGATCAGATGTACATTATAGTGGCAGGACGCCATGTTTACACATTAAAAGAATAACATTTTTGCCTTTATTTTATTTTAAATTGCACCGTTCAGCTGCTCACTGGCCAGAAACCAGTTGAGTGCATCTCTTTAGGTTAAACATGTTACCTTGACCAAGGTTGTAAGGAGACGAAGGAAGGCGATGGTCACACCATACTCCCCCCGGGGCTGCTCAATCTGGACCAGCAGGGTTCCATAGTTACCTGCTTTCATCCCTTCAGCACTAGAAAAACAAAACAGTTTTGTTCAATATTTTGTACTTCCCCCCCCAAAAAAATAAAAGTTTGCCGGGCAAATCAGGAAGCACTCAGTACCTTAAACACTGAGGCATGCTGGTCAAGGGGTTGGAGGCGAATGGGAGGAAACCTGTGTGGTGCAGACTGGACCACACCTGAAGAGAAAACACAAGAATAGAAGATTCAGTGACTTTAAATCCTTAATATTAGCTCCTGTTCACACTGGAGGGACCCAGCATACACACCTTCCCAGGCATCCTAGCAGCCAGTACAGAGAGGCAGTTCACACAGGAGGCGATCACGTCCACTGGAGGGTTGATGACCGACGTTAACCTAACAGACGCACAAACGACCAGACAAATTAATACAAAATAACAATCGCACTCTTAAGAGTTTGATAAGCGTCTCTGTAAAGGGAGTATACCTCTGCAGCAACATGTAGATGCGTGAAGTGAGAGGCAACAGACAATCCGACACAGTCCAGTCTGTGCTTATGATCTTATGGACAAGATCCAGGATGGGCTTCACACGCGCACAGTGAGCTATAACATCTGGCACAAGAAAGGGCAGAGAGACAAAGATAAATGATATGTTTATTTGTTGGCAATAACAAAAACATAGCAATGATCTATGCTTGTGAGAATATATGAACAAACAGTTGTGTACCTGCAGTTGATACAACATGGAGCAGCATCTCCACCTCACAGGTGAAGAGAGTCCAGGAGCTGTACGAGTGTTCCCAGCGCACCACGTAGCCCTGTTCGCCTCCTATCATCACCTGGCCCAGCACTCCTTGTGGCATCCACAGGTTAGTCTGCCCCGAGCCTGAAGGTTGGGACAACATGTTATAGTGGAGGTACGTCAGAGATATCAAATCTTCTATAATTAGGTATAATACAAATATGCTTTCACTAAATGTCGTATATAATGTCTGTATACGTACCGAGCGGGTAGAGGAGTTTTGGTGTTTGTCTCTTCCACAGTGTCTCGTCATCCTTGGAGATGACATCATTGGGCTTATGTTTGTAAACTTGCGTGTAGAAGGACATCTTATCCAAAAAGTTGTAAACCTGTAAAAAAACAAAACATTGTTAAGCCATTTACAATCGGGAATATTTGAGTGTGTAAATGTCTGAGTATATTATGTGAAATCTACCTTTGTAACAGTCGACTTGTTTGACAGAAGTGCAGTTAGAAGCTGCAACAGCGGTCCGATCTTATGGGGGAACATCCCGACCGCACTGTCCAGGATCATTCCCAATCCCATGTTTGGTTTCTGGATTCAGAATTTGACAAACGGGACAGATTGTCAACAATTTTGGAATTTCATCCAATTTCATCCCTTAAGAGCTCTTCTGTCTCTTTCTTTTTTCTCACCATTTCCCAAAAGACTTCAGCCAGACTGGGAGCAGAGAGGACCTCACAGGCAGCATCGATCAGGTGGGAGCACTGTGTCGCCACACCATCAGTCTGTCGCATGCATTACATGAAGACAAGTTACAAACAAGAACGTGAGCGAGAACTTTTAACATATACAACTGTAAAATCTGGATGTGTACCTGCAGGCTTTCCTCTTCAAATGAAGTGATCACAAAAGAGAGAAGACCATAGATACACATCTTTGCTGTGCTGGCTGTGCACTGGAGAGAAAAAAAAGAGGTGACAGACAAAATGTACTTTAGTATAACTTAGACGTTGGTACATACTGGTACAGCAAAGTATATTTTCTTTACTTCAATGTCTGGCTGCACTGTAAATATACACCACAGCCTGAGGGGTATGATTATAAAACCTGAAGTCTGATTTAGCTCAGACTCTGACTATAAAACTAATCAATGTGAAAAGACAGTAATCATTAAAGAGAGACTGTTTCCCACCATCTAAAGAACTAGTTCTGACCAAGTGTGTATCCATGTCCTCTTACATTATTCCCTGAGACTCCGAGGCCTTTCAGCATGGTTGAAATGTACTTGAAAACCCCCAGCTGCAGGGCGGTGTTGCCTATCCTCCGGATCACGGGGCTGGACTCGTCTGGTCTCAGAGTGTGTCTCAGCAGGACCCAGGCCAGCAGCACCGGCCCGTGGTGAGGGATGTCGCCAAATGTCAACAGCAGCTGATCCATCTCCTGGAAGAAACAAAGAGGAAATATGGAGGTTGATAGGTCTGTGTGGTGTATTTTACGTGCCTGAATCAGTTCACACTGTACGGTTCCTTTACAGAACATTTATGTTGTAGAGACTGGGGTCAAACCTTGATGACGTCAGGAGCATTGGAGAACTGATGCTGCTCCGTACAGTCTTCCAGAGCACACTTGTGCAGGAAGTCTATGTCCATTCCCTCGACCAGGATGAGAGAGCTCAAATATCTGCAGGCCACAAGAAACATACAAGACAATTAACAATTAAATGTTAATTAATGTGCTATATATATATATATATATATATATATAGCATTCACCAACAGTACTTTCCATCTGCTTAATATGCAGTGTACTAGAGTACAATTTTTGTTTTTAATCAAAGTCACGTACAACAAACAGACATGTTTACACGATACTGGGGGAGAGCTCGCTTTAAACTTATGAGCTTCACATACACCCAGACACGATGAGGAGCTCCTACCCAATGCGGTCAACCAGCGAGTCCATGCTCTTGTCTACTAGGTGCCTGTTGGTTTGCCGCAGCCCGAAGCCTTCTTCTTTGAACATTTTGGTGAAGCTCAGCAGGTCGGATGGGCTCATCTCAAAGTAGGCGTAATACAGAAAGATGATCTCCAGCAGCAGAGACTGTTCCCTCAGACACTGCAGGAACCACAGTGACACCTGCCGCTCCGTCTTAAAACAACATTTAAATAACAATGTCACCATCTGAGTAATATGATACAATAGACAGTACAGTATTGACCAGATATCAACCAAATTATCACCATGAGGTTTCCGTGAGTTTCCCATGTTGGTGCTTCTGCTTTGAAGAGGTTTTCAAACTGCAACTGGTAGCGGCTCACCAGGTCCTTCTCCAGTTTATTGACACAGTTGCTGTACTCCGCCTGGACATAAACAAACCCATCCAGTGTTACTTTACAGAAGCAGAAACAAATACACATATTTTCAGGGGAGAAATGCACAATGTGACCCAAAACCAGCCGCCTCTCACCCTGTAGGGATGTCGCTCATCCTGAAAGTATGTCAGTAGGAGCAGGACACATCTGAGCAGACACATGCGCTCCTCGTAGTAATAGTCAGCTACCTGCGAGTACAAAACACAGGACGTATAACTATCATGCTGAATCATGTACAACTCTACAGCAGGTGTAAATGGCTGCGGATCTCTGTACTGACCTTCAGTAGCAGTGCCTGGCTCTGTCGCTCATCCTTGAGAACAACCTGTATGGAAGACTCTGTTAGCCATCTGAATGTCTTTCATAGTAATATATATATACAGTATATAGTTATATTTAAGTGCATTAGACAGGTACTTTTTTTTGTGGCAAGATTTCAGACAAGACACAAATTTCAACACAACTGAAACATAAAATCTTAAAATGTGGGGACAGACACCTTCAGGGAATTGCGTGTTCCTCTGTAGTCCTCCTGTAGGTAACACTGTAACAGCTGCACACTCTGCTGTTCATCAAGAGCCTGTAACATTATTAAAGCATTACATTATTATCAAATCATCATGAAGTGCACCACCAAATGAAGAAAGCGAATCTGATATTTTTTTACATTAAACAGGCATTTTCTACTCTTACCAATAGTTTACTGATCCGTAGACCAAAATCCTTCAATGGTTGTGCGACATCTTTGTTCTCCTTCACTTTCACAGCAGAGGATGAGCTAGAACAAGTGATGCCGACAGTTACCATTTATATCGTTATATGAATAGTAGTGGATTTGATGTTAGGATAAAATAACTGGAACATACCTGGGTGGCTTAAAGTAATTGAGTCCTTGATGCAGTCTGTCCCAGTGTCTGTCCAGCTCTGCCTCTATTTGAGCCTGGGACCATTAAACATGTCATATCAAGAGGGAAAATCAGTTGTGTTATCTAAATAACAATATGTTATATATATTTGTTATCCATCATAAACGCTGACTCAACCTCCTTCACAGAACTCATATATGGCTCATAAGGACGTGCGGCAAGCAGACATACCTGTTCTCGCAATGCAGATCTTCCCAGCAATATGGTCCATAGTTCTCGATTGCTCCTAAGGGGAATAATGGGTATATTTTAGCAAATACATTAATGTATATTACGCGGGAGAGCAGCTATTAGTTCATCAAGTACAAGTTTATCTAATTGACAGATTAAGAGATGATTTACACTGATATAAATGTGTCAACAGTCAGACCATTCAAAGCTATTCTTTAGACATTTGGCCTTGTCAGATATGCATGTATATATATATAAATATATACACATACATGTTTTGGGCTTATCCAGTTAAACGCCTGACGGATCAATATATTAACATAATATATTTATTTCCATGTACCAGCTGAGAGACAGTGCTTGTATACACTGATACACAGAGTTGATTCAGGGTCTTTAAAACGTATGGCTATGTAGCATTACAGATACATGCTGTGAAGCCCTTATTAAACCAGTCTTTTGTGTTCCTGTGAGTTTTATAACTCATATATTATGAAGATCATGGATGCATTTTAAACACTATTTAAAAATGACACCTTAAACTTAACATGAGTTCATATTAACTGTGTACAATGTCCAGTTTATTTGATGTATCAACAGGTCGGAGGCTGACGTAGTGACATGTGGCGGTGACATGTGTCCATTTTTAAACTTTGTAAAAGCGAAACATTACATAGCTTACATGACAGTAATGTAAGCTAACGTACTTTGTCATTGTCCTCTCCATGCTCAAACCTAGCGTCACTCTCTTCTCCTTAGTCACAACTAACCATTAGCCGGTTATTGGAACTAATTAAGAGGCACTTTAACTAGAAAAAAGCTCGTCTGCTCCTCGTCCAGTGAAAAAAACCATTTATAGCTTACGAGTCAACTTCACAGACATGTTGTCATGCTGCTGACACACCGCGCTGCTGAAAAGCCATTCAAATGTTCAACTGCTAGCCCTTGCTAAGCTAAGTTAGCGTGGAGCTAACAACTCAAAAGACACCTTGTAAAACATAAATGTTGCTATCGATAGGGCTTAATAAAGAGACACGTTGTGTAGAAATGTCTGCTCGCTGGTAAATACTTTTAAAAAACTATTTAAACAACGCAGTCGTTAGCTAAAGTTTGTTGCCATATGCCTACCTGACGCTCATCTCTGATTCCGCCATCTTCGTTCCTGTTCTGTGATTGGTTGACGTGCTGGATCATCATTGCCGTCGTAGGCACTTTCTTCTTCGCTGGTATTCTTATTGTTGCATTACTGCCTACAGTCGTATGATTACTGCCACCTTCTGGAACGAAATTAAGCCCGCCGAGATCCAAACGCTTCACTTAATTCTCCCGTAAGCACATTTTAAACAAAAATAAAACATCTACATCTCTACACATTTAATCCATTATAATTATGTGTTCGTATATGCTATTAAGTGTGATTCATATCATATACTGAACTAGCTATTATGCAAATAAGTGTGTAGCTTAATACAAAAAATACACACATTATTCGATTTCATCACGAAACAATATCTTAATTTATTTAATTTATAAATATAAAAAAGAAGAAGAAAGAAAACCACGCCTTTAAGAGATATTTTTACGGTGGCACCACGTGACCCGGCTGTCAAACATGGCCCCCTCCTTCTTGGTGTGAGAGAAACGACAGCTGACAAAGGAAAGAAATCTGTCAAAAAAGGACGGCGTCGATTCGTTTAAACCGCGCGTCTGTGCAGATAACCCTGCACGCATGTGGTATGTTCGCTCGTCTTTGTCCGCCTGCTTTTCGTTTCCTGTCTGCCTGCAGTGTTGCCCTCTGTGGCGTTATGATAACTCAGCTGTATTCCGCTGCTAGCTTGATGCCGGTCGACGTTGCAGCATCCCTGTGTCTTGCATTCCTCTGGTTCGTAGGGGTTAGCTGGTCCACGCTGCGCAGTATTAGCATGGCTTATAACAAATGACCGGATACGTTTTTCTTCTTCTATATCTCTAAAGGTTGCAGCTGATGTAGTCAGAGCATGCTCCGGGGTTTAGTTCATGTGCTTAGGTAGGTATGTATGTGTATGTATGTGTGTGTGTGTGTGTTTCACTCATGACTTGGGGAATGTTCAGTGTGGCCATAGTTCATGGCAGATAAAGGATGAGCAAGGTTCACTGTGAGGAGAAGCTAACACAACTCATGGTCTCAGTACACCCAGTCTCACAACTACTGGACTCATTAATGCTTATTTTCATGTTTCTATTCTTGTAGTGATTTGTTTATTCCCTTCCTCCCTTTCTTTTCTAGACATCTTTGGCAAGTGAAAAGAGGCTGCAAAATGTGTGCCAGAGAGAGGAAGTGACAGAAGTTCATTGTTGCAGACCATCTGTTCAGACCAACCCGTCCTGCCTTCACAATGATCGTCCGCCCTACAGCCATGCTGATCAACCCGGTGCTCGTGGAGTCCTCCGTGGTTCTGGCCGTGTTGCTGTGTGTGCACATGGCGGTCTGGAACCAGCACTCCTGGTGCTGCATAGCCCTCTTCGTGCAGGCTTTCTACGTACAGCACAAATGGGACCGCCTGCTCCGGTCCGGGGCCGCCGTGTTCCAGTTCCGCCCTTCAGCGAACAGCGGCATCGTCCCGGCCTCCATGGTGATGCCTCTACTGGGCCTGGTGCTGAAAGAAAAGTGCTCCGCCTCGGGGAATGTCTACTTTGAGCGCTTCTCCATAGTGGTCACCATCACCGGCATGTGTCTGGCTCTGTTCCTCTCGTTGATCGCGCTGGGCATCACCAGACCCGTGCCCACCAACACTTGCGTGATCGCAGGCGTGGCCAGCAGTGCGATTCTCTACACGGCGAAACAGACGATGACGGTGTCCGAGGTCATCGAGGTGTTGGAGGTGCTGTTGATCTTCGTTTATCTCAGCCTGATCGTGCTTTACCTGCTGCCGCGCTGCCTCACGCCCGGAGAGGCGCTCCTCATCGTGGGCGGAATCAGCTTCATCGTCAACCAGCTCATCAAGCGCTCCCTGAACCTGGCGGAGGTCAAAGGTGATCCGGTGAACTATTTCCTGCCGGTCGTGGTGGTGGGCTCGCTGCTGCTGGGGGTTTTCTTCGCCCTGCTCTTCTGCTTCATGGAGTCCGAGACCTGGGTGTCGTCGCTTTTCTTCCACATGATGACGGCCGTCCTGGGCCTGGGGATCCTCATGCCGTGGCTCTCCCTGTTCATCGGCCGGCACCCCATCATGTGGCTGCTAGACTTCGTCACGTTAAATGACCGAAGACTTTACCTGCTGGGGTACTGGCTGTTTCTGGCTGTCGTGGCCACTTGCGTCGTGCTGCACCAGAACTACCAGCGCCAGTCGGGCTCCAAGAAGCACCAGGCCTCCACCGTTGTCAGAAAGTACTTCCACCTGATCGTGGTGGCCACGTATGTTCCGGGTCTGATGTACGACAGGCAGCTGCTTCACGTGGCGTCCGTGGGCTGCTTGGCCATTTTCCTGTTCCTGGAGTACGTGCGGTACTTTCGGATCAGGCCGCTGGGTCAGCTGCTCAGGCAGCTGCTCACTTTGTTCCTGGATGAGCGGGACTCTGGGCCTCTGATTCTGACCCACGTGTACCTGCTGCTGGGCATGTCTCTGCCCATTTGGCTGTTCCCCGGGCCCTGCGTCCCTAAGGGGATCCTACCTGGTGCGGGCGGCCTGGTGCCTTACGCGGGTGTGCTGGCCGTCGGGGTCGGGGACACCGTGGCGTCGATGTTCGGCAGCACCATGGGGGAGATCCGCTGGCCCGGCACTAAGAAAACCGTGGAGGGGACTGCGACGTCCGTGTTCGCCCAGATCATCGCCGTGGCCATGTTCCTCATCTTCGATGGGAGCATCAATCTGAACTCCACGTACTCGTGGATCGTTGGCTCCATCACTCTGGTGGCCATGCTGGAAGCCTACACCTCCCAAATAGACAACCTCCTCCTCCCGCTCTACCTCTTCATCCTGCTGTTGCTTTGACTGGACAAAAAAAAAAACAGATCCCTCCCACTGTCCTCAGCTCTTTCAAGGGGGAAGAAAGATTGATGAGTTTGGGATAAAAGTTAACGGAAGTCTCTTTAGGGCACAAGAAACGAATAGTTTAGAGCTGACCGCTTAATCAAGCCGGGTGATGGGGCACTAAATAAATCCGCTCCTCACCTTTACGCGGCAGCAGACATGATGTTAGCATGACGTTAGAGACTGTGGCCCTCAGATTACATTTCAGTATCGGTTGCTTTGAGGAATGAGACGAATATTTCAGAAGAACTTACTGACGAATATGAGTAAGAGCTGCTAATATTCCCTGTGGTGTCACACCTCTGTATTGCCTTTGAAGAACATGATTTAAAGTTAGCTTAGTGATATCTTTTTATTTTTATTTCTCAATCAACATTTTTTTGGTTGTGAGATGATGTCGCCTCCCCCGATGGCAATACGAAGGACTTACTGCTGAAAATATTTGCCTTAAGAAGTATATTTTCTATCACACATGACCTACTGTTGTAGATGAAAGCATGACGGCGCCACTCGACTCTTCTTTACAAAGGGCTGGTTTATACTTCACTATGGCAGAAACTCACCATGCTCTTGCATGACACTAATGTGAAATTCGGTACTGTGACATGTACACGGGTATCCTGCAGTGTATTTTAGTTTGAGGTTTGATGGGACCCCTTAAAGGTACATTTAATATATATTCATTTCCTTGTGACACTAAGCCGTCAAACCTGCATATTTTTGTAGATACGCTTTGGGCCAAAATGATGAACATACGCCCCTTTTCTTTATAGCATCTTTCTTTTTGCAACAGTTTTATTGAATATTCGCTCTACAGAAATATCCATCAGGGTTCTCATCATTCTTGGACGAGGATGGTACAGTCTATAACCTGAATTACTTAACAGCCTTAATGTTTATGTTGATCTATAAGAGTTCTTTGCTGTTTCTTTTTTTAATTATGTATCAATTTATTAGCATGTTCCTACTAGTATGTTGTTTTTGCAATCATCCTTACATTTTCTAAAATGTAATATCGCATGTTGAGTGCATCAGAGAAGAAAGATAAAATTGACACGCCTCCTATTTTAGTCAATTTCTTGAGCACGTATTTAATGATGGAGAAGCAGGACCTGTGAAGACGCACATTAGTCCTTTCAGGTTTGATTTTTGAAATGAACATAAAAGGCTTCGATGTTGTGGTTGCGAAGCGTTGAAACATACATTTTTAGCTGCTTTTCATTCAAGTTGCGTCTTGAACATGAACATACTTGAAAATAATGCTTACTGTTTGTAAAAAAAAGGAATCTGCCATCTTGTTTTGACACAAATTTGAAAAGAAGAATAAAGTTGGTGAATGAGTATGTCGATGAGGAGTTGCTGAATAAAAGTAGATTTAAATGTCAGCTGTATTGTCTCCATGAAAAATAGATCAAAAAGTATCAAAAAAAGTTTACTAAAATTAATTTTCCAATGTATTAAAACCATTGATACATTCGTCAGTCAGTCACCATTAGTCCATATTTGCTGGCAGCACATTGTCCGTGGTTAAGAGTTGAGACATCTCAGATTTTGTGTCTCTCCATGAACCGCCCCCCCCCAAAAAAACCTCCTTCATTTCGTGTAGAGAGGCGGGAAAGGAAGCTCTTCAGTGGGTTGCAACCTTTAAAGACCAAAGAGATGGAAATAAGTTGAGTCACAATGAGACGTAACACAATCCTCCTCTTCCACATGAAAAGTTGAATTCACGAGCAATAAAAACACAAAGGCTGCCGCAGCTGTTCTTGGTCTGGTGTGACCGGTGGCTATTGTTAGCTCGCTTTATAGATCATATATATATTTATGCATCGCTCCAACAGACACTACTGAGTCAGTCTGATGACTCTACTTTACTCGTGTTACTGTAAGAGTATGTTTTAGCATTTACTAAACATGCCGATTACAGGATAATGGCTCATTGAGTTGGTCTTCCTTTACTGATATTCTATAAAGTATAAAATGTAGAAATAGGAATAAAAGAAGCACCACGAAGCCACACTACTCTTATTTGCTCTCACCAGTTGTCAGGGCTCCAGCGGGTGTCCTGGGTTTCCATGAGATGGAAGGTGTAGACGTGGCGAGAGTCCTCCGAGGTGTTTACAGCACTGCGATGCACCACCTCCCCGTGGATCAGGACTACGCCACCTGGACAGGCATCAAATTAATTGCTTAGTTTATAAAAATGTCCAAAATGATGGCTTGCTGTCTGACTGATCAACTGTCAGAAACCCAAAGACAAAGATATGAAAACTAGCAGATCCTCACATTTCAAACAGCTATTGTTGGATGAATTCCTTAAACATTTAATCAATCATTAAAATAGTTTTGGTTGATATATATCTTTTTTCTTGCCTAGAGTTTGATGAGAAGATGAATACCACTGTCATGTCTGTAAAGTAAATATGAAGCTGCAGCCGGTTAGCTTAGCTTAGCATAAAGACTGGAAACAGCTAGCCTAGCTCTGTGCTAAGGTAACAAAAGCAGTCTATCAGCACCTCTAAAGCTCCCTTATTAACATATTATATTACATTTGTTTAATCTGTACAGTGAGGTATTCATGTGCGGGACAATTTCTGGGCTGAACGTCCCGAACTCTTAGAAAGAGAATGAATGTATTTCCAAAACTGTCAAACTATTCCTTTAAATGAGTATTTGTTTCAGCACTATAAAATGCACACTGTGCATATAATACTTATAGACACTTTACCAAAAGTGCATGACAATTATCACCAATACAGCTTCAGCCAGAAAAATGCTAATTTCTCAATCATCTTTAATTCGCCCACTTCAATTTGAAGACTCGAGTGAATTACCTTTTTTCACAGGTGCAGCGACAAACTTCTCGTCGCCGTAGGTCTGCTCTCGACCCGTGAAGTCTGTCAGAGGAAACGTGCCCTTTGGTGTTCGCACCATGCGGCGAGAAATGCCACCTGAGCAAAAAACACGATTCAACCTCCCCCAAATCACACAGTATAATGGAGAAACAAAGTAGTGGCTGGAAGCTACAGTGTGAGGTGAGTTATACAGAAAGCTTACTGTTGTGTGAGCCCGGGATGAACCACAGGCAGCCATTGTTAACAGTGGCATCTTCCAGGGCGATCCACAGCCCCATAACTCTGCCCAGGGGCTCCGTGTACAGAAACGTGGCATCTTGATGTGGCGTCACTAAAAACAAAACAATGTATGATACGTCATAGAAAGAAGTTTACATACGGAGTTCTGTATTTTTCAATCTATTAGTTTTCTTACCTTCTCCACCAAACCCTGGTTGCTGGAGGAGTGAGAAGGAAATATGATGAGCTACCCATACGAAGACATGGACGGACAGACAGACTGTAAAAGCTTTACCTTAAAAATGAACATGCTCTGCAGAATCACAGGACTCATGAGACCCAGCTTCTTTGCCATGCCCTACGAAAACACAATTCTGTGTGTTGGTTATTCTGTGACTCAGCACTTCATGTTCATGATATCAGCTCAACAGCTCACTCACCTGGATTTTGGGTGAATGTGTCACTTTTTTGTACAACGGCTCATAGGCATGTAGGGCTGAAAAGACAACAAAAAAGAAAACTGGGATTAGTCATGAACTTTTGAAGCTCTGCGCGTGATGTTTTGGAAGATTTGATTTTATAACTCACCATGACCGACTTTATTTAGCGACCGCTGTTTTGGAACGATGAATTCCCCTGCAAGACAGGAAATGCTTGATCCATCTAATTTGGCATTTTGCCATATATATATATATTTATTTAAAATGAAACAGAGCTCACCTTTGTCATCAAAAACTCCCTTCTCAAAGAAAAAGCGGATCTTGTCTCCACTGGTGATGAAATAGTCAGCATTTCCCTGCGTTACAAAAGGGAGAGGGACACTGACACCGACTACACTGCTGACATAAGCGTTTCTATTAGCCTGAAGGGACACTGAGGTTAATGTACCTAAAGACTACCCTCATCATGAAGGGGAACACAAGTGGGGACCTTACCTGCATCTTTTAGCGCAAAGTGATGGAAAGCATGTGAGAGAAATATTATGGGACAAAACTGTGAGTCGCTGACTGAGTGTTTAATCATCTCACACTGTGCCGGGTTGCATGAGGTCACCTGTGTTTTGAGCTGCTCATCGTGGTAGGTGGAGAAGGTGGTGCGGCAGTGCCCCGGGACGTCCATGCGCTCCACTATCTCTGCCATCCTTTGCCTCAGCTCATCGCAGTCCCGGGAGGTCAGCAGCCCGTCCAGCACCACGTATCCATCCTCCATGTACTTTAGAAAAGGGAGGAAAGTGCTGCTGAGTCAGAATTTTTGTTTTTCTTTCATGTATGTGTGCACTTACTCACACAAAGATGTTTTGTTTTCTCAAATTCACATCAAATCTAGGATGAAATCCACAGCATTTATTACCTCAATGTAGGATATTTCCATTTGATTGAACGGTGAATGTCTTGGGTTTGGATATTTCACAGTGTAAATTATTTAATCCCAATTAAGAGCTGGGACATGCTGATCCTTCATGTGCTGCCTATTCACACTAGAGCAACTAACAATTATTTTAATTTAAGAAAGATTAAAAGGTTAATCTGCCAAATATTTGCCCAAAATATGATAGAATTTACTACCAGATAAAATAAAGAAATGCAGGAATAAGAGTGTATTTGGCATGGCTTAAACTACTTATTGATAGTTATATTGAATTGTCAGTGCTTAATTAGCCATTGACCGATTAATCAAATGATTGTCTCACCACCATTCACACACACATTGTAGAGGAGGGATCTTTAAGTCCTATCTGGGGTAAAACGTACAGTGTACATTCTTACATAATTACATAACATTTTATGGCTTTGAAGCACCTCTGCTCTAGAAAGCTGCTTCACTGTTAAACCCACTAGTTTGTAAAGAGGCTCTTGAGCTCAGTATTTATGTCCTGGTTGTGTCCAAGTGCTCTCCAATGCCTTTAAGGTAAAATCCCTCTTAAAAGGCAGATGTGGTGCGAGAATAAACAGGGATTTGCTCGTGCAGACTGCCTTTAACAGGCCACTTGTGGCTGCAGGTTATGTAATGAGCCTGAAATGTGCCGTCACTTAAACTACATGAATTATAACAATACAGTATTGAAGGAATATGATACAGTAGAGCTAAAACAACAACGCTCTACACATTTAATAGTGTTAAATACAGGTTTCTTTGATAATAGTCTTGTTATAAAGATATTGTAGCCTATATGAGCATTTTTAAGTGCAGTTAAAGCATACAGTGCACGTCCCGTTAGCTCACTGTAGCCTTCGTTTTTATTTTAGTTCAACCTCACCTTCTGCACATCCCGATCCGTCATAAAGTCCATGGTTGTCTGCTCAGAAGGGCTCCAGATACGACGGTTAAACTCCAACCAGCAGCCGCTGATTTGCAACCACGTGACACGTCTAAATTAATTAAAGCGTAACCCCGCAGACAGGCCGTAATAGGATTTTGGACTTTAACTCTTTCGTTGCGACACACTTGAGGCACATGAACCCTGCTGTAGTAGCTCAGCATGGCCGCTAGATGTCGCTCATGTCGTTGCTGAGAAATCTTCTCATGTGGAAATAGATACAAATGAACCACAGCGCCATCTGGTGGACACTCAGGGTTATTGACGAGGCCCAGATGCAGTGGTGGAATGTAACCAGGTACAAGTAGACGAGTAGCTTCCTTCCGTACTAATTTTGAGGTACTTGTACTTTATGAGTATTTACATTTCATGCTACTAAATACTTACTATATATAAAGAGTTTAAACTGTATTTTTTGCTCCAAATTTATTTGATTTTACTAACAAAACATACAATATTATCAAATATGATTTACTGCTATAGATTAAAATACCAAAGTGAAAAATATCATAATGATGATTTATGATTACATACTTTTCATATGTTTTGGTAACACACTTTTACTGAATATTAAGTGATATTTTCAACATGTACTTACTTTTATATTGCAGCATAATTGCTACTTTTTTTAAAATAAAGGATCTGAATATTTCCTCCGCCACTGCCTGGATGTATAACAACAGGGCCAATTATAGAGTTAATAACTTGCTAATTTCAGTAATGTAAGCGCAAAAAAAGGTCATTTTGTAATTCTGACCCTCCAAGTATCGGACCACGAGGTTACAATCTGTAGAAAGATATTTATTACACACAGTAATAAATATGTTGCCGAGCTTTCTCCACTTAGACAAGTCAAAATGTCTGCAGAGAAGAAGGGCGTATTAGCACAACGTCGTCATAAAGTAATCAAAATACATTCCAGTGCTCAGAAGCTTCCCCTGAAAGAAGAACCGCCCGCCAGATGAGGAAGTAAGACTCTCTGCAACCGGATTTTGTGTTAAGTGTTTATTTCAATATCATGTGTCAGAATGGTACAAAAAGTAGGGTCTGAACATTAGGAAATAAAGTTCAGTTGTCCATTGTTACAGACATCCCGCTTAAAAAGCCAGTGTTCAGTCCACTTGGCAACACTTCGTTAATAAAGGCCTTGTCACGTCAGACGGGGCGGATTTAAACAAGTCTTACAGTTCATGTTCAACAGAGATTGCTGCTCGGGGTTAGGTGGGTTGTATACCTTCAGTATGGCTGTAATGCAGTTTTTTGAATAATGTGATTTCTGCGCTCAAGTGAAATGGAATGCGAATGTCCAAAAATGTGCACACTTCAGAAATATCAGCTCATATCAGCTCACCTCCGATTACAGTGCGTTTAGATTGTCATGGGTTCTTTCTGTCGAGTAATTAAATCACGTCTTGTTTTTGGGGAAATCAGCATCTCACTGTCTGCTGTAAAACATCAAAATGTGTTAATCATAAGAACAAACAGATCAACCGCGCTGTTTCACACAGACTACTCTACTTAAGGCAAACATAACATCATTTAAATAAATTCAGGACAGGCAACACAAAACAAAACTTTTTTTGGTACATTTTCACAGAATGAAACAAAAGCTTTTACATGTATTAAATATAAATGATTCATGTTTAGATGAGAATGGGCCGCTTCTGATGTGATACTTATTAAAGTGCTCGCATGACAGTTTTGAAATTAATTTGGTGACCTCAGCTTGGACCTTCAGCCGATTCCCTGACGCTGACGTGAGGTTTTAATGTGCTCGTCTTGTGACTCAGGGGGAAGTGACTGTTGTAAGAGCTCTGGAGGTCAGAAAAAAGGATATTTGTGGATATAAATCCAAATGTTAGCAGGACAAAGTGAGACTGGGACACATATAGCTGACTATAGATGTGTAGGGACGCTGACGTAGACCGACCGCGACAGAGCTGACAGATAGATGAATATATCAATATGTGTTGAGTCATTTCAGCAAATCTAAGGTGTGGATGACTTCCCAGTGATACCCTGAAAGAAACATCCATGGCACTGTCATACTTCTAGAGAAAAATGTACATTTAGGGTTAAACGGGTCAGAAAAAAAAAAAATATATTTAGCTGTGATCATCCTCTAATGAGCACCAAGTTAAGGCCAAACAACACTTGACACAACAACTGATGGGCATTGTTTGAACGTCTGTGGTGCACTGCAGGAGGGAGATCTTTAGTGTCAGCAGCACCGGCGACTGCACTGCACCACTGCAACGAGCCATGTTACGATATCAAGTTTACTGTGGAATGACGTACGGGTCGTCCTACAACTTGTCCCTCTATCTACGGCCAGCTGCTGCACTAGAAGAGTCATGCATGATTTGCTTTATTTGCATTCATTGTTTGGCATCCAACATCTGCAGAGTGTCTTAAAAAAACATGTTTTGGCAACTTCTTGGCATCACAGAAATGGAACGAGAGCAGACATATGGAGCTGGACACGCCACTTAAACCAGTGTTAACGTTTAAAAAGAGATTTCCTTTGAATTACTGCGTTTTTCTGGTGTCATTTGTACCTTTTGTTGCTTTCGTCTGTGACCTTTGCTTACAACTTTCAAACCGGTTGCTCGTCAACACATTCAAGACTGAGGCTCTTCTTTCAGAACACGAGCAGTTCAGTCATGACCCCCCCCCCCCCCCCCCTCCAAGAAGGGAGTCTGGATTTAAGCCAGACAGTGAAGCAAAACCCACCGTGAACAAAGGTGCGATTGTACCATTACAGGGAAACTTCCCTTTAAAAGAAACAGCTGGAAACAGTAAGAGCACATACCATACGACTGATATGAAACAAACACATTTCAGCTATACATTTTTATAACACACCAAAAAGCCTTGAACGAGATGCTTGTGATCATTACGAGGGCGTTCAGCTTGTAAAAGATAAGGCCGTATTAGCAGCTGGAGTAAACAGAGCAGGGTTGCTCCAAACGATGCTATTAAATCCAAAGGCTTAACAAGAAAAGTGTTTCAAGCAGAGACAAAGCATGTTGCACTAATTCGGAAAACACGAATGTGGAAATCACATATTCCGCATATTCTCTCTGAATAAATGTTTCCCTGGTGTAGGTCGGTCACCAGTTTCCTTCACTCTGTGATTTCCTGTTTGTCCCCAGTTCACTCTTGAACGGATAAACAAAAACGCTGACAAATAAAAAACTTTACCCTGGAGTAGACTGAAGATAAATACAAGGGCTGACATACAAACAGCTGGGCACTCGAGTCCCCAACAACATCTATTCCAGACTGGCAGTACCTGGCAGCTAGTCTGCAGGAGTTCATCCACAGGTTTCATAATTCAAAAATCATACTGAGCATAGAAAAGTACCACGATTCTTGCTTGTTTTATTGGTCTACATAATATTCTGGTTGTATGATTAGAGTTGTGCGAGCTTGCGTGTGTTTTAATTTGACAAAGACAAAGAAATCAACTGCGACAGGGAGTCTTATGAACGTTTGTGAGGCTGTAGCTTTAAGATAGGGACAGCTCACTTCCCGTCAGCAGGGACAGCTCACTTGTGTAATTACATTCTAGTCAGTGAAGGAACATATGTCCGACTTCAATTGAACAAAGGTCACTTAAGATCTTTGACTACCGGGACATGTTCCACGTGAAATCAATGGCTGTGTGTCACTCACTGGTTTGTATTACTTAAATGTTGCACCAATCACAATACAGCCTGTTCCACAGGCCCAAACATGATTTAAAAAGTACCAATTTATGTACCTTGAAGTCCAAATAAACTCTTGATTTAGTTTCAACAGGCCAAAAACTGATACAAAGCTCATCACACAAAATAAGCAAAATAAGGTAAAGCCTGCTTCACTTGTCTAAAGAAGACATGTTGTTTAGAGAAGCAAAATAAAAAGTCCGGGGAAAAATGGTGGGTTTCTCCACCGACGCTCCCAAACAGTCAAGAAACTGTCGGCCTCATGAATTAACAACTGCAGGGTATTTAGACGTTGTACTGGAGAGTTTGTGTACTCGTCGTTACATCAGTCCTCTGTGTTAAGGCCTAAGCTGTGGGATGATCTGTTGATCTTCATCGGAGTCATTTTGTTCACGTAAAAAGACGTCGAGGGTACAAAGAGCCTGAAGGAAACAACAGGACTAAACCTTTATATCGCAACACTTTGGCTGGCAGTTGCTCCGTAACTCATTTACTAAGATCTGCCAGTAGTAAAAATGTCAGAAGGCCAGAGGAAGGTCAGGCAAACACTGCTTTGAGCATGTTCAATTTGTGCATGATCAGCAAATACGTGATCGCGAGCACATTTAGCTCAGAGGCAAAGGCTGAATCGTGCAAAGTTTGTTCGGATTTTTACGGCTCTCTCTATTAAACGGGTTTGCTTGAGCAAGGTCCTACAGTGGCATGCATATTCAACATCACCTGCTGCTATACTTTATATATCAGGATGATATTACAGATAAGCCACATTACTTTGATCATAGAGGTCTTTCCTTGGCGACCATGTAACTACTGATTAGCAGGAATACATCCCTGGAGTTTCTTGAAAGCTAACGTCCGTTGCTTTTGTAGCACCGACCAAACAACAAGCCATCACTTTTCTGAGCATAGCTCACACTGCTGCAAACTCAACGTTAGCCTGCTTTTACAAACAAAAAAACTCTGCTTGATTATTCGCTCCAATCAAACTTCTCCCCTCTGCGGCTCTCCACAGATGTTCGGCTCAAGCTTGCTCCTTGTCGGCCCTCCACAGCTGCTCTTTGACTTCTGGCGGCAGCGTGTTGAACAGGTCCTCCTCCACCACCAGACTGCTCCTCTTCAACAGACGACACTCGCCGAGCTCCACCGGGAGACACTCGAGGCGGTTCCCTCTCAGCTCCAGCTGGGTCAAGCCGGTGAGTTCCCCGAAGCGTGACGGCAGCGTCTGCAGGCAGTTGTTTCCCAGGTTCAGAGTGCGCAGCTTCTTGCACTTGAAGAGCTCCGGGGGCAAACTCTCGATCTTAAGTGGAGAGAGACGGAACAATGAGGGTGTAAGTTAACGGTGAACAGACAGAAAGAGAGACAGAATAATGAAGGGTGTAAGTTAACGGTGAACAGAAAGAAAGAGAGACAGAATAATGAAGGGTGTAAGTTAACAGTGAACAGAAAGAAAGAGAGACAGAATAATGAAGGGTGTAAGTTAACGGTGAACAGAAAGAAAGACGAGAGACAGAATAATGAAGGGTGTAAGTTAACGGTGAACAGAAAGAAAGACGAGAGACAGAATAATGAAGGGTGTAAGTTAACGGTGAACAGAAAGAAAGACGAGAGACAGAATAATGAAGGGTGTAAGTTAACGGTGAACAGAAAGAAAGACGAGAGACAGAATAATGAAGGGTGTAAGTTAACGGTGAACAGAAAGAAAGACGAGAGACAGAATAATGAAGGGTGTAAGTTAACGGTGAACAGAAAGAAAGAGAGACAGAATAATGAAGGGTGTAAGTTAACGGTGAACAGAAAGAAAGACGAGAGACAGAACAATGAAGGGTGTAAGTTAACGGTGAACAGAAAGAAAGAGAGACAGAATAATGAAGGGTGTAAGTTAACGGTGATCAGAAAGAAATACGAGACAGACTAATGAAGGGAGTAAGTTAACGGTGAACAGAAAGAAAGACGAAAGACAGAACAATGAAGGGTGTAAGTTAACGGTGAACAGAAAGAAAGACGAGAGACAGAATAATGAAGGGTGTAAGTTAACGGTGAACAGTTTTTTTTTTCATCCATATGTATTGGCAGGAAATAAAACAAAATAAGATTAGAAGGACACTCAATGCTTCACAGCCAGACTTTAGGTGGGAAGCCTCAAAACTAAATTTAGATAATGGAAAAAAGAAAACGCAGAAAAAATGGTTTGGAAAGGCGTCAAACGAATAATCTAAAACCAACAACCTGTCTCTTGAAGCCTTTGTGTACTTATGTCCCATGGACGTCTTGTTCTATTTATAACTCTCCTTGTTTGTCTCAAAACAAAATGTTTAATCTCTATTTATTGATGTCCAAAATATTCACAATATTACATAACTCATTTGAATTGATAATGTCGGATTTTAGGCACGAGAAGGCTCAGAAACCACCAGCGGGGTCCCATTTAATTAAGCTATTTCTGGCGGCACACAAACCCGCTGGAACCGGTTATCAGTGTTCAACCACACAGGCGAACACAGTAAAACGGCAGTAATAGCAGCCTTTACTTAAAAAACATGAGTCGGAGTGAAAAACAGAGTTTTCAGGAGAGTTTCTCACAGTGAGCAGAATGAAATTGCTACATTAGGAATCAAATAAACGTTTTGTAAAGACTGAAATGCTCCTGAAGCCAAAATGACTAACCCAGCCATGACAGTAATGGCAAGATCTGGTACAGCCCTCAAAACATTTAAGTTAATTATCTTTGCAGCAGAAATAAACAACATCCTAAATAAAGCCCGTTTGTGAGGATTTACTTGAAAAGCAATAGTTTACTTCTCAGGAAGTCGACAGGTCAAACAGTAACTCTATCAGAGATAAACTAGATTAGGGGGACAGCAGTACACCAAGAATCATGTGGTCCCACAGAAGTTTAAACAATATATATTATTCAATAAATATGTCGAAGCTGACTGAAAGAAACTGAAAGAATAAAAGAAAATGAAAGCCGCAGTCATGTGGCTATAGTTAAAGCAATATTCCCAACCTGTCTGTGAAGATCTCAGTAGTCAAAAGCGTTGACCTTTGTAAATCCCTTATCTGGCCTTTGAGCTAATCTTATTCACACATGACTGTAAAATAGATTGGCGGAGACGGATAACCTCTCTGAGAACAAAGGAAATGAGAATGAGGGTTCAGATTTAATGGATTTTTTTCTTCTTACCCGGTTTGCCGTCACAGCGAAGTACTGCAGGTTCTGGAGGAAGCCCACGTCGGCGTGGATGCTGGTCAGGTTGTTGTGACTCAGGTCCAAGAAGCGCAGCTTGCGGCAGAAGAAAAGCTGACTGGGGATTTTCTCTATCTTGTTGCGGTTCAGATACAGCCTCTCCATGTTGGTGAGCGTTCCGATCTGAATGGGGATGTAGGCGATCTGGTTGTACCACAGCTTCAGGCACACGAGCCGGTGCAGGTGCTGGAAGCTGATGATCTCCTCGATCGTCTTCAGGTTGTTGTCCTTCAGGTCGATCTCCTCCAGGTTGTGCAAACTGAAGATGGAGTGCGGAATGCGTTCGAGGTCGCAGCGAACGAGCTCGAGCTCCGTCAGGTTGACCATCTTCTTCAGGCTGTTGAGCACCATCAGCTTGGTGCCCTCGTTGTTGATGGAGAGCTTCTGGAGGTGCACGCCCACGTCCGTCACCACCTGCGGCAGCTTGGTCAGGTTGCTTTTCAGACGGAGCACCTTGAGCCTCTTGAGCTCCCGGAGCCCGTCGATGACGATGTAACGATTGTTCTCGGCGCTCAGGTTCCCGGTTAGGTGCAACTCGCTGAGGTTCTTCAGGCTGTAGATCCACAGCGGGATCTCCTTGATGTCCGTGAACTTGACGTGGAGAGACTTCAGGTTCTCTTTCAGGAAAGCGAGAGCTGGCGCCTCAATTTTAGCCGGCGTGTGGTAGAGCCACATCTCCCTCAGGTTGCAGAGCTGGGCGATGATCGGCGGGATGGTCACGTCGGGGATGAGCTCCAGCTTGAGCACTTCCAGCTCGACCAGGTCAAACACCGTGTCCGGGATCCCGCTGAGCAAGAACAGATGCAGCTCCAGCTTTTCCTGCGAGTTCTTGGTGATGCGCTGCCTCAGCTTCTCCAGCGTCCACTCGTTGTTCAGGTTCAGCTGCCTCAGCTTGTTCTCGCTCACCTCGGACAGGAACACAGCAAAGCGCTTGGAGTACAGAGGGTCGTACTGATCGATCATGTGGAGCATGAAGGCAAAGTCGTTCTTCAGGTCGGGGATGTCGCTGTAGCTGCTTTCCTCGCGGATCGATTCGAAGGAGTATCGTTTGAGGGAGCGGCTGACCATCCAACAAAGAGTGTACATGCAGATGAGACCGTAAACTACCACCAGGCTGATGTAGAAACACGCCAAAATCTTGAAAAGAGTTGCTAACGGGTGAGCACAATAGAACGTGCTGTACCCTGTAAGTTTCTGAATGTTCACCGTGCACACCACACTGAACCTGATGTAGCGTACATAGTAGGCTGTGTAGCTGATTATCAGTATGAACTTGATTACTTTGATGATGGTCTGGCGTATGTAAAGACGGTACACGATGTCACCCTCCTCTACGTGGATCCTGAACTTCTTCACCTTCTCAAAAAGAGCCTTGGCCTGCTCCCCTTCCTTTTTATCCAAAACCCCGGTTTCTGAGCGATCGATTATTCCTTGTTCAATCCTGGACTTTGTTCGCTGGAGCATGGGCACGCTAGCCTCAACGTCCTCGCTCACACACGAGGCCTTCTTGTCCATCGAGCCGTTCATCTTCCCCAAAGGCTTGGGGTCGCTCTCCACCACCGTCTCAGACAAAGCCCTGGTTGTCCACGGGGAGTCAAAGCACTTGAGGAGGATGGAGACAAAGTGCTCCAGTTTAGAGCTTGTGCGGGGGAACTTGAACCAGAAGTTACTGCAGGCCAAGAAGATAAGGGTGTGGAGTAGCACCAGATAGGGGAAATATTTGGCAAACCAGTGCAGTTTGTTCTCGTAGCAGACGGCGTCGACATAGTTGTACTGGTGACGGTCGAGGTCGTACTGAATCCCCTTGGGTTCCGTCGCATCGGTGGCGCTCACATTCGGGACGGGCATGGTCTCGCAGGACTTGTTGACCACCCACTTGCAAGGCAGGCAGATCATCTTGTCCTGCGTGACCTGCAGCGTGCCGCCGAACACCGCGATCATCAGCATGACGATGGAGATGTAGTCGGTGAAAACGTCCCACCATGGCTTCAGGATGCGGTACGCTGGCTGCGTGTCAGCGAAGTACCGGAGCTCTGTGATGGGAATCATGATGGTTTATCTAAGAAGACAGAAAACAGGGAATTAGTGGCTGACATGTCAAGTTTAAAAAAGAATACAATGTTTTGGAAACCTGAATGTATTGGGGTAAATGTTAGCATATCAAAATGTCACTCAACAATGATACAACCTGCTATATGGCTCTTCAAATGTGAATATTTTCAGTTTTTTAGACCTCTTTGCTAATAAACTGAATATCTTTTGGGTTTTTCGACTGTTGGTCACACAAAACCAGCAATTTAAAGATGTATGCAGTATTTTAATCACGCAACTTGAGATGCTATTGATGATTATTTATACAAAATGAGATAAACAGCAAATCGACACATTTGAGAAGCTGAAAATGGCAAAAGTTTGAAGTTTTTGCTTGAAAAATTATGATGTTGAAACTATTAATGGGTTATCAAAACAGCAGCAGATTACTTTTGTGATGTTGGACTTATTGAAAGCCAACACCCTCATGTATCACCAGCTTCTTTATGTTCAAAGCATCTAAAAGATCTAAACAATATCAAGTGTGTAGTACAGTGTGGCTGCCTCTAAACAAATTAATAACATGTTAATATCACCATTTTATGCCCAAGAAGAAAGACATCCCCCTTCTGCTCTATTTACATCTATGCAGTGAAATAAAGGATCAGGCAAATTAATAAATCCGACACACAAGTAGGGACTCAACTCCAATACAGTTATCATCATCGCACATGGAGTCCATTCAGCGAGTTGGAGGACACCAGACATGTAGCACACAAAGAGCGGTAGTCATTGGATCTGCTGAGGAGTCTAATGTGCATCGGGGTTATCCTGGGTGGGCACGCTGCATGTAGCGACATCACACTGCGGTTCACAGACTGCAGAGCCAGCTGGATGTAAAAAGCACCAGAGAGCCTGACACAGCATGCATGTTCACACATATTTCATAATATATATATATTATCTCCTGATGTGTAGCAATGTGTCTGCACAAACACGTTCACGGCACGATGGATGTGGAGCAGTGTCTTCTTTGAGGACAAAGGTTTGGAATGTAATCTTTAAGAAGTCGGCATGAAATCACACTTAAACATCTAGTCAGGATACTGAACAACAACTCAGCAAATGGGAAGTAAAACCAAGCGGGCTGCTGACCACGTAACAAAGAAACCCCGAAACCAGAAGACTCTCCCGGGCAACCATTTACACTTAAGCACTGTCAAACCACAGCTACTTCCTCACACAGTACATGTGGGAGTAGTGCAAGAAATACAGCAATCTAAGCATGTTTCCCTTCTTCAAGTTGTTTCAAAGCTGAATGTTAACCCTGGACTACACTGTTATCTTATAGAGTATCCAAATAATAATAACAATCTTATCCCTTCTGCTTCCTATTGTATCTCCCTGTCCGCTCAACTCAGCCCTTACTTTCGGGACGAGGATGAAAGAGGATAGCTGGTCAAGTGGTCACAAAAGAAGGAAAAGTCTTGTTTTATCCGGTTCAAACCAGAATGGCAGTACAGTCGCTGAGAGCCTCCTCTGTGACGCTGCTGCTGCTGTACTTCCACTCAGACATTACAGTACACGCACTAATACCATTTGCACGGTATTAAAAACAACAATCTTTGACATCAATGTAATTTCCACACTGTATGACAAACAGATTAATTACACATCCCAGACCAGGACAGTACATTAAATATGCTAAGGCTTGAAACTTGAAGCAACATGCGTGTTCACTCATTCAAACTGTAGATAATGACCTCTCACATGACGGCACTGATAAGATGCAGTAAACTGTAACAACAAAAGATTCATGTGGCATGTTTGCTTAAGGACGTTATCCTAGCATCCAGTAAACAGTGTGACAGACTGGTTACACTGGTATCTTTAGTTTGAAAGAACATCACAGATTTGTTTCACAATATCGTTACACAGAACAGTCAGCTTATCTCGTGTCTGCCCATCTCCCCAAAACAAAGGACTTCTCCTTTGTGGAGCTAAAGCGATCTGATCTCCAGGAAAAACTGGATTAAAACTGGATTTCAGAGGAAAAAAAGGTCAAGACTGGATTTAACGACTCTGCTGCTGGCTTCCTGTTTGTAGCCATACCCCGGGTACATTTCTCCTGAATCTGTTCCCTAAACAGACCTTCTATTGTGCACATGTCTTTGTCCATAAGGCGCTGACACACGGTCTGATGGAGCTGCAGGTGAACCTGGCCGACGCAAGAGCCAAAATATCACAGAGCCGGCTATGACTTCCCTCAAGGACACTAGAGTCTCTCAACTCAAGCTACAGTCAAAGACAAGTAGAGAAAGAAAATCCTGACAAAGATATCTCCCTCTGAAAATTAAATTAAGACCACAGCAAACTGAATTTAGGAATTAGAGACAAAAGACAGACTTCGGTGATCCCCTTACTCTTCATCCAACGCCATCATCAGGTCAAAAACCAAATTTGTACAAATATCTGTATCTCCCGTTCACCTCAGTTGGACTTTATGTTTAGCGCTAATTAGCAAACGTTAGCATAGGAACACCTTTAAGTAGGATGGTGAGCGTTATATCCACGTAACATCGCCATGTTGGGGTTGTCTTTTTGAGCTTGTTAGCATGTAGCTCAAAGCTTCATCAGAACAACACTTTATTTCTATACTCTTGTTGGTCTCTGTGTGTGAACCTGTTTATTGTATACACATCAACTCACACAAGGCATTCTGGGATAGCGTCCAGCCCCCTGAAGAAAATAAGTGGTTTAGAAACTAAATGGATGGCTGGATGGAAATATTGATGGAAGCCAGCATTCCCCAATTACTGGCTTGACGTTTTATTACATTCCATTAGATGATATGCACTTTTTGTGTTCGGTATATCTCACACACGTTTACTGGCTTCTTCTCTGTCCTGATGGTGAAAGGATGAGTGTGAATCTAAAAAGGGTGTGGCACATTTGGGGATTCTTTCATCAGTTCTTCCAGTTGTTGAAGCCGTCCACGTCCCAGTGCAGTGTCCACGGCATGCAGCCGATGCTTCACATGAGCCTCAGACCATCTGATACTGAGAGTCCTTTTATTAATTGATTACTCTATAAATAACAAAAAACAATTTTTATCAAGCATTTAAGTCAGTTTTCAAACAAAAATGCCAAACATTTCCTAATTCTAGCTTCTCCAATGAGAGGATTTGCAGTTTTATATTATTGTACATTGAATAGTATATGGTCTCTTCAGCATTAATAACCTTTCCACAAATATATATATATATATATTTGAGAGGTTACTGGTTTTTATTCGTCTGCCTGTTTAGCTGCATTTTGATTGAGTGCATCTTTTTGAGGTGTGGATGTTAAACGTTTACTGTAAATAAAAATAAATCCAGGATCGTGTTCTTGGCAATCACAGACCCCACACATCCTTCCAAAAACAAGTTATATTTCCTGTTCCTTAAAATCAAAAGAAACAGCTCCTGATCCCAACCCATCTGCCCAAAACCTGGTGTTGCAGCAGGCAGGGCTTTGTTGTCAGTCTGGACCAGGTTTAACTGGTTCTAGCTACTTTCTTTTTCACTTCAACACTGCTTCTGTCACACACACACACACCACTGTGTAAAGGCACGTGTTGATGACATCATTCAAATAATGTGAATATATTTGATTTGCAACCTTACAAGAAAGGACTGCAATATTGCCATACAAATATATATTACTACATATATGACACCAGCTATATATAGGCGTTTACATGCATGTTACAGATAAACTATATCATATAGTATACCTGCAATATTCGTGTCATAATGAAACACGGTGAGGAAAGATTAGATCAAACAGCGCTTTATTGGAGACATATCACTATTTATTTATTAATTTTGCATTTAAATCCATTGTTAACTATCCCAGTATTTTATCGGCAACATTGTTTGTGCTGTCGGCTACAATATAGCAGAATTCATAACCTTTACGTTACCTTTCTGGCCTTCAAACGTTACTGATATGAGCGATAATGTCTCATTGGCTATTTTTGGGGGATTTAAGATAGAATAACATGCTGTCTACCCCGGAAAGCGACCTCATACCGATGCCCAGTGAGCACGCTGCGGCAGAGAAACCACCGTGACTCGCACGGCTATTAAAGCCAGTAAAACAAATAAGGAAAATTAAGAAAAAGACACACCTGTTTTGGTAAAGACTGTGTCTCTCGGCTCCGCCGCACACGGGTGACACATTTCTCAAACGTTTCTCAGCAGCTGTGGCCGGTCGGACACCGGGCCGGGGCCCCGTACAACAGTGACGGAGGAGAAAAACCACACGAAGGTACGAACTAGAGCGGTGTCGTCCGCTGTCACGAAGACGACTGCTATTGCACGAGACTGGCGGAAGTACTAATACAGAGCCGCCATCAAAATAAAAGCACGGCGGTAGTATGGCAAAGTTGGTTACTTTTAAGGAATCAGAATTTGACATATTTCGTATGATTGTTACGTACACATGATGTGTTTATAGTCCAATTAGTGATATTATATAATAATCCACTGTCCATTCCCAAATCCATTGTCCATTGTCATTGTTGTTTATGTTCATATACTATATTTTTCGATATTTATATTTATATTGTACATAGAAGTTAAATGTTAAATGTTTATGCTTAGTTTCTCTGTTCTACTTTGTTGTCTTTAATGTCCTTACGCATACATGGCCAATAAAGCTGATTCTGATTGTTTCCAGTGTTTTCTTTTCATTTTTTCCTTTTATGGTGATGTGGGGTTGTTTTATTCAATGTTGTAGTTCAGTTTTATGCAATGGTCAGTGGTGGGAGAAGTACTCAGATCCTTTATCGTTACTTAAGTAAAAGTAGATATACCATAGTCTAAAAATAACTTTACTCAAATATGCTAAGAGTCTTGCATTCAAAATGTTACTTCAGTAAAAGTACGGAAGTATAATATACTTAAAGTATCAGAATGGCTCCATTGTCACTCTTATATTATTATAAAATATTACATAATTCTGTTTTCATCACTAACAAATACATGTAAGAGGATTTTAATGTTGTAGTTCGTCAATGTGGAGCCAATTTGAGATACTAGATTAGCAGTATGGTACTGCATTGTAAGCATATCATATATTTTTAATTGCATTAGTAACTATAAGTGTCAAATACATGTAATGGAGTAAAAAGTACAACATTTCTAGTACTAGTATAAAGTGGCATAAAATGGGAATACTCAAGTTAAGAGCATGTCAAAATTGTACAGTACTTGAGTAAATGTACTTTGTTACATTCCACCACTGGCAGTGCCATAGTTACACCAGATGAATGGTTGTATTGCAATTCCATAAACTGCTGTTCTGTAAAGGTTTGTGGAACATACGTGATGTGCAAACCAAGTCAGTAACAGAGGAATACAACAGACAAAATGTGGACTCACCACAGAGGCAGTGTGTCAGCACTGGGAGGTCTCCTAGTTTCAGATTGACTGCAGTTCCACTTAAACAAGCTCAGCCCACCGTTCAGAGCAAGATTAAGCAACACACCCTTCAGTCAACACTAGCTCATTTAATTTGTTATTTGTGCTGATTGCCATTCAACTCAGCTGCACCCTCCAGCAGCAGAAAACAACCTTCACCAACCTTCAGCCAGTTGGTGAAGGTTGTTGGTGAAGGTTGCTTTGTTATGCATAACCTGCTCTACTTCTCCCTTTCCCCCTAAATTATTGGCAGACAATGAAGCGATGACAACTGTTTGTGCATAACTCAGTGCAATGACAATACTACAGGATGCATCCTCAGACATGTCTTTGAGATTGGAAGAAAAAGTCTGACTCTGAGAGGTGTTGTCAAATTATTTATGACACCCTCTGGTGGTTGTGTCAAAGAAATGACTTGACTTCCCCACACCAGGATGTTTACTTCATCAAAACTTAAATCAAATATTGTGTTTGAATATTAACTTGAAGCATCTTTAATGGTGAACTCCAAGCAAACAAGGCAATTATTATTTTGCAAGATTGCCTCCAAACATACTGATCAAGGACAGGCAGAAAACTACAATAGCCAAAGAGCATAAACTAGATTTAACTATCCTCATTTGTGCATAATTAGAGTAATGTCTTAGTTGACATTGATACAGGACTAGCTGTTCTGTTTCCTCCTAACCTTTGTTTCACCTCCAAAACAAGTCTATAAACTGTGGTTGACCTGAAATGTATTCTGCTGCTGACATGGCATCCATCAATGAGGGCAACTAGCAGCACTATTGCCCAGGCATAATTTATCTTTAGGGACAATACAGAATCTTATCTTATACTGATTAGAGGGAATGGATGCAATCATGATGTCCGTTGCTGAAGTGTTTTAACAGTGGACACACATCTTTTGACTGATTAAGAAATTCATGATAACCCACCAATTGCTTAACTAAATATTGACCAGGCTATTGTGATGTTTTGTTGATAGATAGATAGATATAAACTTTATTCATCCCCAGGACGGATTGTAACTGGCAAATGCCCAGTTTCTGGTTCAGATCCTTGGACTTTTTCTTTCATATTCTCCATGGTGCCCTTCATTCTGGCCACACATACTTTCTGTGTTGTTGATCATGTGTTTGTATTTAAAAAAGTAACAAATAACTGTCAGATAATTGTGGTGAAACAAAAAGTTCAATATATCTGCCTAAACGTAGCATAAAAGGGAAATAGCCTACTAAATAAATATCACCTCTAATTTGTAGGCTACTTAATTACAGTACTTGAGAACATGTACGTAGTTATTTTCAACAAGTGAAAAAAAAAATTGTAGATAATACATTCACAGAATCAAAAAAGTCCATTTATAGCCTTTGTTATTCTGTCAAACAGAGCTCAGAATCTCTATAGAAACTCTATCATTTTTTATTTTTATTTGTCTGTTTAGAAGGATATTAGTTTTATGCAAACTTTTTCTAATTTCACCATACACGCGTGGCCCGCTGAAATGCTTTTAATTTGTTGACAGAACAATTTGTCAATAAAGTTTATTTTGAAAACGTGTTTGACGTCATCAGTCCACGCCAAAAGTGCATGTTGATGAAATTGAAAAAAAGGGGACGCTGATATCCGTTATAAACACCCATCATGTTGGTTTTACATAAATGTTTTGACATTGTTCGACCATCCGGTTCTTCGAGGACGATGCTGACTGTCGGCCGGTTGCTTCGGTGTTTTCACGGTCGTGCAGCACCGTCGGGACTCTCGTCCAGTGGTGTTGTGCTCAACTGTCGTCCTCCAGGACCGACGACCACCACAGTCAGGTCCGGGTTTCCCTCCTCACTAAACCGGCGTGGTTTGCATATATTGTTACCTGCTGACGGATGTGCAGCTCGTCTTGGTAGTTCCAGAAGATTCTCTACTTCACTGAGCACCAGAAGTGACGCTATTGGAAAGATCCAGGCAAAGCATTATCAACTCGTTTACACATGCAAGGTACCAGTGTTTGGGACATTGCCTTTGCGTTATATAAACAGGTTTTAGTTAAAATGTTTTGGTTGTGTTGGTCTGTTTGTTTGTGTGTTGTGACATGTTTCTGAGTCCTATACCTGACATGCTGGCTGTGTCACTTCTGCAGGTTTGCTCTACCAGGTCCACAGAGAAGATATCCAAGCAGGCTTATCACAAAGGTGTTGTGATAGTGACATGTCCCGGATGTAAGAATCACCATATCATCGCTGATAACCTCAACTGGTTCTCTGACCTGGAAGGGAAGAGGTTGGTGGTGATTGGACTTCTGATCATAAACTAGAATATGTCATTGATTCATAACAACATTCAAAACGGACCCATTAAAAGTCATGTGGTTGCCCTGAAATTTGGTTAATTTAGAATGGTGACCAAGATATGTACAGAGACACTTAACAAATTAACTTGTTAATGCACTGTGGTAGACAAATCATGTAATGTCGATTGTTTGTAAATTACCTTGAATATATTGGGATTTCTGGTCCACATTTTCTTGTTACTTATTATTGGCTGACATGTGTATAGCTAGTGTTTAACATAGCAGCCATATATCATTTAAAAGATTATTTTAGTAGAGACTGATAAGAAGCAGAGTAGAACATGCAAGTTTTCAGGTGAATGGAAATCACAAAATACTGGTTAAATGGATATAAACACCTCTGCAACTGCAGTTCAAAACACTAGAAAGAATTGTGATATTTTGATTTAACCAATAACTGTGTATACAGTATATTTCTGAATGACTCATGCTGTGTGCATTTATACTTGTAGAAACATTGAGGAAATCCTTGCTGCCAAAGGAGAGACTGTGAAGAGGATTGAAGGAAGTGCTGCTTTGGAGATATTGGTGGATGAATCTATCAAAGACAAGTCTCAACGTGGTGAAAACACAGAGAAATCAGACAACAACCCAGAAAAACAATGATGCTGTATTGACACTGTATATGTATATTTTAAGATGTTTATATTTAATGATATAATAAACAAATGTTTTCCTATTGGATTTGTTGAATAGAGAATTGTGTGAGACCAGATCTTAACAGAGGGGATATAACTTTAATCCCAGCTAACTGATTGCGATTGAAACACTCAAAGGCAGATAACCAAAGGTATTCACAAACATTAGATAGTAAACGTGAATTTCCGATAATATATATACTTTAACATATATTTAAACATTGAATGTAGTTCTGCTGCAAACTGTCCTGTGTTGACACTTTGGACTGAGAGAACAGGAGCGTTGGTTCTCGCGAGAGTAGAGCGTTGTTATTGCTACAGGTTAGCATAGCTAGCACTCAGCCAAGCTATCGTGATATCCGCAGTCTTTCTGAACTGTTGGGAGTGCGATGGATGTATTCGGAGCCCTAGACGAGGCAGACAGGCCACGGCATCACCCTTTCCTAATAGGGGTCAGCGGAGGAACCGCCAGCGGCAAGGTCAGTCCGCTTTAACCGGAAGATCTCCCGACCTCGGAAATTAGCAACCTCAATAGCTTAGCTTAGTTTGCTAGCAGCGAAAACACTAGCTTTATCAAACTATCACATCAGCTGGCACGCCCCCCTTGCTCAGTTAACATTTTCTCATTAAGAACTTATGCTCTGCTAATATTTACTATCTTTACCAATACTTATGTATCACATTTTTAGCACTAAAAAGCTTCATACAGCTAACTAGCCGCTGTCAATTATTAGTCAATTCCTTTAATACCTGACCGAGAGTCAGCTGATTAACACGAACGTTATATTGAGAAGGTCACCGATAGTAACGATACAATGTTTTGTTCCACACTTCCATACATTTTATTGTGTCCTAGCTAGTTTAACCTAGTAAACTAAGCATTCCGATTAGTCATACATACCAATAACTGAGCATAAGAAGTTGTGTGCCACAGTCAACAGTTTGCGCCAAGATCATGGAGCTCCTGGGCCAAAACAAGGTGGACCACCGGCAGAGGAAGGTAGCGATCATCAGCCAGGACAGCTTCTACAGGGTCCTGACTCCAGAGCAGAAGGCGAAGGCGCTGAAGGGCCAGTACAACTTTGATCACCCAGGTAGGCCCAGGCCACAGAAACGTCTTTCTTCACACACACCTTTATTCAAAAGAGGTGCACTGATGGACTTATAACAATATCAGTATTTTCCCTCCTGTAATATCCAACCAGCACCAATCCTATTCTGGATTTATGTGTTTTAAACATTCTTATTAAATGTCACACCTGGTGTAGTGTGTGTGTACATTGTTTACATGCTGCATGCGCTGCATTTAAATTCTAGTTTCTGTTTAATGTCTTGCAGAGGCGTTTGACACCGAGTTAATGTACAAAACCTTGAAGGACATCGTGGAGGGAAAGGTGGTTGAAGTTCCAACATATGACTTTGTCACTCATTCCAGGTAGGAAGGAAGTATTTCACAATGATTCAGGCCTAATGAGAAATCTTTTTAAATAAAACTAATACTTGTCATCAACATTGCCTCTGTATAAAGAATATGTGCATATTTCCAGGTTGGAGGACAGGATCACAGTTTACCCAGCAGACGTGGTCCTCTTTGAGGGGATCCTGGTCTTCTACCCCCAGACAGTGCGCGATATGTTTCACATGAAGCTCTTTGTGGACACAGATTCAGACGTCAGACTGTCTCGCAGAGGTATTGAAGTCTCCAATCACACACAATATTTCCAGATGTTGCCACAGTATATAAATCATGAAACTTAATTTTCCTGTAGTTCTGCGGGACATGACGAGAGGGAGAGACCTGGAGCAGATTCTCACGCAGTATACAACATTTGTCAAGCCTGCTTTTGAGGAGTTTTGTTTGCCTGTAAGTATGATTATCACTAATTGCATGCCTGTTTTCCAGTCTCTTACTCTGCAAACTAATCTTAAGTAATTTAATTCTCTCTCAGACAAAGAAGTATGTAGACGTCATCATTCCAAGGGGAGTTGACAATATGGGTAAGTGTGTTTTTTTCCTACTAAGATGCTTCTCTGCTAATTTCTCCAGCATGAGTGCTTGACAAATCCTCTCTCTCTCTCTCTCTCTCCAGTGGCCATCAACCTCATCGTACAGCACATCCAAGACATCCTGAACGGTGACATCTGCAAATGGCGTGCGTCCATATATGGCCACGCGCGAGGCTTCAAACGGGCCATTTCTGACCCGGGCGACCTGCAGAGCGGAGCCGCAAATCCTTCAGGAAAGAGGATCCTGCTGGAGCCCAGTTGTCGGCCTCATTGAGACTGTGGGGACGCATGGGGTGGACGGGTGGGTCCACATGGGGTGGACGGGTGGATCCACATGGGGTGGACGGGTGGGTCCACATGGGGTGGACGGGTGGATCCAGACTGTGAATATGAGCTTTTGAGTTGGGATCGCTGCGACTGATTTGTGTGGGATGGGTCAGTAACTGATGCCGGTCTCACCTTCTGCAGCAGGTTTTTTGTTCATTAAGTATCCACATTCAGTGCTGCAACCTCTTCGTAATTTCACTTTAATTATTGGCACATAACCAATATAATAGATGCTTGTCACATGTAAAAGTCTTCCAAGATAGTTTGACTTTGGTCACATGACCTGTTACTGAGCTGTATAGTAATGACATGAGGGTAGGAAGCGTTATTTAATTTGTCATGCTTTTGCACTTTGACCATATATATATATATACCTGCTTATGTTTATTATAAGAAGATTATATTTAAATTACACTAACCTTTTATCTCGCTGCTTTCCCAGTGTGTTAACATATTTAAGTCTAATATTAGGCCAGGTGGCTGTGTGGTGTCACACTTTGTTAATTAGTGCTTCCTTTTAATACATGCGTTTGTTATTTTTAAAGTTCATTTTCCACTGATATTTCTGTACAACAATAAATGGAAAAGTGTAAGTGTTATTTGACAATGAAAATGAAGCTTCTGACCAACACGAGGTGTATAGAAACAGAGCTGTTTGTTTTATTGGGAGTTTGAGAGCACAGTGTGATGTGTTGGTTTGGACTATTATCCCGAGAGGGAATCAAAATGATTTACTACAGCACAGTTTGGAATGACAAACACACACACACAAGTCACTGAGGACTTCAGTCACACAAAACACTCTTTCACACACCGACATGACTGGGACGTGATTGTGATAGCCTGATGGTTCTCTACACTTGAACACGGCACACAATTATTCAGTATGACATACATAGATCACAGCATCTTTAGTAATTTATCTTTTTTGTGTTTTTTGCTTTGCTTTTTTTTAGTGCACACACGTGTATGGCACTTTGGGAGAAGCTAAGCTCTTCTCGTAAGCATAAACATCCTTTTTAAGAACAAAAGGAGCACTGTATATAATACATTTCATAACCATACATGATTCTTACACAAAATGTTTCAAAACTCATCGAATTCCAGTCTGTAATGGTCATCCTCTCTTACGAGTCCTAATCCCCTCACGCACGCCCCCCCCCAGCAGCTTTGCGTTGACGTCTCAGTTCAGGGCGGGCCGCTCTTGTGGTTCTGTTGTTTTTAGGGGATGTCATGAGTCAAGGAGAGACCAACAAATGGCACATACATAAAGGAAGGAGCAACTTGGAAAGTAACGGACCATTCGGCTCAATCTCACACACGCAACAGCTCCACTCTAAAACAGAGAGCCCAGGGAGTAGACTTTGGTTATTTCCGTAGCGTCTCCCCGTCCGCTCTGTGTGATTTCTTCACTCATCCTCGGGGCCGGGCTTCTTCTCGCTTCACCAAAGTCACAGAATCTCTACCCGTCTAAACGCCGGAGCCACAGTAATCCCAAATATAATCTCCCAGAGCGGCGGAGCTCCTCGTGAACCTCAGCCACGCTTCTGTAGTCTGTAGTTTGTTCTGCATCCAAAGAGTCTTCCATTAGCTCCAGCGGATAAGCTTCCATTCGTCTATTCTCTCAGTCTGTAGTAAAGTGGAGTTAGTGTCATGAAGCACAGTTGGAGGTCAGTCTCGGAGGCCCACGGGGCCCTAGGTCTTCTCCTCGCGCTCCGTCTTGCGCCGGGTGATGTTCCTGGGCTTGATCTTTAGCGACAGCTCCCACAGCGCCTCCTCTGCCAGGTGGTCGCTGAAGTCGTTGAAGAAACAGACGATGTCGTCGTTGCGCTTCAGCTCATAGTGCCTGCGACGAGAAGAGGTGGAGGTTTGATCGATGCGGTAATTCATTAAGTGGGGAAACAAAACAGCCCGTGTGGAGATGGCAGCGTAGCTTTATGATATTAAAATTTTATGAAAAACAAAGTAAGCATCCACTGTATCTCCTGCCAGTGGCAATGAAATTATGACATTTATTACTCTGATTGATGTCAACAAAGCGTTCTAATGATATATCAAGAGCACCTGCATCTTTTCATCATAATGTGAATTCATCCCAGTGGACTTACACTTGCTGGAAGCGCCGCATGCTGTCCAGAATGTTGAACTGCTGCCAGCGTTTGGAGAAATTGACCTTCCCGTCGATGAGGTCGGGGTTCCCCAGGTGGACGAAGGTCAAGTCCTGCAGAATGAGACCCCTGGAAGAACGACGAGTCATGTCAAGTCGTGGCGCTCGGATAAAAAAAACAAAACAACAACATCTGTATGAGATGGAACATTTGATTCACTTACAGGTACGGGATGCACGGAGGCTCAACCTCAGCCAGAGCCGCTCTGTACGCTCTGAAGGAGGAGGAGCTGTCAATCAACGTGCAATACTCCTCCAATCCCTGAGAAAAGAAGAAGGAGCGATGTGAGACGTGTTTTGAACACAAATACTGTAATCAGTGAGAGTGGATGTGTGTGTTCGGAGAATATGGTACCCTCATAACCCCCTCACCTCTGAGGTCTGTTTCTGCCACTCCAATCTCCTGATGGGGGCGGAGTCCAGAGCGGACAGTATTGCCAGGTAGGAGTTGAAATTATTCAACTTTCTTAAGTGCTGTAATAACAGATTTGAATACATGTTACAGCATGAAACAAGGAATATTAACACGACGATTAGGATATTTTAGTCTAAGGTGACTTACCTTCATTATCTTTATGAACTTGAGAAGCAGCTTCTCTCTGTCTTGAGCTTTCTCCTGCTGAATTATCAAAGAGCGGACCCTAAAGGGTGAAGAGGAACAAACAGTGTGCGGTCATCCAGATGGTACAAGAGTGACAGATATGGAGATGTGACGGCATGACGTTTGTGTGTTGGTCTTACCAATAGCTCATGTTGTTAAAGTGCTCTGTGAACTGAGTCAGGTTCGGACTCTTCTCCTCGTTCTGCTCCTTGGCCCACAGCAGGACCTCAGGGATCTGAAGGAGAACAGGAACGAGTTAAGGTTGAGGTCGACTCTGTGGCGCTCACAACACAATGAACGTCAACACAAAGACACCGCTGTACCTCAATTTTATAGAAGAGCTCGGCATCAAGAAGAGTGAGCTGATCCGCAATCTCGTGACTGCGGAAGTCGTGGAGAGTTCCAGGCCTGTCGGGACACACCAACGATTAGGTGATGCCTTCAAATTACAGTCTTCTACAGTGATTCCTTTTGGTGCAGTCGAATGCTTTTACAGGAAGTCTGGTCTTCTTGTAACATAAAAATGAGTTTGAATCTCATTTGGTTATGAAAACTAACTAATCTATCTATCTTTTTAACTAAATTAGTTAAGGTTATCCATAAATATTGATCGATGGAAGAGATTTGAGAATGTATTTTTTCATGCATGCCCCACTGTGCATGACGCGCCGAATAAAACCTCAGTGTCTAAACGTTATCATGTCGGATTGAGTGGTGGTAATATTGTATGTTTTGTATTCATGGTCATTTGTATTTCTCTTACATTTGCACTGCAAAGTCATATGACTGATCGAATGCCATCGTTGGGGGAGTAAAGTGTACAAGAGAAGAGTTTTCAATCAATTTTGGATATTCAAGTGAAACAAACAATTGAGAGGAGTCATTGTAACACTGTCCGTTTTCCTCAAGGGTACGGAGCGTTAAGAGTAAGGTTACACTACACCTGCTATCCACACATGCCGACCCTTGACCCCAATGTACCTTGCGGAGACCCCTCGGGCAGCGAGCGGCTTGAGTGAGTTGGTGTAGCGCAGCAGCTTCCTCTGCTCCACCTTATCCAGGATGTTCTTGCGGAGCACACGGGCGAGGCTGAGCTCGCCATTGCACACCAGCGTGAACACCAGGTCCATCAGCTGTTTCAAGATGTCCTCCGTCAGCTCCACCAAGCTGCAGGAAGAGTTGTGATGGGGCAAACATGGGAGAGAAGGGAAGAAAGAAATGAATTCAACTGGTTATTGATGATCAGACGTTTAGTTTATGACCATAACGCATCAATTAGAGGGAGATTTGCAGATGCAGAGACAGAGACATATTTTCTGGTTATAGCCGTCGGCAGAACAATAAAGTGAAGTTCTTAGGATGATTGGATTCGGAAAAACATTGTATGAGGCTGCAATCCATTGTTAGTAAAGTAATATGACTGAAGAATGACTTTTAGCGTTATATCCCAGCTTCAAATCACTCATGCACGAGTTTACACGATGCCTACAGGTGTCAATAACCAGCTTCTCTTCGCACACTGCATTATTTTTTTAAAAACCTTGCTTACCTCTAAAACCAAAAACAATGGCATACACAATCCTATTTAAAGCACCAGCAACATCCGTGTTTCTAAACTTACACATGCTTTTCATTCATTAACGATGATTAATTCCTCTCAATATACTTGGAAACACATGTTCCTGAGGAGGTGCACCACTACTCACCACAGCTCATCAACCACACGGACCAGCACAAAGAATGTGTTCTTGCTGACTCGCTTCTTGAAGGTGTCCGGACTGTGGCAGAACCTGGTGTATGTGCTTAGTGGTCAAGGACAAACAAAACAATACTACACGTGGAACAGAAAATACAGTAACACATTGAGCTTAAAGCTTCCTTTATATGATGCTTCATCAAGATGTGTGGCGTTTTGCTTGCATCATTTTAGCCTTATTATATAGAAACATACATCATCACATGGCCGTCACCGTCGGCGCTGTGGAGGAATAAAAGTCTACAGCGGTGCTAGCTGCTCCGTCAGCTAGCCGCTAGCTGAAAACAGTGACACAGCATTCCACGTGGACGTTTGCGACCAGAGAGGCAGCATTTTGGATCATGGCTTGGGGGCGGGGGGGGGGGGGGGGGGGTCTCCATCTATGAATGTTTGTAACTGAGAGCGCTGAATATGAGCAAACAAGTCTTTTCTCGGTAAATAAGGATTTATTAAAAAAAAATCCCTGCGCAAGACAAACAGCCTTCAGCCAACTAAACAGTGACTGCGCTCAGAGTGACACGTTGAGTGATTTGACAAGGATATCTGTAGTGTAGCTTCTTAATGAGGTCCTCGGGGGTTATAAACGTCCTATAAGTCGTCAGAAAGGCTTCACAGTACAAAACAAGATCTGTCAAGGGGAAAAAAAAAGCAACATATTTCAATTGAAGTGCAGCCAGAGCTCCCAATTAAATGGCTGGAGCTGAAAACACATCAATTGTGAAGGCTGCACACCCGACATACATACTGACACATCGCCAATAACTGAACCAGAGAGACACTATTTAGAATGCTGCTCACACGAGGAGGTCAGAAAAGTAATAACACATCTGTCAAACTACAGAACCACACTTTACAACTAAAAAAATAAATAGATCTGTCTTTGAATAGAAATGATTGCAGGTCTGTCAAGGTAGCAGACGTTGTCCCAGTGACCCAGAAGCCCAGTAACATACTGAGCTGAACATAAACACACGGGGTGAGAGCGAGTTCTGTACTGTACCTTTGCGGTCCGTTTCGGTAGCGTGCACTAATAGAATATCTCCTGATCCTGCACGAACGTCAGGGCCATCATCGCTCTGGGGGAAAATTAAAAAAAAAAGAGAGCAAGCGAGGCGTGAGGAATTGGAGAAAATGAACGACAGACAGAAAGATGGAGAGAGATGGATGAGATGAGAGGAAACGAGTGGTTAGAAATGATGAGCGATGATGCACTCTAGCCCAAAATGTAGCCTGCACCTTTCCTTCTTCTGCCTGTTTTTCTTGCTTTGCTCCCCCCTCTGAACAGCCCCCACCTCCCCCTGTCCTGCACCAGCTCCCCTGATGACGAAGAAAAACTCAGACTTGTGTATGATAAAAGCCCAACCACTGCAATATGTCTTCTGTAACAACTCTACATGTCACCGCAGGCTATGAATCCTCCCTCGTCTCATTTCTGACCCCTCAGCATCTCCCTTTAGTGAATCATTGCTGCCACATTGCCCCTAACCTTGCAGAGTGGAGCGTTTTCACACATCTGTCTGTCAGACTGCACCACACAGGACAAAGGAGGAGTAGGCGTAGGAGGAGGAGGGCGCTTTGTCAATTTCAGCTCTGCAATTTCAGATACCTAACAGCAGGGGGCAGCAACGGCCGTCACTGGTACATCTCAGGGTCTGATTTCACATGCGAGTGACTCACAGTGACCTTTAGCCTGTGCTGGACTAACAGCACAGGCTGATTTCTAAAAACAGTACGCGGCCTCGGCAGCGGTGGGTGTCTTACTGCTTGTTTTAGTGTTATCCTGCTCATGATCTCCTTGTGGTCTATGAGGGAGAGCTCGTCTACGTCTTCCTCATCGCTCCCAGCCGACTCTGTTGACTTCTGCCTCCTAAAAACAAACACACACACACACACACACACGTCATCACAACGGTCATCAGCACAGAAACACACACACATATCTGACACACCAATGACTGCAGCAGTCATACTGCATACAGGAGCTGAAATGTTGATACAGTCGTCGGTTTCAGCTTCTCAAATGTGAGGATTTAATGTTTTTCTTTGTCATGTTTAATAGCACATTTAATATCTTTGGATTTTTTCGACCATTGCTGAATTCATCATCTTGGGGTCTGTAAAATAATAGTAAATAAATTGACAACATTTTAGAGAAAAACGATTAAACAACTAAATGTGATTTCAGTTGGACTTTGTTGCAATATGTCCTTATTGCATCATTTCTAGTATGTTGATTTCTTGTATATTAACTAAACAGAACACTAGTAGTACAGTACATACTGTACACATGAAGTGGGACACAGAGTATATCCCCTACAGGATCACGTTAACATTACGACCCTTACCTCTCCTTGTCCAAGGCCTCTTTGCTGTTGGCGGATGGCATTTGAGGGGTGGGGTCTTGAAGTACGTCATCAGCTGTGATGGTTTCCTAATCATGAGGGGGAAAAGCAATAATCAACACGTGACCTGTAAGTTACATGGAACAGCACGGATGAATGGTTCCGTGCAGTGACAGACGGCTGGGCTGCTGATGAGGGATGAACCACCAGTGCATGCAACACTGTTGGTGGAAGGGAGGAAGGATGCTTTGTACAAACATCTACGTAAATCAATTGTTGTTGATGGTTAAAATACAGATTTTCTTGAGTATGAACGAGGAAAAACCCAACAGATGAGACACCAGAGTGTAGAACTCATACACACGGAAACTGCACCACATGTAAAACTACAAATGCAATCACACACACACACACCTACACATCGTTTGCTCTCGCTTACCGTACATTTGCTCACAACCCAAACACACCTTAAATACACCCTGAACGTACACGCCGGCCCACGGGAATACAAGCGCACAACCACACACGCTGTAAAAACATGCACAGGTGCACAATAAGCGGTTATGGGAAATGTTATTGGAAAAATTGAAAACCGGCGGACCGTTGAGAATCCCGTTAGGAGCGGAGACATGTCAGGTGTTAGATCTGAACAAGGTTAAATGCTGGTTACAGTAAAAGCGCAGCCACAGAGACAGCAATCACCAGCCAGTGCAGCCAGAGCAACATACAGACACCAACCACAGCACATGAGTCCCTCGCAGGCAAACCCGTGAACCTGAAGTCATGCTCAGTCAGATTTGGCTACATTCACATTCCATTTCAGTGCCATCAGTTCCAGGGATGAATCGATGCGAGCAGCTCGCTGCAACACAGTGATGTCTGCCAGTCAAACGGGCCTCCTTGCCTCAAACCCCACCCGCCGCATTTTTCGAATCGATTCATACTCCTGAAGTGACGGGACGTGCAAATGGAATTGACCTTTCACCCGTGGCGGTGAGCTACTTACTCTGAGGGAGAGAGGCAGCTCCCCATTGGCCTGGCTGGACGAGTACAAGTTGACGTACTCCCCCTCTCCGCCCTCGTCGTTTGCGCTCTCGCTCTACGGGAGAAGAGGAGGCACACAAACCCAGGCGTGAGGGTGCGGAGAGGGGCACAGAGTGTTTGCTAACAGACGGCAAAGTGTGAATATGTGGCTAAGGAGAAGGGGGAAGCGGCTAGCTGGGGTTTGGTTCTGGTACAGTGAGCGGCGTGTTTTTCCAGCTCAGTATCATCATGACCACCGGGTGGCACTGGAGAGCATCGTTTGTAAAAGGTAATACTATTCACTGGCAAAAACAAGAAACATGCAGTGCAACATGCTCTACTGGGATTCTTTTAAGACCAATAATCAGACAGCAGACAGTTTGTGGGCAGTGATGATGACGACAAGACACAACTAACTGAATGAGTCACTGCATTATCATCTGAGCACCAATACTGAGCACCACACTGCTGTCATCTAACAGCAATCTGCCAGAGGAAGGGGTCCAACTTCACAATTTATCGTCCGCGTTCCGAGAGCTGGTTCACTGAAGTGTTCTGCTCGTGCTTCAGACATCTATCCTGTGTAAGCTCACCGCTGAGGTGTGGTGGAGAGAGTCAGTGAGAGAAGACTCAGAAGGAAGACAGACAGCCACAGAGCCCATTGAGCCCGCCAGGGAACCGTTGGGCCCGCCCCCGCCGCCGCCATCCAGAATGGTGGCATTGGTCAAGGCAACCTGGTCCAAGCTCTGTGATTGGTGGAAAGAAAGGAAAGCAAGAAAAGAAAGGAAAAATAAAATAAAAGAGAGCAGTAAGAGGATCAGAGAGGTGAAGGCAGAGCAGAGAGGAAAGGAAGCTGAACAATAGGAAGCAGTGCTAAGGAGACGTGTTCACCTCATTCTCCTACAGCTCCATTAAGCCTGGACTTTGAGAATGATGTGCCTGAACATGAAATAAATTGCACTGCGCGCGCGCACACACACACACACACACACACACACACACACACACACACACACACACACACACACACACACACACACACACACACACACACACACACACACACACACACACACACACACACACACAAAAGAATGCCAGACTGGGACCAGTGTCAACAGACGCATCTCCTGTGAGATAAAATGGAAGATGGCAAGACGGAAATGTTTAAACGATGGAAACACCACCTCTGAGTGTGAATATGTGTTTAGGCAAGAGATGTCTTCACAATGTGCATGAGTGCGTGTGTGTGTGTGTGTGTGTGTGGCCAGCTGAGGAGATGCCGGTCTGCAGGGAGGTAGTGGTAACCTGCTTTAACACGTTGCGAATATCAGCCCTCTTTTCAGCAAACCGGCATGGAGCGGTGCATACACTGATAAACATCACACACACACTCGGCTGACACCAACACACACACACACACACACACACACACACACAGACGCGTGCACGCGTTCATGCACAGACACGCAGGACCGGCAGGAAATCAAGGCAGCTCACTCGCCTCCTTTTCATAACAGCAGTCTGTTCTAACATCAGCAACGCACACAGGGGGGAGACACTTCTCCATTAAAACTAAAATACTGGATATTTCTTCCCCTTTCCACTCGACATATGCAGAGCATCTTTTCCCGGCATGCCTTACCACGCCTTAAAAAAAAAAACATCCCCCTAAAAACATCACGCCCCTAAGGAGTTGAGGAATGCAAACATTCCACAGAAACGGACAAATGGGAGGTGTGGAGGTGCGTGTGCATTCGGGGAGGGAGGAGGTGGCGGTGAGGAGGGGAGGCCGCACAGATAGGAGAAAAGTGTGTGGACAGCGAACGACGCTGGAGGACGAAAAAAAAAAAGACGAGGAGGAGAGGAGAGAAGAGGAGCAGAAACAGCAGGAATGTGTTTTCCATCAGGTCCATCTGGTGCTGCATTCCACTGCAGATACCCTGAGGGAGATCCACACCATGCTCGCACACTATGGGGTCACCGTGGGTCAACCCCCCTCAAAATACTGACCCAACCACTGTAAGACAGAGCCAGGGTCAGGCCATAAGTAGCTGGAATATAGCACTGATTAACCACTAAATTCATTAACAAGAACCCGTTGATGGTTGAAACATTCCAGTGGGACACACAAAGGGCTATGTGGCTGCTTATAATCCCCAACCAAAGGCCTTAACGGTCTCCTGTGATATTTGGATGGGCCGCTCCAGACACACAACTCACTTTCTGTGTCTCTGAGGCAAACGGAGGAGAGGGAACGGGTCAAAGAATTACCTGTCATGTGGAGGAATGCTTCAGTGCAACACACAGAACTTGGCGAGCCACAGGCAACAAATAACTGCACACACACTCGCAACACTGCAAAGTACACATTAATAACATCATATATAATACTTCAGCTAAAAAAAAAAAAACACACACACACACACACACACACAGCAAAACAACAAATGCACACATGGATGGGCGGGTGAACAAAATGAAGGACCACCAAACCACGACCCTTGAGGGATGACCCCATCAAAAAGGAAAATAGATAGACTGCATCGCATATGGAGCACACACACACAAACACACACACACGCAGGTTAAGCCGCCCCTGGACCAGTCCAGGACCACACAGCACCCACACCAGAGTGGAGAGATGGAGGTGGAGCGATGGGGGGGGGGGGGGGGGACTCACCGTGGGTGTGATCAAAGAAGCTTGGCCAATCAGGTAGGAGTTAGAAACGGACATGCTGAGGCCCAGCCCAGAGCCCGCCTCCTCCATGGCCGCCACAGACGGCTGGAGGTGGCAGGAGAGAGAAGAGGAGGAGGAGGAAGAGGGGGAGGAAGAGTGGGAGGCCTGAGAGAAGGAAACAAAAGAGGAAGAAAAAGAAGAAGGTAGAAAAGATAGAAAAGAAATTGAGTGACAGTAATGGGGGTTAAGGACGGGGTGTTAAAGGAGAAAAAAGAAGAAGAAAAAAGGGGACAGTTGATTACACTAGTAAGCGAGACTGAATTAGAGCAGATTTAATCAAAGATCAGCAGAAGTGAAGCAGTGAAAGCTGGGGAGGATTCTGGTAGTTTGGCTGAGAAGCAGCTTACTGCCGGTGGAAGTAAATACTTAACAGAGTAGCGCTGTTGAAGTGCTACTGAATATGGGTGTACTGTTCAATTTAGAGTTCTTTCTAGGAAGCCGTAATTACTAAAAAGGTCATGTGACGTGTACAGGTTACGTATAGACTTTCTTTCAGTATCTCCAGCTTTAGAGGCTTTTCCAGAAACCAGGAAAACTACAACACGTTCTTAACGGGGTCAATGGGATCCGTTTGATTTTTGCACCCATTTCGTTATCCACGCAGCAGCTGAAATTACTTTTTTTTTATTTTGATTTTTTTTAGCAAAGCCGTGTAAAGTCGCCAATAGCGCGTAAGCCTGGAACATGGGTTTATGGGGGAAGCAAACCGGCTTATTCCACTGGGCCACGAGCTCATCAAGTCCAAAACATGAGGCCAGATTAGACCTCGCAGGCCGGAGCAGAGAGGAGTGCAGTTGGACTGTGCGCTCAGACAAAAGAACGATAAAAATAAAAACTCTAAATACAGAGTTGTGGTGGCAGAGAGAGGACAATGGACAAAGAGAGAGAGAAGAAAGACTCTCTGAGGTGGCCCGGGTAGACTGCCACTCAGCCACAGAGTCTATTTTCATAGCTGGGGCTCCGATACTGTACATCCAGCTATGCCCCCGCAGGACAGCACCATCTGTTTACTGTCCACAAATGTACCGTCGTCATTACTACACAGCTTTAGGACAACCACAGATCAATTTGTCACCTTCAAATATGTATGGAAGGCATCAGTGGGGGAAAAATACACAAGGGTGTTTTCTTTGTGAGAACTCTCATTGTCTCATTTGTGACACTCTGGCAAACCACAGACCGTCTGAACATGCAATGTTTTTCTGGTTTTGTAGCTCTGCCGTGGTGAGGTTCTGGTATATTTCTATGGGTTGTTGCTATCATGGTTATTCCAGTTTTTTGTTTTTTTTAATGTTTATTTATTTATTATTTATTCCCTGAATCTCTACATCAGCATTAATTAAAGTGAAATCATGAAGAGTTTTACTCTCAAAGATTGATGCGTGGAAGTAGCGTCACCTTTTTCCTAACTGATCCCCTCCCACATCAATTGCACAAATATCTACTAACTTTGGCAGAAAATAGCGTGATCATGTCGGACCCCTCCGCTCATACCGTGGTAAGAAGAATCATTTGCCGGCCCTTTAAAAGGATTTATTTCAGACTCACATGGCTCCTCACAAGGTGCCTTCTCCTGCTATGATCCATCCAATCGTGTCTCCTCCTCTCTCCCCTCACTGACTCGCTGCCAGACAGTTGTCTCAATTAACCCAGACGCCGACCCAGATTAAGATAAGTGGACTGGATCTGATGTGTGGCAGATAAAGGCTGGTCTTATCTCCCACTGACAACCAAACACCTGTGTGTGTGTGTGTGTGTGTGTACAAAAGTCTGCTTTGGTTTCAGAGAGGGGAGATGGAGAGAGTAAGGACTGGGGGGGGGGGGCTGAATAGGTGAGAGAGATAACAAGATAGGAGGAGACTCCACTGAAAAATAGTGATGGTTACCACTGGAATGCATCCTGCTGCATTCTTTCCCCGCTCTTTGCTTCCCAGGCATGAAGACGTTTAAACCAGCACAGAGCTCTACCACAGAGGGGGTGTTTGTATTGTTCACATGTACCAGGAACCCTCACAGCACTCTCTGTCACGTGATGCTAGGTATGATCTCATGAATAAATAATCAATGAAGGCTCCGCCGCCTCAAAGACGCAGTTTGAATTTGATGAAGAGGAACTGAACACTTTAAGGAATTTAAATTACAGTTTTGCCCAAATTAGTTAAATTAAACTATTAATTTCTACCCACGTGCAAAAACAGACATTTAATTTAACCCTGGTAGTTAATAAGAACCAGCACATTATCAAAGTAACTGGTGTTGGTGCTTTAAAAAGGGTTATTGTCATCACACAGAGAGGTTTTTCTTACCAGCTGCCTTTGTTTCGGGGGCAACGCTGGAGGCAGCAGCGGCTCGTGGACTGAGTCGGTGCTGCTGAAGGAGTCGTTGAAGCCGTAGACCTCCTGGAAGCGCTTGTTGCGCTGCTCGTAGATGCTCTCACTCTGGGGCATCTGGTAGAACACTGAAGGCTGCGGCTCGGAGTAGTCTTCCACAAACTGCATGTACTGGAGGACTGGAGGTGGATTAGATTAACAAACATGTATCGTTTATTTTGCTATATCTTTAAATTCAACAAAGTCAAGAATACTGACACTAAATTGTGTCCGTACAGCCCATTTTGGATTGAATCAAGCCTCACTTTTCATAAAGGGGGCACTCCAATGATTTAGTATTGCACTTCCACAAAGTTGGGAGACTTTAAGAGACATGTTTAAAAATAAATCAAAAGCAGCAAAGGCAGAGATATCTCGACTCTTTGTCAATAGAATGGGTCAAGAAGGTTTTCCGCTAAAAATGTCTCCAAGCCCAACATGAGATCATCCTGATGACATCACCAGTTATTTTCTCAGAATTGACTGAACTCCTCCAGAGCCACAGAAGACATTTTACAACTTTTTTTTCACAGGCTGCGTAAACTCCGTAGTGTCCCTTTAAACTGACTTCGAGGTAGTTGTCCACCTAAAAATCACACATGCATGTAGTCATACACTATGATAAGTGTTTCAGCCAGCAGGAAGGGCTGGCCGTTTGGAATGACATAATACAGTAGCTTGAGAGGAAGTGATGTAGCAGGTGTGTCATGACCAAATGACCAACCGCTGCCCTCGGTGCCGGCCCCATTGTAGCACATCCTGGTTTTCACTTCCTGCCTCTATTCACAGTGGAATAGTTCCTTGACATCAGCTGTGCCTCAATGAACTGATGACAGAGTGCAGCCAATGTCCCATTGACTCTTCCTAAAATCACCCTCATCCCTTACTGTATTCCTCCCTACATTAGACTCTTTGTCCCTTCCTTTGCCTCAGTGCCCACTATGCATTCATCTCAATTAAAGCTCGTTCTTCTTCCCTCCCTTCATCGCTCCCTCATTACACTCCCATCCCCTCACTTACTGTGTCTGCTTTTCTTTTCCGGCAATGGAGGAGGGTTGGAGGTGACATCTGCATGCTCGCCGGCCATGTACTGGGCGACGAACACGCCCCCGTTGGTCTGGGGCATGGGTGAGATGGGTGTGAACAGGGGGAATGGCGGCGTAGGGTGCAGCTCCTCTTCTGACAAGTTGTCATATTGGGAGGGGTAGCGCTCATACAGCACCCTGGAGCCCGCGTCAGGGAAGGGCGACTGGGTGCTGCGGCGCTTCTTCTGGGGAAGGGCGGGGGGCGCGCTGACGCGGAAGGAACGTAAGGGATTGGTTTGATTGGGCTGCGGGGTCCAGTACTCTGGCTGCTGCTGTGGGGGGGGAGCGCTGAAGCGGGGATGTGAGGGATGCTGTCCGGGGACCGGGGAGGAGGACTCGCTGTGAGACTCGGGCAGGGGGCTCAGGCACCCTCCTACTGGTATCGGGGGCAGGTTTTCCCCAGCTGACAAGTCCTGGTGGAGGAAGTCATAATCCGGGTCGTAAGTCTCCGTGTTGTCTGAAAAGGTAAAAAAGACTAAAAGGTACAAATTGCATTTGAATCATCATAAAATTCAGACTGAACACAAACACAACCAGAATGTAGCTTTCAACTGTAACACCATCACAACAAACGAGATGAAAAACATAAAGGAGACATGAGCAAAAGTTTGTCACGGGTTCGGTAAATTGGTTCCATTTTTGATCTGGTTCCCTATTTGCCAAATACCCGGATTAGCTTTCAAAATAACAAAACTCTGTAGAACATATTTAGGAAACGAAAACAAGCAGGGAATACTGCGTGAAAATGACACGTTACCAGTAATAGACTATATTGGCTGGAGCTGACTGACGGTAATTCTCTTACGGTTACAGTATGCAAAAACTTTTGGGTGTTGTCTGATCAATGTGCTCTTTGTAAGCCAATGTGTGTGTGTGTGTGTGTGTGTGAATTCGAAAGGATTTGCATTAGATTCAGATTGATAAAATTCTATCAAACCCTAACCGCAGCTTTGCCTTCGTAGTCCTACCTAGCGTCTCACAGCTGGTGTTACGGGAACACTGACCGCTGTCCTGCTCCATGGAGGAAAGCTGTTCGTCGGACTTGCTGAGTTTCCCCATGCTGCTGCAGGGAGACAGGCGGGGGGAGTCCCCCCCATAGGACTGGCTCCCCCCAGAGAAACGCCTCTGGAGGAACTCCTGCTCATAGTCCTGCTGCTGCACACACACAAAGAAAGGCCTTCAGCACTCCTTTTTTCCCCTTAATGGTCAGATTAGTGAATCTGTTAGTTACACAACAAATGGTTCCTCCACCTGTCTGTGGACGCTGCAAGGCAAGCTGGAGCCGCGGCTCATCGGGGCAACCACCGCAACCCGCGTAGGCGAAGGGGCTGACTGACGCTTCTTAGGGGGAAGAGCTGGCGGAGGGCTGCAGATAAGAAACGCAAACAGAAACGGCAGAATAAAACAACACGTACGATGGATGTTTTTGTACAAGAGGCAAAGTCAATACAGACAACCAGGCAAGCACGCTTTCTCGGGCATGTATGCACACACAAATCCATGTATGAATACATGAACACACACACACTGTCATCCCTCCTATAGCAGGATGAAAGGGAGTGTGTTTCATGTTAGCCTCTCTCAGCTATGACATGATGCTGTGCTGCTTGTCAAACCTAAATTCAGTGCGTTAATACCGGGTCAAAATGGGGCGGAGAGCGGAACACAAGGCACCATGATATGGAGGCCAGCAAAAAGACACGGCACAGGTCAGTCACACACGCTCATGCACTGCACGGCCCTCTGATTGGATGATGACTTCTTTGGGAAATGCCCGGGATAAAACAAAAGGTTTGGGAGAATGCAACCATGCAAGTCAAAAACACTTTCATCCAATCCAGAAGCTTTATGGGGGTCTGGGGTGGGATGTTATAACGGAGACAGGTGATCCTATGGGCTAACATACTTCTCCTTCTGAGAGGGTCTCCTTTGGCCGGCATCAGCACTCAACTGTGCTCTGTTCCCAGAATCCAAAGGGAAACCAAAGATGAAACAAGTAGAAAGAGTAAGAAAGGAAGGAGACAGAGCAACAGACAAACCAAAGTGTGCCATATTTAAAGCCCGGAGTGTGAAAGTGATGAAAGATTCTAAGGAGTCTGGTATTTTGAGCATTTGGCTCGATGGAGCTGTGGCTGGCTCGCATGGGAAAAGAAATCTTTGATTTTCAAACTCAAAAAAGGTCAAAGATCAGTGAAAATGAAATAAGGAACTCCCCTTTCCCTCCCATACCCACATCCTAAAAACCTTCTTTATTCCTCATTTGATAGCACTGAATCATTTTCGTTCTAAAAATAAATTCAATCTAAAGTGAAACGGCCGTGGTGAAGAAATCCACAATGGACTTCGCTTTTATGAGACCGTTGCAAAAGGTCACAACATTTCTGTGGCCACATCGTCGTCACTGCTTCTCATTGGATGGAGACGAAACAGAAAAACAGGAACCTTGAACTGAGACGGAATTTCATACTTGGTCTTGTAAAAGCTTTAAGACTTCATCACGTCAATAAATATAACTAAATAAGACATCTTGTACCGCCGTTCTGCATCCTCTCTATATAGAGATGATTAATGGATCGAACTCTGAAATCCAAGGTGCTGAAGTGTGTGTGTGTGTGTGTGTCGTCCCCACCTGAGCTCTGCCATTTTGGCTTCAGGAAGGGGGGGTTTGGGAGGGGCCACGTCCTCATCTGGTATGTCGGAGGCAGCCTCTGCGGGAGTAGCTGCCGGAGCCGTCTTATTCGAGACCTCCTGCTCCCGATCTATCAAGGGCATCTCTGACGACACGCTGCTACACACAGAAAAGCCGTCTGAGCGAAGGAACTACTTTGAGTGTGTGGTTTGTATTCTGCAGAGCACACTCACCTCTCTGCTGTGGTAGCAGGTGGTGCTGGTTTGTTAGGGCTGGTGGGCGACGGCTGCTCCTGTTTCTCTATGGTCAGCTTCACCAATTCCTGTTCAGAGAAACAGCTTTCAGTGGCTGCTACAATAACACACAACACTCCCCGCAGCATTTCCTCTATGGGCAAAGGGCCTACCTTTACTCCATCCAGGACCGCTTTGATGACGCTGGTGACGGACGCCACGTTTTCCTTGTCCTCCAAGTCGATGCCATCCAGCATCACCTGGTCCGCCCAACGGATGAGGTTGGCGAGGCTCTGATACACGCGGTTGTGGCAGGAAGACAGCGCCGAACTGTTGGAGAATATGGTTGGGTGAGCGTAAGAGTAGAGCACAGCACTGGGGGGGGGGGGGATTCAACAAGGATGAACAGAAACGCAGGCATATGGAACAGATAAAGAGACGATATACAGGAAGGTGAGAGAGACGGTATGGAAACCAGAGGTGCAGAAAGGAGATTGATTCAAGACAGCACAACAGACGGCTGAGAAAAACTAAATGCAATGGTGACAAAAATCACACATATCATACACTTCCATCTGTCTACCAGCTGTTAAACTACATATTTATGAGGCATTTGTTGAGGAGGTATGCCTGACTCCAGGCTTAGAGGTTGGAATAAGCGGGAAGGGAAGAATGTACAACCACACGGGGAAGTGGGGTGTTGTTCCTGCCTGTAGTGAACGGTACATGTAGACGCAACACTAAAGGTGTGGCCCCGGCCTGTACCAACACGCAGACGCTGATTCACAGTGCGGGAATATCCATCCGCTGTCTCTGTATGGCTTAGCTCGACGGTGAGCAGGACACGCAGCTACGGGGTTAGCAGGAGGATTTAAAAGGACGGTGATGCAGTTGGAAGGGTGGAGAGGTTTGACCCAGAAAGACTAAAGGGCTGTAAGTTATACTGTAACTAAGCAGGAACAGTGGAATTATAATTAAGTCCACAGCTATGAGTAACTAGTCAGTACGTGTTTGACACACAAACCTTTCGGCAAATAAGCACTTTAATCAACTTAACACTGTGCGCCACAACCGCGGGTAGGAGTCACACCCACTGTTGACCTACTTATTTGACCGATATTGATTTAAATCACTGCACACTGTAACACTGTAGTGCACTGTGGATGTTTAACAGATGGTAAGACATTGTTAGCATTATTAGCATGCGAGGGTAAAACTCTTCTTTGACTTGATGTACAGTAGTTTATTGGCCAAAAAACAAACAATCTGCCGAACTTCGACTGCGCTCTGTTGGGGTTTGACTCCATTAGACGGAGGTCAAATCCCCAGAGACGGCTGCTTCTCAATGTTGCAGCAACAATCCATCAATTGCTTCTAAACACAGGGCTGCGAGAGACAAAATCTGTCACCTCTGACCCCCACACTGTCATCCGTACTGACGGATGGGGAAAGGCACAAAGACAAAGAAGTTCTAACATGTCTTGAAAATCCCCCCAAAAAAACTGCAGCTAAGGTTACGTTTGGCAGAAAGGGTTTACTATATCTGCAGGTAACACTTCTGATAGCGTGCCACAGGACGACCGAGCGATACATGAGCGTAATTTTAAAGGCTTCAGGCATCAAGTCCGGGAAGCTTTGATGTCAACATACCATCAATCTTCACGAGCTGCTAAGCCAGTGGTAGTCTACATCATGCCGGTTCTAACGTGTCCTGCATGCATACCAACTACGTTATGAGTTACGTCAACAGGCAGCAATGACAAGAATTAAATGAGAAATGGTGCATTGCGAAGATCTATTGCAGGAAAAGGGTACCAAAAAAACAAACAACTCACCTGTGCTGTATCCGGGCTTCTACCTGAACCAGAGGCAGGATGGCTTCGAGCACCTTGCTGGCCGAGCCTGGAAGCATCTCGAGCACCTTCTTCTCCACGACCATCTTGTCCACGATTGTCTTGAAGTAGCGCAGGGCACTGACCACATCCTTCTCATGCTCCTCCAGCCGGCTCACCTTCTACAAACAAAGAGATAGCAATAACACAGAACACTATTTGTCAGAATTGCACTACACAGCTACTTGTGTTTTTCATGATGACGCTGCACATTTTACAAGCTTTTTAAAACATAAACAGAGTACGCAGTGAAATACGTAACCTATCTATTATTTGGACCGTCACCACAGTCTGGTCTTCATACCGCGGTTCTATTATTACCATAGTTTGCTTGCTGTTCAAAGAACCATCTATCAAGTGATGTGGCTTGGAGCCATTTTTTGGTACTACAGCAACGGGCTCTTTCAGCTTCTCTATTCTTTCACAGCAGGGCTGCTAGGGAATATACTCTTTACACCGAAAACCTTAAGAGGGAGTGGAGGAGTTCATTCAGGAAGCGGCCCAGTTCCATTCATGTCTTTATAGGTTTAGACACCTGCTGTAGCGCAGCCAGCCGCCACAGCGACTGGGAAGCTGTGGGAACCAGCAGGGAAACTCGCGCAGACACACAAGACACAATGGAGTATGGAGAGCACAAAACATGAAGCAGGAAACAAATCGTTTCACAAACAAACACACGGGGAAAAAAAGGTGGGAAAGAGATGCATTTCCCACAATACACACATGTTTTCTGTCACCTGAACACACACACACACACACACACACGCACCTTGTTTGCAGGTTTCTCGGCACTCTTGGCTGCTGGCTCGGGCTGCAGTTGCTTGCCCTTCTTGGATGGAGTCCTCTTGATCTTGGGAGAGTGGAACTTGTCCATCAGCTTCATGGTGAACGAGGACAAATGGGACCGCTGCGAGTCTACGGACAAGAGGGAAAACAAGAGAAAGTTGAGTGGCCGGTCGAAGAGGAGAGATCACAAGATGCAATACTGTATCTTTACTGTATCGGTATCTTTAAAAAAAAGTTGAGAAATATTACTAACGGAGCATTTCATCTGCTCTTCCTGCTCCCAACAATAAATCTGCTGGACAGGCACAGTCATAGAGCCTCTTCCAGCAGTCAATTATGTGCACGGATGTGTGCACACACACACACACACACACACACGTGGGAGCACGCAAAGGGAGACAAGGACAGAGCCGAAGAGCGGGGTCACAATAAAACACTCTAGTTAGGGCCGAGGGGAAAAGTGCTTTATGGTACATAATTGAGAGAAGAGTCATTAAAGCGGCGCAATCTGGCAGGATTCCACTTGTTGGCTGCAGAGAGGGTTATCAGTGACAAAATGACACCTCTATCTGGTGCGATCTCCCCTCAGCTCGACTACAGCAGGATCAGACATTCCACGGCCATCAGCGTAAAAACACTGAATACCGAATAGCGAGCGGCAGTGGGAAAACACCACCAACTAGACTTCCAGCCGGTCGGTGTTTTTCATCTGCACCATCGATCCGCATGCGGCGCACACATCCACCCTACTGCTATCTCCCCCTAATCCCCATCATCCCTTACTCCGAGCAAAAGCCAAAGTTTGCTGAGGCAGCCAAGGACGAGGATGTGTGTGTGTGTGTCTCATTAAAAAATGTTGATGAGAACGCTTCCAGTGGAGTTTCCTTCCGATGCAAATGCATGTGGATGAGGCAGGCTTTGACCCCTCAGGCTGCTGCTTTACACCGTGTCCACAAAAAAAAAAAATCTTATGCTGTGCAAAACTAAATCAAAGCTGGCCGTTCAGCGGGCGTTGGTAAGTCACCGATGGTGCACGGCTGATTCAATAAAGTACAGAGTTACTGGACGTGGATCGCATTACCCGTCCCGTGTCACCTTTAATCTGCATTTACTGACCACATTCCTAACATCCCAACAAGTCAAAGCACTCACACAAACATGACATAGGCCTACATGTCAGCTTTGTTACAATAAAACAACTCTAAATGTTAGAAGACAAATATAGAGTTTTTGTGAATTTCATCCATAGCCTAGTTATGTCACTACAAAGGCTTTCTTCATTCAGGGTATCTGTAAACAGATAAAACATCAGCTAGTCAGCCAGGGAGGATTGTGGGAGATAGCAGACGTGTTTTGAGTTTATCAGAGTCAGACGAGTGACTAGACACAGTGAAGACGACTGTACTGTGTAGCTTGGCCACAAAGGGATGCTGTGCTGCATCAGTGCACCTAATAGAGCCTGAACAGCACAGCTATGGCTGACAGTGTGCGAGGGTTGTTTACTGCACCCTGAGGCTACACGCATACCTGTGTTAGCCAGTTTTGTCACAAGTCAGGATGCTATCCTGGCCAGGTTTCACTTTTCACAGCAGAGTGTGTATTGGGCCACGTGCTTACCGATTGCACAGCAGCCTCCGTATGAATTTAGGCTCACATAATCCGATCCGTTTGACCTTGTTTCCCGTCCTATTCCTGGCACGAGTGCAAGGCCTGTGGCCGACGTCACGATATGCTCCGACCCCTCTCACTCAATCCCAGCTTGAACGGGCCCAGAAGGACCGTGTGTGCGAGTTTACAGCTGCAGGCCCAGAGTTGAGGAGCAGCGTGACATCAGCACAATGAGTCACCGCCAAGATCGATACAGCTGGTCCCCGAGACGCCATCGCAGCACCCCGCCACGGCTCGGCTGTTTATCACGCACACGGGACCGGTTCCAAGTCTCCTCTGCTCCCTATTCATTTTTTGTTTTTACCACCACCTCCCTTCCTCTCTCTCTCTCTCTTCAGTTCTGAGAACAGAAAGTCCCCCCCCCCACCCCCTCCTCCTCCTCCTCCTCGAGAGTTCACTGGAAGTCTGGTTCAGCATGGAAATGACATCATCCACAGAAAGAAATGAACACGGTGAAAGAGAGAGAAAACACAGTGAATTCCTCTGTTGTAGTCACGTACGCCTCTCGACGTCCACCCTTTACGACGCGGTGATGTCATTGCTTGTAATGTCTATTCCACTGAATCTCACTATGGGCCGAATAGGAGACTGAAAGAAACCTCACAGTGAAAACATTATGCCCAGCCAACATCATCACTTTCTGCCTCCTAAACATTTTCATACACATTTTTATTCTCCAGAGCCAATATCTGGGTTTGTACTGCCTTGAGACTGCTTTTAGAGGAGTAGTAGTAGTACACAGAGAAAGATTGGTACTTCTGATACAATATTACCAGAATGGACCGGATCATTCATAGCTTTCTTCCCTTGTTGATTCTGCTCGTGCCTCCCAAATCTTCCTCTTCCCTGCTCCATTTAAAAACACAATACAGCAGCAGAGCCGGCCTGATGAACAGCTACGTGTGGCTACACTTCCATAAAGGGTTAGATTTCACTCCCGAGAGAACTGTACACACACACGCACGCACACAATTCCCATGAGCCTCTTTGTTACACTGCAACCTCAGAGTACAGTGCGATTGGTTTATAGTTCTGCAGTTAATGAGGCAATAAAACACGTGATAAACAATCCTTATTTGTTTTAAATTGGCGAAAAACAAAAAGAAAGTATGACATTTTTCATGATGCTATGAATCTATAAAATCAGGGCATCCCTAAAATGAGATTGTTGACAATAAATAGTGAAATATTTAGCAAGTAAACATCTTTTGGAGACTTTTAATTGCTTAAACACATTGCTGCTTTGAAAGGCCGTGGGGACATTTAAAACAAACACTCTTGAACAAAGCCTGGGAGGGTTCTCACAGCTGTGGTGTGGTGGAGTCCCCAGGAGCCTTCAGGCTCAAAGCGCCTTCACACAATAAGTAAACACACACACGCACATCTTTTCTCTTTAACTGTGGGCCCCCATAGACCCCAAATATTCTGTTGAGCAGAAAGGTTATATATCAATAACAGTACATTTAGTCTTTCATAGAAATCAGACCAATGCAGGGTTTCATACTTCTAAATCAGTATAAAGTATAAAGCCATATTACAGGGATTTCTCTGCCTCTCTGGTCTTCAGCATGGTTGCCAGAGTAAATTAATCCTAACTATAACAATGTTTATTATGTCTTTTGGCGTAAGGCACATTTGATTGTGTTTTCAAAAGGTGTAATGAATAAATAAAGCTTTCACACACCTTCGAGGCTTTCTGCCTTCTAATAAACTACGTTTTATTAGTGTAAACAGTGTTTGTTCTTTTCTATTTATAGGACAGCCTCTGTGAGCACGAGAAGGTTGGTTGTAGTTTAATGGACAACACACATCCATATACATGTAGTTTTAGTCAGAACCTTGGATTTACACGCCAACTCGTTGGAGCTACATTTACACGTGTGATTTGCTTTAACTGATTTGTACCTAAACAATGCAATGACCCGCACATTTATCTTCCTAGATGAACACAATGCTGCCTGTTCAAACGCATGGACAGACTATATACAGTCGAATATATTCCGTGGGAAATAACAGGATCCCCTGCAGCACAACTGATGACCCTTGACATACGAGCTGGTCCAGATCTGTCTGAAGAGCCGACAGGCTGGCAGATTGATCTGCTTCTTGTTCAGTACAGGTGTGATCTATACAGGACAGCTGGTCGCCCCCCCCCCCCCCCACCACAACCCACTATAGGATGTAAACTGGGTGGAGGGATACAGGGGAGGCTGTGCGTAAGGTGACACACACACAGCTGTCCCCTCCCGCTGAACTCAGTGAGGACTGCTCAATGAAAGTGTGCAAGCAACGCACATGAGGACCTGTTGAGCAAGCTAGAAGATGAACCCCCGTAAATGAAATGTAATCTGCTCCTGCTCTCTACTGAGAGAATGAAAATCTATGAATATGTAGACACACTGTATATAGGATGCAGATTGATTCCACCTTTTGTTTAAGCATTGGCTATAAGCGGTGCTTTTTTTAAAACACAGAATCCCTCCACTCTTGACACACTTAAGTAGAACTTCCTAAACAAAATGAACAAACCCCCCCCCCCTCCTGGGATGCATGTAAATAGACCTTGCGTTGTTTATAAGCAACCGTGCCTGCAATGACGCCTTATTTGGCGTCATTGCAGGCGCGGTTGCCAACACGGTGAGTGAATTACTGTCAGCTACACTGTAAAACAAAAACCGCAAAAAGAAAAAGGTGCAGCGCCACGGTATCTTATCTCCACAGGCGAGACCTGCTGCAGAGCAAGAGTGTGGAATGTAAGCCCGAGGCAAGCGAGACGAACAGCGGGGAGGAAAATGGAGAAAAATTCAACAGGAAATAGTTAAGTGCTCTGTGAATTATTTATTCTCCCCCCCATTGTAGTGGTTGGCTTCCTGCTGGGTGTGTTCAATTTACAATAGGAATCCTCCTCCATGTCCTCAGCGGGCTGAGGGAGCCAAACTCCTGCCAAAGGATGGCAGGGAGGAGAGGGAGGCCCCGGTATGGAACGTGGCCCCTGCTTTAACGGAGGGTTTCAGGAGTAATGGAGGAAAGAAGTCCAGCGGTGGGTTTTACGGTTGTCCCGCTGCGAGCCACAGCAAGACTGAGAGCCTCCCCGTCTATTCACCGAGTGAGTAAAGGACGCTAAGTGCTCGGCACACTTACCGTCTATTGTATTTCACTCAACGGAGGAGACGCAGAAGAAAGGTTGTCATGTGGCAAATCAAATTGTCAACGCAAAATGACATCCGAATACAGGACTTCTTCAGCCGCTCGCTTTCTGACGACTTCTGAAGTCCTAAAATAAACATAACGGGCAAAATCATTTTTGACTGTGTGTAATTACATCAGGGACTACAATAAAACAGTCATTACTAACTGAAGGGGGCTGATTGAGATGAATGCGTCGCTGCAGTAATAGAAAATAGCTTTATATTATACAATTACTTTTCAAAATGAGAAACACAGATTTGCTTTTCACACTTAAGTTTTGTGGACCGTTTTTATTACATGGCTTGTTTGTTATTATTTAAATTCGGGTCTGGCCTTTTCGTCTGTTCCTGATCTCCGCTTGGATAAAATCCATCTGTGTTTTTGTATTTTACGCTATGAATACCGTACACAAACATGCCCCTTCAGTATGTTAATGACCGGTAAAGCAGCCCCACCAACCACGGGTCAACGATCCGGAGCAGATATCAATGTGGTGCTGGGTTGCATGGGGAACGCGGCCACACAAACACAGGCGATCTATAACCCGGATCCATACGAGAAAACAGAAAACCAGATCCTTCAAAACTGTGAATGAAAGACAGCGAAGACTCCGAGCGCGACATCTGCGCTCAGATCTCACCACAGAGGTGACCGAGTAGACCGAGAGTCTGATGATTGAGAAAGCGTCTATACTGGGGAAACTCCTGTTCTGTGAGAAAGACATCATTACCCGGCGATGAGTCAGGAGATAAAAACAATATCAAAAGTACCCTCAATCAACTTTCTCACCGTTTTGGAACGCTCATAAAAAAAAGGGTGAGGGGGGGAATAACATTCAACATGCAATGTCTTCTGATTCCCAATCTCATCAAAGTCTCCTTTCGCAATACTGTGTGACTCATATAATGGCTGAAGTCAGACGCGTCACATCCCAATATGTCCGTCACATCTTTAGTGGAGTTTACGGGACAAATACACCATTTATGAGCCTCGCTTCGGTTTAAAGCGGTCCACTGAAATGAAGTGTGTATCTTCACACAGCGATCCGAAGATGCTCGATCTATTATCTGAATCTTCTGACACGTACAGCAGTAAAACTGTGCCTCAGAGCGATGTGTTTTTTCGCTTCAATATTTTGCGAGCACCAAGTCACAAGGTTATAGACTCTTGGAGCAACATGACAGAACAACAAAAAAAAAACAGGGTTTGAGGCAGAACAGTGAGGGGAATAAAGAAACATATTGTGTTGTATTCACAGCTTCAAATAAACTCAAGGCTACTGAGGTTATAACCACAACTACACAGCTTGCCGAAGAGATGTGGTGGATGATGTGTAGATATCGGGGGGTAGTGGGTCAGTCAGTGTGAACACTATGACAGTGAAGCTGTCTCTTTCACTGACATGTTCCTTTCTAGCAGGAGGAATGGCGTCTCCTCACAGCTGATCATGAGCAGAGTGCATTTTTGATGGTTATTCGCTGCTGTTTATGTTCACCAATACAGACAGGGGGGGGATCTTCAATTCCAGGAAACTCTTGTAAACACAAGCAAATAGTTAACTGTGTCAATAATATATCGGTTATTTGCAAAGGAAGTGTGTTCCAGCACACTGTCGAGTAATGGACAGGTTAAGTATTAATGCATGGGCAGTAGAAATAAACAGGATGTTCTGCAGTACAACAGGGAAGCTGACTTTAGTTGCGGTGGTTGTGTTCAACGGTTTTGTCTTTTCAGGAAGTCATTTAGAATATTATCGCAGTCTTAAATCCAAAGTGAGTCATTCCATGAACTGCTCCGGTCAAGCAGTTTGATTACTGGTTGAGGAAATCTTTCATTTTCTTTAGAAGAAGAACTGCTCGATCAGATCGGTGCATTTCTCTTAATCCTATAAGACACATGTGGTGTGACTCGGATGCAGAGCTCTGTACTGTGACAAAGCTGTGAAGATGGTGTTTTGGATGAGGCTGGGACTATTAGGCCTGTGCATTGTGTGGTGGCAGAAACATTTACACGTCTCTAGCCTCGGTTCCCCCTCAGTTTTACTCGGAAGCCAACGATCTTCTTCTTCCACAGATCTCACTTTCCTGTGGTTCACTTTGGTACCATTGCTTGTAGGTAAACCAGACATTTCCTCCTTTTATAGCTAGTGTGGCGGGATGTTGACGACATTTGCACGTCACTGTGTTAAAAAGGTTAACCAAATTAACGACTGGTGGCTCAGATGCCGTATTAACACCCACCCTCGCAACTAAACTAAGAGCAATATGTCAGTTATCCTGTATGAGGCAGCTTTAGCACATAGCCTACATTATTGCATTGTACCGCACTGCATTGACCGTGGGGCTGCGACTGACCGTATTCAGATAATCCCCACTCTCTGGCAGGAGATGTAACTTGTTCTGTATGGATTCAATACGGGTTGCGGTCTCATAGCGAGCACTGGACGAGCTAATGGAACTAGTTCATGGGAGCACTTGGCACAGCAGTTCAGTGTTGTACTGAAAGCTGTGGAGGGAGCCCCGAGGTCTAGGTCACTCAATTGTCCTGTGTACAACAGACGCACACATATGTACAACAGACAAGCACACAATGCACATCAGCATCCCCAGACAGTAACAAATGAGTCAACAAAGAGTGCCTCGAAACTATTCACCCAAAAGTGAAAGGTTGCGGAGGGGATGCCACAGGGACGGGTTTTCAACCGCATCGACGACAAAAATAGAAAATAGTCCACGGCCCATGAGCAGGAGGCTTTTTAATGCCCCAACTGTAAAAATGACAACAAAAAAAAACAAGAAAGCTGCACAGACAAAAGGGTTGAGCAAACGACAAAATGAAAATAGGAAAGGTCCAGAGGTGAACTCAGCAGTGAGGCTATTACTCTAGTAGCCTCGAGGAGGATTAAAAAAAACATGTTAACTTGAGAGTCCCTGTGTGAAATCACTCAATATCTGCAAATAATGCTCACATCCCCCTAAGGCTACATGGGCTAATTCACTGCATCTTGGTTCTAAAATAGTTTACCAAAAGAATTAGTATCCTCGTCATTGAGGTGATAATACAATGTGTGTGTGAAGACCAGAGCGGAGATCAGCACACTGCCCAATGCAGAGTTGTGGTTGTTAAAAATAATTTTAACAAAACACAAACAGGGGTTACAGGATACATAAGTTTTTATGTTTTATGATTGTGATTAGAGCTATAGATCGATGGAACAATTAGTTAAGTAGCTCAACATGCGTATTTCATAAGTCGGTGATTGACTCTACGCAGCTCTCAACATGGCGACGGCTGAGCCGGTGGCTAGAAGCTTTTTTTCCACACATTTTGAAGATGCAATCCAGTAATTGAGAAAATAATCATAATCTTAAATCAGTAATGAAAATGATTGTTAGGTGTAACCCCCTTTTTCTCAGGCATACTTGGAATCCGAGGTTGTGAAAGCTCATGGTCGCCCTGGTGTATGGAATGAAGGAGGCTGCAGACAGTGAAATAAATGTTATATTGGACAGGACAGGGCAAGCACATGTGAATGAGAGTGTTGAAAGCGGGAAATCACACACACACCCACTCACACACACACACAGTCCTGGGGACCCCACCCCTCTTGTTCCTTCCCCCCCGATGCCGAGGCCACCGGCACTATTTCCCGTCCCTCGCCTCCCTCGTTGAGAGCCGCTCCCTGTTTTCTGGACGGACTTCACAGCCTGGACTCAGAACCTCTACAACTGTTTAACACCTCACCTAAATAGGCAAAGGCTTAAGAACACAGCACACTGAAACTGAAAGACAGAGAAGCTCACTGCGCCACGCAACCGCCCGACTGAAACGCAAAAAGAGTCGGATCCTTCAGTCGACCTTCCGGCTGCGGTGGTTTACGGCGTTTCGTAGACTTCCATTTAGCTCGCTTTCTGAACGCTGAGTGTTTCAGCGGAGACAGACAGGCAGCAGGTTCACCTTGGGTGAAACCAATAGACTGAAGAACCACAAAAGTGCTATAAATACCCTGCTTGTCAGTATCTGTAACATCAAGCGGCACCAGAACGGAGACACTGCGACAGCTTAAAAAAAACAAACCCTGTGATCTACCGAAGATGAACCCAGAGATCTCGGTGAACGGCAGCTGTTTGGCAAGAGAGCGCGGAGCAAACGGCAAACTATAAAAGCACTCGAGATGGGAGAATGATCCGGCACGCAGACAAACAGCCACAAGAGAACCAATCACTTCCACACAGAGACACAGAGACGCATCGGCAGCAGCGTTCTTGTCAGTAAATGGCCTCGAGCAGCGAGGAGTGGTACCGCTCTCCCCCGCGTTGGAGTGCTGCACAAAGCCCATCTTGTCTGTACAGCGGGCCACTTGTCATCCCTCTTGACACTTTGTGCACGCACACTGCGTTGGACAAGACTGACGGACAGATGTTGAATAACACACACTCATCTCGTTGGCGCTTTGCATTGGGATTGTTTCACGGCCTCTTTAGAAATAGGCTCGGGTGACAGATGTGTCCACCGCGGAGGAGGAGACTCGCACGGCCGCTTATAATTAGGCAGTGGTTGTTTAAGATGCCTCAGCGATGATTAATCCAACGCACACTAAAATAACTTTAGTTTCTTTTTCAATTCTTTTACTCATCACGCACACAATGTGTCACTCTCTGCTGTTGTAGGAAGTCCATACGTCTGGAATTTCATATTCCATATTCTGATTGTTGTAAACGTCTTTCATTCAAAACTTTTCACTGTATTAATAACTATATTTACGGTAGTCATGTAAAACACTGATATGCCTCATCTGAGCTGAGTCGATTGTTGAGTCATATGTATTTTTGAAAAAGGTCACAAAGCGGCTAAAAGATCGTATGTTTCTTTGGTGGTTTGGACATGGAACAGGACAGGAAGTCGGGAGGAACTTGACTTGAGAGTTTAAAAAGACGAAGACCACAAGAGCTCTATTGTTGAGGATCAGTCGGGACCAGCTCTCGACAATACCTCCTTCAAACTAAATCACTTAAACTGAGATGAATACAAATATAGACGTTGTACTTTTTTTGATGTCATAACAATGATCTAACGTCTTACTGTGGAAAAATGAATTAAAAAAAAAAGACGGCATATCATCTTCCTGCTGTATATTGATTGTTCTCCGTTTTGTCCTCTGAGTGCTCACTCACTGCAGCAGACGCACTGAACGACAAAGATGGACCCGACAACATTATTACAGATGCACAATGTCTACGCTGAAAGACTCCAACACGTGTGTGTGAATCTACATTTAAACTTCATGCAATCCAGAAATATATAAAATCATCCACTCTGTGTGTAGGAGTTGCCTCACTTCTAAGTTTTAATGAAGACAAAGTCAGATTGCATAACGTTACTGAAGTGATCATTAAGGACAGGTCTATAAAGAAAAGCATTTTGATGATCGGGTATTTGCAACGTCCTGTGTCGTTTGTTTGTTTGCCCGAATACAATATGTTGGTATGTTTGTTATAATGGCTTGTGCCAAGTAGATGTCCGATATATGTTGACTCACAACTATAATAATAAAGATATTTAGACATTAATTAAGTTTACAGAATGAACCAGAGACCATCTTGCGATGGGCTCACACCAGCCACGGCAATGGCAATGGCAACACCTGTTTGATCTCCTCAGACCAAAGTTTACTGATAGCAGGAGCTCATAAAGCCACAGTGTTGCATGTCGTGCATGCATTATTACTATTCCAAAAACATTCCTCATTCAGGCTGCATGAGGAGGAACAGCCAAGAGGAAGTGGGTCAGTGAAGGTAGACACACTCGGAATAAACATTGTGTGCGTCTGCATGAAAGTCATATACTGTTAAAAAAATATATCAAACCAGCGATTCAGCATCATTCATGTACCCAGACAAGCACACACACACACACACACACACACACACACAAATACGCGCCCACTTCTGCCTGGACAACAACAGCGACTTGTTTGCAAGCAATGTCAACTCTCTCCACTCCTGATTTAGACTGGCATCGGAAACTGGCAGCAACTGTGTGACATCCCCTTCATTGTATGCCAGCTCCCTGACCCATGCCATGCCTCCCGGGGGTCTGAATGATTTGACACGAGAACACACAAGAACCAATGACTTGACATAAACCCCCTTTTCCAGGATCTGCCCGGCCATTGAGATAGTTGCTCTCAGTCGCACCGAGGCCACTCTGGCCGATTCTCTCGGAAATTGGAAAATGGGAATCAGCGAGTGCATTAAATGGCAAGACTTGACGTTCCAATAACGGGCTCGGTTGTATAATGTATGGATGTATCCGATAAATTGGAGCTCTGCGCGAAATGTTGGGAAAACACGATGCTGAAACATGAACTCGATTGAAACAAGAACTGAGAGAAAACGTCACAGGACTCATGAGATTCACTAGTGGTTCTCAGTTTTAGTTCTACAAAGGATTACTTTAAGCTTTTACCACGTGGTGCATTCAACTGATGCAATTAAGTTGTTACGGGATAACAGGACATAAACACACTCAACATGTCCAGGACTTAAAATCACTAAGATATAGTATAGGTCACTTAGATTTATTGAACTGGATCAGAAGGACCACATGCTGTGGAGCCTCTGGGTTTGGATGTCTAAGCAGTATGTATTAATATAAAGAGACACTGGAGAGGGTGTGATTAGTTAAAGCAGCTGCTTCCTGAGATATTCTGCAGTTTAACAAAATGTGTAAATCTGCACTGCGATTGGGATTGGGATTATGTTTATGTGAGATTGGAAAGTGGACTCATCCTCTTGGTGATCCTCACACTGCGTGTGGTTCAAAACCTCAAGTATCATCCCCGCAGCATGGGCAGCTCAGCCGGGGCTTAAGAGAGACCTCCTCGTCTGCAGCGCCGTGCAGTCCGTTACACAGACGGGGCAGGTCAGGGTAGACGGACAACACACACACACACACACACACACACACACACACACACACACCGAATCGTACTGCCCGCTGGACTGAAATGCACAGATTTATTATTATTAGCCAATCAAACGGCGCTAACCCCCGACTCGGCTTCCACGGTGAAGCAAGGCAGGCAGGTTGGAGTTAAGATGCCAAGATTACAGCCCCACAGTCTAACCAATACCAGTTTTTTTTTAGTATTGTGTAACTGGATTAAGACCACAGCAACTAAAGGAGCCATGGCTTCTGTCCACAAGCTGTGGAGGTGATAAGGCGGAGAGGCAGCCAGCGCTGGAAGGATGTGGCCCCTGCAGAGCAGCCTCCATCGGGCTGGGTCCACCCAAGACTTCAGCGGAGCAAATGAGCACCTTCTATAAAGCCACACGACACAAAAAGCACAGCGAGGAATGTCCCCTGCATTTCATCCTGCCAGCGAGGCCCATTTTACATTACAGCTCCAAAAAAACAAAAGGAGTACACATCCCCAACAAGCGATGCAAGTATGCATTTATTTCACACAAAAGAAAAATGCTGAATAAATACATAGTGTGTGCACGCAATGAAGCCTCTGTACGCAGCCACTGCTGTTACAGAGCCCTGTGCTGGAGAATAATTTATAGCAGGAAGTAGAGTCTCTTCTCTGTCTGGCCTGTTCATTTACATTCTAAAAAAAACTTGTTGAGGCTCTGCGCTGTTTGAATTGTGGAAAAACACAGATTATATAAAAAGCTATATCCAGTTTCTTCATTGTTATTATCATCATTTAAATGGCCAAAATAAAAAGGGCCACATCTTTTACCTTTTTGGGGAAGATCAATGTCAACGGTCCTGTTTATACAGCGCTCTATATATAACTGTATATATATATATTTGCGTGTCTTTACCTGAGTCCTCGTCTAGATCCCCCTGCAGAGAGGAGTCCGTGTCCTCCGAGGAGGCCTGGCTCCTCCAGCTTATATTGCCCATCCAAGAGGCCTGAGTCCACACACAGCTACTAGTCCTGAGGTGATACTGATGGTCACACTTTTTGTGTACAGTGAGGACTTGCCGGTCAGGCTGGCATTTTCACACCAAATCGCTCAATAGCGCTGCTGAGAGTTAGTCACAAACTGACTGACCCCGCATGATCAGGCCTCTCTTGAGTCAGACACACTCCAGAGGAAACGTCCACAAATAGCAAACGGAGAGAAGGCTGAGCGGGACTGAAAAAGTACTGTGCTTTTCCTGAGTCGGTTGTTTATCAAATAATTACTTTTTTTGTAAATATGTCTGGAGTCACATAATCCCCCTCACAGAACATCAGAGCGAGGTGGCCCCGGTGGTCCGACCCACAGTTATCTGGAGCGGTAGATGTACTGAAGAGTCACAAGGAACCGAGCGGGCCACCTGCGGGAGTAAATGAGCCGCTCTCTGGCACGAAGGCCGACACACAGCGGAGAAATCAAGCGAAGCATCGTCTTATAAAAGTCTCAAGAGCTCAGCACACGTGCAGGTGGAGGGGCAAATACGACCTGTGATTGGAAGTCGTATCGAATCACACATGAGAGCTCAAGAGAACTGGTCGTCTTCAGCTCCGCGGGGGGAGACGCTGAGGGCACAACGGCCGTGACGATATTCATGCAGCGAAGACCCGATTGCCTTCACAGACACGGCCTTCCTTCGCTCACTGATATCCGTGGTCTTCTCCCCCTTATTCTCTCTGCGCAGAGATTCGATTCCCACCAATGCTCTACCTTCCTCCTCCACCCTTTCTTTCGTTCTCTCCCTAAGCTCTACTCCCTCCCTCTTTTGCTTTCCCATGCACAGTACACACACACACACTAATTACAACACAGCTAAACCTATATGGGAACAGCAAGCCTCTCATTCTGTGGGAGAGGGAGGTTGAAATGCTTTCTGCCATCAAACCTCAAAATTGCAGCATGTCAAACCCAGGAGCCAAAGCTCGCCCTGTGCAACAGCGGGATCACTCATCAGCGATGTGCGTGAACCTAATCATCCAGGGAAGCCTTTTGTAATCACGGCTCCTTTAGCTCTTGCTCAGAGTTCTGGTGACTAGAAGGCACGCGGGGCTATTTCCGTCGATCAGAAGAAGAAGAACAAGATATGCAGAGTCTGAAGTGATGCAGTCACCACTTAGCAAACACCAAGCCATCAAAATGAGTTACACTCCAGTGTTAACTCTAGGAATGCTTGAGAGTAAACTTTACGTATTACAGCTGAACCCTTTCAAAGGCAAATACACAGATACACCCTCCTCCACTATGCAGGGGGGGGGGGGGGGCAGGGAGTCTAAAATAAGGAACTGATGGATCAGTTCCGCTGTGGCCGGCTACTACCACTGAATGTCCAGCAAGAGAGGAGGCTAATAATAAAACATTGTGATACTCCCACGACTTTGTTACCAGCATGCCAGAGCGGTGTCACAATCCCAGTCTCTGTGGTGAACATTAGGACACACACGTTTTGCAACTGCAAAAAAATAAAATAAAATCGCAATAATACAAACATAAAGTCTCAATTAAGCCTCGATTCTGTTAGTTATGTGTTCATGAGGGTGTTTCTTGCAGTCACAGTTTGAAAGACAAGAGATAGAAAAACAACACTAGCCTCCTACCAGGCTGGCAAATGTGAGCACAACCTCCATGCATAACACACGGGTTTATGAATATCCCAAATAACACGGCCACAGTAACTTTTTTTTCAACACAGTATAGAAGAGGGCACTAATCTGAGCTTCCATCTTCAGAATGCAAGTGCACATATTCTGGCTATAATTGTTAAAAGTTGCAGTCAAGCCATTACAGTTTAGAATTATTCATGTTAATGAAGAGGTCATACGCAGGACACACAGCGTTGTCTCAGCAAAAAGACAAAGTCAAGTCACATCAGACGTGCATCTCCACTGTATTCTTCTACTGCGATGTTTTCCTGAAGACTGGACTCAGGGTTTACTCTACGTGGTGAAGCTCGCCGTGTTTGCTCTACTTAGATTCTGTGTCACAGCATGTTTCAGGGGTGTTGCATTAAATGACTCACTGCGACTTATAACAGCAACAGTGGAATCATTCCAGGGTGTCTATTTAGGCAATTCAAAGCATTACGTTGGACAAAAACACATACTAAACAATGAGCTATCTTACTCATTTCAGGAAGCATTCACAAGCCACTGCAGAAATACAAAGCCCGAGAGCCGAGCAGAGTCTGAACTTGGATAGTGGCTCGGGTGGGAGAGACGTACGGCACTGTAGCTAAACAAAGTCTCTACACCAAGATATGGAACATCAGAGATAATGAGAAAGTATTTGTCTTTCATACACCCAAACCGTTTCACAGGCAGGTTTAAAACCTCAGGTTTGAGTACCTATATTCTTTTCTTTTTACAATCCAATTCACTTCACAGACACTTTTCCGAGTCCATTTAAACAAGTCCGCCACAGTGCACCGAGTGTGAATTTACACAACAAAATGGGATGGCTTTGTCTGTCTCCCCTTTGTCTGTCTCCCCGCCAGCTCCCTCAGCCTCTGGATCTGTTTATGGATTACAGTTTGGGCTGCCTGAGCGATGAGGTCATGTGGGTGCGTACACAGAGAAGACTGGGGGTTCAGTGTTGAAACAGACACGAGAACCACCCACGTGACTCTCCAGGTGATGGCATCCTGAACTTTGCTGCACACAAGTGGAAGTGAACAACAGTATTTACGCCCCAAAGAGAGGACAAATCGGTGACAGCAGCACCCCGGTCTCCATGGTGGCTCTGGAAGAAATGCCGGCCATAAGTCTCCTGCTGCTGGAACTCGATGTCCGTGTGACATTGATAGTCCTGCTTGCTCTGCATCCTATGGTAACCATTTGCATCATACAACGCTAACTATTTAAACCTTAACCCATGACTATATCCATGTGCAGGAATCCCTACTTACAGGCTTGAACTTTATTTCACTTCATCCAAATCTTTTCCCTTTTTTTAATTTGCTCCTCGAAGCACCAGGGAATTAATCTCCTTCTGTCGAGGTCTAAAACTGGTCCCCCTGTCTGTCGAGAGCCTCCACAGCCTAAGCCCACATAGACAACAGCCTCCTTTTAACACCATCTTTTTTTTTCTTCCTCCAATCCTCACACACATTCTCCCTCTCTCTCTGAGGCTTAACAAGCTGACACTGAAGCTATGCCACAGCTTTACAGTGCTACCATGAGTCCCCAGCCTTGGGCCCCTCTTTCCATTTCACTGGCATCCAGCATAGCGCGTCCTCTGGGTACATATTTGGGATCGATGGGAACATGTGGAAGAGAGCAGAATGCAGGCCAACTAAATGACCTGGTCAACCCAACTAGGAAGCCTTGGGGGGGGGGGGGGGGGGGGGCAGGTCCGCGTGAGAGAGAGGTGATGGATTGGGCTCACAGTGACTATTATCCTTTGCCTTTATTTGCTTTTAACTAACTGTTGAACCACAAATCGACAAAAGCTACATTGCCCCCTGAGTTTTCATTTAGCTGTGACCATATGTAGTCATCTGTCTGCGAGACAGGAAAGGAATCGGAAACTTTTACGCCTATGAAGAATGACTGAGCTAGTGGTGGATGACACTCCCTCCCTGCCTGTTACTGGGAGCTGTGTGTCTGTCTTTCTCTCTGTGTGTGTGTGTGTGTGTGTGTGTGTGTGTGTGTGTGTGTGTGTGTGTGTGTGTGTGTGTGTGTGTGTGTGTGTGTGTGTGTGTGTGTGTGTGTGTGTGTGTGTGTGTGTGTGTGTGTGTGTGTGTCCATTTACTGCAGGCATCACCGGACAGGACTGTATGTGGAGCAAAGCATAGAGACAGCTGGTGGAGTGGGATGCAAGTGTAGCCCGCCGGGTATAAAGTTTCCTTCCAAAGGCATACCCGAGACCACCCCGTTTCCTCTCGTATCCATTGCTCTCTTTTTTTAAAGTCTTTAAAGCTGCATACACAATTAACGGCGCGTGTAGACATACACAACATGGGCCAAAGCAACGAAGAAGAAAAAAACCGCCACGTGCACAATGTTGAAATCAACACAAACACAAATCCGCACGAAAGTCTTGGGCGTGAACGCGTTTCAACTCAAGTGTACTAGGTAACAACGTAGCTAGCGGTAGCTAGTGAAAGGCTAACATTTGGGCTAGCTATTGCTAGCTACCGTTACAACCCCGTTTTTTTAAATGTTAGTAAGCTATTTGACAACTAAAAATGATTTTTAAAACACCATATCCTCATTAATATAAATGATGTTAAAACATTTCTTCCCGTGTGAAAAGCCGAGATTTGTTCTTTGAATGTTAGCTTCCAAACAATCAAACCAGGGTTTATTTACGACCGAGGAGCTGAGAGAGAGGATTGTGAAATGCCGGTGAAGTGAACTAACGTTATAGGATGATATCACATTGGTACATCTGTCTCGCCACATTGCTGTAGTGACACCGCTGACCATTAACCGACCAGTTAACCAGCTAGTTGTCTCTTTTCAGCATGAGCCATTTGCTCCAGCGACTAAACTGTAGCTAATACCAGCTAGCTGATACGGTGCTGCTTTATTTTCACTGGATAGCCGAGAAAAGAACAATCCATGAGGCCCAATTAAACCACCATTTACACCCAATGTCCAAACGTTGTCTGGACCCCCGTTTAGTTGGTCCATAGACCCCCACGTTTGATACATCCGCGTCCCGCGTGAGGAATACCGTTATACATATATATCCCGAGGTGCAGCGGTGTGGTGGAGTCTAGCCGGGCAGGACTTACCTTGCTTGCTCTCTATTTTTCCCGACATTTTCGTAGCCAGCAGCTGTGATCCCACTCGCAGTTCAACAAAACGTTAAGCTACAGACGAGCCTCGCCGTTTTTGTCTCCTCCGATTATTCCCTCATTGTCGACACACTGTTGTGTCCATGAGATGATTCCGCTGGGGTTAATAGAACATATTTATAAGCCACACACATTGGTACGGTCTGAAAAACGGTCTCTGTCCGTCTCCGGGTATTTTTCACTGGATACACACCACACACATACACACACACATTGGTAATGTCTTGAACCTAGAGTCGGGCAGAGAGCCCTCATCCAGTAGAGCAGCGCCCCCTGGTGGGAGGAATTAGCCACATCAAGCTGTCAACAAGAGGATGGGCGTGTTTCAATGTGCATGCAACTTTTATCACCTTTCAAAATCCATTAGATGGTAGAACCGGCATTAAAACAGTTCAGGCAATAAAATCAGACAATAAAATAATAAAAAGGGTATAAATCCTGGCCTAAAATAAGATACAAAACAATAATAATAAAATACATTAGACAAGTTCGGAATAAAACGTGTGCTAGCATTAATCTATCTATCTAAACTGACTTGATTTATCTATGTTGACATATGTTGGTGCAGAGAAGGCATCAGTAAGCAAAATCAAAGTATTTTGAGTGCTTCAGCTACTGTCAGATGATAGATACATAGATTTAGAGAAACAAGTAGAAACCTGTAGGAAAGCCCGAGAGGCTGTTATAGTATGACCCAGTTCAACTGTAGTCCATGACATCACACGATCATTTCTGACCTCGTCATCGATCTCAGCAGCACGAGGCTACACTGAAATGACAGAAACTGTTGTCCGTTCAGAAAATAAACTGTACCAGACTCTAAATATATTTAAATTAAATGGATGCTCAGCAATACTGGTTTGAAAAGGTGCCTTTAGCAACTTAAAGCGTTAATATCCTTCACAGTAATCTCATTTGTTATCAGTCTATGAGACTGCCTGATTAAATAAAGAATGTGTTTTTTGTTTGTAATCACACTGTATCTTTGGTTGTTCCTCTGACAGTATACTGTTGGTGTATATCAGTGGCGGCTGGTGGAAAATGTTCTAGGTAGGGCTGTGCCACATCCAATCAATTTCAGCAAACATCCCAGAATGATTTAATGCAAAAAAAAACTCGCATTACTACTTTGCAGTTAAATATTTAACATGTATTCCAACACACAAAAAAGCAGTAAACAACACTTTGATAAACACGTCAGGACATCTTATTTTAGTCATCCTCACAGGCAATTCAGTATAATATAATAATATATATATTCAGTATAATATAAAACACATATACATTATATATATATCCATATAAATATATATATAAACTATAATATAATATAATAGAACATGTTTATTTATTGAGATGCCCCTATGGACCTTGTTATAGGGAGGTAAACATCAGGAGAAGTAAACATGAAGTGTAATTCGGAATACTGATGTTAAATTAAGCTATGATGAGTTTTCACTGTTGATTTACCATCTCAATTAAATGTTGATGCCTCCATGACCAAGTTAAGCAGATGAGACTGAGGACAACTATGTACAAGAAAAGATGTTCACTTTGCCTAATATGTAGCTTGACAGAGTTCTCCACGTGTGCCCTGTAGCTCACGTTACGTAGCTCTGTGTCAAACGTACACCACGTTGTGTAAAAGTCGCGTTAATCGGATGGCGTTTGTCACAAAATGCAGATTTCCTTTCGCCGGCAGGTGGCGCTGTGAGTACTAGTGAAAATTAGCTTATACACATCCTCGGGCCGTGAGTGTCATCAAGTGCTTTGTCTATAATATAAAGACTCTCGAGGAATAACAAGCTGGTTAACAGATATGACCATGGTAAAGAAAAAAACACTATTATAGCACTTAAAAAATACCAATTTACCACTTTGATTACAATACACACAGTTCAGCCTCCGAGTAGTTAGCTGAGAATTAGAAGGAAGCACTTCAAGTTTTAACTCACTTATTTTACCCGATGAAAGAAATCCATCAACGAGTGGTTCTCATATTTTTCCTGTAAACTATATATTTTTTTACACACACACGCACGCACGCACGCACGCACGCACGCAGGCTGGCTGGCTGGACTGTCTGTGCGACTGAGTGAGTGACATGGCGGCGTATTAATATGCAAACACCATTATCTTGAGCAGGCGAGGGTGAAGAAGAAGAAGAAGAGAGAGGCAGCAGAATCTGCTCTTCCCAATTAAAGCCTTCTGGCCCCCGGTGGCCCTGTGGGGACCCGGTGCATTTACCCATCAGCATTGTCATGAGCCTGCATTGATTGTGTGTGTGTGTGTGTGTGTATGAAATGTGTGTGTGTGCACGGCTGCCGTCTGTAGGTTCTCTGAGACATCTGGACCTTAAAACCGGGTGACGTTCTCACACTAACACTGATGAATGGATCACTGGAGGATCAAACAACTACATGTAATGGTTTCACTCTGATGTATGAAGTTACATTCCTCTGGTGACCCACAGAGAGTCACATTTTAACAAACACACTCGCAGGTTCTGTAGATCCAGCCACAGTCTCATTATCATACGAGTTTCAGAGGCGTTGGATCATTTTGGAGGCTGCGTTTTGTTAAATGATGTTGCCTCTTAGTGAGCGGTGTTTGTAATATTATGTCCAACCCATTTATATCAATGAGAGCGGGCTAAATAACAGAAATACATCTCTGTATAATGCATTATAGTTCATCAGCAACACAAACTACGTCCTCCTAAATGATCCTCCAGTTGAATCAACATGTTGAATGAACATTCATGAAGGAGGATTTATCGTTGTTTTAGACTTTAGATTAGTTTACGCTACGTGTACCTAATAAACTAGAACTGAGTGCTTATCTACTGACAGCCAACACATCTCGTCAGCTACTAAGAATATTAAATAAATAATCAGATTTGTAAGTATCACCTGAATGGAGATTTGCAATTATGTACACTGGCATGCCTCTGCATACATTAGTAATATTAATGTGAGGACATGCAGTTTATGTCATGAGTACAAACATCGTATTCTAAAGCTGCCTAATGAGTCTTCTTTATCTCGCAGGATAAATAATGTGTCAGGGAAAGGAATAGTGCAGTCTTTCTTAATTGGAGAGAAACCAACTGGAGCAGAGAGAAGCGTTACACGATATTGTTTTCTGTTGCTTTGAGTAAAAAGCGTGTATTCAGCAAAATTACACAGAAATAAAAGTAAACTCTCACCTCTAGAGACATTTTTCACAGCAGACATTTTGACCTTAAACAAGCAAGTGTGACAGTTTCATGGACCTGGTGAATACTATATTACTCAAACATCCAAATTAAGCAGAGTATTCAACCTGCATTCTCTCTAGTGACCACCAGGGGGCGACTCCTCTGGTTGTATAGAAGTCTATGAGAAAATGACTCTACTTCTCTCTTGATTTATTACCTCAGTAAACATTGTAAACATGAGTTTATGGTCTCAATCTCTAGTTTCAAGTCTTCTTCAATACAGCATGATGTTCATTTAGTACATTATGGTCCATTTAGAGTCAAACAGACCATAAAGCAGGGGATGCTTTAGGGGCGGGGCTACACAGTGATTGACAGGTCTCTACCAGAGACGTATACGGCGTCTCTACGTCACTCCTCCTCAGTCCAGATATGGTCACTTCTGTTTACTGGTTGCAAAAAGCCAAGATGGCGACGGACAAAATGCCGAACTCGAGGCTTCAAAACCGCACTCCACAAACCAATGAGTGACGTCACAACTACGTCCACTTCCACTAACCGTTTTTATAGGGTTCTAATAGAAAGTAGTTCCAATAAAATAGTGTTTTCTGGGACTGATGTACATATCCATGTTAAAGTAGCTTCACAGCAGCTTGAGGCTGTCGATAAACACAGTCAAAGCAGTCAATTATAACACACGTACTGTATATATTCCGCATGTACTGGCGCCGTGTATTCTTACTCTCCCAAGGCCTCTGCTGTCTCTAAGGCTATTACAGGCAGCACTGTTTCTGAGCATGTGTATCCTGCTGCAAGGCTTTGTGCATTCTCCAACCAACTTCCCCCATTAGACACAGCTCCAAGGTAAACTACATGCACCATCAACAAAACTGACACCCCAATCTATGGAGTTCATACACCGCCTCCCCCTCCCCGACCATATTATCTACCCTGCGTGACAAGCCGGTAATGGAAAAATCACACTAAGCAAATGGTTCTTCTAATAACAATACATTTCCTATAAAATTATGAAGGGGCCCAAACCGTTTCCTTGCATCTATTTTGCTATGAATTCTAATTAGGGTGGCAGAGAGTGCTGGGTCATCACGCCAGAGACAACGTGCGCCTTTTTGATTGATGGCGTGGATAATAGATCCATCACGGTAAAACAGCTGCACAAACTCCTGTGTTGTCTCTGTCATCAGGCCTTCCCGTTTTCTCTTTACACAAACAGCCTCCTCTTTGACCTCATCTCGTCAGTATCTGGCCCTTTGATTCTACTTTGAGTTAAAAAAAAAAAAAAACCTGCCAGCAGATCCGCCGGTGTTCTGGTTTAACCTGTTGGGCCCTAGACGATTTTTGGACTAATTTTCGAAAATATTGTACACATACGCAAAGGGCCCAACTACAAGGTATATGTGAACCATTGCAAAGAAGCATTAACACTAAGAAGGGTTTGCTCATATGATTTGAGTAAATAGGTTCAGTACATTACTGGTTAATGGCTGCTGAAGATGGAACACAGCCCTATGTCAAATTCGTATGGTGAGAAAGCACTATTATTCATAATGCAATATTAAATTAGGCAGGGTAAAGCCTAAAACCCACCCACCATCATAGCAAACGATGGCAGTAGTCACCTACAAAAGAATTTGAGTGAATAGAGTGAAGTAGGCCCGAGCAAGAGACATAAACGTGTACGAGAGGTCACGAGAGGTCGTCATGTCAGAAACAGCCTCTCCAGCTGTTCCATTGTACTTTTAGAAGCTAAATAACTATATATTTAACTTCCTTTATCCTTCTACATGCTCAATCTATCACATACAGCAGTTAGAAATCATTTTGGAGAGCTGGAACCGTCTCCAAAGCTCTCCAAGCCGGCGAGCTACGGGAGGATTGCGCAATAGCTGGTGTGTATTGGGCCGTTGTAGAGCCCCTGATTGGTCGATTTTCGTTTTTTTTCGCTCTGTGCACGTGGCTGCATGTGGCCAATCGAATGGCGTTAACAGATTTACCAGGAAGTGTCCAAAAAATCCGATCTACGCCGAAGTGCCGGCGCGTAAACAGCCGAGACTGCCTTGCTGCAAACTTGTCCCCCCGCGTGTGTGACCCCCCTTCCTTTGTTTCACAACGTTTTTTACAACTGAAATGGACAGCAGGAGCCGTTTCTGCGGTCAAAAAGGACTATAAGGACACTGTTTGATGATTTTGCTTCAAAACTGTGAGTACCATCCCATAATTATTATTATTACTTTTGTTTTTTGCTCTTAGCAACAGATGCCAGATCAACAACAGATGCCGGATAACACTGGAGGTGCTTTTTGCTGTGATCACTGGCATCCTGATCTCTTTTCTCATAGAGAAATCTCTGAAAGTGGAAAAACAAGGCATGCAGTTGCAAATGATGTCGGCAGAAAACCAACAGTTGCAGCGAACATCCGCTCACCAGTTCTCAATCCTGTCCTCCAGCAGACTGTCTTTCCTGTGGAGTTTCTGCAGCAATGAGTCCCTGCAGTGCACTCGCTGTATTCCCGGCTGGGTTGAACACGCCTCGCGCTGTTTCTTCGTGTCCAAGGAAGGACAGAAGTGGGAAACTGCACGACGGTACTGCATGGACATGGGGGGTGACCTGGCCACCGTTAGGACTGCAGAGGACCAGGCCTTTTTAACGAACCTGACCTATCAGTTTAAACGGGTGCACCCTCAGTTCGTCCATTCAGCATGGATAGGCTTACGGGACTTTGTGGAGGAGGGCCACTACGGTTGGGTGAATGGACAGAAACTGGACAGGGATTCTATGTATTGGATGCCCGGGCAGCCAGACCTTTTGTTTTTTGCTCTTAGCAACAGATGCCAGATCAACAACAGATGCCGGATAACACTGGAGGTGCTTTTTGCTGTGATCACTGGCATCCTGATCTCTTTTCTCATAGAGAAATCTCTGAAAGTGGAAAAACAAGGCATGCAGTTGCAAATGATGTCGGCAGAAAACCAACAGTTGCAGCGAACATCCGCTCACCAGTTCTCAATCCTGTCCTCCAGCAGACTGTCTTTCCTGTGGAGTTTCTGCAGCAATGAGTCCCTGCAGTGCACTCGCTGTATTCCCGGCTGGGTTGAACACGCCTCGCGCTGTTTCTTCGTGTCCAAGGAAGGACAGAAGTGGGAAACTGCACGACGGTACTGCATGGACATGGGGGGTGACCTGGCCACCGTTAGGACTGCAGAGGACCAGGCCTTTTTAACGAACCTGACCTATCAGTTTAAACGGGTGCACCCTCAGTTCGTCCATTCAGCATGGATAGGCTTACGGGACTTTGTGGAGGAGGGCCACTACGGTTGGGTGAATGGACAGAAACTGGACAGGGATTCTATGTATTGGATGCCCGGGCAGCCAGACCTTTTGTTTTTTGCTCTTAGCAACAGATGCCAGATCAACAACAGATGCCGGATAACACTGGAGGTGCTTTTTGCTGTGATCACTGGCATCCTGATCTCTTTTCTCATAGAGAAATCTCTGAAAGTGGAAAAACAAGGCATGCAGTTGCAAATGATGTCGGCAGAAAACCAACAGTTGCAGCGAACATCCGCTCACCAGTTCTCAATCCTGTCCTCCAGCAGACTGTCTTTCCTGTGGAGTTTCTGCAGCAATGAGTCCCTGCAGTGCACTCGCTGTATTCCCGGCTGGGTTGAACACGCCTCGCGCTGTTTCTTCGTGTCCAAGGAAGGACAGAAGTGGGAAACTGCACGACGGTACTGCATGGACATGGGGGGTGACCTGGCCACCGTTAGGACTGCAGAGGACCAGGCCTTTTTAACGAACCTGACCTATCAGTTTAAACGGGTGCACCCTCAGTTCGTCCATTCAGCATGGATAGGCTTACGGGACTTTGTGGAGGAGGGCCACTACGGTTGGGTGAATGGACAGAAACTGGACAGGGATTCTATGTATTGGATGCCCGGGCAGCCAGACCTTTTGTTTTTTGCTCTTAGCAACAGATGCCAGATCAACAACAGATGCCGGATAACACTGGAGGTGCTTTTTGCTGTGATCACTGGCATCCTGATCTCTTTTCTCATAGAGAAATCTCTGAAAGTGGAAAAACAAGGCATGCAGTTGCAAATGATGTCGGCAGAAAACCAACAGTTGCAGCGAACATCCGCTCACCAGTTCTCAATCCTGTCCTCCAGCAGACTGTCTTTCCTGTGGAGTTTCTGCAGCAATGAGTCCCTGCAGTGCACTCGCTGTATTCCCGGCTGGGTTGAACACGCCTCGCGCTGTTTCTTCGTGTCCAAGGAAGGACAGAAGTGGGAAACTGTACGACGGTACTGCATGGACATGGGGGGTGACCTGGCCACCGTTAGGACTGCAGAGGACCAGGCCTTTTTAACGAACCTGACCTATCAGTTTAAACGGGTGCACCCTCAGTTCGTCCATTCAGCATGGATAGGCTTACAAGACTTTGTGGAGGAGGGCCACTACGGTTGGGTGAATGGACAGAAACTGGACAGGGATTCTATGTATTGGATGCCCGGGCAGCCAGACCTTTTGTTTTTTGCTCTTAGCAACAGATGCCAGATCAACAACAGATGCCGGATAACACTGGAGGTGCTTTTTGCTGTGATCACTGGCATCCTGATCTCTTTTCTCATAGAGAAATCTCTGAAAGTGGAAAAACAAGGCATGCAGTTGCAAATGATGTCGGCAGAAAACCAACAGTTGCAGCGAACATCCGCTCACCAGTTCTCAATCCTGTCCTCCAGCAGACTGTCTTTCCTGTGGAGTTTCTGCAGCAATGAGTCCCTGCAGTGCACTCGCTGTATTCCCGGCTGGGTTGAACACGCCTCGCGCTGTTTCTTCGTGTCCAAGGAAGGACAGAAGTGGGAAACTGCACGACGGTACTGCATGGACATGGGGGGTGACCTGGCCACCGTTAGGACTGCAGAGGACCAGGCCTTTTTAACGAACCTGACCTATCAGTTTAAACGGGTGCACCCTCAGTTCGTCCATTCAGCATGGATAGGCTTACGGGACTTTGTGGAGGAGGGCCACTACGGTTGGGTGAATGGACAGAAACTGGACAGGGATTCTATGTATTGGATGCCCGGGCAGCCAGACCTTTTGTTTTTTGCTCTTAGCAACAGATGCCAGATCAACAACAGATGCCGGATAACACTGGAGGTGCTTTTTGCTGTGATCACTGGCATCCTGATCTCTTTTCTCATAGAGAAATCTCTGAAAGTGGAAAAACAAGGCATGCAGTTGCAAATGATGTCGGCAGAAAACCAACAGTTGCAGCGAACATCCGCTCACCAGTTCTCAATCCTGTCCTCCAGCAGACTGTCTTTCCTGTGGAGTTTCTGCAGCAATGAGTCCCTGCAGTGCACTCGCTGTATTCCCGGCTGGGTTGAACACGCCTCGCGCTGTTTCTTCGTGTCCAAGGAAGGACAGAAGTGGGAAACTGCACGACGGTACTGCATGGACATGGGGGGTGACCTGGCCACCGTTAGGACTGCAGAGGACCAGGCCTTTTTAACAAACCTGACCTATCAGTTTAAACGGGTGCACCCTCAGTTCGTCCATTCAGCATGGATAGGCTTACGGGACTTTGTGGAGGAGGGCCACTACGGTTGGGTGAATGGACAGAAACTGGACAGGGATTCTATGTATTGGATGCCCGGGCAGCCAGACCTTTTGTTTTTTGCTCTTAGCAACAGATGCCAGATCAACAACAGATGCCGGATAACACTGGAGGTGCTTTTTGCTGTGATCACTGGCATCCTGATCTCTTTTCTCATAGAGAAATCTCTGAAAGTGGAAAAACAAGGCATGCAGTTGCAAATGATGTCGGCAGAAAACCAACAGTTGCAGCGAACATCCGCTCACCAGTTCTCAATCCTGTCCTCCAGCAGACTGTCTTTCCTGTGGAGTTTCTGCAGCAATGAGTCCCTGCAGTGCACTCGCTGTATTCCCGGCTGGGTTGAACACGCCTCGCGCTGTTTCTTCGTGTCCAAGGAAGGACAGAAGTGGGAAACTGCACGACGGTACTGCATGGACATGGGGGGTGACCTGGCCACCGTTAGGACTGCAGAGGACCAGGCCTTTTTAACGAACCTGACCTATCAGTTTAAACGGGTGCACCCTCAGTTCGTCCATTCAGCATGGATAGGCTTACGGGACTTTGTGGAGGAGGGCCACTACGGTTGGGTGAATGGACAGAAACTGGACAGGGATTCTATGTATTGGATGCCCGGGCAGCCAGACCTTTTGTTTTTTGCTCTTAGCAACAGATGCCAGATCAACAACAGATGCCGGATAACACTGGAGGTGCTTTTTGCTGTGATCACTGGCATCCTGATCTCTTTTCTCATAGAGAAATCTCTGAAAGTGGAAAAACAAGGCATGCAGTTGCAAATGATGTCGGCAGAAAACCAACAGTTGCAGCGAACATCCGCTCACCAGTTCTCAATCCTGTCCTCCAGCAGACTGTCTTTCCTGTGGAGTTTCTGCAGCAATGAGTCCCTGCAGTGCACTCGCTGTATTCCCGGCTGGGTTGAACACGCCTCGCGCTGTTTCTTCGTGTCCAAGGAAGGACAGAAGTGGGAAACTGCACGACGGTACTGCATGGACATGGGGGGTGACCTGGCCACCGTTAGGACTGCAGAGGACCAGGCCTTTTTAACGAACCTGACCTATCAGTTTAAACGGGTGCACCCTCAGTTCGTCCATTCAGCATGGATAGGCTTACGGGACTTTGTGGAGGAGGGCCACTACGGTTGGGTGAATGGACAGAAACTGGACAGGGATTCTATGTATTGGATGCCCGGGCAGCCAGACCTTTTGTTTTTTGCTCTTAGCAACAGATGCCAGATCAACAACAGATGCCGGATAACACTGGAGGTGCTTTTTGCTGTGATCACTGGCATCCTGATCTCTTTTCTCATAGAGAAATCTCTGAAAGTGGAAAAACAAGGCATGCAGTTGCAAATGATGTCGGCAGAAAACCAACAGTTGCAGCGAACATCCGCTCACCAGTTCTCAATCCTGTCCTCCAGCAGACTGTCTTTCCTGTGGAGTTTCTGCAGCAATGAGTCCCTGCAGTGCACTCGCTGTATTCCCGGCTGGGTTGAACACGCCTCGCGCTGTTTCTTCGTGTCCAAGGAAGGACAGAAGTGGGAAACTGCACGACGGTACTGCATGGACATGGGGGGTGACCTGGCCACCGTTAGGACTGCAGAGGACCAGGCCTTTTTAACGAACCTGACCTATCAGTTTAAACGGGTGCACCCTCAGTTCGTCCATTCAGCATGGATAGGCTTACGGGACTTTGTGGAGGAGGGCCACTACGGTTGGGTGAATGGACAGAAACTGGACAGGGATTCTATGTATTGGATGCCCGGGCAGCCAGACCTTTTGTTTTTTGCTCTTAGCAACAGATGCCAGATCAACAACAGATGCCGGATAACACTGGAGGTGCTTTTTGCTGTGATCACTGGCATCCTGATCTCTTTTCTCATAGAGAAATCTCTGAAAGTGGAAAAACAAGGCATGCAGTTGCAAATGATGTCGGCAGAAAACCAACAGTTGCAGCGAACATCCGCTCACCAGTTCTCAATCCTGTCCTCCAGCAGACTGTCTTTCCTGTGGAGTTTCTGCAGCAATGAGTCCCTGCAGTGCACTCGCTGTATTCCCGGCTGGGTTGAACACGCCTCGCGCTGTTTCTTCGTGTCCAAGGAAGGACAGAAGTGGGAAACTGCACGACGGTACTGCATGGACATGGGGGGTGACCTGGCCACCGTTAGGACTGCAGAGGACCAGGCCTTTTTAACGAACCTGACCTATCAGTTTAAACGGGTGCACCCTCAGTTCGTCCATTCAGCATGGATAGGCTTACGGGACTTTGTGGAGGAGGGCCACTACGGTTGGGTGAATGGACAGAAACTGGACAGGGATTCTATGTATTGGATGCCCGGGCAGCCAGACCTTTTGTTTTTTGCTCTTAGCAACAGATGCCAGATCAACAACAGATGCCGGATAACACTGGAGGTGCTTTTTGCTGTGATCACTGGCATCCTGATCTCTTTTCTCATAGAGAAATCTCTGAAAGTGGAAAAACAAGGCATGCAGTTGCAAATGATGTCGGCAGAAAACCAACAGTTGCAGCGAACATCCGCTCACCAGTTCTCAATCCTGTCCTCCAGCAGACTGTCTTTCCTGTGGAGTTTCTGCAGCAATGAGTCCCTGCAGTGCACTCGCTGTATTCCCGGCTGGGTTGAACACGCCTCGCGCTGTTTCTTCGTGTCCAAGGAAGGACAGAAGTGGGAAACTGCACGACGGTACTGCATGGACATGGGGGGTGACCTGGCCACCGTTAGGACTGCAGAGGACCAGGCCTTTTTAACGAACCTGACCTATCAGTTTAAACGGGTGCACCCTCAGTTCGTCCATTCAGCATGGATAGGCTTACGGGACTTTGTGGAGGAGGGCCACTACGGTTGGGTGAATGGACAGAAACTGGACAGGGATTCTATGTATTGGATGCCCGGGCAGCCAGACAACATTATCCCGCAATGGGCCACCGACCGGGCAGGGCAGGATTGTGTGGCCATTGTCCCGCCGGCAGACATCGAAGCAGAGGACTGGCTGAACTCTTGGGATGATATTATCTGTATCGGCGAGCGACATTACATCTGTGAGCAAATGGCCCTCATTCTGTCCTGAGTGACTAAGATGTGATGCAGGTGAATGTTATTGTTTAAGATGTGTACGCTCAATTAGAGTCACTGGTATCGGATATTACCAAAGCCGATTCTCATTTAGATAATTAACCTGAATTAGTAGTATGTAAATAGTTATAATCAAATTAATTGAATTGTTCTGCATGTTTTAAAAGTTATGATTTCTGTTTACCTTAAAGTGTCATCAAATTAATTGAATTGTTCTGCATGTTTTAAAAGTTATGATTTCTGTTTACCTTAAAGTGTCATCAAATAAATTGCATTGTTTGTTCTGCATATTTGGTTCTGGTTCTTGGTTGTTGGTTCTATCAACAGTGGAAATGTCTCTTGGACTCTTGAATCCAGTCAGCAGAGGCCCATACATAGTAAAGTACATCAGAATGTACACAACTTTACTGATGAATGTGGTGGAAATCAATGTATTTCCTTGAGAGAAATCTTAAACTTTCTGTGCTTTAAGTATTTATTACAAATGTAGAAAAGATTATAAAATGCTTACAAACAAATCAAAACAAAATAACGAGCGTAAACAGCTCAAATGTGTACTATCAGAATAAACAGATTAAAACAGAATAAGACAGAGTTAGATAGACTAAGACAAAGTCATAAGTTGCCTAAACAGCTGAATAGCAGAGAACGTCTCCTCATCCCAGAACAGAATGAGAAGAGGCTCTCCCCTTCGACAGAGAGGAGCTCCTTAAATGCAGGTCCGAATGACGTGGTTTCACATCAGCAGAAACCTGCATGTCCATCAACGTTTAGCTAGCCGGACCCCTGTGGTCTACGGAATGTTTATACAAGTCAGCAACCATATCTAATGTCAGGCTCCATCGTATGAGAAGCTGCTTCCAATTTGGATGTCTTAATTAAAAGAAGAAGATAAATAAACAGCAAGCTTTTCCTGGGGCCTTGAGTCAAAGGTTCAACTTAGATGGACAACACATGTGCTTAAATCTATGATACAATAGAATACATACATTAAGTCAAAATAGGAGTCACATTAACTATTTTTCCTCGACATCCCTTCCTTTTTGTCATTTATGACAATCAAACATCAAACAAAAAATTGATAATACACAAAAATTCTCAGAGCAGACATCAGTAATGTAAATTCACGAAGATTTCAGAACATCACATCATACTTGACTTTGACTTTGAGTGCAATGAATCACAGCACTGTGTTTCACTAGGGGAATAATAAACTAGTCATAATAACAAGAAGAAGAATACTTCTAATTATATATATTTAAAAAAAGCTTAATTTATTGTGCAACAATAACATTTTAGTTCCAGTGAAGTTCATGTCAGGTAGAAAATAAAATGCATGGCAAAAGGAAGCAGTGCAAGAAATTCCATGCACAAGCATTGCTAGAGGAGAAAGTGTGTGTGTGTGTGTGTGTGTGTGTGTGTGTGTACTGAAAAAGTGTGCTGGTTTGGATATTACAAGTGGTTCTATTCCTGTAATCCTGTATATGAAACACAAAGACAGTGACCGGTAGGAATGAAAAGTAAACAAAAGAAAAAGGTGATCGATTCAAGTAAACAAAACATTTCCTTCAAGTTTGATCAATTTGGCCCATAAGAAATAATAAAACATGTAAACCTTCAGGCAGTTTTATCTTTTTAGATGTTATGGCTTGAATGTTGAATGTTTTTTAATTTGATTAGTTTACCCTTTAATCTGCAAAATGTGTCATATTTCAACCATATTTAAGTGTTTTACTTTTACTGCTTTTCGTGAATGTCACATATATTGGTGATGGATGTCACATATATTGGTGAATAAAAACCTTCAGGCAGATTTAACTTTTTAGATATCATGGCTTGAACGTTGAATGTTTTTTAATTTGATTAGTTTACCCTTTTATCTGCAAAATGTGTCATATTTCAACCATATTTAAGTGTTTTACTTTTACTGCTTTTCGTGAATGTCACATATATTGGTGAATAAAACCTTCAGGCAGTTTAAACTTTTAGATATTATGGCTCGACAGTGAATGTTTTTTAATTTAATTAGTTTACCCTTTAATCTGCAAAATGTGTCATATCGCAACCATATTTAAGTGTTTTACTTTTACTGCTTTTCGTGAATGTCACATACATTTGTGAATAAAACCTTCAGGCAGTTTAAACTTTTAGATATTATGGCTTGACGGTGAATGTTTTTTAATTTAATTAGTTTACCCTTTAATCTGCAAAATGTGTCATATCGCAACCATATTTAAGTGTTTTACTTTTACTGCTTTTCGTGAATGTCACATACATTTGTGAATAAAACCTTCAGGCAGTTTAAACTTTTAGATATTATGGCTTGACAGTGAATGTTTTTTAATTTGATTAGTTTACCCTTTAATCTGCAAAATGTGTCATATTTCAACCATATTTAAGTGTTTTATTTGTATTGCTTTTCGTGAATGTCACTATTGGTGAATAATACCTTCAGGGCTATGGATGGCTGTAATATTAACGGTAATATTAGATCATTTTGGGAGCATTTATTTCAACAAGTAAGCTTAACGTTAACGTTAGCTGAGTGTTAACTTGCTCAACATTTTCTGTGGGGTCCACTTTAACACGCGTGTTTGCATGTGCTGTGTTGTAAGGTGGCTGACCGTAAGCTAACGTTACGTTAGCTTTTCAAAATGGTGTTTGATTAGGTTGCACAGGAGTTATTTATTACATTTATAGCAGTAACTTAGCTAGCTTCTCAAGGGACAAGGTCATTAGTTGGTTAACGTTTTGCAAAGAGGAAAAACGTTCTTGTGAAGTGTGTGAAATGATAATAAAGTTTCTACAATCTCAGTGCAGACTACAGATTTTACATTTTGCAGCATAACCTTACATAATTTTATATTTTATTCTGATTGTAACACGAGGAACGAGGAAGAAATCTAGATGTATTCATTATACTGTGAGGTTTATGTAGAATAAAAATCATAACTTAAGAGTAGTGGATAGCAGGTTCCTGTCACAAGCTCTGCCCCTTTTCTCCTGTCTCTCTCACTCACCTAATCAGCTCATTCACTCTCACCTACTCACTCTGCTGTACGTACCATTTAAACCTCAGTCTCACACACACTCACTGCCAGATCCTTCTCCGCGTTACGCTAACAGACGGCAGTGCTATTTAGATAAACAATACATCATTAAACTATTTACAGAAAATGTGTGTGTCCTTTTATTTTTATTTTTTGAGCTGAGTGCTTACTGCTGAGATAAAAACTTGAGAAACTTCTGGAACTCTTCCAGGTATGAATTAATTGACTTGGGGAAGATGAGTGTTTATTTTTCAAATCAAAGAATTACTTTATTCTGTGACATCCCTCTCTGCCCTGTCTGCCTGTTCGTTTGGCTGCCTTCCTTGCAGGTGTGGCAGAGGGTCGTCAGGCAGAGTGGAAACACCTGAGGCCATTAGCAACACTGGCCCTGTGTGCCAGAGCACCCAGTATAAAAACCCTCTGGATTCTCAGTGGCTCGCTCGCTCCTTCCTGAGACACCCATTTTGGTTTTGTTTGTGGTTATGGTTGGTTTCTACACTATACAACACTGCATATACACTTTCCACGCACACTCACTTACACTGCTGAAATCACTGACTTCACATGTCACTGTTAGTTTATGTTACTTTAAACCTAATAAATAATGGTTAAACTGCTTCATTGAATGCATCTCCCTTTTTTGTCATGGCCGTTTGGCCCGGTTTATGACAATTCATTTTCCTCTTCTTCGTCATCTTTAAAATACTATAAAAATAAAAAAACATGAACCAAAAAACTGTATATACATTCCTGAAAAAAATAGATAATGTTATAGGGTAAATCTTACATTTCCTACATCCTCTTCTGGAGGAGGAGACACTGAGAATAGCATAGATTTTAACGTTATTAAAAAAAACAATAAAAAAAACAATATGCTTTAAAAAAATTAAATTTTTTTACTTTTCATAATTTTGTCAATGTGATTCGGAGAAAATGTGCCTGCAGGGGAGGCTGACAACTTCTATAAAGAATCTGAAGTATGTGTTACTGCAAGTTAATAAACACGTTTGCTGACATTTGTTTTGCTGCTGTTAATGCCAACTGTCTTTATTGACTTCCTCTGCCTTAGGATTGCTATGTGTAGATGTAAATACATGTCCCAAATGCAAGTAGGACCAATAAGACACTTATCGACAGACATTGGTGACCACCCATGACATTTGTGTTGGTGCGTTTGTATGAAGAGCAGTTGGTGGAGATGAAATGACTAAAATTTGGAGGTCGTAGCTGCAAGTTAAGGTGCCCGGAAACAGCAACAAAGGTCTAAATTCCTCCTAGGTACTTTGTCTGATCCTCTTTAAATTTTGTCAGTACAGTCTCAAGACCACTGTGATTAAAAATGATCAAAAGCTTTACGTTTAACAGATGTTGTAACTCAGCTGGACTTGTTCACTTGTGTGTTTGAACCAGACCAGCACTGCGGTCTCGCAGCTTCATCAGAATATTCAATCCTTAACAACAATCAGAGAACATCTGTTTATTGGTTCATAGTAGTGGTCAAAGAGGTCTCTTATTTTACTGATCTTATCTTATTGCATCGTCACTGCATTTCCGTAAATCAGTAGCCTCTGAAAGACAGAGTCAAACCAGTCAGGAACACTTACACTAGACTTCCATAAAATATGGCAAATCATAAAAAACTGACATGACAATAATTATCAAATCTTATTAAACCTTTGAAGATCTTTTACTTTATGGGTATGATAATAACAGGAACACTGCAACATGTATGCAAATAATAATGAGGCTGGGAGTAAACCTATCAAATAATGTGACATTTTATCATAAATTGTCTTAAGTCTTCAAGTGAGTTTACTTATTCACTTTCACCTGAAGAAGATTATCAGTGGTTGAATCATTATGAGGCAAATCATTCTACAAGAATTTCCAGCACCTGAGTGATTTATTCTGTACTCTGTTGCACATTGTTGGCAGAATGGCCTCTACATGTAACTATATTGTGAGGATAAGCAGATGAAATCTAAACATATAGCATTCTAACATAATATGTACAATGTTAAATGCGTATTACTGTAGTTGCAAACAGACAAACTCATGAAGCCTCTCTCTGGCAGCTCAGAGTCCGCACCATTCTCTAAATTACTGACCTCAAACTAGCATTCACAAAGGCAGCTCGATGTAACGTTAACTGTCAGCAACTGCAATAGAGAAAACCGCAAAATGGCGATCTGAATCTCCTGCTGCGGCATCTTGGTACCGTGAACTGCGACTGCTTGACTACTAACAACGGTAAAGTTGGGATAACGTTAGCTCAACAAAAGCGTGCACTAAACACAATAACAGACTTTAGCAGAATATAACATCACGTTTATAAAAAAGAAAGAAAGGCGAAATAGCGCTCCTTGTTCATTTGTTTCACTGACTATTCTCCAGAAATTCACGGTACCGTTAAAAAACGAATGGTCTAACTTTACTGCTTTCAATAGCACGTTAGGTTAACGTTACTTGAGAAAACACTATGCTGTAATGTTAATATAACTCGTATGCCTCATTACTTACCTTTAGGAGCAAGAATGTTTGATCCTACATTATTGCATTTACCTTAGCAGTTCTGCTGCTTCTTAGCTAACCTAACTTCTGTCCGAAACGTAAATTAGTGGGTTTGTTGCTTAAACCAAAGTTTACGTACTTTTTAAAGTCCATCCATGATGTCTTTCCTAAACCTAAATTAGTGTTTTTGCTGCCTGAACCTAATGTTGGTTTTGTTTCATGTCGTTCCGACTGGCAGAAAAAAAGTGTCTCTGGCACGAAAGATTCTTCCAACTGAAATACATCAGTTTGAAAGTCGTGCTGAGCGACTGAAAAAAAAAGAAACATTTTACCCAAATCATGAGATAAAAATGTTGTTACCATTTCATGAACTGCAGTGAGACTGTGATGTATATTCGTACGAAACATCAGTGTTTAGCCTCATTAGACAAGAAACTGCAACGATTCTTTTCTACGGATACTTTAACGAGTTTAATTTGTAAAGTGTCAGACTACAATCTTCTTCTGTATGTTACCAAGCTGTCAGCCACATAAATGGAAGCATTACACCTTTAACATGTTACAAATAATAATAATAATAACTTTAAAAGCACCTTTAAAAACAGAGTTCACAAAGTGCTTTGACAGACAAAGCAGCAAAAACAAGGCAATAATAAAACCAGAAAGCTCAGTGAGACAGTTGGATACATTACAAATAAACTAAGAAATAAATTAAATTAAATAATAAAAGATAAAAATCATTTTTAAAAACTCACTCAGCACTTTGTGACAAAGTTCAGTCTGTACGTGAAGAATACAAAAGAAATGGACTCAGAGAACAGGTTTGTTTCTGCACCAGACTCAAAGCAGACTCACTGCTGCTAGTTCGTTAGCTTGTTTCCTCGTTAGCCTGTTAGCTTTGTTAAGAATTTAAGTATTAGGAGTATTATTAGTAGGATTAATAGCACCCCTAATGGTGAATAAAAGTATCACAATAATAAGAATGTCAAAAATGTTAAGTCACAATATATTTACTTATGGCATATATTATATGTTTACAGTGTTTAGTTATAGAGGATATTATGTTTACAATAGGTTTACTTGTAGAGGTCTTAAAATATAATCATTGAATGTATTAAACTAAAGGTTCTGACCCATTAGGCAGAGAGAGGGTGAGAGAGGCAGATAGAGACATTCTTGAGATATGCTTTTCAGATACCATATAAGGGAAAGAGATGAGAAGCAGAGGAACTGGACAGATGACCAAGAGAGCAGGAAGAGTTCGGACAACTTCAACCAAACACTGAGATGATAACAGCCCGAGGCCAGGAGGGGCTATTGAATTTCGGCCAATCACAGAGGCTGATACTGGACATTTAAACTTTCGGACACAGAGGCCAAATCCCAATGTCCCCCCTAAACCCTCAAACCCTGAACCCTTAAGGACTTACTGACGTCACCTGGTAAGTGGTTGAGTGTGAGAGACTGAGGGCTCGAAATGGTGTAAATGGGAATGGGACAGCACTTTGCTGCAACATATCACGTTACCATGAAAACGACAAAAAATATGATGTATAATTGTGTGTATTTATTTTATACTTTGTACTCCCTGATTTGAACGTCTTCCAGGCTCTTTCCTCACAAGATGAGGTCATTTTATATAATCTATTTACTCGTTTTTTCAAAACAGCTTCAATGACAAAATCCAATATTTGATGAACAAATAAATAAATATCCTCTGATTTCATGTTTATTTTTTGTTCCATCTTTAACCCTTAATGTTTCTGAGTAAATGTATTACTCCAGGCTGAACACACGTGAGCCGTCCTCTTTGTTTACCTTTTTTTTTTTACGTCTCCATGCGTCCACTGGTAACCCTGTGTTTAACGTCACATTGCAATGATTTGTGGGTAATTCCCTTAGGCTAAGTCAGCATACCATGCTGACTTACCATGCTGACATACCATGCTGACATACCATGACATACCATGCTGACATACCATGCTGACTTACGGAAAGGGTTCATAAAGGGCTCAAAATGTCTGCGAGAGAGCCCTCAAACACTTGACGATTTGACAGTGGGACATCCCTAAACCCTCACGGACTTCGCAGGAGCGCGCCTCAAAGTCTGTGAGTCCGTAAGGGGGGACATTGGGATTTGGCCAGACTTTCAAATATAAGATAGTTCCAGAGGGATTTTGCTTCAGTCCGCACCGTTACCTCTCTATAGCTGACCAGCTGCGCTGGCCTATTGAGTGGGGCGTGTGAGGACTCTCGCCTATGGGACATATTGATATCGATAGAGTAATACAGTTTGCAAATGTTCTAGCTTCGCTTGTTTATTAAATACTTTTTGATTGTAAACCGGATCCAGTTCATTTTTGGTGAGACTTCGCTGCCAAAAGTTAGCAGCAGTGAAAGTCCAGCCCCAACAGTTTTTCACGTTAACGCATTGGGATCGTTTATTACATTCTTACAGTTTTAATGTTCCTAGAAACATTTATTTAACCTGAATTGTTGAAGTTTACAGATAATTGCATTATTAAATCGTCAGTCATCAGTTCCAGGCTTCTAAAGATTATATGGTTGACTTGTCCCACACAGGGTTCATACCATTGTTGAGAAGAGTTTCCTGTGACTTACAGAATTGTCCTCGAGGACACGGGACAGGATCTACAGCGGTTGTGTGTGACTTGAAGAAGTTATCCAGCCTGTGAGAGGGAAGCTGTCATGCACATTTTATAAGGATGGATTTATGGGGTTCAAGGTAAATAACTGTGACGCATAGAAGACTGGGTGTTTACTATATTGGGGGGAGGGGGGTTCTAGCAGTCCGTCATTCTTTGGTACTTGCTGTCGTTTCTCTTTTCCCAACTCCTTTCAGCTGAACCACTCAGTTCTCTGAGCTGATTGGATTTTATTCAGATCACCTGTTGTCTCCCGATGAAGACCTGAGAGCAGCTTGGTTCGTCCCTCCCTCTTAGCCAATCAGAGTGTGACGTTGTCCTTTCTTTAAGGTTTAAGAGAGAAGTGGAGTCACAGGACTCTCTGATCCTTTAAACACTGAATGAAGACCTCATGTTAGCAGACTGAGACACAAATTGTGCTGTTTAGGTCCTTTGAGACGTCTTTAATGTCTCAACTGTTCTGACTGAGGCTGATTCAGAGCGTTGTGCAACCAGCTTTAGATCATATTAAAGAACAGATTTATTTTAAAAGAGACATTTGTTTCTCATCGAATCATCTTTTATTGAGAGATTTGTCACCAAGTAAAAATGTCTGAATTAAGTGGTTTGAACTGGTTCTAAGGTTTTTCCCTGATCAACTGAAGTCTGGAGAATCAGTACCAACCAGTGGCGGCTGGTGGAACATTTTCTTGGTAGGGCTGTGCCACATCCAATCAATTTCAGCAAACATCCCAGAATGATTTAATGCAAACAAATTAAGGTATCAAACACGCATTACTACTTTGCAGTTAAATGTTTAACATTTATTCCAACACGAAAAAAAGTAGTAAATAACACTTTCACAAACACGTCAGGACATCTTATTTTAGTCACCCTCACAGGGAATTCAGTATAATATATATATCATATAATAATATTCAGTATAATATAATATATATATCATATAATAATATTCTGTATAATATATATATATATCATATAATATTCTGTATAATATAATAATATATATATCATATAATATTCTGTATAATATATATGTCATATAATAATATTCACTATAATATAAAACACACACACACACACATATATATATAATATATATATATATATAACTATATATCCATTTCTCAGACAGGTGCTTCATGTCCCTCACTCTGCAACTTTAAGAGATTGAGGTTGACGCTGGTTTGGTTTCATAACATAACGTGAACGTTCCACGTGGTTTTGTGTTCATTTTCATGTGACTTCTATCAGTGTCTGTGGCCCGTTGCAATTTTCAGCACTTTCATCCTTTATTTTACCGAAATCCGTCAAATTCATCACATATTTTAGACATGACAGTACTTGTGAAAATACTTGAGCAAGTTTGAATGTTTTTTTCTTTTAATTTATTTACCCTTTAACCGTCCAAATGTGTCATATTGCAACCATTTCTAAGTGTTTTACTTTTACTGCTTTTTGTGAATGTTTCAACTTTTTAGATATTATGGCTTGAATGTTGAATGTTTTTTAATTTGAGTAGTTGTCATAACCTGGCTCTTAGGCTATGACAAATACGGAAAAGAGACAGTGAATGATGGTGTGGAGGTTCAAGGACCCGTATATACTGTGGGAGAGCCACACGTCTCCCGGCCGTGACAAACTCTCAGCCGGTTCAAATCATGATTTAATTTTACAGAAGTTAAAGCAATTGCAAAGTGAATGACACTATGTACACTATCGATAGCAATATGATCCGCGGAAAAGATTTCACACACGCAGTGGTACAGCAGTGGTACATGTGGGCAAAATACAGCATATAATATTATAGCAGTTTTCTTATGATACAGATTTTGAGAGTTGTTACAAACATTATTTGATTTTACACAACAGTGGTTACATGAGTGTGTGGTTTTAGATCATCTTGTTTTCAGTGACATCTCTTGATACCTTTTGTTTTTTGCTCTTAGCAACAGATGCCGGATCAACAACAGATGCTGGATCACCGGGATAACACTGTTGGTGCTTTTTGCTGTGATCACTGGCATCCTATATACAATGAGGTGTGAATCCTTCACTTAATGTAACTTATGGACACCGAAAACATTGTGATTAACAAAAAGGTTGGTTGCAAATACTGATATTCCAATGAAAATTAAATCTTATCAGGAAATATATGGTTCATTTTTACGTTTAGTTTGACTTTGCCCATGTAAGGCTTAAATGGAGGCACAGAGCCCCCTGTTGGACATACTGAGTCCTTGGCTACATCCATCTTTTAGTTATTCTCCTATTCACCATTCCCCTACTACAACTTGTTGTAGGACAGGAAACTTAAAGGAGTGAAGCAGAGGAGCGGGGGGGAGGATGACTTCTGGTTTAACCCCGATTTCAGTAAACTGCTGACTACGGCTTTTGCCTTGTTTAGTGCTGCACATTATCCTGGGCCATTAAGGAGCAACCGTCTAGATTATGTCTCAGGCATATCAAGACGAAGCAAGCATGCCCTGTCATCTTTTTATGAATAATTGATCTGACTGAAAGGATCTACATTCACTGAGTGATCTGGGTCAGCTTGTACGCTTGAGATGCGCTCGCGAAAGCAGAGGCACGTATCAAGAAAATACTGAGATAAGGAGTTCATCGCATGTTGTTGAATACTTCTCTGGAGCCTGGTGCAGCTTTACCTCTTCATCAACCTTATTTAATCAGTTATCAAACCGAGGCCTCAGGAGTCAAGGGTTCATATTTGCACTGGCTGTCATTATGCCTGCTCCCTTGTGCTTGCACAGCAGAAACCACACCCATATAACAAGTGCGAAGTGCCTTCTCTATGTGTCTGTGTGTGTGTGTGTGTGTGTGTGTGTGTGTGTGCACTGGTGAGAATGTGTGGGCGTGGTGGAGGGGAAGGAGTGGAAATACCTTCCTTGAGGCTACGATAAAGTCACACAGGGAAGACAATGAGCTCCTGAGCAGCGGAAGACTTGTCAGGACAGGGTTAGTCTCGCCACGAATCCAGAGCAGCTCTGTTTTGAGTGTCTTAGCATTCCTCGATAGGCAACATTCAGACTGTCGGCACTGCAATGTGGCTGAGCCTAGCAGTCGTCTGACTCAAAGGTCACTGACACAATTGTAAGATTGTAAAATTGTAAAAATCATGGTCATGTATTGAAGCTCTATGCTGCTATCTAATGGCTGCATAGAAAAGCACAGAGCAACCGCTGCCATTATACTTTGTGCCACAGAGCGGTGCTCATGAACTACTTATCGGCTTTTGTATCCTGCAGCTGGGCTTTATGCACCCTGTGGTGGTTTATTGCTGAAACGTATGGGCGGGTAGAGGGAGTGCTGATCAAATGTAATTTGAGCCCAACGTAATGTAATTGCTGCTTTCTTGATGACATTCACTGAAACAATAAAGTTGAGCTGAGAGCAGGGATTTAGATCAGAGGCAAGGCCTTCAAGGGAAGTCAATAACAGACATATGAACTACATTATATGATTAATAAGTTGTCTTACAACTTCACACTGCTGTGGTAACTATTCTAAATTGATAGAGATTATTTAAAACAAGCTTGAATCAATCACCAGGCTCAAATATTCAGGATCGAAATGTTTAATTTATGTGGGAAGCCTCGTACTGGTTTGGACTGGGAAGTTTCACACTGGGCTTAGAGTCTGGTCTGCTGCGGGCCGGGTACGGTTCACGGCGGAGAGGGCAGAGAGAAGGAGAAGCGAGACAGTTTTGTTAGCCGGGAGTTGTCAGTGGGAGCTGGGAGAAGAGCGGCGTTTGATCTCGGCGGTGTGGTGGGCGTGTGATGCAGAGCTCAAACACAGTTTAAGGCTCTGTTAACCTTGGCCAGCGGTCAGGCCCCTCCGTCTGTCTCACATCTGAGAGTTGGGGAAAGAGGGAGGGGATCAGCGAGGCTTAAACGACTGAATACATTTATCTGAGAAGAAGGGAAAAAAATACCTCCACAACAATCGGGGTCCTCTATTATCTTTGCCCCCTTTTGTTAACATTACAATTGAGGGATTTTTCAAGTGAGCTTTTTGTTGGCGGAATTAAGATGGACGGGCGGAGGTATCAATACGGGGGTTGGACGCAAGTCAGTGTGGATTGAAGATGGGCGTTGGACGAAGAGGACAAGATGTCTAGGTCATAACCTACTCAATGCTGCACGAGAATAGAGCACTCTGTCACTGCCACAAACAAACACATGGAGACACGTGTTGACAAGGTCGGGGAAATTAGACAAGGGGGTCGTTGACAGGAGCTATGGAAAAACAAACAGAGCTGCACGCTCTTCCCAATATACACAGGAAATAAAAAGTGTATATACAAACCATCATATATATATATATAAGGTAGGTTTTATGTATGAGGGCGCACACACTCTTACTGCACACATTTGTGCATGCATACACATACAGTAGGAATTATTTATGTGCTGAGACAGGCATTGTTGTGTTGCTCTTTGGAGCGCTACAGGGCGGCGGCCCTGGCTTTTAGGAAAGCACAGCTGCTTGCCTTTCAAGAACGCCCCGTCCTATCACCATGACAGTGAAGGTCTCATTCTCTAAAAACTCTGTCTCCGTCTTTCTCCCTCCTCTCTATTCCTCTTTTTCAAATGGCGGGGGTCAGCCACTCTTCGTGGTGGGACCCTCCGCTCCACTGTGCCAGTCCTTCCAGTGCTCCCGGCTGACATTTAACTCCGGGGCCAGGCTAAAGAGGGTCAAAGAGCATGAAATGAGACTGGCCACAGGGGTGCACAGTGAGACCCGACCACTCCCCATCTCGCACCTCCACCGCCATTAGCCGCCGGAGTCCCATGGGGTCTGCAGGCGCCCTCAGTCGCAGAGGTGAGCTCAAGGCTCTGGGTGTAACAAAGAGCAATGGGGGTATAGGCCAACCCTGTGATGTAGTGACACCGAGAACAATTACACTTCTTTAGATTATCATTTTAGCAGTAAGCCTCAGCTTCCTTTCCACTTTCTACTTCCCTTTTTAGAGGACTAAATGTCAGTGTTCATCCTTTCCTTTATTCTGGTCAGCAGGTCTGAGGCATTTAAGGAGTGTTTGAGGCTTCAGTGACACCTAAATGTTTTTCTTCCTCTTGCACACATCTCGTCTCACATCACTCTTGTGTTTATTCTTCTTCAGGAGCTTCCCTGTGCGTGCTTCATGGTTAGGTTTTAATGTCGTAGTAACATTTAAATTTTCATCAACGCACCCTGTTTTTTTTGTGTGTGTTTCAAATCCCACTCTGTGAAATCTGCCCTCTGGGTGACTTCCTCTTCACACAACTCATCGCACTATCTCTGTGTGTTTTGCTGGTCAGTTGTACTGGTAGGTGTTATCAGTGGATATGGAAGCTGACCAGGATGCGTCATCGTCTATTCACACTAGCCCTGCCCAGTTTTGACAGCAGCATGTCATCATGAACTGGTCTGGTCCGTGGGTGTCACACTTAAGTTCATGCCAGCTCCTGGGTGAGGGGGTTACTGTACTGCTGGCCTAACAAGTCCTGCAGTCGGCTGCCTCGCGCTCCAACATACAATCCACACCAGGGCCGTTTAACAGGATCAGTGATTGAGGCTGTGAGTAATTGAATTAGGATTGTGTGGCCCAAAGCTAAAGCTGCCTGACAGCGACTTGGCCAGAAGAGGATGAGGAAGTTTGTGGTTAAAGTGAAAGCGGTGACACAAGCCCACGCGTTATTTTACCCCTAACTAATGATTACAGATTACTCAAACTGTGACGCACCATTAAGTTTTAGAAACTTTAAAAAAAGCGCGTATACACTGAAAGTCAAATGTATGCGTCTTTAATGTACATTGCTGCTTGAATTTGTCGGTGTATATGTACAGTATGGTCCAGAGAGTGTGCTCATTCATAAATACATGAGGCGCTACAATGGAAAATGAAAGCAGGACTTTTTCTTTGCATTTTTCAGGTCTAGCCCAGCCTGTCGCATGCTGAGAGCAAAGCTGTGCCCCAATTCCATGCTTCATATGATTTCTAACCGGGATTCAGTTCGTGGTGCGTTCACACCAAGGACATAATTATTCTCAAAGATGTCAGTATGAATGCTAAATACGCTTCATTATCAAGTATCAGCTGGAAAAACTGAAATTCTGTATGGTGGTGAGAAGGCTCCATGAATATTAAATACATATTAATTGTTTGTAAAAAAACATGTTGCTTTCTCTTTGTTAAGTTTCCAAAATGTAAATTGGCAGCAATGTTCCAAAATCATTGTTTGATTGATGTTTGTTGGTGCAGGTTCTGTATCAATGTTGACACAAAACAGCAAAGTGCATGAATTCCTTGAGCATTAACTGCCAAAACAGAACAGTATGAAGTTTAATACGTAGTGAAAACTGTATTAGTATACAGGGCGGAAGTAGGACACAGTTTAAGTCAGGTCCTGTTGCTCGCACTGCCTAAAAAAATACAATGTGACAGCCCATTATTAATGTAGAACTGCCCTACTTACCTACACACACACGCAAACACACACACGCCCTTATTGCTTGCAGTGAACGACTCGCAGGCAATTTTAACATTTCACTAAACTACTTTGACATACATTTTCGCTCCTCAGGAAATAAAAGGAGTGCTGTCTCCTCTAACTTAGCCTATTTCTTTCCAGGCTAATAATAATAATGGGGAAGGGGTGGATCCGAAAACCAGCACACACTCTTGCAGAAGGCAGGGAAAGCCCTGGACATGTTGCCAGTCTATCACAGAGCTAACACAGATTGACAGATAACACACACACACACACACACACACTCCCATTTGTTCCTGTGGGAAATTTAGAATCTCTAATCCACCTGATTGTATGTCTGTGGGCTGAAGGAAGAAGCCAGGGTAGCTAGAAGAAACCCAAATGTACAGAGGGAGAACAAACAGAATGCACCGAGGACCAAACCTTGTAGCATGGGACTTAAATAGTGTCACAGTCTGTCATTGATTCCTCAAGGTTAAATCTCCTTTTCACATGACCTCTGTTAACCTCGAGCTCAACCTTGTCAATCTGACCTTTAATATATACTTTAAATGCATATTTACCCCATTAAAGACATGTTAACATAAGATTTATGTGTAATAAGAAAAGCTGGGTGATAAGAGAAGAACACACCAAAGGAAGAAGCTCATTGTTTTGGTTTACGGCCCGCAACCAAAACCATGAACAACATGCAGCTCATTTTCATTGGAAAAACCTGTGACATACCCAGCGTGCGCCGTCCACCCGGCACCAAACGCCAGGCGGACAAAGTCAGCGGCTAGCTAGTGAAGCATTATTTTTAGCATATAGAGGGACAGATATTCAACTCTGGAGTTGGTGGGGGACAGAACGGAGCGAAAGGAGTAAATAATGATCATACATACATTGGTCCGACAGGAACACGACTTCAAATGACTGCTTGTGTTGTTCTGTGTCAGCTGGATTAGAAAATAAGCAACAGTTTACAAACATGTTAATCAGCTTTAAAAAGCACAGCTTGTTCTGCTGCTACCAAAAAAAAACCAGCAACTATGAATACTGTTTTAAGAAAGTGTTTGAACTGCAAACAGTGTTAAGATTAGTATACATTTTTTTTATTACAATTTTATAAATAAATCCCTTGAAATAAACTATCTCAACAGGGTCCTTAAAAGTAGATGAAAAAGAGTTTCTTCATGCAAAATTGTGAATATTATCATGACACTACGGTGCATCAAAAGACTATTTATACTACACCCCCACACAAACATACTGTATAGTAAGTCTGTGAAGTACGAATGTGTGAGGCAGAGCAAGAGAAGGACGTGAACGTGGGGACAAAAAGAAAGAACACCCTCCTCATTATCTCCCCCACAGTCAGTCAGCAAACACTAAACACCGAAGCAAAGAGGAAAAAAGGCAACTATAACAAGAGGAAGAGAAGCAGCAGTTCTGGCAGAGCTGTGTTGACAACTTTCCAGGAGCTGATTTAGCGAAGGAAGCTACATCTGTTGAGCTCCAACGACAGCTATCGGGGTGTTCCGGGCTGCTTTTGCTCTGATGTGCTGCAATCAACTTTGTTTTATGTAGACGGAGTAACCTAGTTTGCTCTGCACACTGCGAAGATAGCAACCTGGAACCCCTGAGCCTCTCAGCTCAGGCGTTGTGGCAGATATTAGTGTCTGTTTAATTGGCAAAAAAAAACACTGAACCGCAACCTGCAATGGAACATCCCACTCTCCTGCAGCAAAGCGCACAACACACCAGAATCAGATAAACACATACTCACTCCCTTTTCCTCTCCCACTCAGTCTCTGAAGTATAAATCAGTGGTTAGAGTGATGCGTTCAACAGAAGCCTGGTACCAAGCAAAGGCAAGGAAAGGCTGAGACAGGCCTTCAAAGGTAGAAATGTTTGGACAGCTTGTGAGAGCGGGAAAAAAAAAACGCTTGCTCCAGGGAACGGGTCACTGCGCTGTTCTGGTATGTTTATGACACAAATGTACGAGGCTGCACGCGGAGTGCAGGTGTGTCATGTATAATGTATAATATGTGTCGAGGGGTCACTACAGTGTGACGCTGTCTGTCACACAATGTCCCTTATGGCTCATCCATCACAGACTCCCTTTAGACGTCCGCTTCGTGCATGTTCTCACACTTGTCTACTACTCTTGTCCTGTGTGATATGGACACTATAAGCCCAAGGAGTAGAAAGGTTTTAACGGTTATAAATGCTGCATGTGTTCGCCAGTCTGTGCATTGAGGAGGAACAGAGTTGCACCAAGAGATTTGGATCCACACAATGTCATCGTTAAACAACTGTAGAAGCGGACAGACGGATCACCTGCTCATCCCGCTCATCACCCGCTCAGGGCTCTCTGAGGTCAACCTTTGTATGCAAGTGAATGAACATTTGTGTTTCAACCCACGCAGGTGTGTTTGTCTGTAGACTACAAAAGCAGGGAAAAGGTTGAGACGGGAAGTGTGTTGTTTGTCCTGCTCTCTTTGCCCTCAGCTGATCAAGTTCCCACAAGGGCATCTTGTCCGAGGCCGAGGGAACGAGCATCCACAAAGCTGCTCCAGGTGAAAACGCAGACAGGAAACACAGCCACGCGGTCTGCATTGATCTTACACATCAAATTGAGTTCACCAGTTATGAGCCTGTGATAACAGTTGCATTACGTCTTATGCGGCTCTGGAGGTGCTTTGTCGGGTCTGACAAAAAAGAACTGATGATGTCTTTAGGGTTATATTATCTTGTCTTGGATAAAGACTGCAAATTAGGAAACTGGTGGTGTGGAGTTTACACCGTATGTACATATATATAGTTGCCTGTTTATTAGGTACCCTGAGCTAAAACTAATGTAATCTACAAACAACAAACAAACTGGTTTAAAGAAGTGCTGATTCAGTATGATTATTTTGGAGGCTGCAGTTTGTGGTGCTGTTGAATTGTATTGTGTTTCTATTATTTTGTCCACACCACTTATATCAATGAGGGTAGGCTAAATAACAGAAACACCTTTCTGGGAGATGCTATACAGTTCAACAGTAGTGGCACAAAACTACCACCCAAGAAACGGGCAACTGGCAATGTTTCAAATTCATAATAATAATATCATGTTAAATTATGTTTATCAAATCAGAACAGACTCAAATAAATCTTCTCGGTGGCAGATTTAACATTTCCGTACATTCTCACTGTGTGACTTTCCTCCATTGTTGCTATATTAATGGCACAAATGTTGCAGATACACGGTAAGAAAAAGTAAAGAAGGGACAAAATGATAACAATATATAAACACAATGATCTAAATCACAGAATAATCCTAAAGCCATTTCAACATTTGATAACATCTGAAACTATGAAAGTCCTTTTGAATGTATCGCACATGTAAAGAAATTAGCACTGCCTCTGCATTTTAGTCTGACAAGGTTAAAGCTGTTTGTTTCACACAAACTTGTGAACAAGCCTTTCATGTGCAGGCCAGCATTCGTTGGAAACAGGCATTCACTTCGGAGAACTCTTAGTGCACGGCAGCTGATGGATGTCACCAAACTGGCAGGATTACAGAGGAAAGTTGTGGTGTGATCTGGATGCAGATCACCTCCAGTGAGAGCCAAAAAACGGCCGAATATGAGTGATAAATAGATGGAAATAGCCCACAGTGTCCAGCTCACAGGCCAGCTGCCCTGCTCTTTGATATCTGGTCCTAATGAGCTTTCAGAACACAGCCAGAGATGAGAAGATGGGCCTTTTCAAAAAAGACCCTTGATTCTGGGGCAGAACTGCTATAAGAAGACCTAAGATGTTGCCTCAACTACATTAGTATTCCCCTAAGTATTCCCAGCTACATTTGTAAAACCTGCCCACCCAACTCTCCGGAGCAAGGTCACTTTCATCATTATGTGCCCACAGAGGGCTTAAAGGGATTGAAACCCATACATTTGTTTATGATACAAAAAGCCTTTTCTACTGTAAACAGCTTAATAATGTCAATAATTCCCTTTGTAGATGTGGCAGCCCCCCCCCCCCCCCCGCCCACCCATGGGTGAATCTAGTAGTTGAATTTGTTGGGAAGGATTAAGTACTAAACCACCGTTGGGGCTGAGACATTGCCAGGGGAAAAATATTTGTTAAACTGCAGAGTGCTTGTGTACAGCACATTCAGTTAAAAGCAAAACCCCTCTCTGAGAATATGCAGTTGGATATGCAATCAAAAAGAATATTTAATGTCTTCCCCCCCTCGTTCAAAATTCAGCACGCGGTGCACTCTGGAATGCTCATGCTCTCCTTTGCTGGTGACAGGCATATATTAGCTCTCCGCATATTAGCCTCATATCACTCACATACAACGGATACGTGCACATCATTATAGACGACATTGCTGTGGTGAAGCAGCTCCGAAGAACAGGAGAGGCCAGCGATCACTTCTCTAACAATGCTAAAAGAATATAATTTTGCTAATCACAGGTTATTTATGGACAAACAAATGAATTAAAGCTGATTGAAGTCCCTAGTTGAAGGAGAGGCAGACTCCTTTTTATTGATGATGAAACACTTTTGGGATCCAGTCATCTTTCTACGTGGGACTCATTGGAAGTGCTTAATGATACCCAAGCCCTCTCAAAGGCTACAGAAGCAGCAGGACATCAAAGCGTGGATGACAGACAGACAGACTCTGAGTTGCATGTTAAAAGCCCATTCCTCTTTAAAATGAAAATAAAACACACACACACACACCGACGTGCGTATCACCACCCCACGGAAAGTTCTCATCATCCTTCCCCATCTCTCAGTGGTGAAATACTACTTCCACCCTAAGACATACGCACTGCTATAGCCATCTTTCTTCAAATCTTTTTTTTTTTTTTCATACTCTTCAAACGGCTCGTGCTCAGGCATAGCCAGGCATGTTTTTGCATCATTAGAGCTAGTGGGTGTATTTGAAGACGGACTAATGACAGCTCGGCTTTCCAGCTCAAACGAGAGCCATTGCTCATTTACCCGAATAGATACACAGATAGATGTGTGTGTGTGTGTGTGTGTGGGGGGGGGTCGTAATGATGTAGCCTTATCAAACATTCTCCAACACAAACCAAATGACAGGACATCAGACTTGAGCCATTTAGATTACAGTCACGGATTTGGTATGTGACAACTGTAAGGCATGTTAATGCGTATTTTTCAGAACAGTAAATCAATTGGGCCTCACCATTTACATGCTGCTGTCTCACAGGATGGATGGTGGGAATGATCAAGAGGAGCAATGAAGTAAAATGAGGAGTGTTGTGCGCTGTGATGGGATGAATTCACTGGCAGTTGCGATTCTCAATGGACGGCCTCAGAGATAGGTCTCCTTTGCGATCTATACGTCTCTCCTTTTTATTTCTCCTCAATCTGCCTCCCTCGCCGCTTCTGTTCTTCTTCCAAAATCCGATACAGTTCGCACACACCGACGCAAACGCACTAACACGCTCCATAGGCGCATCGATATGGACCTCTGCCAGGAATTAACACTTTTCTCTTTCTCTCTCTCTTTTTGCTTTTCCCGATTCTCACTACTCCAACGGATCTCCCCACCCTACAGCTGTTTGCTGCCCTCAGGTCCCATCCTATTCGTGTCAAGCCAGTAAAAGCAGCCGAATAATGTGTCCCTTTGTTAGCTGTTTGGAAGTAGACGCCACAGTGTCTGCACCGACCTGGCCTGTTGTAGAATGTTAACAACCAAATGCAGTGGTCCCATTTCCCGGGGCCAGCTCCGGTTGAAATCACAACTTGTTGACACTTCATAAGGTCCCCCAAAACCCTGCGTCTGCGGCAGCCCAAGGCGATACAGATTAGACCGTAATGTGTATTGATCCCTGCTCCACTTCCCCCCCCCCTCATCTTCACACATACCGGATGTGTGGGTGTGCGAATGTGTGTGCGGACCCTGTGCTGTAGCATTTGTGTACAATTTGTGAGCGGCTGCCCCCACATTCGCCAAACGCACAGCTTGTTTACGCACCCTACCCAACCTTCTTTTCTAGTTTATCCCCCCCGCCCCCCGCCTCCCATTTTTTATTCTGGGTCTTTCTGTGAGATTAATTCCTCTCTTCCCATCTTTGGGCTGTCAACTCAGGGTATGGAGTCATTTTTTAAAGGCCGCTGTTCTCGAGGACGGGAGACTGATTGAGTTGTGGCCTTTTTCTGAGTGGGTAAAGAACAGGATTAATGCATAACTCTCGAAACCAACACGCTGGAAAAAAGAAAAAAAAGAAAGTGAGAAAATGTCCTATGGGAGCGGATTAAATAATGAAAGTTTATGAACTAGAGCATTATGTACTATGTCATTGATTCTTTATGAAAGAAAAGTGTGATCTGTTCGTAAGAAACAGAGCTTTTGACAAGTCGTGTAGGTGTAGAACAACCTTCCAAAATGAATGATTGATCATTACAATGATGTTTCTTTTAATGAATAAGTGCTTAATAGCACAAAACAACAATTGCCCACTAAACCCCTCCCCTGAACAGCGATTGTCAAATCATAGCTTTGCAACTGTAACTAGACCATAAGAACTATAGATATTATAGATAGGTAAAAAAAACATTTTCTTCTTGTCGAGGGACGAGCGTGATGCTAATTTCCGGATTGGCCAACAAAACCACATTCCATCTCATCCCTCTAGCACTCCATTTGTCTCGGGAATGACTGTCGATTGAAACCATTCCTACAAAAAACAAAAACCAGATGTTTGTGGGAGTTTTTTTGTCGAGTGGGAAAAGGGCTTATAAGTGCTCCCTCTCTAAAACATATATTAGATAATATGTACGTTTAACAGCCACAAATCACGACGTCGCCATCTTTTACGCTGAATATCATTAAGCTACTTTCCGAAGGAGTGAAGAATCGGAGCAACCAACAACACACTGGCTGCTCTACTGTTGGAAGGAAAGTAAATCTGCATTCACCAAGGAATTCCTGAGAACCAATGTTCTCAAGAAAGGGAGTGAATCAGAGGTTGGGCTTGCACTTTCTCATGAACTCCTCCCAACACTCTCTCACCGCTCCCTCTGCTCCCCTCCTCTATCCTTCCCGTGGCCACTAAGAGCTGAATAGCTGATTAAGCACACATTGATTAGCGCAGGCTCATTAGCATCCTGTTTGCATTGACCCCCCCACTCCTCCATTTCCAAGCAGCAGCACACACATACGCATACACATACACACACACACCTACACCCACACACACTCAGGCAAACACACAGACTCTCTCTGCCTCTTTGACTGAGCCCCCCTTGCTGCCCTGACTCAAATGGATTAACAAGCACAATATTTCTGCCAGGGACAGGAAATCACTGAACACTTGTCAGGAAGCCTGCGATCGATGGAATTCACATCATTGACCCCCTCTCGCCGCATGCGCCCCCTAACCTCACCCTCGCCCCCCCGTGTCCCCAACCTTTCCACTCTACCCACAGAAGCTCTTTCTCGGTTGTGAGCCTGCGCCAGCGTTCCATCACCAATTTTCTATTTACATTTCTTCACAGGCAGTCTTCATGTCGAGCTCCAACACAACCTCCTTACACACACACACACACACACACACGCACACTTATTCACACACACGCACACAGAGAGACACCTGCACACACTTATTCACACACATATTTGACCCAAAAACATTTATTTTTCTGTGAAGTTATACTCCAAGTTGTTAGCATATCGTTTAGTTTTTCCTTCTGTCTTCTCATTTTCTTATTCCCTGCAGAGTTTCAGGCATCATTGCCAGCTGTAGCTAAAGCACCATAGGGTGTCTCCAAGGCCAACTTAATACATTACAAGCAGTAAAGCACAGAGCACTGAGAGGCTGCGTGGATCTGTAAGTTTTGTGTGTTCGTGGTTGCATTTTACGCACATTTGCATATTTCTTTTGGTTACACAAAAACTAAATCTTAAAAAAAAACTGTTGCTGGCGAAAAGCGACTTATTCCCAAAGGCACGTACATTCAGTTCACCGAAAGATGCAAGATGAAAATATCTCCGCTGGAACAGAATCAATATATACTAAAATATGTGTGTTCGGGTAGCCATCCAATTATGACACAGTTTTGTTAAAATAAAGGACAGAGAAAATAAATGTGTTGCTGATTTCTCCATCGGCCATCTGTTGCTGGAAGATTCACACAGAGAGAGAAAGAGGAGGGGAGGGCTGCTTTGACTACTGACTTTCATGCATTTCGCACCTGTTTCTAATTGTACAAATCTCAATTGGATTCTGAGAAAATAACCACATTTCATTTGGGTTTTAGTAGAATTTAGCACTTACAAAAGAAAACTAGATAATGTGCTGGAAGAAGAAAAGAGAACATTAGAGACTTATCTTGGGCTAAACAAAAGGATACAAAGGTAAAAGGTGGTGCTTTTTCTTTCTTATCGGCTGAAGAGGCTACACTCTGCACTGTGTAAGCTCTGTGAGCTTTCTGGAGCGGGACAAATAACCCAGCAGGCCTGGAGCCCACAGCTCAGTAAGCATTCCAACAATGCCATATTACTGCATTAATATTTAAAGTCTAATGTTTCCCTAACTGGCATTCAGACAGCTGGCTAAGGGCCTCTCACTAAAAGCATGTCAAGCCCGGCGCTCAGTGGAATTTCATATGCCCTGTTTACTCTGGGCATTAACATGCGTCTCGGGTGATCCGATCACGAGTGGACAGCTCTAAGTACGTCAGTTCACACTCGGCATTAGAATGCGTCTCGAGCGACCACTTGTGATCGGATCTCACCTCCCCGGTCTATATGTAAACAAACACATAGATCATTTCCGCTCGCAAAGACTAAATGCGTTGTTTTTAACCGGCGGGAGGCAGCAATGCACTTCCCGTGCCTATACTCTGCCGGAAAATAAAAGAAGAATAAGAAATCAAAACACTACATATTGGGTTGATCCATTGTCTTGTTCCAGGCAAACCAATACGCCCAAGACGTTTGATGTAATATATCTCTATGGGCTTGAGATATTTTCCTGTTACGTCCTTATCAGGGACACATCATGATGTACAGGGGTTGGGCTGGTCCTCCGGGCCCACCTCCATCACCAACCGGCCCTCAGTCAACATCGACGGCCCAGACTATATTCTATGCTTCACAGAACACGTTAAATGTACTCTAATACCTAAAGTCAATAATCACTGACTGAGATTTACACTACTCCTCGCGATCTGTATTCACACTCATGGTTTCCATCTTCTTTACTCATCTAATCTCTTCCGTCAGTCTAACTTTGTTTTAGGTGTTATTAAATGTCAATCATTCTAGCCTACTCAACACTTGCGTCACTCGCTCGCAGACGAAGCCGTTTTTGAGCGCGAGCCGGCAGCATGGCACCGGCACCCAGCATGCAACACTACTGATACCACTGATGTTCACACCCCATCGTATGTTCTGTTCTGTTCATTTCTACAATATAGTTCATACTAATTCTACCCTCTGATTCCAGTTTCTTTATTGTGTGCTGACATTCATTCCTTAAGGCTCTGTAGTTATACGTATAACCATCTGATACTAGCCCAGAGTTAAGCACATTCATCTAGCAAACTATACCTACCTTGGAGTGTTACAATAGCCAGTATCATTTTATTCCATGTGTCCATCCAGGCAAATTGGTGGATCCAAATGTTATAAAAAAACAAACATATATGATGTAATTTCTTTGTAATCATCCAAAATAATGATAAGTGTATGGGTATTTTTCCAAGTAGGCCACTGACTGGTCGATACGTGCGATGCATTGAGTGGGCAACGCACCGTGTATTGAGTGGGCCGGTCTGACAGTAACTCCCGGGCCACTTTTTTCCCCCAGTCCGCCCCTGATGATGTATATTAATGTTTACACTGCAAATGAAAGGATATGTGGTAAAGCCGATTGTGTACAGAGGGGTGGTAACTGGTGATATCGATGGAGTTAAGGTTTGTATGAGAGCTTAAATATGGACCTTGCAATATTTGTAGTTGCATTAGCAGTGAAACAAAGCAAAATGTTTCTTGGCCCCTTCTGTTTGGAGTTTGAGACATACGTACAAGCCACATGCCTGGACTGTAGTAATGAACATGATTGTGTTTTTGTTGAACCTGTATAGTGTGAAAACCTGTTCAGGGGGATTTCCCTGCTGTCCAATCAGTGTAATCTGGAACAGGAAGAACCAGAGGAAGGCAATTAATAAAAAAAACACACACATCTACTGTCATTGCGCATTTTCCCCTCAGAGGACAGTTTAAAAGCGTGGTGCATCATTTGATGATCACAAGCATTCCAGGTGGCAAAAAGAAAAAGAGAAAGCATCTTGTACTCTTGCCTCCGACCTTGACTCATCAACAGCCCTTTGACCGTGACTCTGATGTCACCTTCCCATTCAAGTCATTATCGCTCCGGGTGCTGCACGTGTGTTAGCACGTTTATAACCAGACTGATTGTGAAAACATTTATGATTTGAGAAAAAAAATAAAAAATCTCCGGGGACATGGGTTAGTCACAGGAACGCATCATCCTGCGGCATACATTACAGACCTTATGGCAACATGTTTTTCTGCTGTTTACAACGTCGCCAATTTTTTTTTCTTCTTTCTTCACCTTCTGGCTTCTGTCTCCCAGTCTGTGGGATCTACCTGCTCTCCTCCACCCTTACACCCCCCCCCCCCCCCCCCACAGGTGACAGCGGAGCAATTAAATCCACGGTGCAAGGATTAGGAAAGGTTGCGGCCATCGACAAGTATGTGTGGGAGTATTCTAATATTATGTAGGATTACACAAACGGTCAGGCGGGAGAGTTTAACAGATTTGGTGTGACATGAAATGGGAGCGCAGGCTGGTGGGATCCAGTCAAACCTTGGGGCTAATTTTACAAGACGGGGAGGAGGAATGTTGGGGGGGTAGAGCTGGCTGTGTAACTGAACTCAAAACTGCATATTAGCAGGGGGGGGGGGGGGGGGGCAGCATCTGACGTAAGTGTGTGCATGCGAACGCATGTGTATGTTTCGCCTGCGTATATTTTTGTGTGTACAGGAACGCTTGCCATAGCTGCGATGGAAGGAACAGATGGGCGGGGGAAGTGGACTCCTGTGCCTGAGGACTACTGTGGCGCTAAGGATCAGAGTGCCGCCTACGTTCCACCCTGGGCCCCAGTTACCCACTACAGAACATGGAGCCCGTCCAGCACCAGCCCATCATGGACCAGCCCCCCGCGCCATCTGTCTCCGAGGACAGACAACCCCCCTCCTTCCTCCTCCTTCTCAGCGCTGTGTCCTCGCCAGGCCCGCTCCTCCGCCACGCCACCCCCATCCTAAAAGCAAGAAAACAGGCCCGACAGTTACACTGACGTTACGTGTTGCTTTTTGGAGCTCCGGGAAGACAGAAGGAATTTGGAGAGATGACTCAAGGAGGAGATGGAGAGCCAAGTGCATTTAAACCCATACATCAAGGAGATGGAGAGATGATTTATTTATGACAAACCTGCTTCCACGCAATTATCTTTGGATAATTTGGTCACGCAGCATCTTTCAAAGAGTTTGCACAGGAGATGGGAAGAAAAGAATTTAAACATATTCTGGGGAAAAAACACTGATCAATAACCAGGGGTTATTACAAAATCTAATTACATAATATGGATGATTTCATTTCAGATTTGTGTCCAGCACACCTCACTATTACATTTGCTTCTTGGTGTCACCAAAGCACCATCTGTTAATATGAATGAATTCATTCAGTGTCACAGATGTCATCTGATGCAAGCAAGATGATGTCATGTTTTATGAGGAATTTGCCTTGAAATTCGTTCAGCTTAAAACCCAGGGCTTCTTTTAACAACACAGGGCAAATCAAGCCAGTGTTGCCTCATGTTAACCTGGAATATTTGAGATGGTTGTTTTTTTTGTAGAACATTTTTTTCCAATGTGAATATAAAGTTGAAGCAAAACCATTTATGTAGAGACTGGAGCTTTGAAACAAACAGAAATGACATGGTGGCAAAGTGCTTGCAAATTGCCAACTACAGGAGTTCTTGTAAAAACAATGCAACCACTCAAGCATCAAATCTATTTCTATGTATGTCTATTTAGACTTTCTTCTACCTCTTATTTAATTGTCCTTGTTTGTGCTTTTGGTCATAGAACTTTCAGACGATGAGCCTCATGCAAGAACCATTCGTATACGAACAGATTAATTCTTAAGTGGCTCGTACGACAGATTTAGGAGACCTCGTCGCATTCACCAATTTTCTGGTATTTTGAATATTTGATATTTGAAACATGATGTTCATTTACTAAATGAACATCATGTTTTATTGAAGAAGACTTGAAACTAGCGATTGAGACCATAAACTCATGTTTACAATGTTTACTGAGGTAATAAATCAAGTCATTTTTTCAAAGACTTCCATAAAATCAAACTTCTTTTTGCAACCAGAGGAGTCGCCCCCTGCTGGTTAGTAGAAATAATGCAAGTTTTAAGACACTTCCGCACTGGCTTTACTCGGCAGAACCGGAGGTTGCCGCTAAGAACAACTGTTTGTTCATTTTCTCACTCTTTTTATACTAATACTAAGTTGCAGATGAGGGTTCATGACAAACGTATGAACAAGGACGCATGAACAAAAACAGAAAAGAGCGTTCAGCGTGTAGTTTGGCTGCATTGATATGGCCAGAGGAAACCTTTGGTCCGTCTTAATCAACCGTAGCCCTCGGCCCTCAAACCGAGGGGAAGTGTCTGAAGTCTCATAATGCCCTGCCTCTCTGGTGTCTACGGAGATAATGAGACAATGCTGTACAGAAGCCGTGACACCACGCTGGGTGGGAAGGTTGGTTGGGGTGCGGTACGGACCGATAATGAGGAACCAACTCTTGCAGGCATCGGGGTAGTGGTGGTGGGTGGATGGTGTTTGGAGGCAACCGCAGCAGGAGGTTCAAGAAGAGCCGGGAGGGAGGTGGAGGAAGAGGAGACGCAGAGAAAGAAGAGAACAAAGACCTGCAACAAAATACAGCGGACGAGTCAAAGAAAAAACACAGCTCACAACTGATTAATGGAGACACTGAACAGCTGGTACGATTTATAGGTGTGTGTGTGTGTGTGTGTGTGTTTGTGTGGTTATTTGTGGCTGTAACTTTTATACCAAAGGATTGACAGTGAAACCTCAAACTCTGTACCTCACTAACGACTCTATTGTCTCATCCGCTCATTTATTTGCAGGGAGTGAACCCGGCTCATTAAGTGGGAGGAAAAACCATGACATAAACACTCTTCAGGCTCTTCTACAATCCTCCTATAATGACATGACTATTATGATGGTAAGGGGGTGTTAATTTAGCCCAAGACAAACAAAGCTTCTCTAACTACCCCCTCTGTGTTTTATTAATATAGCTGTGAACACTCTCCCTTAGGAGACACCGACTGAGCTCCCCCCCCCCCACTGCCTGTATCTCCCACACACTGCCTTCATTTGTGCCTCTCTAACTTTCTCTACTTGACTCTTTTTTTTTTTTTTACTTCAGTCATTGTTTCACATTCATTCTATCATTTTTCTTTCTTCCTCTCTGATTAGTCTTTCAGGTAAGGGGTGATATTTTTCCTCCTCCTCACATATAAGCAGCCAGATTTTTTGTTACCTTTTTAATATTGTGAGCTTCAAACGTTTAACTAGAGCTGTATTGGTGCTGCGACAAACACACACACACACGCACACACGCACACACACACACACACACACACAGGCATGCAGGGCAGCAGAGTTACATTAAATCCTCGGCCCCCGGGAGACCTCTGTATTGATTGGGCCTCGGTGCGGTTTGTCACAGGTGATCACAGTGATTGGGACACTGCTCAAGCGTGTTATCCAGCTCTGCCCTGGAGGAGAGCACCATAAGGACTTAAACAGCGCAAACTGACTGGCAGTAATGGAGAGGACCGCTCTTATGAAAGGAGTCACTTGTCTGCACCGTCAAGCAGAGCGAGTAAATGATTGATGTGCGGAGCAATAGCATATCTATAACTGACTGGAGTTGGGCTTGTGGATGTTGAGTAACAGGTGAAATCTGTGCCTTTCAGTGCACAACCTTGGCTTTAAGTCAAAGTTAAAGCATGTGCTCTGAGCATTTCGTCTGCACACTAGTAGAGAGTTGCTTTCTTTCAACACTCCCCTACATCCTGCGACCTTGTCCCTGCCTTGCTGACATTCTTACCCTCTCGTCATGTGACCTGCGGGTGTGAATCCTGCTGGACTGACTAACACCCATGACGCCTCCTGTTTCTCCACCACCTCCGTCATTTCAAGCACAGTCTCACAAAAGAAATACATCCCGCGTCCATTCTCACCTCGTTCAACCCTTGTCATTGTTCATGTCCCCCCTCAAGACCCCGTGTTTCACTCCCTCAACAGGACCACGCTGTGCTGGTGGTTCTGCGTGTTCCCGTCTTGTTTAAAAAAATGTACTCCATCATAATAAACCAGATTGTTTTATCGCCCTGTGGCAATGTAGCACCATGTTTTAAAACATCTTCCTGTTGGTGTGTTCAAGGATGCTCTGAACATCCAAGACTTCAGAGTAAGCTGTTGAACTGTACATACTGTAATGTGTACAAATGAGTGCTGGGCAACGATTAACATTTTTAATCGCGATTAATCGCATGATTTTTTTGCGATTAATCGCATTGTTATGCGCAAAATTCAATAATGAATTCAAAAGTAGTGTATTGCGCACTTTTATTTTGAAAGTACTGCTATATGAACAAAAGGGCAATAACATTTGGTTTGTAAACACTTTAAACAAATACACACCTGAAAATATACACCTTGAAAACTGCAAACCTATCTACGTCATGTTTTTTAAATTATCATAGCGATAACTAAATTATATGCTTATTATACATATTCCAAACAAAAACACTTTAAAAACTCAAAAAAAATAATTTAAATGAATCATTGCTTTTTTGCTTTTTTTGGTATTTTGGTCAGACACATATGCAACGCTGATTACCGTAATATGTGTGGTATTTGTTATAAATGTACGTTGGTACATAGAGGGTGATAAGAAGCTGTACCTGGAGGGACTTAGGACCCAGGGGAATGTAGGTGAAGGAAGAGACGCCACACAAACAGCTGTTCAAAAATGTCGTTAACGTGCGATAAAATAATTGTCGCCATTAATTAATTAATGCGTTAATGCGATAATAACGCGTTAACTTGCCCAGCACTAGTAAAAATACTAAAATATGCAATATTCTTTTCAACGTTTATCTTGTGTTTTTACTACCACACGCAAGTATCCAGGGCCGTAGCTACCATTGAGGACATCAATTCAAATATATATATATACATGTATATTGATATAGTCCTTTAATTTTCACCTTTCTCACATTTACAGAAGTTCTGATTTTCAGCACCATCAAATGTAGTTACTTTTACAAATTTTGTTCCAAGAAATTATAACGCTGGTTTACCAGAGGTATTAGGGATATGTAGCCTACATGCATTACTTACAGGAGAGGGGAAAACAAGCTCTGGATTAACACCTAAAAATAACTCAAGATGCTCATCAGTTGCTAGAATAGGATGAGACTGCAGATTCTTTGCCCAGTGGTCACAATTAACGCTGAACCCTCAATATTGCCAGGCGGCCTCCAGAGATCTATTAGAATTACCATAAGCAAATTGGTCAACAACTAGACATATTCCATATGTGGGGTAAGCAGAGTGTGACCCTACCAAGTCTCCCTGCTGACCGACACTGTTCCCTCTCGACCTTTGGCACAGTCAGCTGATCGAACACACCACCTCAGAGCTGGAGTAAGCGTTGTATAGGAGCGGGGGGGGGGGGGGGCGTCTGCATTACATCAAACATTCATAACCTGACCTGGCATAAGAGCGGAAACTCTTAAAACCCCCTGAAACTGTACTAGAGGGTAGGCATTAATGTAAGGCCGGTGGAAAAGCGTAACAGCTTTAAAATATTAACCTCTTTATAACAGTTTGATGGCTTAATCGCCAATCAATACCATTGTGCAGCAGCAGTGGCTGGGTGGGAACAGGATGGCGGTGATGAAAAATGCATGAGGCTGGGGCCGGGGCTGAGGCGGGGGGCCAGAAAATTAAACCCTGCCCGCCACATTTGCTGAGTTGCAGCGGTGGAGCTGGGATAAGTTGGAGTAGGGAGGTGTGTGTGTGTGTGTGTGTGTGTGTGTGTGTGTGCATGTAGGGGTGTGGTTTCCCCGTGGTGTGTTTTGCACCTGAGTGAAACAAATAAAAGCACTCTGGAGGTGGAAAACGTGACAAACAAACGTACACGCACACACACATATACACATATACACACACACACACACACACACACATACACTAGTGTTCTGAAGAGCACTATTGAATTCCTGCAACGTTTAAATGGAAGCCATTTTTGACTTGACTCCTGTTTCATTTCAGTCATCTATCCCATAAAAAAACCGGAGAAATACCCAACTGTCACTGGGGAAAGAGGATGATAAAACTAGGATGGGAGATGCCGTGACTCTTCTGCTCCGTCGATGAGCTGAAACTCGGTCACTGTACTGCAGGGCTCCTGCTGGCAAACACATATTAATGTGACCCTAAAATCCAGCCTACTTTTAGTACTACCCTTAGCTTGTTAGGACCAGAAGGCCTCGGCTTCCCCCGGGTCATGAATGATTAAAGACCACTTCTGTACAAATTAAACCGACGAAATCATATTTACACTCGTAAAAGCAGCTTGTACCTCATGCGTGATGCCTTGTATTGAAGTTACAGCACGCAGAGGAACATCGGTTAAAATGAGAATGTAGATCTATCAATAAAAAAAGCTAGATTAATAATTCTAATGTGCTCTGAATGACTGTCCCACACAGGATGGTTCAAACTCATAAAATGACTCCCACTTCTTTTATGGTATGGTTAATTCTTGTGTTATGAGGGCATACCTTTAATGCGAGTCATTATCATTATTAAAACAAAATGAGCTCTCTTTTAATAGTGGCTCCGGTGACTATCTGGCCCTTGCAGCTTGCCCAGCTGAGCGGAGTGGTCGCATCTTCTCAGTTCTATCCGGCAGAAAGACTCACCGAAACCCATGAGATGTTTTGTTGAGGTTGAGCTGCTACACCCACGCGCCTCTTGCCTCCCCGCTGGGTTGCCGTGTCCCGCCACGAGGCTGTGAACTCACCTGTCAGAGTGAATCTAGCGGCGGGTGAGCTCAGCCGGTGGCTACCTGCAGTCTACAGCCTTGTTTTACGCCCCAGTGAGCTGAACATGATTCTTGAAAAATAGACAATGACCAACCCCCCCCACCCCATCCAGCTCCAAGTCCATGCAGGAGAAAAAGCTCTGCTGGAGGAGGGTGAGGGGTAGGGATAGGTGAAGAAGCGAAGAGAAAGGGATGGAGAGGGGCCGCATGTAACACTTAGGGTTTCCTGGAAGTGTTTTTATAATCTGGCAGTACAGCGGGTGGCACGTTGTAATCTGACAGTGATGTAATTGTCCCTGCTGGTAATGTGACACAGAGCATGCGAAATCTCTCAAAATGAATTCACCATCAACACTAGGAGACTATTCGGGGGAGAGGAGGGAGAAGTCGAGCCGAGCTGCTGAAGCTTCTGTGGCCATGAACGCTCCATCAGCCAACCCTTCTTTCAGCATTCTGCCTGAAGTAAAGTGGGCCCTGCCCTCGACAGAAAAAATAGCTCCGTCATTGATCAGAATGCCTCCTTGCAAACAGGCATAACCAAAATAGCGTCGCCATTGATCTCGAACGGAAGACTGATCAATCTTTATTAGTTCTGAGTGCAAAAGGGCTTCAAACGGAAACGCAGCAACACCAGCAGTTTTTCAACTGGCTTCCAGAAAGTCTGCTCAAACACTCTCACCACATTCGTACTGTACACACTCACAGCTTAGACAGAGGGCCTGAGTAACCTCTTCACACACACACACATTGAGCCTGCGAGAGCACAGTCAGACAGGCAGACAGAAGCGTGCGAGGGAAGTGTTTCAGTCAGCAGGAAGCGGCTGTGTTGAACAGCGGCACCTGGCTTAAAGGATAACACTTCCCCTGATCCCCTGTATCTACAGGGCCAGGCCAGCTGAATACACCATCTCATAACCACGGAGGGGGCTACCTACGGCGAGAGCAGCCGGCATCATTTCTCTGAAAGTGGATGGCACAAAAAAAAAAAAATACATCAATACTTTCCATGAGCTGTCCTCACTGAGGGACTGGGGACCCATCTGCATCTGATTACAAGCTGTAAATCTAGCGGACCCTTTTTTTTTTTTTTTTTTTTTTTACGGTCTGCACATATAGCTCAGCATGTTTATTGATCTTAGTGGACATTGTGATACCTTGTACAAATACCCATAAATAAAAGCCAGCACTACTTTTAGCTTAGCTGCTGAAGGGAAAACTTTCTATGAGCATCCAGAAGAGATTGTTTCTCCTCTACGTGTTTGCACCTGCAACTCAAGGCCAGGAGGAGTACATACTAATTAAACAAAGAAGTTGGATGTATTTGTCAAGTGACTGTTGAGATGCAAAGCACGGATACATTCCAGAACTCATGTCTCCCTCATTATACATACAGGGAAACAATTATCTAAAAAAGCTCCAAACAAAAAGAAAGCAGTCTGGGAGAATGCATGACCCCCCCGAGGGCAAAGAGAAGAGCCGGGGAGTGACAAAGAGGCGGAGAGAGACATGAAGGGGGAGGAGGGTGCTGCATTTAGCTTGCTTCCTATCTAATGTATGGGAAGTTTTGGCAGTAGAAATAAGTGAGAGGTAGGGAAGGAGAGAGAACGTGAGAGGGGGAGTTTAGGGGGTAAACAGAAATGTCTTTGATCCTGGTAGGCAGATGTTGAAGAATCTTTTCTGTGTAAAGGCCCACCTGAGCTGGCAGGTAGCCATTTCCAGATGGCTCTTTGTTCCAAACCCAGCACTAATGAGTGGATAGAGAGACGGAAGAGGATGGGGAGGGGCAAAAGATTTGGGGGAGGCGTGCTGGGGTGTTTTTCAGCTGGCTCAGATACAGGAGTGATGTACTCATTACATCTCATTTACATCCTCGAGTGTCCGGACCGGACAGCGGGAACCAAAACACCTGTGACTTGGAGATCTCTTCCAGGGCTGATTGCTCGGATGCACGGCAGTGCACCGACGTTTTGCATATTCATGACACGATCCCATGCATCAATAGATCAATGGCGATGCATGCTTTCATATGCGCGCAAACCACGGTGGTGTACGATACATCAATCACCCTGCAGAATAATCAAATACCACAAACCTCCCCTGAGTCAGTGAATGCTGCGGAAAATGAGGCAAGTAGATGACACTGCAGGTGTCATCTACTTACATCCACTTTGATGTGCAACCGTGCGTTTTGCGCGCGCGTGTGTGTGTGTGTGTGTGTGTGTGTGTGTGTGTGTGTGTGTGTGTGTGTGTGTGTGTGTGTGTGTGTGTGTGTGTGTGTGCGGGGGGGTCGGGTTGAAGATATGTGAAAAAGTGCAGGTTGAAATAAAGGTATGTTGTGTAACCACGTCTATTAATTCACATACACAGTTGATTTATTCCAAATGTGTTTTGCAAGCTGATTAAAATCATCGCTTTGAATCGAGATACAAGATTCTGATGTTCCAGTTTAGTATTAACAAACAAAGTAAAGAAGTTTTCTTTTGTCACGTTATTACATTCTAAAGCTGCACAGTTGAAAACCAGGACAAGAGACATTTTAGAGGGAGGGATAGGTTGGTTTTTAAAGTTCCTCGTAGCAACTTTCAACTAGGGAAGACTGGCTTCCAGTACTTCCAGTACAATACCCTTATTCCTCTGACAGACTTTAAGTAAACTCAGACACACACTCACACACACACACACACAGAAAAAAATCTGAATGATTGAAGTAAAAAAAGAATATCAAAAAGAATGGCAAACATTCATTTTTTTATTTCACATTTAGTCTGACCTTCATTTACGCATGATGGGATCAAAATCTCTTTTTCAAGAGAGATCAAGACAAACCGGCATACCTAAACTAACATTTAGAGTAGGAAACAGAGAGGAGGAAAAGAAGTAAAAAAACTATACATTTACACTTTTCACTCGTCTGTGACTTTGTGTTTGAAATGTTTTTTTATAGTTCAGTCCAAAGCAGATGGAGCTGCCCACATAAAGGCCCTTTTACCAAGCTTGTGTGTACCCTTGGTAAAGACACAAGCAGGAAGCCCAGAGAGCGCATGCTGTAGTTTGACATTGGTGGTGTAAGCAAATATGAAGGCAGATGTAATGGAAGCTGTTAAAGGATTGCTGTGCAGCTCTTAAAATCAAAAGCCAAACCAAAGCCAAACAGTACGGTTTGGAAAGGATAAGATGATGGTAGCTTGTTGCATTGAAGAGATCTTGGCCAACAAGTCCTCGTCCTTATAGTTTGGTTAGATCTTGGCACGAAAATGACTAAGACTAGGAAAAGATCAGTGTTTGGGTTTAAAAAAAGACTTGGTTAAGGTATCTTGGGTGCGATAGACGTGGTTCACACAATTTGTTGCCCCATCCCTCCACCCCAACATCCAGATTTGACGGCACTACTAACATCATCCACCTTTGTTCCTGACGGATAAAAGCCAATATTTACATGATCTTTTCCTGTGAGGACAGCCACCCATTTCCTTAAGTCAGCCATCAGACCAGTAAGGGCTCATGTCGGGTCACTCGGGAAGCGTCATGTGTCTTAACCCTTACTCGAAGAAAACAAAAACAAATTTCCCCATCCTCCCCAACTCAATGTCTTGTCAGGAATACTGAATGATGGACTGTAAGTTTGCATTGCACCAAATTACCTCCAAACTGCAAGCATAGATCCACTTCGAGAAAACTTCTTAAAAGTATGCCAATATGCAAAAGCTGCAGCTGTGAACTATCCTGATAGATATTCTGACAACCCCTGAGAGTTTCCTCTTCCTCTCTTCACCTGCAGTCTGCGGTGGGTATCAAAATCTTGCTCCCTGCTGTTCACTAACAGCTCTGCGTGGTCAGTAAAACCTCCCGAGACCACTGAATATTTCGTATTTTAACTCAATTTCTTTCCCCCCAACCAACGTTTTTAAAGTTTTATCTTAACTATAAGTTCACTGATATGTCTTTCGAGCCATAACTATGAGAGAAGTGAATTAGAACTGCTGAGTCACACTGTGTTGAACCACGTTGCTTCAGCTTCAACATCAGCCGCTAATGAAACTTATCGGCTGCTTGTAATGTTTTGAGATGTTGTAGACATTCGGTGTGTGCCGAATGGGTCTCAACAGAGAGACAGACAAAGAGTCAGACAGAGAGACTCCTAATCAATAGCTCCGTAATGGTCATCTTTATAGCTGGACAATTGTCCCATCAGCCCGGCGCTCCCTGGTCTCCTCTCCTGCTCTCGGGGTGTGGTGATAGTCGGCCTGCCTCTCTGAAGGACGTCCGGAGAGTTTCAAAGGCGATAACAAATCAAACTGTTCCCTGAATCTAATATCAAACAGGCCTAGTGTCAGCATTTATTAGAGAAATCAGATTCTCCCCCCACCCCTTCGTCTCCCCCCCTCTCACTCTCCCACTTGCAGTATTCCAACACACAGCGGCCCTTTGAAGTCGAAAGAATGCAGGATCCCAAATTACCCAAGAGACGCAGCTGATAGTCTTTGAAGCCCTCCTTTGATAGTGTTGGTTTTTTTTTGTGCTCCCCCTGCATCTCTCTCCCTCTCTCTCTCTCTCTCACTTGCTTTTCCCTTCTTTCTACACACAATGTAGCATGCAAACATTAATCTGCACAATGGTGGGATTATACACGCATACTATAACACTTATATCCAGTAATAAACGAGACCAGCTGGAAATGGACAGGAGCATTTTGAAGGAAAAGGGGAGGGGGATCCTTAAAACTTGCTTGGATTTATGTATTTCATATCACAATAAAAGAGGTAGGCCACTCCCCTTAGTCTTTAGACAAGGATCTGGTTTTGATCCACCAGCCAGCATGAGGATTTTAGCACTGCTGTAATTCAAACTCTGGGCCTGAAGCATAGCGTGCGCCCTCTTTCCCCAAAGAATGACAGATGGAAAGTCCATGAGCATGATGTAATGTTCCCTTAGCCATAGTCTTCGCCATCCTTGTGCACAAATATAAGCTGTCACGGAGCATTTCTGTTTACTCTGGTCTCTCCTCAGTACATCTTAGGGGTAAAGGCACTCAGAAGTTATTTCTCTCTCTCTATATCAGACAGTCTGACAGCTAATGCAAGGACGTATCTGTTTAGGAAAACTGACAACAAACGCCCACTTGTTAAGAAAGCAAGATTTTTATTTGCAACAAACGAGAGGAAGAAAAAATTATGTTTAAGATGAAAAACTGAAGGGAGAATTTTGTTCAGCATATAACCGGTAAAATCAACTGTCTATCCTCTGAAACAGGTCCAGAGGAGCCCGAGAACATTGGTATGAGGTTTAATAAAAACACACTGACCACTTTATACAATACTTTACCTTCCAATGTCAACGTTGAAGTATGTTTCTGTTGTGTCTTTCTCGCTGCTATTTACAAGGCAACTTCCACACTCATACACATCTGTACAATGCATAATTGCATGCACAGTGACAAATATGCTCCGGAAGTTCTATACTCACAATGCTAGTTTGATACACAAGCAAGTATGTGAACAATTCCTTCCACAACACAGCCGGTTGTCTCTGGGAACGTGTGGTTAAGAAAGCAACTCTTCGGCATAAGGCAAACAATTACGGAGCAAAAACACACCAACAGCTGTTTTAGCTTCAAATGAAGGCAACCGAAAGAAGACATCCACAAAAGCATTTCTCAAAGCCAGCGTGATATATTTATAGTACAAATGAAACCGCCCACAGGTTGCTGGTTTCATGTGCTAAACAGGCCATTATTTCTTCTTATGTTATTGGCAGACTCCCTCCAGTGAGAAACAGCAGGATTAGATCTGCTGTCTATCAGTGATACGATGTAATCCAGTCGATACTTCCAAGGACACTTTGACCATCTATGTTCTAATCTCTGGATTTTCCAGTGGGCACTACACTGACTAGACTGTCATGACTCACTAACACGCAACATTGACTGATTATGTAAATGTGCACCGGACTGAGGACACTTGACGCTCTTTCTTTTTCGGTAAAATGTCAAATTTCTTTTTAAAGTTTTCCTCCTTTTCATGTCTCAAGATCTAAAAGTTCTGTAATAGTTCTGAGCACATGTAAAACCTCCACTTTATAATCACCAGGGAATTCAATGCATCGTCTCCACAATTCCAAGTCCAAATCATTTCCTAAGAGATGATGCAACCATTTTGAATTCAAGTGTAATGACAGTCCATTGTAGTTGGGATGTAAAAGTCTTTCATAAATCTTAAATGGCCTCTGCTTCATTAGAGACATGTTACTCAAGAGCTCCTTAGTGTGCGTTTGTGTTTGACAGGTTTGACAAACTCTGCTTTGCTTTTGAATGATGTTCATTCAAACGAGGCCTTCCTGTGAGCGTGACGTGCACTTGAAGGGCGATATGTCACATGGCGGCGATGATGTTGGCAACACACAAACAAGGCAAGGAGTGCACCCACTCAAAGTGTGTCACACCGGTTTGAAAGCACGTATGCACTGACCCTCCCTGATGTGGAGTGCTAGCTGCATCGCTCTGTTGGTTTGGGAGCCTCACGTCCACTTAGATAATTAACAGTGATCAAGGGTCGTCCTGCCTGTCGTAGTTGCCTTATGTTACCGCTTGTTCAAAAGGACTCAAACTCACTGGCCTGAGCTGAAAGGAAAGCTACACACAGGCGCATATTCACATCCAATAAGCCCAAGTGTAAATGTGAGTATAGGTTTTTGAGGTGGGGGCTGGAATCTGACTTGTTTGATATGAACATTTGAAGATCAAGCGCCTTCCACCCACATCCACCGAGGCTTTGAAAAGGGACCCAAATGATAAAACGCACCGTATATATATCAGTAATTAGTGCACTACTCACTTAAACCCTGTTTTGAGATTATGAGATTTCTATATTTAGATTTCTTTTGTCAGTTCTGGCATTGATTAGTTTGGTTAAAAAAAAAAAGGTGCAAAAATACACCACTGTACACATATTCAATACATGCATGTCACACACGCATTCATTAACACATTCAAACACAAATATTCAATGCAAAGAATCATAACCACATCTTAAAAAATGCACCAACACCTGCACCAGCTGGTTGTGATGGAAGTCGACTCTACTCTCTACCACATTGGGAGTGCATGCCGTTAACACCACCGTGGCTTTTAGCACTTCTCCACTAATTCTCCGAGGAGAAGAAAGTGAGGAAAGAAATATGTTCAAGAGGGCAGACCATGTTCAGTGTTTCACAACCGTCTTTTATCTGCCCCATCAGATGAGCTCAAGTATCCCTTCATCAACACCGACCAACATCTTTCAATGTTTTCTTCTGAATGGGTAATAAACAGGAAGTAATAAACACAATAAGTGGATATGGTTACAATGTTTTTTCTCTCATGCAAGAAGGCTCGGAGTGGCAGTAGCTGGACGTGTCATCAATGTATCCATCGCTTTTTAGCGACCTGTTTCGTCCTCTCTACAAACTTGCCATAGTTTTCTGGGACTCTCAGTCACAGCACATGGTGTTAGGGTGTTAGGGTGTTAAAACTGTCTCAAGTTGGTGGGAGGTCGGTCTTTTGCGGGCCATTTTATCACGACAGGTATAGTTTTAGACCGTCATCCTTGTTTCAGCAAGGACAGACAGGACAGACGCCTCTTGCAGCTGTAGGAATTATGACTGCAGTCAACCGGGAGCAGAGGAGGAAGTTGGGCGACGTAATTATAGAGCAACAAAGTCTGCTTGAATCCTCTGAGACACTGGATCGCCCTGTTTTTTTAGTTTTAATTCAGTGTTTTCTTTTTTGTGTGGGTTTTTATAGATTTGTAAAACTACTTACCCTGATTGTCTATTTTGGGGTAATACTTGGAGTTTGCGAGCAACTCTTTAAATCCGAACTAATTAGTCATCTACTGATTAGTTGAATTAATCACCAACTATTTTGATGATTCATTAACTGTAATAGTTCAAGCAAATTTAGCTTCTCAATTGTAAGGATTTGCTGCTTTACTTTATATTAGGCGATAGTCAAATTATTATCTTTGGACATGTAACAATGTCACCTTGGGCTTTAAGGAATTGGGATTTTGGTCACATTTCATACAACATACAATTGATTCTTTCAGCGAGAAAATAATCATTGCAGCCCTACAACCTTTATTCACCCAGGACTCTCATAGACGAGATATGTAAATCTCAAACAAAACAGATAATGAAGAAATATGTAGATTGGTTAATAGCAATAACATAATCATTCACACAAACTTACACAACATTTATGTTACACTCACTCGACGTAAACACTGTTCTAAAGGAAACAAAAGCGTTCTCCCCTGTTGGGCTGTAAATGCTCTCTCCCCTCCACAAAGCAAGTTAAAACAATGCCATAAGCTCTGCTGTGTGTGTCTCACAAGGCTTCAGCTGTGCAGTAATGCATATTGTAAGCTCACAGAAAACAGCACGGCACACACAAGGGGTAAAGCATCTTTTCATCTCCACATTATCGGTGTGAGACTGCTAATGAGAGCCGTTGTGTGTGCCTGTAAAACCATCAGTTTCATCCTATTGAGCCCAGTCTAAGCATGCAGCCAGTTCTCTGCCACTGAGGGACTTGTAAAAGATGCGTGTGCGCAGTGTGTAATTAGGGTTGCAGAAGAGGGATGGAGGGGTTAAACTGAACACGATGGAGAACCGCGGCATCTGGGGGAACCGATGAGGGAATGCTCCTCTCTTTGCACACTCTTTTTTTTTTCTTTACGGCTTTCTTTCGCATTTCATCATCCTTTTAGTGTTGCAGACCGTGGAGGGAGGGGGCGGCCCCTCTGTTGGGACAAAAGGAACCTCATGTTAAGATCGAGGGGGTGGAATTAATATCCATTCGAAATGCGGAATAGAGGAGGAAAACAATGAGAGCTAATTGTCTGACGACCTTGTTTGCCTTTATTTCACTTAAGTGGAGAATGTGTTTAAAGACACACTCGGGGTGGTAACTTTGCTCTAAAACATGTAGTAGGCCAACCTCTGGGTAGACCCTATTCTACACTGGGAATCATTTCTCTTAATGTCACTTGTAAATGAGTCCAAAGCTTCTGAAAACTAGCAGGTTGGATTATTCTTTAGGCAAAATCATGCAAAGCGTTTTAGCTGTTTTACTAGCTGAGCAGACAAACTATACGTTGGTGCTTAATCTATATGATGTCCCTGTTTAACAATCTGTCGCCTCTCTGTTTGTTTGATGTGTTACTGCTAATTGTATCTGCTCTTTAGACTGGTTCCTAAATTATAACTCGTATTCGTAGCTGTGAAAGACCTGTTTTTACTTTTGTGGTTTGCACACTCAGTTTGAACCGCATGAGCCTCCTGAAAATATTCTCGACTCATGTTTTCTTGTATTAATGTTTCTCTGTAGTTTTCCAGCTCCACTGCAAAAAGAGAGGCCTCCTTTGGTGTATTTCTGAACTTTTGAATAAATATTCAGTCAGAAAAAAAGATTTAAGTGAAAAGAACCAAGCTGTTAGCAGGACAGTGAGACATTATGCAGGACCGTTGTTGTTGTTGTCTACGGTATGCACAGAACAACTAAAGCTTGTTATCTGAAGAAACTAGAACAAACTGAACACCGAAGAGCAGTGATGGGGTTTAGAGATGGCGAAAAAGAGGTGATAACAAGTTATTACAGTTCAGTGTGGGGAAAAAAAGGCATCATCTTGTAGCATTGCAATCTAAAACCTTATCCATTTTAGATAAGGCTCCATCAAGAAATACTTGAGATTTGGTTTCTTTGTAAACTACAAGCCCGATTATCATATCCTACAAAGCTTAGCAGATTATAGGAATGTATTTCTGCATCTAAATGTGGATTCACACAACTATTTTGGAAAAGGCTAATGCTAAATATTGGTTTCAAACTTTTTCATAAGCAGATGTTTCCAGCCTGACCAGGAATAATACTTAAATTGACACATTAATGCATGCTTGTTTGTCATGGGGAGCAATACTCAGCCTGTGAAAGGCTTAATGTCTTCTGTGGCTCTGGTTTTGTAGAGTCTGAGTAAACACAAGACCCCCCCATGTTAATGACTTGCGTGCATTCATGTCATCAACATGGTTGTGTGATTACAGAGTTGGTCTCGTGAGTATTGACAATATATACGGTAAAATAAAAATGTGGGTTTTGTTACAGATCACTTCAAATAAATGTATGGTGTTGCACACGATGGTGCACATGAAATAAGACTGAAGTATTTGTGTGACGAAGGAAAAAAAGAGAGCTTGAGATCCACACACCTGGCCAACTGCTGCGTCAGGTGGGGGTAATTGTCGGCTTTAAAAAAATTACAACATCTTTCGGATGCAGTCCCAGATTCTAACGTCTCGCAGTAGAGGGGGACAATCACTCACGAGCACTCAGCCTGGAGAATACTGCTTTATATGTCAGAGTATCTCGACCTCTGCTGTTTTGATTTTTACCATTTGTTTTTTACTCTAAAAATCCAAACTGAACTGCGTAAATGCGATGCTGAAACGCTTTATTTAACTGCATCAAAAAATGTCATGCCTACTGTATAGTTTGTCTGTTCATGTGTCATGGAAGTGATCCAGAAGACCCCGGACCAGCTAAAGATATATCATACAGACCACACCACGTCATATTTCTCATTCTTTCATCCTTCCTCAAAATCTCCTACACAACCCTGGACACTTTATGATCACAGAGGGATGCTCTAAGGGAGCTTTTGATCCATTTTCTTATTTATTTTCTTCTACTTTCTTTGTTAAAGGAGCGCGGAAAAACAAAACAAAACATAATAGGACAAAGAGGTGGTCACCCATGCATTCATACAAGTGTTATACTGATTGAAATATGTGCCAGTTCCTACAGTAATGGATGCAAAGATGTATCAAGCCGTAGATTTAGCAGAAAAGTCATTCTCTCCATACGTTTCCATATATGGCAAAACATTTTCTTTGACTGATTAATAATCAACCAGAAACTTTGTTTAAAGTTGTGGTGCAGCGCAAGTTACACCCACAGCTTCTGACTCACTTTGCCGTAGTTTGTTGGCTACCAAACTGAGACAAAGTGTGTGACATCAATTTAAAGAGCGGAGTCACTTAGTATTGGTGACTGACTGCTCATGCAGCCATTCAGGGGTATGCATGCTAAAATGTGAAAAGTCTTCCACCAAAGAGAAATATCGCTTTAGGTTGAGACATGACACAGCCTATTAAAACTCTGAGCAGCTCAGTTTGACAAGTTGAAGAAAGGTATCTATACACGGCACAAGTATCCCCTCTCACAAGACTGCTGGACTGTGCCTCCTGTTCAGAGCGGAGCAGGGGAATTGCCAACCAGAGACGATATCAAGCCCGCTGAAGATGATGCAGAAACAGTCATTCATATTTCATAAGCGGAGCCCTTTGCATATCAACCCCCCCTTCCCCCTCCCCTCCTCCCCCCCTTCCCCCCTCCTACCTTTAACGTTTGCTTATTAAATTTGCAGCTGTCAAAGCGTACCTCAAAGCCTTAGCGCGTACACACACGAGCACATGCAATTATTCTCAAAATCCTGGGTGTGCAGTAACACGCTCACACAAGGTACAAGAACACACACACACACACACAGACACACGCACACACGCACACACACTCTGTTTCTATTCCCAAAGCAGAGACGGGTACCCTGACTTTAAACTCATTACTTTAGACAAGGTTTTTAATGGAGGCTTGAGCCAGCCACACCAAGGCACAGAAATGAATGCGATGGAGACACAGAGAGAGCGAGAGAGAGAGAGAAAGGGGGAGAGGTCAGAGTAAACTTTTATTTTTAAGTTGCACCACCCCCCCCACCCTACTTGACCACAGACCTGATTCTGGTGAGGAAGTGAAGAAACAAACCACGTAACATAAGCACGCTGGCTAAGGAGAGCCTGAAGGCAGTGTGCAAAATACGGGGGGGTCTCGGGGGTCCAACACCCCGATATTCCCAATTCAGAGCCGCTGAAAGCCCAACAGCAAAAATTCTTGGGGGTCTCTAAAGTCATTAGACAATTATTTGTCATTGGCAAATGTCACTAAAATGTCTTTTAAAAGAGTGCTAATGCCCAGCAGTTTTCATTCAATATGAATAGTGAGAATGAGAGAAGATTTTTCGCCGTAAGGGACGCATCCAGCCAGAGCCGCAACAGGTTGCGCGTCTTCACTTCTGTTTGGGGGCCTAATTGGACCCCCTTTGGACAAATTTCATCCAGTGCCTTTTGTGGGAACTGGATTAAAGCAGGACATTGTCTCTCCTCTTCTTGGGTACCAGGACGGCAACAAGAAGAAGCCGAGCCAAGTTCTGTGTGTCGGGTTCGGAGTTGTGTGAGTGGCCTTATTGTTAAATATACTAGCCTTAGTGATGTGTGTTCAAACCATAAAATCTTGTATATTGCATATCGAGTCTGTAGAAGACTCCAACATAATACTGGAGCACTAGGTGTGGGGGCCCCCCCGATTGCCACCAGGTATTTCACAGACGAACACAAACTCTACAGCTCATACACATTCTCTCCAGTTTAGATTTCCTCTCTGCGCCCATGTAAATCCAACGTTTGGCTGACCGACCGGTGCCTCCGTAACGCAGCAGACATTTGCCACCAGGGAGTCATTGAGCAACACCAACGCCTGGGGTGTCATAATGACAATATTGCACCAGCGCAGTGCTAAATGACAGCGAGCTCGCAGACACAGTGGAAGAAGCGCCGGCGATGCACTGATCAATGAGCGATCGATGAGACCCTGCCAGGTAATCAAAAAAACGCGGTGATTAACAGCAATCAATCAATTGCCATTAACCCCTGCATGTACCAGTTAAGCGGGCAATCAGCGTCAATGTGCGTGACCAACGCCAGGAATTACAGGAGGCTCCTTAACATCCTTCTGTCTCTGGAAATGTCACCAAGCAGGAAGCTTAGATCTGTGATTCACTGCGTTTAACCCTACTCCCATGTCTGGCCTGACTACCAGCACATAATAACACACACACACACACACACACACACACAAAACGTCAATATATTGAGGAAAACTCTCTCAAGTATAAAAAAAGGTTGCTTGTTGAGTGTGTTTCCGCATATTGTTCACATGCGGTCTGACTTATTTTGTCAGTCTGATTAAAGGGGAAACAAAAAGAGATGATTGGACAGAGTTCCACAGAGAGACAAATATAAAGTAAGTTAATTTGGAAGGAGACATAAAGAAATAGGAACATAATTTGAGATACTGCAGTTTCTACTGTTTCTTCCTTCACACCCTCACACTCCCATACATGCATGCGAGCACACGCCCACACACACACACACACACACAGTTGCTCGATCCTTCTCACACTCGTGGGTGTGACACAGCCACATGAAACACACCAGCCCCATATTTGCACATGCAGTTCTGCAGAATCAAGGTGTCGACGGTGAAATAATCGGTACTTTTTCCTTCAAGGAGAAACTGAGATCTTTGCCACGGATAAGAGACGTTCGGTGCATCTCTGAACCGTTTCCGGCAATCACGGTCCATCAGCAGCTCGTCTGTTTTGGGGCTGAGGACCAAAATTCACTCTGACAGCTGTTGTTAACAGGCAAAGTGATGCATGAGCGTGTTCAGACGCAAGTCATTTGCAAAAAGCTGACTTTCATTGCAACTAATGAGGAATGAAAACACTTAATTGAGCCGGTTTCGTGTATTACTCATTTTGCACCAGAAGAGGGAGCTGCTAGTGGGGGCCACGCGGCATCCAAACTCTTTAAAATAGGTCAGAGAAGTCTTCCTCTCCCTCACACCTGGCTGTTTGCGGCGCTCGCTTCCTCTTCGCTTCCTTTTAAATCCAGTAACATATTAACACCCGTAGCTTTCTCTTTTCCCTCTTTACCCTCCGCCACGCCATCACTTCACCAAGCACTCCCTCCCTCCTGCCTGCTCCCTCTCTCTCGCTCACACTCCCCTTCTTCCCTCCCCCCTTCCTCCCCCTTCTCCTCCTCTTGTCTCCCCCCGCCGGCCCCTCCCGCCTTTATTGCACGGCTCAGCACAACTCCCAAACTTCAGCCGTCACAGAACTCTGACAAATATTCTCCACCACGAAGCACTCTAACACGCTGCTTACTTTGCTACTACGCTAACCTTGAGCTCGTGAAGGATGAGGCAGGGTGGGTGTGTGTCTCCCTGTGTGCAAGTGTGTGTTGCATCAAATGCAGATCAATATCACTGCAAGGTCACTTTAAAATTCAATTCATATAAAAGTGAACACCCCACGAGCCCTCGCCACCCCCGGGGGGCAAAACCCAACATGACCCAATCCCATGGCACCCAAGTGAAGAAGAGATGTTGATAAATCCATAGTTATTATGAAGAACAAAGCCTCGTTTGCAACGAATGTCTCACTAACTCCATGTTTTATTAACGGGCGTGAAGCAAGCCAGCAAAGGCATATTGTGTCTTGCGCCACCATCTGTGTGTATTTTTCCTTGCATGTGTTTGTGTGCAACCAAATGTGTGTTTAAGCGCGCGAGGGCCTATTCTGTCATGCGCGGCGTGTTCGGCTCATTAGGGTCAGGTAGGTGCGTGTAATCTGACTGGTTCGGATCATGATAATTAAGTCGGAGCGTGGAGTTTTTGCTGCGCCGAATAACTAGCAATGTGCCACTTCATGCATCCACACAAGGGCTGCATTAAAATATGCATGTTGAGCCACCACTCAGTCTTAATATTTAAACCAGCCTGGAGGTGAGGCCCACTATAACGCAGCGTGACAGACCGTGTGTACAAAACACTGGCTGCCTCCCATATAAACTCGCTCACACACGCAGGCACATGTGTGCGACAAACAGACAAACACATACACGAGAAAATAAACACAAGCTGGTTTAAACAGAGCCATAGATAAATCTATAAAATACGCGTCCCATATGGGAGGAGCGCTTTTATTAGCCGAGTCTGAGCCACAGGGGCTGCTGGGAGGTCTGCAGAGCAGGACCATGGGGATGTGACAGGCCGCTTGTTTGTAGCGAGGCGTGGATGTGGAGTGGCGGAGAGAGAGAGAGAGAGAGAGAGAGAGAGAGAGAGGATGTGACCCACAGAGGCCCAGGTGATCCGAGCGTTAATTACCGTCTGCTAATTACGAGAGAGACGCATCATTAAGCAGAGTGAGCCACCGGAGGGCTTGAGGACTCCCTGTCTCTCCTCTACTCCTCTCCTTTTCTTTCTCCCTGACCCCGATCTTCTGTCCCAATTAGCACTGCCCTGCCCCCCCCCCCCCCCCCACCCACACACACACACACACACACACTCCCCTCCTCCCTCCCCTGTGTGTTTCCATCAACACTGCTGCAGCCGCTGTCTAAACGCAGGCATTGGCGGGACGCACCATAGGCTGTAGGCACCTCACACACACACACACACACACACACACACACACACACACACACACACACACACACACACAGCTATTAGAGGAGACAGAGCTAAAGAGACAGTGTAGACACCTCTGTCTTCTTCCACAATGACTAATGTGGCGTCACAAGCTGTCATCCATGCCTCGCTGAGTCTTCCTTTTCATTCTCCCTCCCTCATTGTCTTAAATTTCTCTCTGTAATATGATCAGTCTGCCTTTTCTTCTCCCAACTCCCTCCCTCTACTGTTGAAGTTCTTTTTTTTTACTGCCCGTTACACAGCACTTGAGTGATAGCAAAGTGTGTGTTCAAACAACTCCGAAGTGCAGGCACTTTCAAAGAAACAGCCTCAGATTGTTTGAGTGTGAGATGCGGTAAATGACAGGTTCGGCTGTTATATGCAATCCTCCCTCAGCCCCCGGTCCCTCTCCTGTCCTCTGCCTCTCATGTTGCTTGAGATACATGCTCCCTCACGGAGCCCCTAGGGTTTGAGGTAGGACAGGTTCAGCTGCCGAGGGGTCACTTGTGAACCTTCTGCCAGCCAGACCATCTGGAACCCCACGACCACTGGGTCTGGGCCGCGGCTACACCACCGGGAAGGTGGCGAGGGAACGTAGGCAGAGAGGAAAAGATGCAGATGAGAGAGAGAGAGAGAGAGAGAGAGGCGGAGAGGATGGAGGGGGATAATGAAGATGAGGCAGAGAGGAAAGTGAGAGAGAAAGACGGTAATAGATGAGAAATGATGGAGATGAAGGGAAATAAAGGAAGGAACAACTTGCTGCAACAAGGCTGAGAGTAGACCTTGTTGTGACATGAAGGAGCTGGTCTTTGACTAAGCACCACAAACTACTTCAAGTGTGATTCTATGTAGCTCACCATTTAGTTCTTCATTATTTAGTGCTAATCTCCCTATCTCCAAGAACAACCGAGAGGAGACATATAGCATACAAGCTGAAGTGTTGGAGTGTGCATATAAAACATTTAACAACAACCTCAACATAACACAACACAGAAACTCTCTTGGATAATGTATCAGTATTGTAGAGTTATTTTAAGCCATGTCAGTTAATGTTTTGCCTTTGTTTCTGACATGTTGAAGGGAACTAGATGCTACCATATGCTAATAAAGTGGAGCACAAAGACGGACATTCAGAGGTCTACCAAAGTCAGAGGTCTTTGTTCTTGCAGTCAAAATGTCAAATTAGAAACATTCATATCCATTGATGAATTCAAGGGCATCATAAAGAATGTGGTGGTAGAGGCAAGTCTTTCTTGAGAGGCCACTGCGTTTAACAGCTGTTCTCCTGCTTTATTGTGAATTTTTGTAGATCATTTAGTATTTTATTGTGTAGTAAAAGCAGCAAAAGGAGCAAACGCCACAACTGTAGCAATTTAAATTGACTCAATTTAAACTGATCCAAAATGATCCAATAAATATCAGCCCCATTTATGAGGCAGGTGACAGAAAGGAGCAAAAAGGAGAGAAAATGTTGGACTTACAGTCATCAAGTGGCTCCAAATGAATGCTTACGTTGCTCCCTGACTGCTGCATGTGTAAATGAAGATAACATGTCAATGTTGAGTTTACAGCTCGTTTCCCCTGACCTCAAGTTGCTGAAAAAAAATCAGTTCATGCAGATTTTAGTTTGCAGCTTTCTTAAAAAAAAAAAAAAAGAAGTAATTTTGACTTGAAGTAATAATAATAATAACTTTTTTTTGATTGGCTCCACCATGCGTCTCCAAAGTGACTCCAAAACATAAACACACAGTCACAGAGAATGTAGCAACTAGCTACTGCAGCACTTGGTGGTACGTTGTCATATCTGCAGTTTCAGACATTCAAAACAGCTTTAAATAGCTAAACTCTGGAACTAGGGGGTGTCGCGATACAGCGGTTATTGATGTTAACCGGGATTTGAAAAAATTAAATGTTGCTATCAATGTTAATTATACACGTACTTTAAATCTCTGAGATTTTGTTCCCCATGACTTTCTATGATGGCAGATGTTAGGCCTTTTTGTTTGTTTATCAGCTCATCTGTTTTCACTGTCCATTAGTGTTATTGTTATTGTTTGTACGCTTTATGGTTACAGACTCTTTCCCCCTGCTAAACTTGTATTTTGAGTGTATTTAATTTGCCAAATAATAGAGAAAACGCACAATAAACAATGTCAAAGATGAATTTCACTGATAGCATTATCTTTTATTCTTATCATTTTTCAAAATGTCTATAGATATCGCAATAATATCGTTGTTTTTCATTATTCTGGCCATGATAATCATTCAGTGAAAATCTGACATCATGACAGCCCAAAATCAAACATTACTCATACATTTTTCTAACATACTAGTTTCGACAGGTTGTTTATTGGAGCTCAGTTAAATCTTTTTGATTTCTCCTCTGTGTAAAAAAAAACAACAAACATCAAATCACAATGGGATTGAAAAGCTTCCCAGAGAGACATTACAGCAGTGTGTGTGTGTGTGTGTGTGTGTGTGTGTCTGTGTGTACAAGCTGCCGAAAATAAGATGAAGAACACACTGGTCAACACTATGAAAAGCTAAAATGACTTGCTGCCACACAGAAGTATTACTGCAGAAACTAGAAACTTAATCATTGAAAAATTACTCATGGACTTTGTGTGGTGTCCATTTGTCACACTGAGGGGAGAAAGACAGAAACTGAGCGAAGAACAAAGATAGAAATAGAAGTGTCCCTATCACAGCTGTGACTTCTGTCAAAACTGAGCCAGCGATCTGTTGACTGTCTCTGCACACTAAACTCTGGCTGACACAGAATCTGTTGGAGACGAGGAGAGCTTAATTCATAACATAAAGTCCTATATTTTGATGCATTACACCGTACTTAATTTGGTAAAAGAAAAACGGTTTCATGGATGTATAAAGGAAAGAGTCATGCAAATATGTCTGAAAGACACCTTCGCTAAGCGTGTCCTAAACTGACAGTTTTCACACCCCAAAAACGTTCTCCAGTGTGTATAAATGCAAGAACCCGCCCACACATATTAATCTGGACGAGAAAAACTAATTTGGAAAACGATGACCCACTCGCTTCTTGTTCGATGATGTTTTTTCTCTTATTTTTTTATTTGGGGATGGATGGAGATTTTAGAAAAAAAAGAAACCTAATGTAACCTAATGTAACCTAATGTTTTTGCACGTAAACAGCGTTCTCAGATTGGGCCTGCTTACTGCTGTTGGGTCTCGGATTGTGTGGCACAAGCTGTTTAGAGAAATCTGATGCCCTTTTTTAAGCAATACTTTAAGGAAATGTGCTCGTTTGCTTTTTTTCTTGAGAGATAGATGAGAAGATTGATATCCCTGTTATGTCTGTACGGTAAATATGAAGCTTAGCTTAGCACAAAGACTGGACAGGGACAAGCAGCTGAACTCCAGTTTGCTTCTGATTCATGCTTTTGTTGCAGTTTTACAGAAGTGAATTTTCAATACACATCCAAGAAAAGTTGCCCCTTGTTCTCATTGTTGGACTTGACATTGTTAGGTAACTTAGGTAAATAATTACATGATCAAAGTTGAGCTAAACCTCTAACTTAATTAGGATGGCTGTGAACATAACATTAACTGTTACTTAAATGTTTATCGTCTGACGCACACCAAAAATATTTCAATGTTGCACAAACTGTACGACGTGCACACAGTGAAGTGGATTTTACTTGGGCTGCCCCCTCTTAGTCGAATAGTCAACTAATTGGTCATTTTGGTCTTTGCTTCTTTAGTTGATTAGTATTTTTTTTGTGCTTTTTCAAACTGAATTACTTATTTACAAGAAACTTATGAGCACATCTCTGTAAAACTGGAGATTTAAACTGGTGCTTTGTGTGATTCTTTGTGGAGAAAAGTTTCACAGATCTGTCGATTAAATCAACAAATCAATTAGTTGACAAAATTGTATGAGCGATGGTCAACTAAGAATACATTTGGTCAAGGGCAGCCCAAGATTTAACGAGCATAAGGTGGTGAGATATATACTTTATTGATTCCTGTGGAGGATGCCAAACTTTCAATGACGGGTGAGCTTTAGTAGAAAACAGAAAAAAGTTTGTTTATCAGGGAACGAGTGAGGGGATTGGAGTAGCTGACCTGGTTGCCTTTTACTGCCCATACTTCTATTTTTTAAATGCATGAGCATCAAATCACAATGCCATTTGCAAAACAATGTTTTATCTCTGTTCTAAGTAACGGGCAGGATGATGCAGATGTATCCTCATACAAAACCATTTTACCCCGAGATGTATAGGACTCTGTTGACAGATGCTATGCTAATAGTTGTTCTGTAAATCGCATGCTGGTGCATAAATTAGACCACGGCTCATGTTGATCAGGCTGAATCTGGGCTACACAGGAGCGAGGCGAAAGAGTCGGTCTTGTTCATACTGCAGAGGCTCCCGTCAGCACAGGTCAGTCAAGGATGGCTCGATAGCGGGCTTAATATTGCAACAGAGAACATGAATAAAACAAACCCGATACCGACAGCACCACTCCCTCCATCCATTACTTACAACAGCAGGATATCAGAGCGGTCCTCTGGCTTGGGAAACCGGACACCCTTACAGTTGAGGAACTCGTTAGTCCCTGGAAGTTAGGATGCATGTCGTGTAAACACAGTGACTTAATGTAGATCTAACTTAAACGGAGCTGTCAATCAGTGGCAGTCCTTGACCTCGGTCAGCTGACGAGGGTTCTCCTGAGGCTACCATAGCCGTCCCCGGGCCGGTTGGACAGTTGGCTGTCAGAGTTACGCTCATTAACAATGCGGCTCCGTTACAATCACAGAACAGCTGGAACATCAGGACAATGACATTGACAGATTACTGTAAGGAGGAGTGCATTCATAAGTAGCCGCAATTGCATCCAAATGAACTGTCAAAACAGTCAGAAGCAACGAGGAGGCTGGAGTTCTTGCAAAGCTTGATCAGTGATTTTGCAGTTATCATATACTCTGTGTGTCGTGTGTGTGGGTTGACGGGTGGGAGCGCACGAACAAGGCCTCATGATATTTAAATGTTGACAGCATGCCTGGCACTCGTGTCCTCCGTCACTGTGCCTTCGTTTCATTTCACTCCTCCGAACACGCTGCATGAAATCAACGTGCATCAGGCCTACTCATGCTAAATGACACAACCAGCATCATGATTTGTGTAATTACATTTTTGGAAAAAACGCTCTCATTTGTGTAATTGCAGTGTTCATCAGTACTCTATAATCATATTTTAGTGGGATGTAAAGAAGTGGCTAAATAACCGGTCTGTAATAAGTGAATAGGGAGCTGCTTTTAAAAAATAGACACTCGGACAGTTTAAGTTCCATTACGACTAAAATCACTAACCAGAATGCAATTACTAAACCGTTATGTCACAGCCTATCCCCTTACTTGTCCTCTCACCTGAATCACTTCCTTTCAATATGCAACTCACCGATGTCCTTGTTCGTGCGCGAGTGAGGTGTCAGCGTTTTATCAGGAATCGTTCAGCTGATGGCCCGTCACCCCACCTTAAGGACGCGGCGAGGAGAGGCGAGGCGAGGCTCACCTTTGCCACGGCTGACATTTTAATTTGTCACCGTTGGCCGTCCTGTTTCCGTCAATAGCACATCAATGCATCAGAACAAACGCCACGGGACACAAGGGGATTTCTGGATTCGATATTATTGATACACACTTCTGATTAAGGCTTCACTGCTGCAGCTGCAGACGTAGCCACTATAGGCGTGTCAGGAGGAGAGAGTGGGAAGAGCGAGATTACAACCGATCACACCAGAGGAGATAATAGAAAGGTCAAATCCTCAAACGTATAAATCTCCATTAAAGTACAAGCATGGGAGGTCATCACGAGGTCAGAGAGAATTACAACAGCTTCACAAAGCAATGCTTCATTCTAGTGGAGCGTTTTTATATTTCAGCTCTGCTTCTATGAATTCATGGATGCATATATTCACTGCAGGGAGTCACCTGCAACCATTTAAATTAAAACAATTTACTCTGACAATGTTTCTGTGTCTTCTGAGATTAAGTTTCCAGAATTATTTTTGCTGTGACACTAAAACATATGCCTGCTTAGAACCTCGGTCAAGAGCTCAATTTCAAGTGTATATTTAAGATGATGTGAGCAATGGAGAAGGCCCTGTCCCCCCCCTTCCCAGGTCCGGTGCAGGAAGTCAGAAGGGGTTGTGAAGGGCGTTGTATGTAATGAGGAGAATCTTGAACTGGATTCTTTGCTGTATGGGGAGCCACTGGAGGTTTTGATGGACTGGGGTGATGTGGTCTCTGGTGCAGGAGTGGGAGAGCAGACGAGCAGCTGAGTTCTGGATGTATCGTAGTTTGTTGGTGATTTTGGTGGATGAGCCGAACAGGATGCTGTTGCAGTAATCCAGTCGAGAGGTGACGAAGGCGTGGATGAGTGTTACAGCGGGCAAGGAGGAGATGGAGTGACGTAGACGGACGATGTTTTTGAGATCAAAGACAGCGTTTTTTGTGATGCGATTGACGTGGGAGAGGGTTTGATCAAAAATGATACCAAGGTTACGGATATGTGTGGAAGCAGGAACAGTGGCGCCATCGAATATGAAGGGCCGCTAACCCAATGGATTGGTTCTGCTATGCAGGTTTTTTTTAAACTTTATAATTGTATCCATCCAGTTCTAGCAACAAAACCAGGGAGCTTGTCTCTAGCGGAGCAAAGTGTTGAGAGACTGACTTGCGAGTCTAAGCTGAGACTGATGAGAATGCCATTTATTTGCAGATATTTGGTCATAAACCAAAGTGTCGGACCTAATGATATTCTTGAGACATTTCAATCAAAACCACAAATGTCAACTCCATGGTGGCGCGAGAGGAAACGCGAGCAATCACCAAAGTCATGATGATACACTGTCTGAATGTCTGAACCTAATTTCATGGCAATCCATCCAATAATTGCCCAGATATGTCAGTCTGGACAAAACTAAACATTTTAATCACCTAATGCTGAAACAATGACATAGTTACTCTATAAGTCAATGTTCATGACTGGTTAAATGTCATCTTTATAGCAAAAAAGGCAAACATTTGCTGTAAACTGAATAATGGTAAATGTGGTTTCACGCAGGTATCTGGACAAAGTGTTGTTTTTAAAAAGTCCTCAATCACTTCTCTAACTCTCTTAACATGCACCACTCTACCTCACACTGACACACACACACATTTATACACCTTTTCCCTGGCTGGGACGGTCATTAAGCCCTCACCGCGGCGTCCATCAGTGCGGCCGAGACACCTCTCCCAGACGTCAATACAGGTTTGGCACACCTTGGCCCACAGTGCCCTCTGAGACCCCACCAGTGTCCTGCACGTGTCAGCAGAAACAGAAGCCACTGTGTCAGGCTGCTGCTCCCTCCCTCCCTCTAAAGCCTTCCATCCATCCCTCGCTCCGTCCGGTCCCAGGGGCAGCAGGTCAATCCTAATTGTATGCTAATCAGGGCATTGCACGCATCTCTCTAACTGCTGACAATCGATGGGTGACATCAAGGTATTGTAGCCAATGCAAAAGAGAGCCTCCGGAGTAAACAAAGAGCACAGGATGTGGATGCAGAAGAAGTGCCTGTCAGTCTGCCTTCACTCTGTACACTACATTCACATCGTCTTGACTTCATTTTACATTTGAAGGAAGACATTTTTTGTGCTTAAAAGTTGCTCAGACAAAGTGTTTTATTACAACCTGAACTTGACCTATATCATCAACAACAGAACCAACGGATAGCTTTTAGAAGCCACTTCTTACTCATCGAGAACACAATGACTGTGGCATGATGCTCCAGACTCATGGTCTCCATCAACTGCCACTGTTGTGTCTCTCCATTTGCCTCTCACTTTCTCCCTCTTTGTGTCCAGACACATTGTAATGGGCTCTCCTCCATAGCTCCCATAAATATGTTCCGAGCCCCAGTTAAACCAACACTGGCAGTTGTAAATGAGTGAAACATGGATAAGCAGCGATGACACAGAATGTGATGAATAAATCCCTCAATATGGGATGTGGGTTCGTAATAAGCCACTCTGTATGTGCGTATGTGTTTGTGTGTGCGTGTAAGTGTCTGTGCTACTGCTTACGTGAGCACGTGAAAGTGTGAATGCGTTTTTGCCATGTGTCGGTGACGAGGGCACGCGCAAGTTCACCATCTGCACTGCAACTTTTGATATGAATCGTATTAATGGCTTCCATCATGTTGACAAACCATGTGGAAGACAAGGAATACATAACTGGTGAGCTTTTCTGGGGCTGCATGAGTTTAAACTTCCCAAAATCCAAATGAAGAGCAGGACAGAGCCGCTCATGTTACCCTACTCTGATGTCAAACCGTCCAAGGCAGTGGATGTGCCAGAACTGAACATCACCAAAATAACGTAGTGAGCTAATGAAATGTTCACTCTTGTCTTTGTAAGTAAACCTAAGTTACTGCAGTAGGACTAAGCTAGTTAGTCGGACATGCTAACATTTGATGCTAACCTTTAATTTATTTAATTCTTTCTTCACATTTTTGTTCTGTGCACCTAAAACTTTGGCAATAATCCCTCATCGCACAGGAAAAAGTCTTCCAAATAAGTTTGCTAACCTGGGGATTTATTCAAAACCTGTTTGATCATCTGGCTGCTCGTGTTTCTCGTCCCTTTTGACTTTTTTTTTTAGAAATTTTAACTCGGTGAGTACAGATTGGAACCTATCAAATAAATTGTAATAAATCTGAATTATTCTTTAACCTTCTGTGCGTGCTACACCCCTGAATAAAAACCTTTCTGTCCTTTCATCTATACCTCCCTTTCCCTTCTCATGCCTCCACCCAGTGTAATCTTTTACTCCACCATCTTTTCTATTCCTCACACATCTCTGATCCCACACAATCATCTCCCAAATCCCTTCCCAACAACCCCGTCTTCTCTCCTCTTCCCTTCATCGCTATTTCTCGTCATTTATCCACTCTCATCCACCCCGACAGGTCCCATGGTTCTCTCCCTCCTCCACCTCCCTTTGCTGCACCTCTTTCCCCTCATCCCGTCCCAGAGGCCTCCTGATATCGGGGTCAGTGTAATCCCGCCATACGTAATCTCCCGTTTAATCCTCTCAATCTCCCCCGATTAAACACAAAAAGATGTCCGAACAAGAGCTGGAAAACATGACGACCCGTTGCGCAACAGGCGCCGCTGTTGCTTTGGGAGGAGAGCGAAGGGGTGAGGAAGAGGGGAGGAAGGTAACAAAACAGAACAAGCTTTCATCTGGGGGTGCTAATTCCAAAAGCTGTACATCAGTGCAGCTGCTCTAACCTGCGTGTAAACACTTTATCGCTGCTTGTTTCCCCATAATTGGAGACTATATGATTATATTATTATTGGGGTAAAAGAAGGTCAGCTGAGGTAATGGTTTTCAGTGAGAAGCAGCGCGTCTGTATTCCAGCGGAGGAGAACAGGGTGCCTTAAGGTTAACAATGCAGAGATCTTCACCATCACTCACTCGTCTTTCATCTCTCTATCCCTTTAACCCTCCTCCCAGCTTAAGGAGGCAGCGCACACATCGGTTCATCATGGCACTCTCTGTTTAACATCTTCATCATTCTTTGTGTGAAAGACCTCTGTGTTGTGAAAACAACAACACACGGCGCACAGACAGAAGGGAAATCTTGTCCAAACTCAAATATCGTCCTTGAAGAATAAAAGGGGAGAACTTTTTGTTGCAAGTTGTGACATGAAAGCTCCCCAACGTGAGGGCCTTCTGTCATCCCACAGGTACAAACAAGGTCATAAACGTCAGCTGCTCAAATACACACACACACACACACACACACACACACACACACACACACACACACACACACACACACACACACACACACACGCGCACGCAGCTCCTGTGGTCATGTTGTGTGTGTGCTGTGGAGATGGCAGTGGGCCACACCACATATCTTCTGAAGCTGGGTGGATCTGGACACCCATGGGGAGCCGGCGCCATGTGCCGTGGTCCTCTTAGGAACGCCTGGATTCCCTGCTGACGGGGGCACAGCAGAACCGACCCGACAATGCCTCTGTGGATCGATCCCGCAAGGACAAAGCCGCTGCTTTGAGAGAGAGAGAGAGAGAGAGAGAGAGAGAGAGAGAGGGAGATGAAAATGGCCCCGGTGATTGGCCCACTGGTGACTTCTCGCCACACTACTGGGGAGAGAGAGAGGTGACCTTTCTGGCTCTGGATGTCTGACTCCAACCCAACACAATGGAGGTGAATGGAATTCTCTTCAAGGCTTAAACAATACAATTAAAGAGACAAGGCTGGTGATATTCTGGTGTTTTTCTTATCGTCTCCAAATAAGTCTGCTAACAACTAAGTATAGCTTCCATAAAACACATATGAGTGACACCATTGCCATGTTTCTTTATTATGATGAACATGGGCACTGGAGTTTATTTTGAGTCAATCCCACATTCACCATACTGCTGCTTTAAATACTCTCAGAGCACCAAATGGGGTGCGCCAAGTATGTCATCATAACTACTGATTCACCGTCTTAGTTTGAGATGTACATTTGCTTATTATCACTTAAAGTACAAGTGAGACTGATAGGAAAGTTATTAGTTTTGCAAGTATATAGTCATAAATCAAAAGTATTGGACAAACTTAAATGTAGACCTGATGATGGCACAAGATGAAAAGTCAGGGGATCTCCGAAGTTATTAGAATTCATCCTGAGGGGCACATGAATGTGTGTAACACATTTTATGGCAATCAATTTAATAGTTGTTGAAATATTCTGGACATCGCAATCCATAGAGCCGGTCAGCGCCCTCTGCTCATCCCTGCTATTTAAAAGCCATGTCTGGACAAACCTGGTGACGTTTAACCCCCAAAGGTCTGACGCTTTGGCGTCATAAACAGTTTGAATTGACCCGGTTCATTAACGATATTGGATTGTGTTTTTATTTTTTATTTTAAGTTACCATCCCTGTCAAGATAAACTGCACAACATATTTCCGAGCAATGCCATGTTCCAAGGCTGGATTAGGCATTATTACAAAATGTGATTCTGAATGAGGCTTTTCATGGAAGTTCCAGTTTGACTCTGGATCTCTACTGAGGGCATACCAATGCATTCTCAGGGTTGGTCTATTCATGGGATTTGTTGACAATAAGAGAATATATAATATATGATATTGCCAGCCTTATACTTTGCAGAAACAGTGTCCCTGTTATTCTAGATGACCCATAACAACTGAGTGTGAACCGTTTCTCTCAGGGTCTAGTTTCAGTGACAATTGTTCACAGTGTAGACGTCCTTGTTACTCTGGTAACAGGGACGTAGTTTCTAGAAGATATGTCGGTTTGGGTTTTAAAAATGTGTTTCTCAAATGCTAATGTTAATCAAACCTTTATAACACGCATGCACATATAGAAACAAAGCTGTTAGATAAGGTGTAAAAATCTAATTTATCTCACCCTCTCTGTCACCACACAGACACAAACACCACCTTTTTTCACAAACAAACAAACATTGCACAATTCAATGGTCACGCTGGCCATTTGTCACAGGTCTCTTTAATGGGGAAACTTGAGCCCCCGGGGGTCGATGTCAAACTGTAAGACTTCCGCTTCTCTTCTTTCACACACTTATGAGAATATGATACGACTGGAGCAGCACTGGCCCTCTTCCCTGCCTCTGCTCAGCACTCCATCCATGTGGATGAGTGAGCAGAAATACAGAGAGATGGTGAGTGAGTGAGTGAGTGAGTGAGTGAGTGAGTGAGTGAGTGAGGGAAGTGTGTGTGTGTGTGTGTGCACACGCAATTTAAGATAAAGAGATGGAAAAAGAGTTCGTGGGTGCAGCAGAGAGCAGAGAAGGAGAAGTGTGGGGAGCCCGCGGGGGGGTTGCAGTTTTTTGGGGGATTTTTTGGGGAGACATGATTTAAAGTGAAAAAGATAGAAGTGTTTGAGATGAGAAGATGAGTTTAAAAGAGTGAAGGAGGGAGTGGAGGAAAGTCAGGAGGAAAAAGAAAACAGCTGGCTTAGAGGAATGCAGCGAAGAAGCAGAAAAACCCCCCTCATGTGAAGACGAACCTGCATAATTCATGTTCTGCTCCTTTTAGAAACAGCAGCTTCATCAGGACAGGGGCCGCTTGACTGTAGCAATGCAGTGTGTGTGCGTGTGTGTGTGTGAGAGAGTGTGTGAGAGAGAGAGAGAGAGAAAGTGTGTGTTGCAATATATTCTGCTTGTAGTGGCATGTTTGTTAGTTGTGTGCTTTCTCAGTGGTTGTACTTTTCACCGTCCTGGTGTACAACGTGTCAAAGGACACAGATGTTCACGTGCGTGTGTGTGTGTGTGTGTGTGTTTAACTGGAAGTGGAGCTGGGCGCCTTCACCTTGCTCTGCTCTTCACCCTCACTCTCCCTGACTGCACTCTACAAGGCCATTAGAGCTCCCCGAGGCCCGCGGAGGCTGCTCGTCTCTGTGTCTGCTTTCATGTGTCAGTGAGTGTGCTCAAAGTGCGCGTGTGTGTGTGCATGTGTGTGTGTGTGTGTGTGCGTGTGCGCGTGTGTCAACCCCACAGAGTGCATGTCAAAGTTGAATGGTAGTATGTTTTTCCAAGCCACTATGAATGACTGAATGTGGGTGTGCAGGCCGGGCTTACTTTCATGCTCCTGCTTTCATTATCAGGCGGCGGACAAAGACTTTTTTCTTTTCTGTTCCTGTGTGAGAAGCATTAATGCCCAGGTGTGTGTGTGTGTGAGCGAGCGTGAAAGCATACAGTACAAACCCCTGCTACTCCAGCAGCAGCTGCAGCCTGTGCGTACAGTGCGTGCCGCTGAAAACAAGCCTCGGTTGTTAGCGAGCGGAACTCAGCATGCAGCGCTGGTCTGATCAAAAGATTCCCGGGTCTCTGAAATACACAACTCAGGCTTTACCACTGTTGACTGCGAGATTAGCATGCCGAGAACAAACATCACCATACAAATAGACGGATAAAAAAGAAAAAAAAAAGAAAACATTTTTTAAGAAGAGTCGGCACTCCCACCCACTCTCCTCACAACCAATATGTTAAAATGTGACAATGTTGTTACAGCTCTGCACAGAGAGACAAAAGGAGGGAAAGAGAGACATCTTTCCTGCTGGAAAGAGCAATGCATTAGTCACAGTAGTCATCTCAGATATATACAACAAATATCATCACAGGGAATCTTTGGCAAATCTTTCAAGTTTTATAAACTGATTATTGTAGCATACTAATCTGCACAAGACCCGATAATACACACACAGTGAAATGTGTTTGTGCTGCATAAACTGCACTGTAAATTAAATCCTTGTAGGATTGTAGGATCCAGTGTTTTTTGGAGCGTGATGCATATTAGGGAGTAATTTATTGGACTCTCTTGTGAGAAGAAGAGTGATGCCAGAGAGTTTTTTTGCCTTTGTTTTTAGCACTTAGTGAGGGATTCATGGGTTTCTGTTTCAAACAATTTAAGTTCACATGCTTGTACTGTATGCACATTGAAAGAGTTATTGGTTGACGTAGTCATTCCTCCACAATGATGACTCCACCATATCGGCTGTGAGAAGAACCTCCTAAACGATGGAGGACAAAATCCACAGTCGTCGCACTGTGCAAAAACGCATTCTAAAATTCAGCTGAAGCTACGATGAGGCTTCAACAGTCTGAATAATCAAATCAAATAGGTAAGTTATTAATTTTAGTGCAAAATGACTCTGTGCAGCGGTGATCTGCAGCGGAGGGATAATAACACAAAAAGGGGAATTTCATTCAAAGTCTTTTGAAACTTTGGAAGATCTTCCCTTGGTTTGATTGACGAGTGAAGCCTTACGTATACAGACCTTTTCAGACATATTTTCCATTGGAATTGTATCATGATGTTCTTTAAGTTTGATCCCCACATATAAACAACTGCTACCACCCCACTGCCTAGCAAGAAACTCCAATCAAATATTAGTGTGAAATTACATTTTCTTTCAAAACGCTGCCTGTCGGCATAACCATGTGCTAAAGCTTACCCTGGGGCTTTAAATATGTACTTTGAAGGTTGTTTGGGTTTTAATGTTATTCAACAGAGTGACTTGATGAGTGTTTGTCGGATCCCTTCCTATTACTTTGGATTATGGCGCGTCCAAATGCTCTCATTAGAGTGGACCTTTGAGTTCTGATCTAAACATGGATTATAGGATATTTACCTCTGTTGGCCTCTAACCTGTGTAACATCCGCACCTGCTTTCATGCCGGAATGGGATCAGTGGAGGTCATGGGAGAACACAGGGAGGCCCTCCTCTCACTGAGTAGGCAATGCCCATAAAAATCAACTTAAATCCGCCACTAAACAAGCAGCTTTTTGATTCTCACTAATTATGAAATGGTTAAACATTCTGTGCGTGTTTCTCTCTGCTGCTCTTGAGTTGCGACGCCCTACAGCCGCAGTCTTCCGACCGGCCCTCAGATGAGGCTCGTCAATTAGAGCACAGGCCGAAGCGAGGCATGTTAATTCGCGGTAAAATATTCCTCCTCCGGCGCTAATTAGGTGCTAGCTGTGGTCGAGGAGCGCCGTTCGCCGAGCGAGAGCAGTCTGTTGCTGCGTAGCAGTCCCCCGGTATCGTTTGGCTGACCAAAGCAGCCGCGATAACAAGGAATTATTTTAATTAACCGGTGCCGCCTTCTGCAGCTAATGAGCCTAGTTAAAAAGAACCCGGCATCTTGCTGCAGCATGCATGTTCCCGGCTCCAGAACCGCGGATCGTATACCCAAAAAACAAAATGTGCGGATAAATAAATTACAAGGTGAATAAATAAGAAGAGTACATGCATTGATAAACAAGTAGCCTCCTTTGAATACGACGAGCACATCGGTCACACTGGCTCTGATGCCTACAAGGCATCAGAGTCTCAGGGGGGGGGGGTAAAACAGGGCTGGTGTGAATGAGTGTGAGCGAATAGTGAAAGAGGTATAGGGATGATGACCATGACATGCATGGAGGGACACTGTGCCGAACAGGGACAATAGCCTTTCACTCCTGGAATCTTTTAGTCCACCGCCAGAACACAGGATGATGAATTTCCTGTGTGAATGTGGGAGAAGGACACTTCCCCCCCCCCCCGTCTCTTTTCTCTCCTTCCGACTGAGTCAGAGTGAGAAAAGAGGAGGCTTTGAAACTCTGCCCAGTCTCCTGCACAGAGCAGCAGAGGAGGGAGGAAAAAACAACGAGTTGACCCCGGTCTCGGTTATTACTCTTCAGTTGTGTAACGGCGACATTTGCCCCAGTCTGAAGCACATTCATCTCCCCCCTCTGAAACCACCTGGATCCTCAGAACTGCTGGCTTTGGATGTCCCACCTTCACCTTCAAAAAATATCTCAGTCGCACGCAGGTGACCCTGGTTATACAGTATTAGCGGGATGTACTGCATATATAGATAGAGGGGGGGGGGGGGTAGTGTAGTACAGTAGGCTACACGCCGGCAGGAGCAGAGATCTGCAGTGTCGCACTGTGACAGCGTGTTTTAGTGTCTATGTATGCACTCAGTGAGGTGACAGCACAAGTGCAAAGCGGCGTCTCTTTGTAATTCCACGTCTGGGGGATGAGGCCTTCTGCTGACACGGGAGACCAGGCATGTGTCACGCCGACGGAGTAATCACCATCAGAACCCGAGCGTGGTGAACTACACCGTTAAGTGAAGAGCTCTGAGACAACCTGCACCACGCTCATGTCCTCTCACACTGCTCACTGCAGATGCCCCGGACTGTGGCGCGCTGCTGCAAGTGTGCAAGCTGCTCTCATTACCTTTACGTGGGAGCTGAACTTTAAATTAGTCAGCATGTCACATTCATTAGCCCGCTTGAATTTACCTCTTTTGGAGCCCCGCTAATGTGCGATACCATACTTCATCTGCACATCACATATCTTACCATCATACTTAGCCTCTCATCAAAAACCAAGCGATGCCGGCGGCGGCGGCAGCCGTCAAGGTCATCTGATGAGGGCTGGAGGTGTATGTGATGTGAATTCGCTCACCGGATTGATTCCTCCTGTACGTCCTAATGATCAAACCCTGGCAGATTGAGAGGATAGTCAGGCCCCTTCACGAGAGTGTGGAGGATACTGATGTACAGGGAAATGAGATACTGTAGGTACATACACTGTTACAGTAGAGAGGGCTAAATGAGAGACCGTTTCATGGTTTCGACTTCAGATCATGTTCGCAGTGAGAGAGGAAGAACCCAGCTCGTCTTATTAGTATGAATTTGACAAGCTTGCAGTGGAATGTCTACTGCATCGCACAGCGTTCTGTTTTATTTAAGAGGCTATATGTGTTACGCAAGCACTTTCAGTATTAAAGGTATCATGAGGAATTCTTTGGTGGAGTTTGTGTGACGTCATGGTCCCACTTTTGCACTTTTGCATGATATTGTCCAATTTGAATCCGTACCACATATTATGGTGTTCTCAGCATTTTTTTTATTTTCTTTTGATCATGACCATTAAGCTACTGTATAGCAGTTATGTATACATATAAGCACTATGATACCTCTTTGCAAAAAAAAAAAAGAAAAGGGTGGGGTATTCCTGTGGGGTGGTCTGTCATGTGAAGTTTGTTCCTTTTATGTTTATGTAAGATCGGCAAAAAAATAAGGCATTCCTAGATATTTAAAACGATATGATGAGAGAAAAAAAGGTGGGAAAACAAATGCTTCCGTACAACTATTACTGTCTTTAATATTTCTACAGCCACACCCCCAATGCAACTGAGGTGAATGTAGTTTTATTTGCAGTACTCCGAGCACCACGAACTCAGCTTATCTCTTTCCAGACAAAGTGTCCTTGTTACTGGTACAAGTAACTACACAAGTAACTGCAATCAACCTTTAAATTACAAGATTAGTCGGATTTTCTCATCCAGTTTCAATCCAAACATTTTTGTTCTCCTGACACCCAAGATTAGTGTCACCAATTCAATATCTGACCGAATGTGAAATATGGACACAATCTCCCCTTCTGTTCTTGAGTTATGGCGTTGAATAATGGAGAGGTGTGGTTGAAGAACGTAATAATGTCGCGGTGAAGTTGACCTTTGACCTTTTGGATATAAAATGTCACCACTTAATTTTATCGTATTAGATATTTGTGTGAAATTTGATCATAATTGGCTTATGAATTCTTGAGTTAAGGCTGAAACATTTTTGGCACAGTGACAGTGGCAGTTTGTGTCAGATATAATGCAGTTCGCATTCAGAGAATGGGACGGACGGACGGACAACCTGAAAACATAAAGCCTTCGACGCAGAAGCATACAAAACAACCAACAACATTCTCCAAACATAAAAAATGGGGGTGACGAGATGGAGGTCTGTGGTATTTCTTAGGTCGCACCCCCCATAAATCAGACTTGGTAGCCAGAAACTCATTTTGGATTTAAACACGTCTTTGCTGGCTATGATTGAGCAAGTGGACGCGTATGTGTGACAGTACAACACGGCACTAATGAGATCCCAGACCAGCACCAAGCGACGCTGGAATTAGTGCCTTTCACACTGCCACCCCCTCCTCCCCCGCCTCCCCCCCATCCACCCAACAGCCCCCTAATTCTCCCTTTCGCACTTCGACTGGCTTTATTAAAACCTGGACATGAGGCAGAGTTGAAAAATGAGCTGAACTCAATCTCGGCTTTGGATGGACGCGGCCCGGGTGTACTGTGCTCTGGAGGAACGGGGGGATATGACCTATGAAATTCAGCCTCGTCTTTGAATACAACACAGCCCTTGTTACACACATGTAGCGTTAGAGTGTGGGCTGCGCACATACACACATTTGCACCCATGCAATCCTACGCAACACACATGCACGAGCCAAGCCTCCGAGCAATTATGTGAACAGTATTTCATGAAAGGGATGGAAAAGGACAGGGTGCTGCTTAATGACAAAGTCTTCGCTTGAGCAGCTCGGAGCGCTCCGATTCACCAGATTACAACAGAGTTAAACAACGCACAAAATAACGGAGGTAAGACATAGATACATTTTGAATAAGGTAAATCAACACAATCTCTCAGTGTCTGCAGCCAACTCCCACAGTGGGCTTACCAGATGCCAGCGCTTAGAGAAGTAAAGCAAACACTGTGCTGCGTCGTATCAAAGGGCTCCTGCTGCCTCTGAACGGTTTTAATGAGGAATTAGCAGTAAAAGACAAACAAACAAATTCAGATTTTACTCTCGTATTGCAGATCTCCGCCGCGATCCTCTCCCCCCCCCCCGCCCATCAAAGACCCGAGCACATCTGAGTGATGGGAGATTTCTTCATCAGCTGTGAAATCTTATTGGCTCGTTGCAGCTTTCGCTTTTTTCGGGGTTCACCTTGATTTCTTTTTCTGCTTTTTGAAAGTGGTTACAATACTTTTAGTGTTTGAGCGACCAAGCTTATTAGTCGTGGCTCACAGAACAGCAGGGAGTACGTGTTCCTCGTCATTAAGGTGCTTTGCTGGGTCATTAGCAGTGGAACAGGACTGCAGCACAAGGGGGTACGATGCATAAAGAGAAACACACACACACACCGAATAAGCGTGGGTGGGTCAACACTGACTTCTACCCATGGCCTCGCTCTACAGATGATTAAAGCCAGTGGTGACAGAGAGAAACATGTGTGTGTGTGTGTGTGTGTGTGTGTGTGTACAAACGCAGGAAAAAACACATACGAGTGAGCGCACACACACAAAGATGAAGATAGAATCTGCACAGCGGTGCCCCAACACACAGGCGAATAAACAGCTTTTGATCAGCTTTCAGGAGAAAGCTGGTCATAAAAAAAGAAGAAAGAAAAAAAAAAAAGGCAGCAACAGTGGCAGAACATGTTGTGCTGCTCAGTAATACGGAAAGATCATTGCCATACAACACAGAGTTCAACTTTAGACAACAGATTAACATTTTAAATCGAAATGTGAAGCTAATCTGCTGGCTGCTTTTTCCCCCCTTTGCCCTCTCCCTGTTTCTCTCGCTCTCTCATTAGTCAGGCACATTAGCTTTCCTGCAACTCTTAGAGCCAAAGAAAGGAAAAGAGAGAGCCTGCGGCAAAGTGACCTTCTGGGGATGGAGGGAGACCAGGGGAATTCTCTGATACCACTGATCTCCACCAAGTTCAGGCTCGGCTCAGACAAAACTCTGATCTGATGCAGCCATCGGTGATTGACAAGGGGGACGGAGTGAATTTTAAGCACCGTTTCTGTGCAAGGGAGATCATTTGACTACAGACTGACACGTCTGCTGATGGCTGTTGGCAAATGAACCATTGAAGAAATGTCACGAGGAGAGATCTGAGGTGAAGAAAGATCTTCCGTTTGATTAAAGCGAGAGGCTGCAACCCGGGAGAGGGTTGCTCGAAAACTCTGCGTCTAGTTCCCCGTAGAATTAACCTGATAAATGAGCTTGTGGAAGTCTTGTGTGCAAAATGATGATATTTACAGACCTCGAAGACTCCACTGTTTGAGAAGTAGCCGGGGCAGCATAATTAAAGGTTGCTGTTATTTTTTTTGTCTTTCTTCATTCTAACCACTGCAGCTATATCAAATTATGTGGCCATAGCTCCAAGCGACATTTGAGAGACCTCCAGTGCCCGAGTATCACCGCTAGACCCTGTCACTGTCAGCGCTTCTGCACAGAGGTCTGCTCAGCATGACACACAACCTGCAGTTCACCAATTTTGTTTGTGCAGTCTCACACATCTGCGCACCAAAAACAAATAGAGACGGGTGGATGGATGAATAGAAGTCTAAGAAAAGATAAAGCAATATAAGAAGTTGTAACACTTCTTTATTTATTACAACCAGATATGATATAGCCAGTATTTTCCCCTGCACATATGGTATTTTTTTGTTTAAAACCTTAGTCATAGCACCATCAACATTATAAAGTAAAGCAGAACAGAGCTACAGTAGTACTATAGGAGTTAAGGTACAAATATGTTGACTCCTATAAATTAAAGGAAATTCCTTGTCTGGACATACAATACATAATGATTTATGTTTAAAACATTTTGTCTATCTGTAGTAAGACTAAACTACATGCAGGTAAACGCCACAGTACAAGCTTCCACAATCTATTTTTTTGCAAGCCCAGGTATCAGATGCTACCAAAGCCTCACTGGCCTTGCAAGACGAAAAGGCCAAAGCGGAGGGTCGGAGGGCTGCTGCAGGCAGCCCAGAGGATTAGAAGCGGAATGAATGGGAGGAGGACATCAATTATAAGTGAACAAGTGCCTTGTGGTTCAAACAATCCCGACGATATTCAATTAAAAAAATGAATCAATGTAGATACAAAAATATGGAAGAAAATAACTGCAGTAGAAGTGAATGTCAGAAATAAAATATATAAGTGTGCACAATAGGAGTGATTATGGAAGTAATGTAAAACCATATTTAACAAATAGCATCCAAGCAACCTGCAGAATAAAAAAAGTGCATTGTGGGTGTCCTGGCTAAATGCTAGAATACTTCCTTGCCAGCAGTCGTAGATGAAGCCGGTCTAATGGGTGAGAGGGGAGTGTAGTGTGCAGGCTTTACAGTCATCTGTGCTGTATAATGATCCGGTCTACACTGCTCACGGTCTGGACAAACCAGATTGTGATGTAAACTGGACAGTTTAAGGTTAAATCCAAATTATTTGACGCAGTTTTACTGGCAAAAATGTCATTGTCAGTGAATAGGAAGGTGTTCGCAAAGGTGCATGTGCCAATGCGAACTTTAAGTCAGGATGAGGAAATGCAGTTATGAAAAAGAAGCATCAATATCAAGAGACCTCAGGTTAAAGGAAGGTTGAAATATACCAACATTTCCCTTTAAATACCGGTTTTACAGGAATACTTGGGCTAAAAGGAGAACTTTAGTCCGTAAACAACAGAAGTATTTGAGCTAACTGATCTAAAAAAGATACATACATGACTTTAGCAATGATTCTCAATGAGTGATAGTCATTCAGACATAAGATTTCAGAAGTTTTGTGCTTGGATGACACGTCTTTCAACACAGTCGGGTCCATTTGGATGGTCTAGTGGCTCCCTTCGCCTCAACTTAAACTTTCATATTCCCCATTTTCAGAAAACTCTCCCGGTCGGCTTAAAAGGGAAAAATAAAAACAAGCTGCCAGTCAGCACCAACATCGGCGCTGAATAACATGCTATTGTACCCCTCTCCCCCCCAACTAGCTCCCCCTGCTTCTTACTCCAGCTCTTTTTTTTAACTCGGTATGAGGCATCCCTACAGGATTTCTGTGTTTTCATCTCGGCTTGTTTTGTTTGTTTCAAACTCTCATTCCTTAAAACACACTGCCAGACTCTACAAGACAAGCCAAGGATTCAGGCACTGTGATCTGAAGTCTGCTGGTTGGGTCCAAGGACAAGTGGCGCGCACACACAGAGCCGGAACAAAGTCGACCATAGATCTGAATGACGGTGCATTTAAGGTGACACGACGGTTCCGTTCCAGCACAACTCGGCCAGCAGTGGGGGTCATGTTGGGAAAGATGGTGCAGACTCAGGTCCAATATGGTGCTTTATAGGCAGAGATTCAGCTTGAATACACACCGTTTGTACATAGACCTCGGCGTGCGTGTGTATTTGTATATATGTGTGAAGGAGAAGGGGGGAGAGGCGGATGGGTGGCGGGGCGCAGGAGTGTGTGCTTGATGTCTTTATTCTGTCGTCTCACTGGGGGGGAATAAAGCAGGTGCTTACACGGCTCAGCACTTCTCTACGACTGTGCCAGCGCCGGGAGCAACCACACATCCAGTGTTAATCACCATGTTCGCTGCCATTCAACTCACAAGCAAGCCTGTGCGCGCACACACACACACACACACACACACACACACAATGAAAAACACAGACACACTTGGGGCACCCTAAATGCCTGGAGGGAAATGGGGGGCTAATCCGACAGTGATCTAGTGACTCTGGAGAGAAACCCTGTGCACAGAGGAATATCACCGGCTTACTGAGAGAGAGAGGGGAGGGGGGGAGGTGCGCGTGTGTTCCTGTCTTAGACTGCAACTGGGGACAATTTTTTTGACTTGAGACCAGTTGAATGGGGACAGATTTCCTCATTAAGAACAAAAAAAAGGTGTGAAGTTAATTAACTTTCACTGCAGTTAAAATGTATCCTTATTGGGGTTATGTTATGGGTACGATCAGAGTAAATATATATTAATTAATGAGACTAAGAGTTAACCACCACACTAGCGGCTCTGTGTTGAACTTGGGCACAGCGGTGGTTTTAGCTAAACGCTAACATGCTCACAGTGACAGTGTTAACATGCTGATGTTCAGCAGGTAAAGTCCATTGAATATTTGTTGAGATATTTCAGTCTGCACCAAAGTGGTGGACGGATCAACTACTCAAACGATTACATTTTCAGTTCTATTAAATGTAAAGGGGCTTTATTGGCAAGGGAAACAAACGTTAACATTGCCAAAGCAAGTGTGATATAAACAAAAAAGAATGTACGTACAACAAGTAAAGATCTACTAGAATACAAGATTTCATCCTCAGGTTTCAGCCTCCTGCAAGTTACCTAGGATGGCAGCCATGCAATAACACATATTTCAACACTCCTTCATAAAAGCATCTCTGTGTGAGATGTGTGAGTCTGTACATGCTCATTACTTTGCTGGTGTGGGTGTGTTTCTGTACGCCCCCCCCACCCCTCCCACACTCACATGCTTACACACAAACAAAACTGTAATAACAGGAGGTGGAAGGAAAGGGGAAAAAAACAGACAAAAAAGAAATAGACAAAGATTATAGAGATTTACCAGATACAGAAAGATTAAGAAGGTTGGCAAGAGAGTGAAAGGGATGGCAAGAAAGATGAAGCAGAATAGATGGAGAGCGTTGAAGCAAGCAAACAGTTTGGACTCTCCTGGGAAGGATCTGTTCATCCCACACATATCGAGGGATGAAGGAGAACAAATGTTCCCGGGCCCACAAGTCGCATAACAAAGACCGGACCGTGCCACAGCTCCATCAGATTCCTCTGAGCTTCTATTGTTAGAGCACAATCCCCACAAGACGGCGCGAGAACGAGCGAGGAAACGCAGCTCAACCTTTAGAAAATATCTCTGGATGGACGCTGGGACACTCAGCGAGATCTGACTGAAATTTGCAGGAAGGAGACATTTTAACTTATTTGTTCTAGTAAGCCAATGAGCCAGCATGAAGGGCCTTGAAACTGTCCAAACTCAATGGAATGCAAGGTAATAAAGTAATAAAGTAGTTATTACAGCAGTGTGCTGTTAAAACTACTTGCTCGGGAATAGTAATCCATCACAGGAAACATGTTCAAACACAAAATCTGACTGATTTTTTTAGAAATTTGCATTACAGTTCTGACAACACAAAAGCACACAGATGCCAAGCAGAGACTGTTTTCTACAGAATTTAGTGCGCACACCGTTCAGCAGACTTACATGATCTTTTTCTTTTACTTTAGTCACTGTATGCACACACAAGTAAAGGCAGCAGGAAGACAACAGGTAGCACGCGTCAGGATTCCAGGCCGCGTGGACGAGGCAACAGGAGCACTAATTGGCGATGAGGAGCAGCTGGGGAGGCAGGCGGCGGATCACAGCTCATTAGGGACGAGTCACAGGTGTGAAGGACAGGGGAGCACACCGAGGGCATCTGGTGGACAGGTGAGGAATGGCCGAGACAGAGAAGTCGAGAGAGGACAGAGCAGCTGTGACCATGACAATCATATGGAGGCCACTCATTCAACACAGAGTTCTGGCTACTCTTTGTCAGACCAAATCAAACATAAAAGGACTGAATCATTTCAGCTTAATCAAGATGTTGTTGCTGTAGGACAGGGGTCTTCAATTCAAATTCCAAAAGGTCCAGATTGAGAAAATCTCATGTAGAAATACATGAATAAATGTTCTTCTCATTTCAAGTAAAATAATGGCTGGATTAAAGAATAACTGATACAACAGAAAGCTTTTGAAAAATGTGCATCTTAAAATAAAGTAATTCATTGAAAAATGAATTTCACTGAATTGTCCTGCAGCTTTAAATTCAGTTCATTCAGATGTGAAGTGATGTCAATCAAAAATCAATATTATATTTTTCTCATCTTCTAACAATAGCAATTAGTGTGCAGGGACTTTATCTGTGGTTATTAAACCACTTGTTTCAGCTCTATTCTCTCTGTTAACATCATTGGACAGTGAACTAATGTTAGGATTCTGATCATGTTGGGCTCTTAGGTTTATTTTCCGTGAATTAATTTCAGATGCGAGTGGGTACGTTTGCTCAAAAGAGTTGTGCTTAGTCTTGTAGTATCGCTTCACATTACCGCTTTGAATAATCATTGAGGTCTCTGAACATGTGAGACACGTGGTTTTAAACTGACCATGGGAAGAATTAACGTATAAGAGTCTATTCTTGGTTAAAGACTCTGGTCTCGCTGACCACTTTTCTCTATTTGGAGAACGTCGTGTGAAATAACTACTGTGACTCACGCAATTGTCGTAGTCTTCCTTCTCTTTCCTCGTCTCTCCCCCCTGTGTGTGTGTGTGTGTGAACATCTCACTCGAGTCAGGAAACATGTCAGAATACCCATATTTGATTGGCTGAGCTGCATCACGTGATGTGATTTACAACGCATTGGTCGGCGTGTTTCTTGCACCGCTGAACAAGTGCCGTAAAGGCTGAAAAAGGTGCGCCGGTTAAAATAGAAGCGCTCCGTCCAAAATAAAATCGGTTTTAGGTCCTGGGTCCGGATACAACGGCGTCTGGGTCCGGATCCGGACCGCGGTCCGCCTATTAGTGACCCCTGCTGTAGAACAAGCAATAGCTGTACCCAAATAATGTATTCTTCAAAAAAACAACTGTACACAAAAGCCTCACAGGGGTCACCAAACGATAAAAAAAAGATGAGTTGTCAGCTTCTTTTTCATTTCAAGAACAGACAGAATATTAATACTCACATACAGAAACTGGCACACTGGATGAATAATAACCAACCTAACCTTGCTGAGAATTAAAGGTTCAAACATGCTCCTAACCTTCAAAAGCGGGTAAAAATCCTGTGAACTTGAGCACCGAGCCACCGAAGCGACACACAACAATGAAGTGGTTATGAACATGTGAATTGCCATCTCCCTTGACGACCAAAAACTATGCCATTACATTTTTTTTCTGGGTGGGAGGTCATCAGGAGTGCAGAAAAGAAGAGCACAGCTGTCCCCCTCCTGTTGGATCAGACATGTCAGACAGGGCATAGAGGAATAGAGACATTTTTTAGAAAGCAGAGATAACTGACAAACTAGAATTATCGCCTTGCGGTTGTATGTCCCCATCAACCAACCCATCAAGCTGCAGTTTACCCCCATGTCTGTCCAAAATGTCATCACTTCATAAATTCTTCCTATTAGAATTTCTGTGGGATTTTTTTTATAATTAGCTCATGAATTCTTGAGTTACGGCCCAAAAACGTATTTTGTGAGCTTGACCTTTGAAAACCAAAATCTAGTCAGTCAGATGTAATGAAATTCCCTCCAGACGTTCCTGACATATTGTGTTCACAAGAGAATGCGGCGAACGGACGGACAATTTGAAAACATATTGGCTCCGGACACAGTTGTCGCCGAGGCATAGAAAGTTGGAAAATAACTTTAGAAAAAGAGGATTTAACCAAATTCTACGTGGATTTTTTTCCGGGTTCTCTGGTTCCCTGAAGACATGTGGTTATCTTAACCCAAACGACGATCTTTTCCTAAACCTAACTAGGTGTTTTGTGTTGCCTAAACCTAACTGAGTTTCCTGTGAATACAGAAGTTTATTTTGAAAAGACCGTGTGCATGAAATTAGCAGAAATGTGTTGCTAGCTTTCGTAGAAAGTAAAATGCACTAAAAATGAGGAACTTTTCAGAGGATATCATACCAACCGTTGTATGAGGATACAATGAATTACCTGTAGGTTTGAATTTGAGAGTGAATGGTTGTCTGTCTCTATGTGTCAGCCCTTTGATTGTCTGGAGATATGTCCAGATTGTACTCCCTTCTTCAACTTGGATCGGAACCAAGTTACGATGCCAAAAGTACCACGGTGCCGGCCGCGCTAGTCAATTTTCTTGGGAAGCGTAGTTTTTTCTGCTCTCAGAGAAAATTTTACGGGAAAGAGAACAATGTGTTCACACGCTCTTTACAGCACATGATGGGAAACAGATGTTCCCCAGCTGTTTTTGCTTAAAATGAAATCTCGTCAAAGGGAACAATAGCAAGGGGTTGGACCTTTTGAAAAGTTTACTGGAAGCGTATTAAGGGGTTGGACCTTTTGAAAAGTTTACTGGAAGCATGTTAACAGAATATTGAACTGGGAAACGTAGGCCCTTGGAAACGTAGGAACCTGGGAACATAGATATGCTCCCTTTTTAAGCATATCATAGGAATTATATAATATTCCATACATTAGAAGATAAATATATAAGAAAAAAACGTTTTCTTTTCCTTTAATGCTGTCTCCAGTATACAGTTTTCTTAAAAATAAAAAGCATCCAGCAGTCATAAGGGGAACTGGACTTCATGTACTTCTGCAGTGCTTCAAAATTCAGCTGTATTGGTTGCTGCTTGGGAGCCAGGCAGGCACTTAAAACGTGTTTAAACTGAATAATTTAGACATCCAAAAATATACAATAAGGTACAGTAAGTTCATTCAAAAGAAAAAGGACATGGGAATGTGATGGGTTATAGGAAGACAGTGAGAATGAGACAAGATTCCCACCTCACCGTTCTGTAGATTCACTCTGTGCTTTTAGGTCTCACAACAAACCTATTGATCGTGTTTACATTAATGGGTACGTGAGGAGCTGCAGAGGAGAGGCCCGCCCTGCCTTTGCTGCAGTCCTGGGATCACTCAGACAGAGGAGGGCTAATCTCTTGGACAGACCTCCACCCACTACCTGCTTCATTCCCACCCTGCGTGGACAGGGGAGGTACTCCTCCTAACACCCACCATCTTTGCCCCATCACCCCGATTCTGCATGCGGTGGGAAAATGCTCCAATACTGGAACAAAATAAGCCTCCGACTGATCGACGTATGCAGAGTGTACTTATATAGAAACAGCACAGAAAAGGTAAGACATTAAAAGTGAAGATACTGTATGTATGCTGTGTGAAGGAAGGAAGGAAACAAACACACACGCACACACACACACTGACAAGCCATGACCACAGCAGACAGAGTTAAAAAGCATGAAAGAAACCATCCAGTTGTGGTGAAGAAGAAAAAAATAATGAGAATCATTGTTCTTTGTCTGGGTCTAATAAGGGAGATATCAGAGAGTGGCAGAAGAAAAGCTTTTAAATCCTGCAAACCTTTGGTCTGCACTGAAGTCATACATGGAAGCCCAGGAGTGTGCGGTCACTGGGTGCTGCGCGTAATGGTAATTAGCAGAAGTTCCACTACAGACAGTCACTGGTTGCACTGGGTCCTGATGAGCTGCTGTTGATGTTCACAGGGACGTTTAAAGGCTTTTTGATGCAAGAGGGGAAAGAAAAGGCACAAGGCCACGAAACCCTGCATGGTCAGGCTTGGTGTTCGGCGGCATTCGTGTCTAAAATCAGAGGGAAAGTTGTAGTATTCCCTTTTGATGTATAATACACATGTTTTAACCTTTTCATACCTAGCCTCATTTTTAGGCTTCTGCTCGAAAATACTATACCCATACTCAAAGGGGCCTTACTCTCTAACTACATGGTCTATTTGAATAATTTCAATGGAGTAATAACACTAAGAAGGGGTTGCTCGTATGAATTGTGTAAATATTGTGTATATGTTACTGGTTAAGAGGAAAGGAAGATGGCACACAGCTCAAATTGAAAAGTGTCAAGTTCGCCTGAAGACAAAGCACTTTTTGACATCATTTCTTTGAAATAATGGCAGCTGACACTTCTAACACCTCTCCCAAATCATAGCACAACATGTCAGCAGTGCACTCTCTGCAAAGTTTGACTTTGATAAAGTGAAGCAGAACAAAATTAGAGGTTTTAGTACAGAGAGTTTAGGCGAGGTTTCCAAAATGTGCATTTGGGCACCATGTGTGCCATGTGTGCCATGTGTGCCATTTGAATTTTCTCATGTACCAAACTACATATTTCACTTGTATATTACTAATGGTGTTCAATACATCCTAATACAGCAGTTTTGGGCTTTTTTTTTTTTTTTTTTTTAATTTTATTTTGAAAATTCAACCAGACATAAAAAAACGATAATGTGATTTGTGTTGCTGGTGTCTGTTTGCTCATATCTCAGTGATAGTATGACTTAGAGAGATGTTACAGATATGTCCCTCATCTGTGTGCTGTTGGCATGCTTACTGCAATCTCGGTTTCTTTGTTAGCATCGAGCTTCGATTGCTAGGTCCGGATATGTGGGTGTGCACACTCCTGGCGAAATATGAATATGGTACTGTAGTAATTATAATAGGCTTTGAGTGAGTTGTGTTTGGAGCATGTACAAATGGCATCAATAGTCTTTTAACCGAGGTTCTGAAGTTTCACGTAGTATGCAACATCATTTTTTTTTTTTTTTTTTTTTTTTTTTTAAATTATTTTTATCAAACCATATAGGAGCTTCCCTTAAGGGACCCTTAAGGGACCCTCTCGGTAGGAAAAGGAGTATAAATACTATTTTCACCAATTAGAGCTCAATGGTTTAAATGGGCTTGTATTAAGGAATAGTGGCATTAACTTAAATACATCTAAAGTCAATTAGTTTAGAAAAAGATGTTACATTTTTTTTAAAGCAGTTACTTTAAGCTTTAAGTGCTTACATTAAAACTGTAATTGATGTATAGTTTTTAAACATTTAGGAAATGTTATGCACACGGTTTTGTTGAACACTATTTAATTTTGGTCAAGCAAATAAAGTTCCTTGAATTTGTTTCCTAACATTTGTTCGTGTTGTGTTTTGTGCATTCATGACGATAATGATGTGCATGGATACTATTACAGGGCATAATGCAAAAAACACGCGCACGCACACAGAGAGAAATATAATCTAATCTAATATAAATAGATTCCTCCAATTTCATACCCATTTCCCCTGTATCCCCCAAGTTGACCCATGAACTGGTGGATGTAGAGCTTCCAAAGACACAAGCCTCATTACCCAGGCTCCTCTCTGGCAGAGCGGGGTCTTATTTACCCCCGAGGAAGGACAGAAATAAACAAAGTCCACCGCTGATCGAGTGATGGAAACAAAACACCGCTGCAGTGAAAGGTCAGAGTGGCCGTCTTCTTGTTCAGTGCCCACTGGCTTTCAATCATAAAAAACTTAGAGTGATGCACATTTGTGATATTGTCTCAGTAATGAAAGAAAAGTCACAGCTTGATACGTGTCAATTATTTCATGCTGAACTTATCAGTCTGAGATTGGTATTACTGACAGGTTATAGACAGTCTGCCATCAACGGGCAGAGTTTGGCAAAATGTAGACCTTCGAACATTTCCAGCTATGAATATGTGCCACGTACTACATCATTAGAGGATAATAGATTAGACAGCAAACATTTTAGAAGTCATGAAGTCTCAAATTCAAAGTGTATGAAACAGATTTTGTGAGAATGTTCGACAGCAGACATTTCAGCAAAAGCTAACTAAAGTTTACGTTTAAAGGGCAACTTTTGGATTTTTCAACCTGGACCCTATTTCCCCATGTTATTGTGTCTGTTCCTTCATCTGCCTTTTTTAAAACGTGACATCATGAGACCTCCAGGAGCTGCTGTCACTGTACAATGTCACTGCCTCCAGCCGGTGAAATGGATAGGCACTATATGTAGATAGATGAATGAACGGCGTCCACAGGTTACGGAGAGGGGTCAGCGTGGCGGAAGAACCTCTGGGTGGGACGAGGGCGAGGTTGTATGAGCAAATCAATGAGATGAAAAGCTGGTATTGATCCTGCTGGATTTACCCCCCCCCACCCCCACCCCCACCCCCACCCCCGCCCCAAATGTCAACACGGAGCATCAGTCTGAAGAAGAGACTGTGCCCTGTTTGCCCCGATAAATCTCATCCTGTCCTCTACATTTAATGAAAGATATAATGGTGTGAGTAGGCTGAGCGACTGTTAGCAGACCATTCTGGTAAATAGACTGTAAATCTTTTATCCTCTTCTAGACCCGACTTTAATTTGCTGCTTAGCCTGAGTTATAAATCTGAAATGGCATATATAAGTGGTCGTGCTGGCACATGGCAAATGATGTGTTCATCTTTGGTTACACGATCATCAGATTCAATATTTCCTAGGCAGTGTTGAATAGAGACTACTGTTAGAGCAAAAGCACTTAATTTCATGCTGATGTAATGATTGCTACAACGAATCGATAAACACCACCATAAAAAGGAACGAGTCAATGAAAGTTGAAAGTGTTAAATAAGGATTTCTCAACCCTCTCTCGTCTGAAATCCCGATTTGAGATCTCCCATGACCTAGCCAGCATATCAAAAGAAAGGAGTCATTAAAGCAGCATTCATTTCGTTTGTCAAAGTCAACTTAGTGCTCATGGGAAATACTAACTTCTGAAAACAGTCTCATCTCGTCTATTGTGGCACTAGAGATGCTAAAAAAACAACCTATGATGTGGTTAATCATGATTCCATACGAGGCCAACAGTCAAGATATATTGGCCTCTACCACATAGACCATCTTTTTTTTTTGCATCGTCTACTAACTTTTCCATTTTAATTTGACAATTTACCTTTCTACTGAAGTGTCAGAGAGTAGAGACATACTGCATACTATGTCTGAGCTTGAGTGTGTTCACACAGGAAAAAGTATGCTCAAAGGAGTCAGAATGTAACCAAGAAAATAAATAAATGGAGTGATGTTTTGTTAATTTATTAGCAAATGCAGGAGCAGCTCACAGCTGGAAACCAAATCAAACAAATTGTGGATTGTAGCAAAATCACTCCAGGAACACAACAAAAGGAAGAATAAAACAATTAAAGGGTACACTAACTGCAAAACAACTGTGATAGAACATAGGGGATTTGATATTGTAAAACAAAACTTGTATATAAATAATATATAATAATAAATAATTTCGCACCTCCACCATGTTCACACACACACACACACCTTCACCGTATCACTGCACAATTTCAGCCTCATATCACCAGATCCCTTCAGGAAACTCCACATCAGTACACAAACATGACAACAAACAGTAAAATCCATTTCGATAAATCGTCTCCTCAGCAGTACAACCGTCCACATATGTAAACCAGACCCGAGTGAGTCTGTGATCAATGAGCTCACTCATTCACTCAACACATGAATGAGTGAGCGAGCAGTGTGTCCGTCTGAGTGACCGCACAGTCATGTCATACGACCAGAGCAACTTAGCATCTGGTGACGTGGATAGATGAGTGAGTGAAGAGGAATGAGGAAGTGGATGACTTATTGATCGATCCATTGAGTAAGAGGGTGAGCGATGAGGCCGGGTTTGTTACCGTAACCTTCAGTGGCGACAGACACTTTGCGTGTTGAGGAGCGGAGAGAAGTGTGCGTGTCTTAGAAAGAGGGAGGGAGAGAGAGGGGGGGGGGGGGGGGGGGGGGAGAAAGGCACCTCCAGAGGTTTGCATCGATCACTGGATCATACGGGGACACTGAGGAGGTTCAGTCGTGGCGCGGACCGACAAGCAGAAAAGAAGCCGCGACACACAAACACTGCACAGCACTGCACACACACACACACACACACACACACACACACACACACACACACACACACACACACACACACACACACACACACACACACAAACACAAATGTGTACACTCATGGATTCACCTTCCACACCCCGGCAACGCTGCATACACACACAAAAAAAAAATAGATATAAACAATGCTCTTTTGTGTCCTCAAACTCTCTCTCTCCTCTCTCTCTCTCTCTCTCTCCTCTCTCTCTCATCTCTCTCTCTCTCTCTCTCTCTCTCTCTTCTCTCTCTCCTCTCTCTCTCTCTCTCTCTCTCTCTCTCTCTCTCTCTCTCTCCTCTCACTCTCTCTCTCTCTCTTCCTCTCTCTCTCTCTCTCTCTCTCTCTCTCTCTCTCTCTCTCTCATCTCTCTCTCTACTCTCTCTCTCTCTCTCTCTCTCTCTCTCTCTCTCTCTCTCTCTCTCTCCTCTCTCTCCTCCTCTCTCTCTCTCCTCTCCTCTCTCTCTCTCTTCTCTCTCTCTCTCTCTCTCTCTCTCCTTCTCTCTCTCTCTCTCTCTCTCTCTCTCTCTCTCTCTCTCTCACACACTCACACACCACAGTAGATTAGTGTTTCTGCTGCTGGCCCAGTGTGGACAGGACAACCGACTGGGGCCCTCCTCAGATGCAGCTAAATCTCAGAGTCGACGGCTTGGTCATCCCTTCTTATAAAGTGACTGCTATGCGATGTAGAAGGATGAGCACTCAGGTGTTACTACAGCTCATTACAGCTCACTTCTTTTGGATACTTAACCACTGCATCCGCTTTCAACCAATCCGGCTTCTCAGGACAAAGAATTCCTAGAGAGGTCAGCCTAAAGCTCTATTAACGTAGCAGCAGAAGGGGTTGAGACAACAAACAAAAGGTAAACTCAGAAATATAAAGGTATAAAAAACTGATTGTGGTGTTAATATATTTTGGGTTGAGTTGGTAAAAGGGTTGGATGTGGTTTGTGGGAATGAGGTGAAATGTGCCCTTGTGTGTTTCAGGGTCACTCCAAGGATATTTCTGGTTTCCCTTGTGGGCAAACACCTGATGTAAGTGAAAAGAGCATGACTCCCAAGGTAGGACCACTAACTAGGAGTTGCTAGGAGACCATGATTGGTGTATGTGTGCATGTTCCTGTATGTCTGTCCGTCTCTCTCTCTCTCTCTTTGTGTGTGTCTCTATTCCTTTTCTGGAGGACCTATTTGGCTGTCATATGTTCATAGTGACAGGTGTTGTGTAGTCTGGGAGGTTAACAAAAGGTTTACTGACCAAAAGGGGCGAGAAGGGGCATGAAATGTTAGATATGAAACCAATCTAAACTTTTAGAATATAAACCTAAAAAAAAACATATTAAATTGAATCTTCTCAGGAAAATGAGACATCGTTTAGGAAAACACACTAGAGAGGGATTCATCTTGAAAGAGAGCTCCATCAATTTACACTAACATTGTTTGAATAACAATGAACAGTTTAATACAAATGTATCAATTTCTTTTTCCGTATCAAAACCTGGTGCCATTACTAATGTAGTCTTGTGCCACTACATGAAGAGTGGGGATTTTTCAAACAGACACTGACTTATGTGACATCACTTGAGGCATTCTTTTTGTCAGATTATGCGTGGCTCCCTTTGTAGCCACAAACAATTTAATACACTTTTTTTTCACATATGCTGTAGTACTCCCAAAGAGCCGTACACAGGCTTTGATGTGTAAAATCCGTGGAGTTTCCCTTTAAATATATCTTCTCATGGATATCACAAGAGTCTTTAAAGACATCAGCCTGTGCGTGCAAACAGAAAAGTGTGTGTGTGTGTGTGTGTGTTTGATTACAGCCTGGCCATCTGGTCAAAGCATTTCATGATGGATAGATAAATTATTTCTGATCATGCGCAACTTGTTTTGGTGGCCTTCCCAAAGTTCCAAACTGATTTATGTGAGAGCGTGACTCCCGCACAAGTTGACTTTTGCGTCATCGTTTTCGGCAAATAGCGAGAGATAGGGGGAGGGATGAGGCTCGTCCTGAACCTTGTCCAAACTCTGCAGGCTGCCACGATGAAGGGTATATTTTTTATCAAGGTCTGCCAGCCAGGCTACTCCGACAGTTCTGTCCGCTGCCAAAACACAAGCACGGAGAGAGTGAGAGTGAAACAGAGTGAGAGTCTAGAGAAAGATGGAGAGTGACACAAAAAAAGAAGAAAAAAAAAACAAGCAAACTAGTCCCGTCATCTGATTTTTTTTTTTCCCCACTTACTGACACTTGATTTGGTGAGCCCACTCCGGGGAGCCGAATGATTCACGGAGCAGATTCCTATATCATGTTCAATAAATCACAGAAATTACATAATGTTCACATGCAGCCAAATCACAATTAAGCCCGTTTTCAAGAATGATGTCTAATTTTACACTTTGAACACAGCATGGCCGCTAACATTGTTGCAGGAAATGAATGCAGCAATGCCCTGTTGTGCTACGTAGTGTGGCGTGTACAGGAATATTAGCAGGACAGGCTGTTCTATTGTTATTGATGCTCTTGTTTAGTTAGACATAATTGAATTCCAAAACACAAAATCACTCATTCATCATGTTGAGGGTTGACATTTTCTATTAAGTTACTGATGCACATTCGAGTGGATTTAGCTAAGTTTTAAAACACATCCAAATGTAGAAAATGTGTAGTTGGCTAAACATGATCAGGATTTTTTGTGAGAAGCACAGAGGGGTTAATCACAGAGGCTGCAACAAAATGCAACCAGCTTCTCTGCCTACACGTGTAATCCTTATCCATTTGTGAACTAAATGTTGGGAGCTTAATCATGCTAAGTCACGTTTCCAGCACGGCTGACGCTCTCTGACCAGCGCCGAATCAGTGATGACCCTCTGCTTTAAAATCGCTCACACCAAGCAAGCGAGAAGAAGAAAATAAAAACAGAGTTTGTTGCACATAAGAATATCTGAAAACCTTTGAAAGCCTAATACTGAAAGTGAAATATAGGCTTTTTACTTTTTTTCTCAACCAAATTCCACGTAGTCGGTGTTTCATCTTTGACTCAGAGGCCGTTTGACAAATTCAGCAGGCCTCTATTTTTTGCAGCGTCGATTAAAGACCTGTGTTATTCTATATCAAGAGCCTGTTATAGCAGCGAATGCCGTATTTGTGATGCTCTATTGATCCCCGAGGGGGGAATTTGTCTTTCAGTCTGTGGAGAGGGGGGGGGGGGGGGGGGGGGGAGGGGGGGTCCTCTCCTCTAAAAACACCTCAGCAGTACAAAAAAGGGTTCAGGCTCATCGCAAAGATGCGAAAAGAGAGGGAAGGCCCTGCAAGGACAAACTATCGATCCTCTCCTGGGTGTACTGCCAGTGTTTTATACAGACGTCCATAATTTCCACTGAATCATACATCTCTTTCTCCCTCTGCCCCCCTCGTCTTTTGGCCTCTTCCCTCTTCCGTTGCCCTAAAATGTGACCAGAGGTGTGAATAATGTGAGCCCCGGCCATTCACCTCTGAAGTGTGAATTACACTGTCCTGGCTCACTATGAACTGATTATGCACATCTGTTCCGGCGTTTCCAAAATGAGGTGCAGGGACCTTTATAGGGTTCTTGCGGATGTTGCAGCAGGTCCCTCACATCATCAACGTCAGGCTGTAAAAGCTTGAAAGCGTCGAGCTCGTTTCACCTCGTTTGAAAGTGTGCTTTGTCGCAATCGTAACATCACCCAATAGTGATGTCACGGTGTACTGACACATCCTGGAGTACACTTCTATGTCACTACAGCATGGTGAGAAGTTAAACCACTGCAGGTCACAAAAAAACAAGATGTTCAAGAAGTGTTAAAAAAAGAAAATCAAAGTCAAAATCGAAGCACTGAGGTCATGATATTCTGATTTGTAGTATAGTCTAAAAGGTAGTATGGGTCAACCTCCAACAATGCTGGAACCTATATTTCCCATAATGCAATTCAATAGTGTCTTCCATTAGACCTTGTCTGCCTCCTCAATGCCCACTTTGTTTGATCCCAACACCTCCAGGTTCTAAAGAAGAGTTTCTGTTACAACCCTGATGACATCATCGAGGTCATTTTTTCATAATTTTGAAAATTTCCCTCCAGAGCTACAGAAAATATATCATTTGACAGATTTTACAGACTTAGTAGTACTCCTGATGAGTAAACTGAACTAAATGTGTAAAATCAGTGACGTGTCCTTTTAAAGAAACGAATATAAACAAAGCTGCTTCTCGCCATCCTGTAGTGACACAGAAGTGTACTCAAGGATGCATCAGTCCACCGTGACATCACTGCTGTAGCTGCACCCCCAAGTTGGGTACCACTGAATTACCCCACACCCTGCATTGATTTGCATGGAGAGCAACAACCGCAACACACAGCTGACGGGGATTAACGGGAGTAACGTGGCTAAAGGCCCCGCTCCATATCAGCACCACGGACAGCGCACCACTCTGCTGCAGGTTGGGACCGTTACATGTTAAATGTACCTGACCTGTGTACATTTAAACTAGGTTCAGATCCACTGATAACCATGTACAATAAACCTAACTAATATTACATGTACTGCTGGCTGAAGAAACCACAGCAAAAGTTAATATCCAGTTGATGTTATGGGGAATGTTGTAAATAATATAATAAAGTACGAAAAGGTCACATAAATATACAATCAGTACAGCTGCAGACACACTACAAGTCTCATCAGTATACATGTTTTTATTTTTTATCCAGGGACAGCTGTGAGTTCACTCTCCACATGAACAGTATGTTTATACACATCTGGACAGATTAAGCGCGAGAGTACAGTAACACCGAGCCCCATTGGTCCTTCAAGCCGAGCAGGGTGCAGAGTGCGGTGTGGACCGGTCCTGGTGGGGGACAGTTTGGAGCAGGAGCAGGAGCAAGGAGCACCACCCCAGTTCAGGCAGCAGGGCCGGAGCAGATAAAAGCTCAGATAGTGATTGAAAGTGATGGTAAAAGGATTTAGCCTGGGCATTAACAGAGAGAGAGAGAGAGAGAGAGAGAGAGAGAGAGAGAGAGAGAGAGAGAGAGGGAGAGAGAGCAAGAGAGAGAGAGAGAGGGAGGAGGGAGGAGAAGGAGGGAGGGTGATATTTTCCATAAAGCCTTTTTTCTCGCTTTCTTTCTGCCCTTGAGCATCCCGGGTAAACCCAAGCTTGTAAAGTAGGAAGAGGAGGAGGAGAGGGGGAAGAAGGGCGGGCACAAGCCTTTCCTCAAAGTCAATATTTTATACTTTTGATACTCCTTGACGCGGGATTTCACTCCTCTTTTCCCAGCCCTTTCCAGATCTAGGACACCGATCTACCGTGCGCAGCCATCCACGGTGTGATAAAAAAAAAAAAAAAAAAAGTATCCGGGAGAAGAGCAAAAACAAACAGCGAGACGGGGCAGCCAGATAACGGGAGTACGAGGACCGCGGCGTGGAACGAGTTCAGTGGATGATCGGGTGGGCATCTTTTTTTTGCCCAAAGACGGGGACGTGCATGTTCCCGGACCTCTCTCGCGGATGCATGTTAGAAGTAAGTGCTTTATCTGATTTGACAAAACATCTCGCAACACGATGCATTTTTGCCAAAGCTCTTCGAAGTCTGCACCGAGAAGAAGCTGCACTGAGTTACAACACAATATCCGAAACCACTCCGGGATAATCGGAGTGGTGAGGGGGACTTTCGGCTTCATTCGCACTATTTCATGCGTTAAAACGCATTGGTCTCGGAATGTGCAACACACATGTAGTGCGAGGGATGCTGCGCGGCGGGGGGGCACTACTGTAGAATCCGACACACCCCTACAACACTGTCAGTGCCGGGAAATAGCTTTGACGACTTCACTTGTCAGCCGAAGTAAGTCCGAGTCCACAGGGCTGTGCGGGACAGTTTGCGCGAGGACCTGGTTTCTGTCAGTGAGGGGTGACAGTCGGATTAAGATCAACGAGGGCACGCTGCAAAAAGTGTCGACCATGAATAAATATATATTTATTCATGTATTAAAATCAGTTTAAAATCGAATTATAATTTTAAAAAGTGAATAAATCCGGCAAGAACTACATCCTGTGCAGTTCGTTTAGCTTGACGTTTGTTATTAGATTAATGAGAATATGTTGGAGTAAGACAGTAGGCCAATAATCAAGAAAATCTCAAGAAAATGGCACTTGATTCAAGAAAATGAAGATGATTTGTGCGTATAACTCTCTGACCTTTTGCATATATTCTCGTAATTTAAGAAAATAGGCAATTAAATGCCTCCTTCAGATTGATATTTCTTGCAGTGCAGTTATTTTAAAAACAAACATCTGTAGCCTACCCTCTATATCCAGCATTGGAGAGCCTATACAACTCTGTGCGTAAAAACACGTGCTGCTGCCGGGTGCCACCGGTGTGCGTGCCAATGTTATCCAAACAAAGCTGCACGTTTAGCGCGTTTTCATTGACAACTTTTCATATTAAATATCGCCGACGGTTAGAGGCGGGTTTAACCAAACTTGCCCTGCTTGTAACCAACTTGCTGTGCCACACATCCACTTAAAAGTTCTCCTCATATAGTCTGAAGACGAATGTGTGTTTTTTTTAATTTCCAAGCTAAATTACCGCCCATTACTAGGCCTATAATAATTAAGGAGTTAATTATGCATCTAATTGAGAACACAACCCACCCACCCGCATGCAGCCTATATTTCAAAGACTGTTTATTCATGCAAGTGAGAAATATCATGCTGGATGCATGTCATCTCAAACTGTGCTCTGACAAAGTGTATCTTTGCATTTACAGTGAGATTAAAGATGTGCTGAATGATTGAGGATACGTTGCTCATCACACTAACTCCCTACTTCTCTCACATTTGTCCTCATTTCGCCACAGGACAATCAGAGGAGCTCGGCCAGTGCAAAACGTCCAATGGATATACATGAAGACGCAGCGTCCTCTCCGACCAGCTCCACTGTTTCCCAGCAGGACATCGCTCTCTGAGACATGGACCCTCGTGAACCTCTCTCACCCAACTCCCTGCAACACTATGGTTAAAGTGTATGCCGAGATTCATCTCTGTAACATTATCCGCCTCTCCACCCACCGCTCATCTTCACCAGGAAGTCAGGCGTCGAAACAAGACAGCGTCCCCCTCTCGGCTCTGTGGAGTCCGTCGATATCTGTGAAGAGACACTGATCGAAAGTTCCCGACACAGCGTCCTCTTGTCATTTAGGGCATCTATAAGCCCGGAGGCGAGCTGTGCCAATCTACCTGCACCTCTCCATTCACATTACAGCAGTATGGCGGTAGTGATGTCCACCACTTCCTTATGATTACCACTCCATGCACATCACCTCTCCTCTGAGCTCCGTTGCCCCCTCACCTTGTGCCGGACCCCGCTCCAAAAACAACCCCCCCAGCCTGCCATGCTCCTCCAGGCCGTGTGTCTGCTGCTGCTGCACTGCTTAGCCTCCACTCTGGGCCAGTACGAACTGTGCAAGTCCCTGGTGAGCACGGATGAGGGCTCGGTGTGGGAGCAGTACGCGTGCCAGCCGAAAACCACGTCCATGCGGGAGTACATGCGGATCAAGGTGGATCCGCCCGGAATCACTTGCGGAAACCCGCCCGAGAGGTTCTGCACTCTGGTGAGTTCACCTCGGGACTCGTACTGCACCTTTTACACCTTTATGAATAACTTCGAAATCCATATAAAATGTGTATATATATATATATGTATATATTTTTTAAGCGTAAAGAGTGTGAACAATGCAAACAGGTGCTCCACACATGCAGAACACCTTGGTTGGTCTTCATTTAAATACAGTTTACGTCACTTGTAAGATGCATAGAAGTGTAAAAAGTTGAAAACTATTATTTTGAAAATCAACAAGGTCACGGGGGTTATGCAATTAAGCTGAATAGTGACAACAGTGAAATGTAATGACAGATATTCACACAGCAGAATTCACACTGTAAGGGCTATAGGGAGCTGAAAGGGATGACATAAGTGCAATGACTTGGCAGGACTCGACCTCCCTTAGAGAGGTCCGGAGGTGTTGTTTACATTAGTATGGACTTGGCAGCCTGGGATCCGGTTTGATTAGAGGACCTCACATTTCCTCTGGTAAAATGCATATAGCGGGACCTTTTTAGTTCCAAGGACACTGAAGGGTGAGCTGCGGGAAAACTCGTTAAAATGTCTGCTACAGCAATATTTAACACACTTTAGCCTGCAGGCTAGTTCCCATCCCAGCTAATGCAAGTATAATAATTTGAAATACGGGTTATAAAATCATTGCAATACTAAGAAGACTGCAATTAAACTTCCCACCGCCTCTTCAGAAGAAAGTTTTATATTTGAGGTTTGACTCACTGTGTGTGTGTGTGTGTGTGTGTGTGTGTGTGTGTGTGTGTGTGTGTGTGTGTGTGTGTGTGTGTGTGTGTGAGACTGCAAGTTCATCCTCTTGATAATGGCCCCGCTGTCACCGACTGTCCACTCACTGAGTTGGCCAGTATTGAAGGTGCCAGACTTGTCTAAACAGCCATGAGTCAGGATCTCACAACAAGTGTTTCTGGAGAGTGTTTAAGCTCGTCTGCATCACATCATGTCATGCTGTTAATTAGGTATTTGCATCCTGTATGACTGGAGATTTGTTAGAACAGATTTAACAAACAACCCTCCGCCCCCAGTTTTCCTCCCTCCCTTCCTTCCTTCCTGCCTTGCACGGAGACTAATAACAGTACTTGGGGTCATTTGACAGGAGCAGGAAAGGATATTGCGCTCCTTGGATACCTAACGGTTAATGATTTGTTTAATGTAGAGGTAGCGGAAACCTTGTCTTGAGAAAGCCTCTCCGATGACTTTCTCCTGAGACAAGAGACGGACAGAGACAAGGGGGAGAAGGGGGGAGAAGTGAAGAGAGATGCTCGCTGCCATAACGTATTGACGTCTGCCCCCTAATGGCCCTGGCCTGGAAACTTCTATAACTATGTTTCTGAGTGAGCAATGATGAAATATTGATGGGTTCCTTAATGGGCTTCCTTACAAGGGTTGGCCAGCGTCGCTCCATTCTAAGGATCCAGAGTGCCCTGCTAGGCCGGCGAGAGAGAAACAGGGACAGAGGGCGGGACGGGAAGGAGTTTGGTCTTAGTCAGCACTTTTACTTCAGACGGGGTCGTTAACAGTGGAAAGTTGTGGTTCTTCTCAGGTCATCTGCGACTGTGGGGGATTGAACCAGGCTCCCTACTGCGCTGACTGGGGATTTAGAGAATGAAGAAGCTGTGAGATGAAAGTTTACTTAAGAAATGAGGGATGTCAGACTCAAATGCCGACATAATGAGAGAGCTGAGTAGGTTTAACACTGTCACTAGATCATTATTTGTCAAATCTTTGGCTATGTAAGGTCCTGTTGAGCAAAAAATTACTTTTCTGGCTTGTAATAATCCATATTTTTGCAATTTTTCAAATGACAATCTAAGCACTTTGGGTTAGGAATCACTGCATATCACTTGGGGACACTTTAATCAAGGTTATTACATCTGCTCCATCTTTCTTTCGGACACACTGATGGAGTATTAGTTAAGGGTTATTAGTATACAGATCATTTCTTTACATGCAAGCAGCATTTTTTTTTCCTCTTCCAATTGCCCCCCGGATTTGGCAGCTTTACAGAAAAGCCGGTTTCTTATCTAATTGGTGTACATTTACATTCACTCATTCAGCAATCAGTCAAGGGAATGTCGGGGCACTGAAAAAAAAATAAATTACACTGCATCACCCAATGCGCAGAGCTGCTCATCCTTAATAAGACTTGAGACATACTGCGGAGGATGCTAAATAATATTTCCCCCTGCTCCCATCACCCTATGAGTGCTACAGTATGCTCCAAAAAAACTATGGGAAAATTCACTTTTGGAGGGTTTTGATGTTGAGGCACTCTGTCGCTTTCTCTGCTTGTATAGGTTTACAGTAGTTTTTGGTCCCTCCATCTCCACAGGGATGCATTTTTTTCCCACTCTATTTATCTCTCTTGTTCCCTGGGAATGCAGCATCCTTCCTCCTCAGCCAAAAAGGCCAGCATGTTGGCTTCTTCCAACATGACGGGCTTCCAGCACTTTGACAAAGATGCTACTGTCACTAGTGCCGTGTTAGGAGCTTCAGTAGTTTCTTTGTAGTTCCCCTGTATGATAGCTCGAGTCTTAGCTTGCGGTTGAGGATGATGGAGTAAGGAGGCATGAGGGGGGGGGGGGGGTGAGGCGGTGTGTTGGAGAGGGGGATAGTTAATGATGAGGGAGAGGTGAGGAAGATCCAAGCTAAGCAGAAAGATGAAATCAGACCACAGTTCCACACAGTAGTACACACAGTGTCGATATATAAAAACGCTGCATTCAAAAAGCTCTCGTCGTACAGTTGTTTGTTATTTCGCTTTTTGGTTTTGAACCGAAACCTTCAATCAACCACCTCCCTTGGGTCCCGAGAGCAGCCGAATGCAAATGGGACGCGTGCATTGTGTACGGGAATGTACAGTGTGCCTCACGTTAGCGGGGGGGACCATCAGGGGTGTGTGAAACGTGTGCACGAGTTGGCCGACTGCGCACGGTAGTATGTCTAAGAAAGACAAAAAAAACAACAACACACACACACCTTCCTGTTCCACAACACATTTGCCCGTTTTAGAAGGTATAAATCTGCCAGCTCTAAAAATAGACATGAGAAGAGAAAGAAGCTGCGCAGCAGCGGAAGGGGAGCATGCAGGAAGGGGAGGAAGATGGCAGCTGGTAGCGTGGATCAGTGCTTCCCAGACTGGGCCTATGGCCATACCTCATACTCCCTGCCCAGTGTAGCCCTGCCAGGCCCGGCTGGCCTGCCCTGCCCAGCAGTGGGCCATTGAGGCCACGTGAACGGGCCACCCACACCCAGCAATGGGCCATCCCTGATGCACCTCCCTGGGGTTAAAGCCAGCCCAGGTGGCCAGTGTCCTAATAATAAACCCTCGGAGGGGAATTCGGGCGCAGTATGAGCAGGTTTGACAGTGCAGGGCATAATTAACGAAGGGACCAGAGGGAAAGAAACAGACAGCTAGAGAGCGCGACAGAGAGAGTGACTGTACGAACAAGGGAGGTGGGGGAGGGTGTAGTGATGTAATGGCATGGCTTGCTTCCCCATTAGGACACAGTTGAAAGTGATCAGAGTGTGTTTAGATGTGTTGGCAAAACGGAAGGATAGTTATAAGTGAGATTTATCCCTGACTGAGGTGAGACTAAGAGGGATTGGCCGCAGGGGCTTAGACAGCCTGAGGTGAAGTTAGCAAACCGCCTTGTCTCGCCATCAGGATCTCAGGACTGATGGCTGTTTGGAGAGGAGAGGCCATAAGTATATAGACGCTACAGAGCCAGTGTTTGTGAGAAATAGACTGGCCAAAAGATTTGAGTGATAATTCAAAGGAAAATTTTTACCTGGATGTTATTATCATAGTTGTGTCCCTTATGACTATTCTTCATGATAACATTTTACTTACCACCTCCATAGACATTTGGGAAATGCAGACAAGTGCGAGTGAGCGTGAGCCTCTTAGCTTTCCAACAAAACTGAAGCAGAATCCGTCTCAAAAATACAGACAGAAAGAAGTCCCCTGGAAATGCCTGGAGACACGTATTTGAAAAGATTTCTGTCGAATTTAAATGTTTGAAGAGCTGTAGGAGACTCGCACTGTTTGCCACTCTAGTCCCCATTCCCCAAATTTTTGGGGAAAAGTGGAAATGTGGGATATATCAAGAACAACCTTAGTCGGGGCAAGGACGTATGAGTATCTAAGGAGAAACTTTCTGTGTTTACTTCCAATCAGACTCATAGGCAGCTGTTTGACATGATTTCTGTTGATTTGAAACGTTCTTTATTGCTTTATTCAAGTTAAGTTTGTGACGTTTGTGACATGTTTTGCTGTTGCGTTGTTTCCGTGTGCATTTTACTTAGTTTCGGTAATTATTTGAAACCCAACCATGATGTTTTTTTACTAAACTGTGGCTTTCACTGTACTTTTGTTGCCTATAACATAACCGTGACTGTTTCACAGTAACGACGTGGCATTAAATAACACGCAAAAAGCCCAAAATGCATAATAACGACACGTAGAAATGGCGGGCTATTAACTTGCTCGGGTTGGTTTATAGGTCTTGGGGAGTACTACTGCATAATTTGCATAAAAGTCTGATAAATTGCCTCGAGTGGTGTCACATGAGTCGGCGTCGGTTGGGTCTGAAGACTAAAGTGAGGTTACCAGACTGTAGCCCGCTTCTCACCGCTGCTTGAAGCTATCGGCTCAAGGCTGCATTACCATAAAATACATGCATCTCTGGTTTAAACATCGGTGCTCAAGTTGCATTGTGGGTAATGTAAGCGCCACGTTTCGAGTAAAAAATCATCTTGTTCTGCTGCTAAATTTTGATCCTCTTTTGAAATGACTCTCCGTCATGAGGATGCTAAATCTGAGGAGTACTCTTTAAGAAACACAAAAGGTATAATATAAAGATCTCTGTTGCACAATCCACGTCATTTCATCCTTTTCCAGCCCGTCTGCCTCCCTTTATCTACATCTCCTGCTTTGTGATTGCTTTAGATTTAATAACAGACATCAATAAAAGATAATAGCTTTTACCTGAATTCACCTCATCAGTGCACTCAAAGAAAGGAAAAAAAAGAAGCAATTCTCCTTGATATTTTGTTGTTCAGTGCACTGTATCGCCTGTAAGCATTACCTAATTCTAAGATAAGTTCCTAATATAACTCGTCCGGGTCAGACTGTGGTGATCTGTGCGGGACAAGCTTTGCTGCTGCTTTGGAGCAGCATGGTGTCCCCGCTCTGTCCTTCTCCTCTCCTCCTCTAGCACAGTCACATGCCTATGGCAAACATTTACTTTTGCTTGCACGTACACACACACACACACACACACACACACACACAGACATAAACAACACCCACCCACATAAACACATCTACACTGCCGTTAGATGTTTAACAGCAAGCGAATAATCACCATTTCAAGTAATCAAATTAAAAGGATTTGTAATTGCATACATGTACGGAACACATACACTCTCATGGACGTACACATTTTTTGAGGCAACACACACACACACAGAGACACAGACAGACACACACACACACAGACAGACACAGCATCTCTCAGGGTAACAAGAACCAGTATGATGGAAAAACCTCCAACAAAATAAAAGATTAACGTTATAAGTGAAAAAGCAATATCCCTTTCTCTTTGCCTCTGTGGCCTTTTTAATGGGAGGGTCATTTCATTCGATGTTTCTCCAAAACAAAATAAATTGTGTTCTCTGAGTGTGTCCCTACTTTTATTCCCCTTGCTAGCAATATAAGTTAGAAACTCCTATAAGTGGAGGAAGAAATAAAGAGGAGAGAGAGGGCAAGGCGCCGGCGGTGACAGAAAGTATTTTGGGGGATGGGGGACAGAAACGGTCATAAAAGCCATGGAAGAGACGAGGAAGGGCATGCAGAGCACTATTTTCTTTATGCTTTATTTCCGTGTAAAAGCACAACGGCAGCTTGTTATTACTGTATGCAATCGGAAATGTTTTATTACAGCTGTTTGTGTTCATAACTCCCTTTATAAACTGATGTGGTCAGGAGGTCAGAGAGCTCACTCACAATAAGTCCTTGTGGCCGATGCAAACTTTTGCACTTGAGGAGTTGTTAATGAGCGTTTAGAATCGCATTGTTAATCCGCACGTGAAAACAAGGAAGTCACTCATCGCCGAGGCATCGCGGCGGCTGTTGTCGTGGAGACGGGATCCCAGTGAGGATAATTGCTGGAGGGGCTTAGCAGTGCGGGCCACCTGCCGCAGCAGTTGGCCGGGATCTGTGTGTGTGTGTGTGTGTGCGTGTGTTTGTGGGTGTGTGTGCGTGTGTCCTGGCATAGATGTAGTGGGCCGGGGTAGAGTGGGATAAGGAGGACAGGGCACACAAAGGGCTTAAACATAACCTCACACGCAAGTTTCTCATGGGGGATAAAAACCTTCCAGCCCTTATTACAGTCATATCACCTCTATTGTAGCTAATCCTTATGGGAGAATCAGAGAGGTCATAAATAAAAAAAATCTATTTATATATAGCATTGATCTTTGCTCCCTGTCTAGTTCTTTGGATTTGCCTGAACACAAACACACTTTCTCCCAGAAACACACACGCTGTGACAAGCACACTTAAGCAGCCAACGTATATGCAGTTTGTGTCGTATCTGGGACAGCCTGACAGTGCGATCATTTTCAATGGGATTTGTAGGTCGAGGGTCATCCCCAGAACAACAGCCTGCTAATCCAGTCCCGTGTGTGTAAACGTGTGTCTGGACTGAGGTCAGGGGATGCACTAATGAAAGATACAAAAACAGCGAGGCCGCTACGGTACAGAGTAGCTTTCGGCTAAAGAGTAGCACGTAAAAGTACCCTTCATCTAATTCTTATTCTAAGTCTTTTTCCGGTTGCAGTTGTTTATGAGCGTTGTAGATTGTCATCCTAAATGCGTTTGCGCCGACAGTGATCTCTATCTGAGTCAGTGCAACGGAGATAATTGGGTTATCAGATAGAGGACAATGCTGCTATGTCGTTGCAGTGAGGAGAGAGATAGATCATCTGCAGGTTTCGGTGTCGGGATCCTGTACCTTCGCTGCTGTTTTTTCACACGCATTATGATCCTGTACAGTGTCTTCCGTGCTGTACAGCTTCCCTCAGCGCCGGCTCAGCGTTTGCTTATGTTTGGAGTTTTCCCACTCTGCACTGTCACCATAAATCAGATGATTTACAATCTCAGCCTCGCAGGATTGTAACTTTTGCTTTTGTTATTAGACCACTAGAGTGGCTTTGACTGACTGCTCACTTTCCCCTCGGTGCAGTCAAGACGACTTCATTCAAACGGCAGAACCGTCGGCTGCTTCTTGGCAATAGACGAGAGAAAGCGCACGTCTGAAAAGAAGCGCCGACACATGATCCGTGCTTGCACAGTCGATATTATGCAGTATTGCTTTCACGGTAGAGCTCACATCATACAGGAGAAACTGCGGTTTGAAGCGATACTTCATCCAAAAATCTTTTGAGTATTGAACAATAAGCCTTTTGTAGGCTCGAAAGGTTGCTGTAGAAAGTTAGGTGAGCTTGAATTCATGTTAGTTACGATGGACTCGAATGGAAAAGCATTAAAACAGCCATTGGAAATTATCAAATGACTTCATAATCCACTCTCCATCTGTATGCTCCATATGTCACAAACACCATCTCCTCCCAAATGAGGCTAAATACACAACTTGAATCTCAACCCTCATGTACGACTCTTTTCCACACATTTTCAATCAAGGATGAAACCACAAGCTATTCACAGCCACCTTTAAAGCCTTTAAGGGGTGACTCTACTCAAGAGATTGATTTTGGGGGAAATGTCACTAAACAGTCATTATGCAATCTAAGACTGCTTAAAGCAGATGCAGCATTACGTTGTATTAGTGTTCCATCAATTTGTGTAATCCATGTTCTCAGTGTAACTTTAGTATCTTCAGTCACAGCCATCATTTGATAAATGGCAAAGTAGGTGAGTGAATGTTATGCATCTCTCTAATCTGAGTAAGCACAAATCTGTGTTTAACATTTTCATTTTTCATTGCCAGGATTTTCGCCCACTAAGACGTGTCTGTCTGTGAATGTTCCTTGAGTTTAATGTTTTTTTATGGTTTAGAAATCTTCACACATAGTTAAAGAAAAGGCACATTAATCAAGTGTATTATCATCAGGGCCCGTATTTATCTTCAACGGCTAAATATCAAACCTGGGAATTAAGAGAAAGATAAAAAGGACTCTGTGTACTTTTAAAATAAAAGCTTAGGTCATTAAAATGCTGTTAAATTCAAGAGAGCTCCATAGGTCTTTTAAACCTCAGGAACTGAAGCAACGTGTGTCATTCAGAATTCACTTTTGTTGCATCTTAACAGTCTGCAAATGCTCTTTGTTTCCATTCATACATCTTTATTAATATTTCACAAAAATATTAGATTGTTGTTAATTGCTACTGGAGACATTAAGGATTTTACACAAATAAAAAGAACAACATCGTATATTTTTGGAGAATAATATAACTAACAATGACTAAAATGCAAGATGCAGATGTAAAGTAAATCCTTGTCTCTGATTGGCTGTTCCTGCTCTGAGTGATCAATCGTGTGATCACTCGAGGGCTGCTCCTAAAGGTTTCCATTACTCTTTGCTGTAAGGAGTGCGTCGTTTAAGAAATGTCTTATTATTCACTTTTTTTACTCCCAAGTTGTTTTGAGCATTCTTGAGTGTAATTCTTAAAAGTTTGATAAATAAGGGCTCAGTGCTCGACAAAGTCGGTGACATACCGAACTGGGTTTGTTTAATGTAGAAGCATACACTTTAATTTATTACATCTATTGAAGTAAATCTTTTTTTTTTTCTGCACCAAACTGAATTTCAAGGATGAGCCTGGTCACAGTCTTAAACAGTACAATTAGAAGCAGTAATAAAACTAAAATAAATAATAAAAGGAACAAAACAGAGAAGGAAGAGGTAGAGGTGGAAGAAAAAAGAAGGATATTTTAAGACGTACTCTGCACTCCATCAAGAGTGTTGTTAAGATTGCAGCAACATTTAGAAAGAATATTGGATTCCCAATAAATAAAAGAATAACATCAGCTATAAAATGTAACCAGTCGGTGTAGAATGAACAGGAGAGGGGGTCTGAAGCACAGTAGGGTGGAAACTTCACATCTAATTCTTAACCTAAATAAAATATAAGTATTGTATTTAGAGCAGAAAACAGTGTCAGATGTGTTCTTCGTAAATCAGTCAAACTGTGTCATAGCAATGATGGGGTTTGGATTTTTTCGAGTAATGCCACAAATGTAAAGTATATGAAATAAGCCAGTGGCTGTGTGTTATAAAGTGAATACAGTTGAACAAATAATACAAATAGTGATCCCTTCGATGCAATGAATGACTGATTGAAGCCTCATCAGTGTAATGAGTACATCCTGGGGGCAGGATGAGCCTTCCGAATGTGATGCAATCTAACCAGCGTCAGAGCAAACTACGCACCAGGAGAGATGATTGTGAAGATCTCTGGGATTTCTTTGTGTAAATATTTAACTCCTGCGGTGATGTGGATGTCAGACAACTGGCTTACAACAGTAAGATGCATCAACTTCACTGAAATGTCTGCAAACGTCTCAATATGACAAGCAGAGCAACTGTGGAGGGGAAACTTATCTGAGAGGACGGATTTGACAATTTCACAAAGTTTGGTGACAACCCTCAAAAGGTCACGGGAGGTAGACATGTTTTGGAACATGGAAATGTGTTAATCTGAATAAACTGGTAATGAAATTAGTCCTGAGATGTCCTGACAGAGAGTGAAAGACAATTCTCAGTGCAGCTAGAAAGAGGTTCTGTGTGAGGAGTGCGAAACAATCCTGAATTGACTTCTGAGTTCTGTGGAGGGGCTTAAAAGTCCTGGCATCACTAGAAGAGGAGGATCAATTCTCTGGAGTTAAAAGTGCAGCAGCACTCTGCTGTCTATGCAAAGACAGTGGAGATGCACGATCCTCTTGACCTTCACACTTCCTGTTGTGGTGTTTGCCAAGTTTACTTTTAAGCTCTCTGTCCCTCGGTGCCTTGGCGGGGAGTTAAAGGCGCTCCTCATTTAGAAACACGCCATCCTTTGTTGGAACAATATGGACGTTTTTTTGTGGGGAGTCATGGACGCAGCAGAAAAAGTACACATCTTTTGAATTAGTACTGATGTATGATAATTGCTCACATAAAAGGGGAAGATCTATACTGGAAGACTGGGAGGAGAAATTGTAATACAAATACAATTTTGCGGCAAGACCTTTTGTTTTCTCACAAATTAAGAGTTTTAGCTGCAATTACATTCAGACAAAGTTTGTTTGAAGTTGGATTACCAAATGGGCAAAGCAAGCAACTCCCCCATGGACCGCAAAGGCCCCATGTTCACTTTGTGCTAATTATTTCGGAGTTTTTTGATTAATTGTAATTATTTTTGGGGTGCCAAAAAGTTGGAATCCAACCTGCGGCCCTTTGCTTCACGTCGTCCCTTCTCTCTCCCCCTTTACTGACTATCGCTATCACTATCCAATAAAAGGCATAAAATGCAATTATTTGGTCGGGGAATATGCACCATCAAAGGACATTATAAACTGAAATAATGGCATTAAAACTTTTATTATGTCAGTTCATATTATTTTTACTAAAATTACCACTAACTAACAACGAGCAAAATTGGGGACGGTTAATATTCCGGCATTGTAGTACTGGTTTCTGGAGTTTCTGGAGCAAAATGTAATTAAACTGCCCCGTGTAGTCTTCTGTGTTCACCGTACCTGATGGGTACTTAAAAGCAACAGGACACACACACAATGCTCAAAGAGTAGGGGGAACTGAGAGTTTCGGCCCAAAGCTTTGTCCAAGGGCCTCTTAATAATTTAATCTGTCCCTGAGTCTGTGATGGCCTCTGAGAAATAGACCAATACATCATATAACAACACTACAAACCCTGACTGATGTATTCCTGCTCTGTCATCGTCTCTTTTAGGAGAACCCATACCTGTGCAGTGATGAGTGTGATGCCGCCAACCCGGACTTGGCCCACCCTCCTCAGCTGATGCAGGACAAAGAACGCAACAGCCTACTCACCTACTGGCAGACAGTCACATGGAGACGGCACCCAGAGCCCCTGATGGCCAACATCTCAATGTCCTGGAACAAGAGTCTGGAGCTCTCAGACGACATCCAGATCACCTTCGAGTACGGCCGCCCGACTATCATGGTGCTGGATAAGTCCATGGACCACGGACGCTCATGGCAGCCCTACCAGTTCTACGCCGACGACTGCATGGACTCCTTCAACATGCCGCCCAAACGCGTGAGCGACCTCTCGCCCGCCAACATCACGCGGGTCATCTGCACCGAGCAGTACTCGCGCTGGGTCGGCTCCAAGAACGACAAGAATGTGAAATTCGATGTGCGGGCGCGCTTTTCTGTGTTTGCAGGACAGCGGCTGCAGAACATGGACAGCCTGTTCACTCGCATGGAAAGTATGAAGGGATTGAGGGACTTCTTCACCTTCACCAACCTGAGGTTGAGGCTTCTCAGGCCCGCCCTCGGAGGCACCTATGTCCAGAGAGACAACCTGCTTAAGTACTTCTATGCCATCTCCAACATCGAGGTACCGGCCAGGTGAGGGTCAATGCTGTCTTGATGCATTTGTGTTTATCTATTACCAAGAAAGTACAAAATGAAGAAACGAGAGCTATATTATTAACTGAAAAAGGTGATTATGATGTGTGAAAATATAGCTGCATTCTCGCATCACCCACTCAAGAGTTGACAATCGTAAGAGAAACACGGTCAAACCAAAACATCCAGATCATCTGATCCTAGATCAGATGCTTTTTTTCCCTGTCACATCGCAGCGCTACGTTCAGCCACACATTCCGACTTGCCTCGAATTGATCTCACACAATCCGACACAGATTGCGACCGAAATCCTATTAGACCCATCTCGCGCAGTGCGACATGATATAAATGTACTCAAAGTGTCAGGAAAATAAAACGTTGCCCACCTTGAGGCTTATTCTGGTCCACAAGTTAAAGTGATTTCACAGGGACTATTTCTTCAGCAGGAAGTAGATTCAATGAAAACTATTTACAGTTTTCAGGTGTCAATTTCCAGAGCTTTGAGAGCCACTAACAGGATTTCTGCTGCTACAATGGAAGTGCATGGCTCCTCTAGTGCAGCAGCAGAAGTCTCAGCTGGATATCTGAAAACAGATAAGTGAAACCATCTGCATGGCTACAGTTGGTACTGTACCAGTAAGTGCATGTCGAAAGTATGTTTTTTTATAGATTGGGTGGACTGACCACTTGAATATAATCCCTAAAACAATAATACCAGTTCAAAATGCAAAGCATTACTCATGTGTTTCTGCTGAAACGACACCAGCCAATACTAATCAATAACAAAAGATAGCGGATCTCACGACCTGCATGTTGTTTAATGTCTTTTCTCACATTTAAACATGACGTACAAAAGGAAAACCACCTGGTGATGAACAAACCGTTCGCTCCGACACTCATGCGAACACACTCGCACACAGCCTCTCTGATCCGAGGGCGTTGAAAGCGACCCCATCTCTCTCTCAACATGAATCCTGGTCTGCCTGTCACCGGCCCGAGAGGACAATGATTAATGACAGAAACATATGGCCTCGGTGGTCTAACGTAAACCGCTATCCACATTCTGCCAGTGGAGCCCGGGAACCCTTACATTGCAACTTTGTGACAGTGAAGGATGCTCGGGGCCGTCACGCGCCTGCTTAGCATCAACAAGCCATCTCTCCTACCTTTAAGAATTATCATTCCAATCAATACGGGAAGCTGACATTTGAATGGTATTTAACATCCGTGTTGGGATGGCCTGGAACAGAAGGAAGGAGGTGTGAATGTGTGTGTGTGTGTGTGTGTGTGTGTGTGTGTGTGTGTGTGTGTGTGTGTGTGTGTGTGTGTGTGTGTGTGTGTGTGTGTGTGTGTGTGTGTGTGTGTGTGTGTGTGTGTGTGTGTGTGTGTGTGTGTGTGTGTGTGTGTGTGTGTGTGTGTGTGTGTGTGTGAGAAGAGGGAAAGTGAAAATGAGTGACTTTTTTGAGGGGCGTTGGCTTATGTGGGCGTCTTGTTGTGTGTGGAGTCGAGGTATGGGGGTTGTTTGATGAAGTCCTGAGTGGATGCTGACACAGCGCACACACACACACACACACACACACACACACACACACACACACACACACAAACAAACAAACAAACAAACACACACACACACACATAAACAGCCCTCTAGCTCTGTGAAAAGGGCCTGCAGGTATTGATCACAGCCACTTTTCAGGCTCAGCACAGAATCAGAGAGAGAGAGAGAGGGAGAGCTCTGCCCAATACCCCGGAGGGGGAGGGGGGGGGGGGGAGTCCATCACCACGCCAGAACCTCCACCGCAACCAGCACATTCCATAATCAACCATGCCTGTATGGAAATATTTGTGCTTATTTCTTAATTTGGTAGTCCACAAGTGCACCACATCTAAGAATTCATCATCTCCGTCTCCAATTCCCTGCTGTGCCGCTTTGCTACACTACACTGTTGAGCTCCCAAAAAATGTCGCTTCACATTTATACTTCCAGAAAACTTTCTTGATTCCTCTCCTCACCCAGAGAGCAGGGCTAATGGCTGGTGGCAGCTGGAGATAGTGTCAGTATGTGCTGGATCTGGTAACAGAGGACCCAAATTTAGCCCTGTGGAGATGACTGAGGCCAGTCCGTCTTCCGCCCTGGCCACCCACACCTCCCGTAACATAATCACTAATCAATAAGTTATTCTGGGCAGCCAGCAGGAGTATTAGGTGATAGTGGTGGGGGGTCTTCAACAGTACAGTACAATCAAGAGTGTCTGATGCTTACGGCTGGGAAATTGATTTTGGGGAGCGAGACGATTAGTCAATGTTCCCTGGACAAAAGGCTAAGCTATTTCATCTCATCTCATCTGGCCTTAGTAACATATTGGGATTTCCAATGCTTAAAATTTGAATAATGAATATTCCACTCCGCTGGTGCTCCGGCGGGGACGGCACGCTGAAATGGGTTTTATATGATCAAGACCGAATGGCAGGTTACCGCAGGTCGCCCCGGTAATGAGATATGCTGGCGTTATCGATGGAGAGAGGGTTGTAGTCACTTCCTGGCCGTATTGTATGTCCGCAGGCCTCTAGCTGTGGCTCTCTTGCTGAACCCAGTTAAAAGTGATTATGATTAGTTAACTCTTCTTAATGACCTGCGTTGAGCCTGGACAGAGACAGCAAAAAGGGGGAAAAAAGCCTTTTTCTCATTCATCAACCAGTGTAAGACGTTACCTCTGTGGGACGGGTCTCTTTTATCCGACGCTGCATCGTCGCTGAGTGACTTGCTGGGCTCTAAAGAGCTGGCGCAGGTATGCGGGAAGCCAGGTGCTCAGGGCCAAATAGTGCTGCTTTATCAATAAAAACGTAACCCGATCGGCCATTAAGTGCAAACGCAGGGAAGCTTAGTTTGATAGGGAGGGAGGTTGTAAATTTAGATTTGTGGACGCGATGAAAACACTCAGCAAACTGGATCTTGAGCCAGTTGTGAGAGGGCATTTAGGGTAAAAGGGCAGCCATCGGTGGAGCAGAGAGCAGAGAAGGGCAAACAGAGGGAAAGGAGGCAAAGTCAAATGGGATAGAGTCGATAGAACCTTATTATACCATTCAGCCTCACTCACTTTGTGTTGCAAAGTTCTCCCGGGGTTGACTGTAAATGAGCTACAGTACTGACTACAGTATCACCTCTAAGCCAAGGTGTTTTGGGTTTTCAAAGCCTCTGGCTTCATGCTCATTTTACAGGCTGTATTCAACTCTTAGATGTGGCCATTTCCATATCACGGACAGATGGGCCATGGGAAAGCCATCTCCAGCAATCAAAGATAGAGTAGCAAAGCCTCAGCTCTATCATCATTTACATCAGTGAAATCCTATTCACCGGGAAGCTTCGCTCATAAGCGAAGCTCTCAAATTCCCCCTCAGTCATTGGACCTCCATCTCTCCATCCCTGTTCCCTCTGTCCCATCTGTCAGCCGCCCTGCTGGACTGTGGAGTGGGCTATAGGCCTGTCTGTAGTCTGCATTATGGATTAGCTGTGGGGTCATGGATTGGGCCCTTTTAATGAAATAAGCAGCAGGTCGTACGGTGGGTCTTTATAATGGAATAAAGGAACGGCTGTAAGCTCAGGAAGAGCCAACTAAGTGGATTAGGGCCAAGACGGGGAGAAGGAGATGGAGCGGAGTGAGGCGGAAGACAAAGTCTGCATCGTTTCTCTCTCCCGGCTGGTAATCGCTGCAGCATCAGGCCTTCTTCTCCCCGACTTCTCAGTTTGATTTGATTGGCTGACGGAGTAGGAATGACATTTAAGAGAAGCCAAGTATGCGGAGCGTCTCTTACTCCTCGACGTCAGTCGGCTGGGCAAGGAAATGTACATCACAGTACTGTTGAGGTTGATGTCACCAACAAATGATCATTTTTCAATTGGCATTCGCATTAAGACAAATAATTGTGCACACAGAATTTAAAGTGTGTTAGATCTATTAGCAATTGAGGCAATCAATATTTTTCAAATATCAATTAAAGAATGGATTTTTTGAAAATTGGCTTAAACTACTGAACAAACTATCGAGGAGGAAAGAAAATCTGTTTTCCAGCCGAGTCACAGTTGGAATAAAAATGTACCAGCGTCACAACAAAGTTGTAGGGCCAGTGTGGATTAATTTCTAAGCAAACTGAAGGGAATATATTTGATAATAGTGCCACTATTCTGCTGATTGATTGGAATTTCCATCATGTACAAGTTCTATCGGAATTTGGAACAAGATTTCATGACAATCCTTCCAAATTATTTTTGCCAATCCAACATTATTTAAAGTGATGGACCAACAGACATTGCCACCCCTAAAGCCATTAGCCTGGCTACAAATATGAATACCACCACTACTAACACTGCTACTAGCAGTACAAAGAAACAGTGATTTAGTTTTGTGGGCTTTCACACCTAATTACATCTTATAGGCCCCGTCTCGTCTAAAGGCCTTACCTTTAATCAACAACTAATTATTTTCCAGTAGTGAAAATTATCTTGAGAACAGACCTGCCAGAAAACGAGCCGTACAAACACTAATGATATTCAGGGTGATTTTTACATGGTCGTGTTGTTTCATGGCTGCTTGACTCATTTATCCGCCGCGTGTCAGTTTTTCTCCGTGTCATCCTGGCCCCCCCGCTGACAGAGCTAATGTGCTGAGAGGTTTAAGCTCTCCTTCAGACTGGCACAGGACACGTTACTGCTGCTTATAAGCATGTTGCAGAGAGCAGAGACAGTCAACGCAGTTTTTAGGACTTTTTAGGTGTTCTTATTTATCTGTTTATATCATGACAGCCAGAGCAGCAGAAGTCCTTTGTAAAATTAGCAAACTGTAGTCATGGATATTATATGTATAAAACAATGTTTCGGTCCCATTTACACCTGGTATTAACATGTGATCGTACCTGGTTATTTTATCTGGATAATGACCTCTGAAGGGCTTTTGCACACCTGGGATAAAAAAAAGTGTCTTTATCTCAACTCTGCCTGCATTGTGATCACATCCAAATATGTAAATTATTAAGGCTCAGCTGGCGGACTCGCCGACAAATATGTCTCAGGTCAAGTCAAGCAATGCAATGGCCATTCATTTTAAATCACTTTTGGCGAGGGACGACTACAGCTGCTGCTGCTGCTGCTACATTCAGCTTTTACTGGGCTTGAGGAAGAGTTGTTTATCTTGGGAATGCGTCATGAGAGAATTTTGTTTTAAGTGAATACATCACCGTGCGTCTGGGCCACAAATGCTCAACACATCTCTCATCAGATTGGCTATTTTTCGTTCCACTGCTTGTGTGTTGTGTTGCTTGCATGTTGTGCAGAATATCTAGAAATCTGATTATAATATAAGCTTGAAAACTCAGATTTTTGATTTTGAGAATATTATTTCAAAGTGACCAGAAGACGACAAGATCAGGCCACATTTACACCTGATATCTGGATACATTATGTGGATGGTGATCCACAGGCCTTGGCATTTAGACCTGAAATTAATAAAAGTTATTATCTCGATTCTGCACGTATTGGGATCGGATATGATTATGCAAATTCAGATGTGGTCTGGCCAATCCAATAGCAGTCCGATCCCAACGCGTTCTGTATGTATTTACACTTAAAATGTGTTTTTTCCATATCAAGATAGGATCTCCAGAAACAGATGTGAACAGGATGAAAGGGTGGAGCCACATCTGGATCAGGTTTATTGAGATTAATTCAAACTTAAACCGTAACCTACGAGGCAAATGTCTTGATCGTGAACCAAAAACAGTGGATCCCAACGTGCTGGCCAGGACCTCAACGGGTCGTAAAGTAAATCTGAGGGGTTACAAGATAATTAGAAGGGAAATCCATTGATTTTACACTTCGTCCTAAAATCCTGTCACTGAGTATTACAAACTGTTGTTTTGCCGTTAAGCCTTTAAACACATTAATCAGTTACTCCAGCTGGACTTCAAGGATCTTAAACACGCTCCCACCAACGCAGCCCCCTGCTCTGTTTTCAACACAGTTTGAATCCCCACTTAGAGTTGCATTGTGGGTAATGTAGGCGCCGGGTTTTGACAAGGAAGAAGACCGTGTGGAATAAAATCAGACGATATCGCTGTATAACTGTGAAGTGCAATGAGCACTCTTGTAACAAAATAGGGAAGAAGAAAAAACAAACCAGACCAGTTGATATATAAAACTAAACACTCGAACTGATCATATGCTGAAAATCAACACATAATTCAAATTGTAACAGCACAACGTACTCATTTAAAGTTTTAAATGAGAAACCTTCAGTAACCCTGATCTGTACTTTTGCACTCACGCTGCCTCCTGAAGGATGGACTAATTACACTGAATTGTGGCCTGTTGCAAAGGTTTATTGTGGTTCTGGAAGCATTAATCTCTGTGGCCTCGAGGCTTGTCCATCATCTCCACCGGAGAACAAGGAAGAACAGATGCCTCTCCTCTGCTCCCTTTATGGAGCCTCCAGTCTTTTTGTGTGCTTGGTTATCCATGTAGGGTGACTTTGACTTTGGAGACTATTTTTTTTTTTAAGTTACACCAAAAGTTTTCTTTCGTGTCCTTTACCCAGTGAAGGTGAGCGGATGGAAGGTATAAGCCTGGATCAGGGGGAGAGAGAGAGGAAGAAAAGAGGGAGGCAGATGATGGATTAACTCCTAGTTTCATGGGACTAGCTGGGGTGTGTGATTTTGTGATGAATGATGTGAGGTGTGATGCTCTGTAAATATTATTCTCCAGTTCACACAGCCACCACAGAGCAGAGTAACAGTCTCTCCCACATATTCTCCGTATTTTCCACCCTCGGTTGAAGACTTTCACCCGTCTATTCCGTTTCAAGAGAAAACCGCTTTGCACTTGAATACTGCCAGCTTCTCCCCTCATGAATGAAGTATACGCTGCATGCTTGATGTGTGTGTGTGTGTGTGTGTGTGTGTGTGTGTTCTCGCCGAAGACGGGGAACCTTCACGCGTGGTCCCTCCCACCCCGTTCAGACTCCTCCCCTCTGAGCTCCTCTTCCTCCGAGGCAGCAGAGGCTCGGAAACAGATCACTTTTTAAATCATTCATGAGCACTCCCCAGAAAAGAAAGGCATGCAGAAAGCTGAGGGACCGCAATGAGGAATGTGTCATTGTTCCTCTCATATGCCATGATTTATGACACAATGGTTGTAACTGATTTCATAATCACAGTTTATTTCCCTTCAGAAGGGAAGGAAAGTTAAAGTCAGCAATTTTGCCTGTTTTCCTTTCATTCCCCTTCTTTTGTTTCACAGATGAATGTCTCTTTCTTCATCCCCTCCCTCTTCAATAGATTTCTCTTTTCTTCCTCCACCTTCCCACCCCTCGTCTTAGTCGTCCCATAAATATCCTTTTAAATTCACAAATACAATAAAGAATTCTCCCCACTAGCGCCTGCACTGTGCCATACCCAGCATCTGGTGAAAGGGGAATCTCTTGATACCGCGAGTGTGCTTTAAAGCTGAAAGGCATGCTGGGAATTGTAAGTGGGAGAACATGAGGTAGAGGGAGGGTGTCCTTGGAAAGATGGTTTGTTCTCAGTCAGCCACATTAATTAGCATAGCATTATTACAGGCATGGTGTGTTCAAAAACACACAGGGTCTTTAAACACCACAAGCATGACGATGGGCACGGATAAATAGCTCATCAATGCGAGAGACAGAAAACAAGCCCGTGTGTTTGTCAATGAGAGACACACCAGCTCACACTGTGATCAGACAGGTTTTGATGTCAGAGACTTTTACTTTCACCACGGTGTGTTGTCCCATCCTGAGCTTTGGAGGGACGAGAGTCTGCAAGTTTTCAGTCCAGCTGAACAAGACAGCAGGTGATGGTGAACATTGTTCAGTTTGGAAAACACTTTCAAATAAGACGCAATGAGTTAGGAATAAAAGAGTTCATGAATAACTTAATAAAAGAAGTAGAGTTGTATTCGATGGTGTCACAAAGTCTTCATCGGTAGGAGGAGTTTGCTCGTTGAACTTCTCATGAATGCTGGAAGTTGAGCCTAAGCTGTTTCATCTGCTGAAGAAGACCATGCGGTTTGGTCAAAAGCTCTGTAATAAGTGAGCAAGTGGAGCTTGGGGTGAGACTGTTTCGTTAGCTACTGTTTCCAAGGTCAAGAATGAAATCATACCAGGATATTCGTAATTTCTGTGAATCTACTTGCTGAACATTTTCTCAATTAATCATGATTTACTCTTAATCAGCTGCTAAATTGCACTTAACCAATGAGTAGTCAATACTTCCTCATTATGCACATTTTAGGTATTATTTTCTGTTCGCTGAAGTGGTCCAGTATACTCAGGAAACATGCATCATTATTCATGATAATCTTAGTCTAGCTACTTTGTATACCTTATTGTATTCCTTAAATTAAGCAGCAATCTGATACTAAATATCAAATATAAAAAAGTCAATAAAGTTGGATGCAGTGTATTAGATTTAAACCTTCCACAACAGATTGTATAGTTGGCAGGAAACTAAAAGCAAAAAAAGCTGAAAGAAAATTAAATAACGTACATTTTAACTACAATTGGAAAAAGACTAGGTGAGACAGCCACTGCTTTGCGTTTGATTAACAACTGAAACGACGAGTCGATTAGTTCATTAGTTGATCAATAATTGTTGTGAAACGACAAAACAATTGCCAGATTATTAGATAATGAAAATAATCAGTTGTAGTTGCGTCTCTATTCGTCACTCGTATTCACGTCGTACACAGTAACCAAAGTTCCCCCAAACTTGACATCTGGTACAGAGTGAAGAGACAGAGATGGATACATGTAGTGTTCAGAACAGCACATTTCTGTCGTCTTTGGATAAGCTCTGCTCTTGGCCCTAAGTGGCACGAAGCACATTCACAAAAAAGCAGCGAGTCCTTCGATAACTACAAAGCAGAGGTCAATTACGAAATAATGCTGGACTTTGCTGGATCATTATGTGTTCAGTTCAGATATGAATCTAATTTCAAAACCACCACAAGTAATTCATTTATATAGAGATTATTAAGCGAAATATCATAATTGCTGAATAAGCTAAGCAGTTTCTTTTTTGCTACAGCTAGGAGCACAAGTAAACACTGTCCTCTCTGGGTTTCATGCACAAAGACCCCCAAGTTTCAGCACTAATTGTCTTGCTAACTGCACTGGTGTGTTTTGAAACTCTCCTTCCCCTCACTCTTCACCTCCTCTCCTCCTCCTCCTCTGCCCCGCGGCTCGGGCAACTCTCTCCTCTCTATGACTAATGATGTTCTCTCAGTCTCAAGGTTTTAGCGGGATAATTATATTAACCCCTGTCCTCTGGCTGATCCCAGCACAGCTCGTCTTCCCCAGGCATCCTCCCCTCCACGGTCCCACCGGAATTAGACAGTAATATACACATGGCTGTACAGGAGCGTACATTACGGGTGTGTTCTGTATTGGCTTGGGTATGTGTCTGCAGCTGTGTGTGTGTGTGTGTGTGTGTGTGTGTGCGTGTTTGGGTGACTTTTAGGATAAATAAATGAGAGGACATGCAGCTAAGAAAAAGAGCGAACGTGTGTTATTGTGTTTGTGTGGGGAAATAATTGGGTGAAGGACTGGGGATTACGGGTTTGTGTGCGTTGGTGGGCTCATTTACAACAACATGCCTTCACACATCAGAGGTTCAACAGTGTGTCTCTAAAGTTCGTGTGGCGGGCATTCCGTCTCGGAAAGAAGGCCCTGGGAGTATTCTGTTCTCCACTTCCAAAGTTTTTCTTTCTGATATACACACACACACACACACACACACACACACACACAACAGACATAAAGATCCTACAAAGATCCTTATCGCCCCTGGGGGTCCGAAGACTCTGTGGGGGGCTGCATAACAGGAAGAACCTCCCACCAAACCCCATGTTGTCCCAGAGTTTCTGTCTCATCATCACATTTTCATTCCCCCCATTGCCTCCCAACTCCCTTTACTTCTTCTTCCTCATTTATATCTTAAATAAAATGAGGATGTATAATAACACCCCCCCCACCTCCCCCCTCCAACTCGCGCCCAATTTCCTCTCTCCCCAGGTGTTACTCATAGCTGTAGTGTTCATTAAAACACATTCAGCGGCAGTAAGGACTCTGCAGGGAGGTTACGCGCTAATATGCAGCACTGTTAACACCGTGATCTCAGGGCGATCCGGGCCGGACGGGGTGAGACCGATCTCTCTTTAGTGGGAGACACCTTAAGATGCAGTGACATGGCTGCTTCAGGAAGAGCGGCGTCAGCCATTCTGCATCATTCATGCTGCATCATGCTGCATGAATATTACAATGCCGGTCGTGCAGAGTCTTAAATTACCACCCGCCAGGTGCCAAATGCCAGTAAAATATGTCTTCTGTGGATGAATTAATAAGGGTCGCCCACCACAGTGGTCAGTCAGGGTGCATGTATTCATAGGTGATAACATTCAGTATTTGTTATTTATAGGACAATAACTTTTTATTAGTGTCATGCAGAGACAAGCAGAGACAACTATAGGTGAAATTGCTGACGTGGGGCTTTTACACAGTATTTCATTTATGTCTGCATACTAAGCACAGACACATACTTCATTACTGGAATTTTTTTTTTTGCACAAGGAAGAATGAATGGCAGTCGGTTTTTTTGGACACATAATCAAACAGAAAATTTAATTTAAATAGTGGATTCTATTCAGTAGAAAAAAATGTTTTGACCAATAAATAGCAAAAAAAGTTCCCAAGGAGACTAAAAAAGCCAAGTTACCCGCTTCTTTGTGTATTTAACCAGTAAAAGAAAAGTTTGACTTTCGGCTGATATTAATATTTTGAGTGACGATCAGTAGATATGGCCACTTGATAATTTTTTTTAGTTCTCAGAGTTAGTTCTGATAGAAACATTTGAATGATTTAAGGGGTGTCCAGATCAAGAGAAGCCCTGCTAAAGAACATGCGGGTTAAGCTGGTGGGGGCTTGTTGATTCGGGCACAGACGAGACGATGACATATGATCCAGGAAGTTCAGTTTGAGTAACAGATCCATGAGATTTATCAGACACCAAAACATTGCACACTTAATAATACTCAGACAGAATTTAGAAAGTCATCATCACAGCAATCATTTGAACTTTTGTTGTGACAGTCAAAAAGTAAACAGTGGAAATATCTACCTAGTGTGTGATCTTGCAGTATTTCATTGGCCAGCGTCTTGCTGGATGATGTAACTGTGCTTTGCGGCAAGTTGAACAGGTTCAACTTTTTTTGCTGGACGACCTTGCGTTTTTTGTTTTGTTGTTGCAGTGAATGAGCGGTCTGCGTTTCTCATCCACTGCTAAATTTAGTCTGAACGTGGTCTTATACAATCTTTGCTCTGCTGTATGTCGCTTCTGATTACCACTGTCTTCATGTTTGTTTGTTTTCTGATTCTATTTTATGAACTTTCAGGGCAAGAATATTCAAAAACACAAACAAAACAATTGCACACAGGCCCGAAACTAAAAACAAAAAAGGTGGCAAAAGTAGCAAAAATGTATCCATGATATGCTCCAGTGTCCACAGCTGCTATGATTGAGATGTTCACAGTCTGGAATGATGTGTACTGCACACATTGTCACAGTCAGGGGATATGCAATGAGTATGGTTTAAAAAGATAGTACAAATAAAGTGGACACTAAAAAGAGAGGCACATAAATCAACATACACTACAGAGTCAATGTGCTTACTGATATCAATAAAGGGACCGCGAATCTGAATACATTCATATCACTGAGCCACTTCTTAAAACAAGGGTTTACTTACTGTTTAAAGTGACCAAGAAAGTTATTTACAAATTGTGTCTCATCCTACACAAAGCCTTACTGGAAACAGCCAGGGTGACACAAGCTACATATTAATTACCCCTGCAGTTTGAAAGGCCAGCAAAAACAGTACATTTTAAACAGCTGGCATGTAACCCACACCTGAGCTGTTCCAGTCCTCTCTCTCTCTCTCTCTCTCTCTCTCTCTCTCTCTCTCTCTCTCTCTCTCTCTCTCTCTCTCTCTCTCTCTCTCTCTCTCTCTCTCTCTCTCTCTCTCCATCTCTCTCTCTCTCTTCTCTCTCTCTCTCTCTCTCTCTCTCTCTCTCTCCTCTCTCTCTCTCTCTCTCTCTCTCTTCTCTCTCTCTCTCTCTCTCTCTCTCTCTCTCTCTCTCTCTCTCTCTCTCTCTCTCTCTATCTCTCTCCTCTCTCTCTCTCTCTCTCTCCTCTCTCTCTCTCTCTCTCTCTCTCTCTCTCTCTCTCTCTCTCTCTCTTCTCTCTCTCTCTCTCTCTCTCTCTCTCTCTCTACTCTATCTCTCTCTCTCATCTCTCTCTCTCTCTCTCTCTCACACACACACACACACAGCCTCTGCTGTGCTCATGAGAACGGTCCTCTGAGGGTCTGGACAGGAGAACAGGATGTGCCCAGGCTCCTTTATTTGGTTATTTGGTCCTCTGCATAAAGTCCATACTTCAGAGAGCAGGTAGCTCAAAGTGGCCCTAACTCTGCCTGCTGCTCTTTACACGACTCGAACCGACCAATCAGAGCGATGCTCTCAGGAGCGTGCGCGCACGCAATAGTCAGTTACTGTATCCTGTGTAAATAATTTACTCGTATGCTTAGTCACACACAATCTCTCTCTCTCTCTCTCTCTCTCTCTCTCTCTCTCTCTCTCTCTCTCTCTCTCTCTCCATCCATCCCTCTATCTAGTGCATCACAAACTAAAAGACTTAACTCAGAGCAAACTGTGCTAATATAATGAATCATCCCACGTACACACCAGGGAGGTCACACATCCCCGTACTCTGCATAGAAGACACACACACACACACACACAGGGTGTGGATTGCAAAGACAATCAAGGTCATTCCTGCATTTTGAATAATTTAGGAAGTATTTTTGCTGGACAATTTCACTCAGCTTCTTCCTTCAGAGGCCCAAAAACATCCAGTGACCTTTCAACATTGAACATATACAGTGAGTGCATGCATCTATGTTCTCGTGAGTGTTGTGGAGACGCCAAACACACAGTCACTTCGGGCTGCCTAAGATGCTTCAGTAGAAAGTGTTTTTCTCCCTTAGATGGCTTTTGTGGTACGCCCCACCAAAATATGTATTTCTTTTAAACCCTGAGAAACTAGAAAAAGACGAAAGGGAGGAAATGTATCTAAAACATTTGTGGTCTTTTGCAGTGGACAGCTTTCATTAGATAATGACAGATAATGAGCTTGAGTGGAATGATTTGTTGAGAATAAAACCACAAGTTCGGTTTTGAATGACGGTGACGGGTTGATAGACGTGTGAAAGAATTATTGTGGTTATAAACAGAGGCAGAGTGTAATCCCTGCTCACCACATGATTGCAGGGGAGGTCAGTTATAGATTACCTGTTTAGTCTAGAGAGAGAGAGAGAGCATGTGAGAGGAAGGATGGATTGTGGAGAGAGAGAGGGGGGGTGGAGAGGTGAGGAGGAGAGGGAACGTTTGAAGAGACTCATGCTGCTCTCCTGCTACGGGAGGTTGCACTCGAGGAAAATCGATCCTCTCCCTTCAGAGAAAGAAATTTATGAAGCTGGAACATAAACGCAGTCATGTCCAATTAGCTGCTCTGAATTTACGAGGCAAGGCGAGGGAGGAAGTGGGAGGGGACGTGGTGATAAAGACCTCAGCAGAAGCCAATAAGGCGTGCTGCTGATCAATGATCCAAGCTTCACTCAACACCCACTCCTCGCTCGGTCGCTTGCCGTTGAGCTCGGGATACGCGATGTTGGAGGGCTCGGCTTTCCTGCAGGGCCGCCTTCTACCAATCAGATTTGAATTTATGGACATACTTAAATATCACCTCCTGGCATGATTTATGTCTGATATGTTTCTTCCCTAAAAAAGTTAAATTGCCTAGTTAAAATGACATCTTAGACCTAAAACATTTGAATGTCCCCAAAGGGGCAATTTGTGGTACAGCACAGTGAACTATAAAGATAATATAGACACAATTAAAACAACACAGACAACAACAAAAGTCCATGATCACGATCTATCACTAAATAAGACCAATCCCTGTCTACTCCTTCTCCCTCAATGAAGAATACAGAATCTATGAATATGTAAATATTGTTCTTTTCTTTTCAAATTCCGGGGACACGATGTCTCCTCCTCATAGACTGTATATAAGAAGTGGAGGTACTCACCGTGACGTCACCCATTGGTTGGTGGACTACGGTTTTGGTGCCTCAAGTTTGGCATGTTGGCCGTCGCCATCTTGGTTTTTGGCCGTTGCCATCTTGGTTAACGGACAACGCCGTGGTAGCCACCTGTCAAGCCACCTTTCAATCACAAGGTGAAACTCTGCACATACATCATTCTGCACAGTGAATGTCAAACATCTGAGCGAAGGAACAATAAGCAAAACACATTTTTGAGTGGAGGGAGACTTCATGTCCTCTGTTCAACAAAAATCAGATATTATACACTTCACAAAGGTGCGGCTAAGTGTAGGGCTATTGTGTTGTATTCTCATTTCCTGTCCATTTCCCTGCTATTTCAATCATCGCCTTGCATTTGCACATGGACCTCCATGTCATGAGTCAGCCCTGGTTTGGATGTTAAGTCTCCAACAAAAGCCCCGACACTCATTGCCCATTAGGCTCTCACTCTACTGGTGACTCCAGCAGGTAGCGTAGCCGGTTGCGGTATCAGGGGAGGGAGTTGTTGCACATAGCGAGTGGGCCTTCTCAGTGACGGCTGATTGAACACAGAGTAGAAGAGGAGGGAGGTCTCCTGCTGGGTCAGAGCCGCATCGATGCGGTCTGTCATCGCAGGTTAGAGCACGTCAATGCGGACCCTCCTCCTGCTCCTCCTCCGAGTCTCACCGCTGTGGTCGGGGAGGCAGGCAGACTGTCAGCGCTCTGACACAGCTGCCCTACTCCCTGCTGAACTGACTGCTCAGCCCCCCCCCCCCCCCCCCCGCATCGTCTATACCCGCCTATTTTCTCCTCCACCTACTCCGCTCAGACACAAGTCCACAACCCAATTTACTCAATGCGCTCCACAGTGTGCACTGGTGTTACGGGCAGTAGTAGAAAAAAGAAAAGAAAGAAAAAGAAATCTAAAAGGGGAGTCAGGGCTGCATAGACAGACAGAAGGGGGAAAGGAAGACAGAGATGGGGGATGAAATGGATGAACAAAGAGGAAGAGCGTGAGCAAAGACTGGAGGACTGGAACGGTTACAGTAGATGGAATTTTGGAGCAAAAGTTTAATTAAAAACATTTGAAAAAATAGTGGGAGGAGAGTGCAAAACCGAAAATAAGAAAGCGGGAGTGATAGCAACGTCCCCGGAGAGAAATAGAGGAATAGGCATCGACTACAGTAAAGAGACAGATAAAGCCCCATTAACTGCTGCTTCCAGCTGCTTTCTCAGGCTCTGCCACCACACGACTCCCCCTTGATGTTTGTTTATCTTTCTTATTATTTATTCTCCTAATTGCTGCGTCTCTGCTGTCTAAAGCAGGCGGTCCTCGCGTCATCAAATGCACAGCGCTGACATGACTTCACAGAGAACGGACAGAGAAACACACAGATGAGTTGACAACTAATCCGTCTATTAGATAAGAAATACAGATCATACAATACACATGCACCAATTCTGTCTCCTACTGTAGCCTACGGAATGGTTTTGCCTTACATGTTTTGGAGGAAAGATAATTGCCGTCTGAATTATTTACTCTGGCAACACTTTTGATCTTTGTACCACACAGACACCACAGTGACGTGGTCTGGGGTACGTAGTCCACAACTTTGACACAACAAAGTTTGGGTTTCAAAAAACACTTTTGATAGAGAAAGATAATGGTTTTGGTTAAATATAGGAAAAACGTACACAGTTTTTGAAAAACTTAACCGAGACCACACTCTTTCTAAACTAAACACAACCATATAAATGCGTATTATGTAGCAGATCAAGTGAATAATGTGATGCAGAGCAAGAGACGTTCAGTTCAACATTTGTAGATATTTATAAAGGTATTTTCATGAAAGCAGTTGGTCATTCTGGAGATAAAAAAGCATAATCCTGCATTTCTTTTAAAACATATCCTTTTGCAAACTAGTAATATAGTGTTGTATTGTTCGGATGCTAAGCTAAAGCATTCATGGAGTAATACTATCTTCTTTATGTTGGACCATTTTAGTTGAGGGGCCATTGTTAAAAGAAATCAGCGTTGAATGTCTGTCGGAAAAGGTAAACAAACTGCAGTCTCCAGTGTTTGAGTCTGATGTTTTGTTGAGCCATCCATCCACCACGACCTCCTTCCTCTGCAGACTTTGTGGCTCTACAGTAACATCAGCCGACTTCCTCCTTTGCTCCCAACGGACAAGACTCATAATTCCAACCGCTGCTGGAGGCTTTGTCCCTTCAACGTAAATATAAGTTGTTTTTGCCCATTTGCTGAAACGAATGATTGGCTCATTTTTCTCGGGAGGACAGTCTCCAACAGACTGATAAACAGAAGTATTGACCCATAATTACACCAGCTAATTAAACCACCACCTTGTGCGTGTGGTTTCTAATGCAGACTGGAATACATTTGAATCACTTACTTCTGCTCCTAGACTCCCTTTCTCACCCAGCTTTCTCTTATTGTCCTTTGTCTTTTCCTCCCCTCACCTTCTCTAATTTCATCTCTCCTCTCTCTCTCTCTCTCTCTCTCTCTGAGTAAATAGACAGGCTTGTGATGGATCCAGCTGTCCTGTCTTAACTTCCTCCAGCTCAGAGCTGCTACTCCCACTTTGATGACTTTGCAGTGAAGGCAGACATCTTGCGCATTAACATATGATTGTGCCCATGTATTATTTGTACGTGGAGGGACCGCAGAGTGTGTGTGTGTGTGTGTGTGGGGGGGGGGGATCGGGAGAAATCCCAGTGCACGCTGTCAACCGAAAGAGAGAGAGCTAAAGAGACGCGGCACTTGAAAAGTTGGAGTGTCGTATCATTCATGCGGAAGGAGTGCAAGGCTAGAAGCACTCCTGGTCTTCCTTGGCTGTACTATGTGGCAGGAGTCACAAAAGGCAGGTCAAGGGGACGCACAAAGTTTCAACCTGCAAGACTGACAATTTTGCTTTAATGATATAATAAAATAGCAGAGGATTTAGTTAATATTAGGATCCAGACTCATCTGCTCATGCAAGCTTTAACCTCTATATGTCGACTGTCCAGATAACTGACAAGAGGGAGGACATTTCCTCTCCTAGGCTGCAGCCATTAGGCCTGCAATACACAAACTTGCACAGCAGCATATATACGTAGAAAATCACTTTGGTCTTTAGTATTGATTTTGAACTACAACTTCTAGATGCCGCACTCAGTGGCGGTTCCTCTTTTAAGATGGGACAGATGAGATTTATCACCAAAGATGCGGGAGATGAGAAGCGGTGATATGTTCGGTGCTGTCAGTCACTCAATCCAGACGTTAGTCACCGCGCCTCTGCTTCTCAGATCTGTTGGCTGTCATCGCCGCTCTCGGTTAAATGCATCACAATCACTGGAGCCAGAAACACTCGCACACACACCTGTCCCATTTCACGCACACTCGCTCGCTCTCTATTTCCTCCACGAAAAAGAGATGTTCAATTTCCCTCTCCGCTAAGTGGACAGCTCGTGTCCTTCAGAAGGCATGCAGGAAACAAGGCCTCGTCGACGGATGGATTTTCCCTGGCACGTCCTGTCAGCTCGTCCAGGTGATCAGAGAGAAACATGGGTAATTTATAGGACCGCAAGCAACAATGTGATGCGAGACGACGCACCATGATCGACTGTCTCCATTTTGTTTGCTGTGAAGTTTACTACGCGTTTTCTAAGTTTCAGTCATCGGTATCCTGTATGTAAAGTAATGTCGCCAAACCAGGATTGAGGTTGGTAGGCCGACAGGATAAACCACAACAACAACAAGAAAAAATTGATGAGAAAGCGCAGATTAGTGTGAGGAAGGAAGATTGAAGCAGTCATCCTGCCAGAATACAGGGGCCATTCTTTGAATATTTGATGCAGACGGATAGCTGTTCACTCCTGTGGAACAAACTGGATTGGAGTCCAGTCGCTCATCTGGAAAAGGCTGTAATTTAAAGTCGTAGCTGCCGAATGTCCTTAAGATCCTCATTTCCTTCCCAGCCGAGCTACAACCTCTGGATCAGCCCACCTGGGCCCTGCCCTCTGCTGCGGTCGCACTGTGCACACTTTATGTTCATGCGTGCACGCACACTCGTGCACACACACACACACACTCAGATACTTGAATTTCACAGGCAGTAATTGTAAACAACAATTTCTTCCAAAAATGGCCGGTAAAATAGATTACCAACAATCTTGGACCAACAGTGTTTTGCATTGAACTTGATTCCTCTTTGATATTTTACTCAGGTTGGGTGTAGATACAGAGAAGCTGTTGGTGAAATAAAACTACACAGAAACTGTACAAACTGCTCAAGCGAACAAACAAAATAGAAATGGGTGCTGTAGCTTTGCATGACACTTTGACACAAAAAAAAATCATCGTTTTCTTTATATAAATGTATTTACACCAATTAATCTTGATGGCGTTGAATATTTATATTTCTTAGTGTGTTTCAATCCTCATTTCGGCAACATTTTACTGGTGAATTTATAAGTGTACACTACACCCATAACAGCATCCATACGGTACGCACACACACACACACACACACACCTTACTTTTTACTCTTTGTCAGGTGTGCGGTGTAATTTACCTCGCTGCTCAGTAAACAACAAACTACTTAGAACCTTACGTACCTTAATCCTATGATCTTAATCTTGTTTAATCTTGTTTTACTTTTATAATGCAATTCACCCACAATAGATTTGTGTTCCATCTCTGCATCAGACCTTTAACACTCACTATTTGCACTTGTCTTTTTTTGTCTCCTTGGTGTAAAAATACTATAATTTCTAACACAATTAACACTTACAACCAGCGTGTGATTACAACTTTCGCTTTCTGCCTCTCTCATCTCATCTGTGTGCTCTCCTTTTTTTTTTTTTTTTTAAAAGGTGTAAGTGTAACCTCCATGCCTCCCAGTGCCTGCTGCAGGATGGGAACCTCCAGTGCCAGTGTGAACACAACACCACGGGCCAGGACTGCCAGCGCTGCAAGAAGGGCTTCAAAGCCAAGTCCTGGAAGGCTGGTTCCTACCTGCCAACACCCAATGGAACCCCCAACACCTGTACGTACCTAAAACATGCTATTCTGTTAATTACTCTTCAATCTGACACACGGTTAGATAAAAATACTCCTGACTCTTTACATTTGCCTTGGCTGTTTTTGTCAGCTTGCTCTACTGTATTATGAATGGATATGACTATTAATTGATTGAAGTTGCAACAGTTAAAAATGTTTAGAGCCTAGACTCTGCTGAAGATTTAGGATGATTTATTCTGCATTTAAAAGAAAAGTTAGATGAGAAGATTGATATTACTCTGAGGTTAGTACCATTAATACACAGGGAAACAACTAGCCTGCGTCTGTCGGGAGGTAACATTCTCTAACCAGCACCTCTAAAGCTCACAAGGAACATATTATATCTCATTATCCCTGACGTGTCAGCTGGAAACGGTCAAGCACATAACCCCGGGTAAAATGTGGATTGTCCTCTTTACACTTTGGTTTTTGTACAAATTATACAAATGAGACAAAACGTATTAATTCATGAGCTAAGCTAAACGGCTGCTCACTGTAGCTTCTTATTTACCGTACAAACATGAGGGTGATATCAATCTCTTATCTATTGGAATGAAAGCGAATAATCTTTTTCACTGAAGAGAAACGCCGCGCTTGCTAGTTGCTCCATTTACGGGTTGCAGAGCTGATGTTGCAGTCTTAAGCCCAGCTTATTTTATGTTACCTTAGTGCTCAGTTAGCGGTTATTGCTGGTAGTTTAGCCCCGCTGATGCTTATGCTAATGCTAGCTTGGTGTCCCATTAACTGATAGTGGGTCACAGATAGCTCCTGTACGGAAAACATTTGAAACATTGTCCAGCGTCTTTTAGAGAGCAAAGAATGGGAATACATTCTACTTTAGCCTCTCACAATAACAAAATATTATTGATTTAATTGTTAATTATTTTGTGTATTTTCTTTTGTTGTATTATTTTACTTACATTATTGCGAATCTGTGGCATCAAAGCAATTCATTTCAATCTTTCTAATCAGAGTTGACTGATCATACAATTATATTTTCTATTTCAAAACAAATATACATGCAGTGATTTCCAGTATACTTGATTGATGGTGTATGGGTTTTTGTCGTGAGGTCCTGAATGAAAGGCAGGATCAAGGGTACAAGTTGAGAGAAGTCGATGGAGAGACTGAGTTCTCCGAGTTGTCGTCTCCTCAATGCAGAGAGCAGATCAGAGCTGTGCAACAACGTGGGAGTGCGTGGGGGGAAATCCTCTCGGAGACTGTAGCCAGCTACAGTAGCTAGCTATGATAAAATAATAATCTAGGGCAGCCCCTCCCTAGTTTTCTCCTTTCAAACAAACACTGACACACTCGCGTGTACACAGAGAGAAACAAAGGCAGATACACACTCACATACACCTGCACACACACACACACACACACACACACACACACACACACACACACACACACACACACACACACACACACACACACACACACTGCAAAGAATGGCTCTATTGTCAGCCCTTTTTTTTGGTAAATCATGCTGTTGCATCCAGCCCAGTTCTAATGCTGACACACAACTTCAGAGCACATCACCACCCTTTCAAACTCCTAAATCCCATTTGTGGAATTTAAAAATTAAAAACTTGCTCGGGTTGAAATCGTACACAAAATGGCCATGGCTCACGAAACAGTTTGGTCTACACGGACTGCATTATGCATGCTAAGCTAACCTAACTATAAATACAATCTCGGTAAACATGCAGGAAAGGCATAACGTTTTTGATTCAAGCGTCGCAAAGTGGCAGCGCTCTCTTAAAACATACATATATGATGAGGACCTCTGAATGTGAGGATTTTGGGGGAAGAGTAACAGGGCAAATTAGGGAGGATGGGGGAGGCGGTGCAAGCCCAGTAATTACTCCGGGACTTTGAGAGGTGGTCTACAACAAACCGTTATTTTGCAGAACAGCTCTTAAGCTCTCTCTGCCACCTGAGTCTGATGAATGAGGCACAGTCAAGTCTTTAGGCAAATTGAATGCATAAATAAACAAGTTCTCATCTCCTCTCCCTCTTCTTATTCTCTTTCAGGTACAATTGCTGGTTCCCCCTCCGGTTCTAGTAAGTAATAATGCAAAGCATAGGAGGTGGAATCCCACTCTCTCTCTCTCTCTCTCCGTCTCTTCCTGCATTGTCTCTTCCCCCTTTTTTCTTGCGTTGTTTTTGAAATGTAAGTTTTAACCCCCGTACCTCGCTTTTCCTGCACGTCTCCTAAACTCTCCCTCTCTCCTGTGATGTTCAGCTGGCTCTCCGCTCAGTCACTCCTCTTTTCCTGCATCTCCTCTCGCAGTGCTGCAGCTTGGGCCCTGTGTGCTTTATTATTAATAGGCCTCTCTGTCGCCATGTCCTTTCATCACAGCACATCACACTAACCTGCACAGGAGGAATTCTTCCACAGCTCTGCTTTTCTTATTTAGACTAAAGACATTGCTGCTGCGGATGGATTGAAGAAGGGGGTGTGGGGGGGGGGGGATGGGTGTTGGATGGAGCAGCAAAAGGAACTGAGAGAGAAAAGACACACAGAGAAATGCTAGAGAAGGATGTGGGCATATAGTGTTGTAATGCAGTGTGATTCCGGGTGAGGAGCTCTGGGAGGCTGGAATAAAAGGGAATTTGATTAGGGATTCTCTCTTTGGAGAGGCTCTCAGCCTCCGAGCTGTTAGACAGAAACGATCGGCAAAGTGGCAACATCAACCCTGACAGCACTGGGCTGTTCTCCACATGGCCGGACAGTAAAAGGCTGATGCATGGATAGACTGAGCAATTGGACTGCACTGCAGAAGTCTGCTTTTAAAAGGTCTCCTCTCACAATTAGAGACAAAATAATGGGTATGATTTATCAAAGAGACAAACGATGCTTGCTTAATGGGCTGATAATGAGTTCAGTGGTTCAGTTTCAGGTTCCCACAGATTCACTTTTTGTTTGTCAATCCACGTTTTTTTTACCTGTGTTGCCGAACATTTACTGCCACTGAAGGTGAAGATGAGACAGAGGGTGAAGCTGAAACTGAAGGTGAAGTTGAAGCTGAAGGTGAAACGCAGGGTGAACCTGAAGGTGAATCAAAGAGCGGCACAACCATCTCAGAAGCTGACTGGTCCCCGGCTATTACCCATGAGCCCTTGGTAGTAGCTACTAGTTACTTTGTAGATAAACACATGCCATACTGCACACACTGCAGAAATCTCCATCTTTGTTTATTACTGAGACTTATTTTATAAAAACAAGTGAAGACATCTGCCATTGCAGAGACATCATTAGAGACCTAACATTAAAATGCTGCTTACAGGTGAATGCATCGAGAACATTTATAATCCGGTTATATGTCATTTTAAAACATTATGAAAGTGACCATTCTGGTGCTGGTGTATTTGTACAGTGCAGTATTGCTACTTTAACTTGAGTAAAGGATCTGAATACTTCTTCCGCCACTGGCCACAGCTGGTCAGATGATACAGCAGCTGTGTATTGGAGACTTACTGTTCACTTGTGACAAAGCAAATGTGTGTGCCTGTGGTTGTGCTTATAGACGCCAACAAGCAGTGCGTTTGTGTCTGTGTATATAACATACATAATTCACCCTGCAACCTACTGGAGGTCTAAAGCTGTGCATTTCCCTGGTCGTCTATATCTCTGACGTTAATGCCAGACTTGTCCCGTCTTGAGAGCGTGGGCATCAAACTGTAAGGACATTTAGACTTTATTTGTTCTGACTGACTGATTTCAAGCAGCCCAGGACGGACGTGAACAGAATCTGTCAGCCGCTTGAAAGTACAGTAAAGTGGACCTCAAAGCCCGGCTCGCCCTCGTCATGCTAAATTTAAACCTGCCATCTTGGTCGGCAGCGGACCGCTCGTGTTCCACCAGAAAAGCACTTAGGACGTGGGAGGAGCTGGGATTTCGGCACCGCTGTGATGTCGTCAGACTTTCTTGTTTTCTTTTTTTTTGTCTGAAGGAAATCCATTAGGAGCGTTTGTTGAACAGCACAGCACTTTTGTTGCTTGGCTGACATCGGTGGGGAAGTCAAAGAATTCACTGATTAGCTGTGATTTAGAAGGGACTGACAGAAGCTTTGACGTTGTGCAAACAGTTACAGGCCTTTGTAAGCTTTTTGAAGTCCGCTATGAAGGACACACATCACATGTAGACTTTTATTTTACATTTACAGTCATAATGTGATTCTCTGAACTATATTTTACTTCCATAACAGGGCTTTAGCGAACAATTATTTTCATTGTCAAACAATCACCATTGTTTTGTTTTGTTTAGTTTGAAACCAGTGAATTTTTGCCATTTTTGCCATTTTTTATTTATTTTCTGATTGATTATTAATCAAATAATCATTGCAGCTTTAACCTGTCTAAATAATTGGCATTCAAATATAAGCTGTATCTTTTTTTGACAAAACTATTAACTACATTTAAACAATAAAATCACTTTCTTCAAAATTATGAATGCACTAAATATATATAATTAATTAACATAATTTCCAATATATACAATTTTAAACTTAAATACTCATTTGCACTTCTGGGACACCAGAAAGGAAGATCATACCATTGTAGAGTATTACTGTATACTGTACTTTATCCCAGGTTTAGAGAAGTGTTTTTGGCTTGAACCTGACCCTGATGTGAGCAAAGCCTTGTTATCTGTGTGTGTGTGTGTGTGTGTGTGTGTGTGTGTGTGTGTGTGTGTGTGTGTGTGTGTGTGTGTGTGTGTGTGTGTGTGTGTGTGTGTGTGTGTGTGTGTGTGTGTGTGTGTGTGTGTGTGTGTGTGTGTGTGTGTGTGTGTGTGTGTGCGTGTGTGTGTGTGGAGTTCTGGCGGGCGTATGGTGCAGTTCAGTGAAACACATAAATCATCTTCATCCCCTCCCTCTCCTCCCGGGGATCTGAGGTCTTAGGTTCTATTCTCACAGAGCGGCCGCCATTACTGTTTGTTCATGCACACACTGATACACACACACACACACACATGCTTTATCTTATTGTGAGGCTGAAGGTCCTGTGACTTTAAAAACTAGCTCACATAACGACAAATTATCTTGAATAATAATCATCTGTAATCTCAGTTATCATCTCTGGCTCTCAACTGCATTTAAATATGCATTCAAAGCGTGTATTTCATTTTTAAATATTAATGACAGCAATACGTGTAGAGAAAACTTTACACTTTATGTTAACTATGTAGAAAAGTTTTTAAGCAGCCTGGGAGTTTATTTTCTAAATATTCCTCCACATATAAATTGGTTATATGAATCATATTTTCAGTATTATAACTTTTCCCAGGAATTTGAAAATGCAAATCCCGGCTTAGGTATGTATTGTGGATTTTACAGTTAGGTCAATAATAAGATTTTGACTGTAGTCTGTGCTGCCGGATCAAATGCATCCTTGTGCACGCCACAGCAGGACTTATGGGTTGGACAGCATGTCATAGTAGTTGCACCCTTTGTCATGTCCCTGTCCCAGTTAAATCACTGAGCATGCTCAGATGAGGATTAGCGATCTATTGGCAAGAGAGTCTGATCCACGGAGCCCGCAGCCCATTGGTCGACTGACAGATGGGCGTTTGGCGAAGGGGGAGGGGAGGTCACACAAACCAAATCCTAAAACCCGGTCATACATCTACCTATCCAGCCACCATTGCCCCGCATGACTTCATCTTCCCAGAGCTGTAGAATAGCCTCAATAAAGGACTAGCAGACACATGCGGACAGACAAGTGTATGCAAACTCACAGGCACTGGGTACGTACTGCACTCGATCAACCGCAATCCTATCTGTCCACCATCCTCATCTCACGCCCGTCTATTAAAATCCTTTCATTTTTTATAAAGATTGAACTTGCCCTTCGACTGAGAGGGATTGGATCATGTCTGGAAGATCATGTGACATATTAATAAGATCCATGCTCTCACTCCTCCTGCCACCATTAGGTGTTCTGGGAAAAAAAACGTTTAACTGGGTCCTGAATAACAACGGCTTCATTAGTGTGGAGCTAAATCAATGTCCAGCACTCCGGTAATAAATGATGAGAATGCTGAGACTGACAAGTGGCATTAAACATTATTGTTATCATTTCTCTGGCTACATTAATACAAGTGACAAATGATCTCATTATATGCAAATGCATTGTGTGGAAGACACCTAAAAATGTGTCCGAGCAGGCGAGCAGGGACTGGACATTCGCTCGCTGAAGTGTGTGTGTGTGTGTGTGTGTGTGTGTGTGTGTGTGTGTGTGTGTGTGTGTGTGTGTGTGTGTGTGTGTGTGTGTGTGTGTGTGTGTGTGTGTGTGTGTGTCGTAGGACCGTTAGTGAGCCCATCTGTACAGACAGACAGGCACATGTTACATGATGATGTAATGAATCAGCTTAGATTATTGATGCATTGCGTGAGAGAGTGATGGCGCTGTTGCATGTCTGAAACTGATGACACTAAGACCTTGGCCCTGTTTTTTTTTTTTTACCTTGTACTTTTACATGCAGAGTCCATTGCCTCCAGCGGCTCTGTTTCTGGGGTTGGAAACTCACATTTCAGCTCTTTAAACCCTCATCAGTCTGATCCAGGTGGAGGTAGGCACTTGCAAACTAGGTAGTACGAGACTAGTCACGATTGTAGTGTGATTGTACTAGAATAGAGAACTGTAAAAGTGTGATGGTTAAAAGTTATGTCAACTCCCGCTTTCATTGATGATGTAGAGCGTACAATGATGCACTTGGTCTTGTTCACATCGTCATTTTTGGGGAGAACAATTGGGGATCAGTGACCAAAAGAAATCAAATTAGAGATCAGATCCAAAGTCTTTAGTATCAATTACTATCGTACCAATAAATGGAGTAATTCTAGTGAATTTCTTGAATTAAAATGTCCATATTCTCTTTACAACATGCCATGTATTAATGGTGTAACACAGTGTTGTGTGCAGCCATAAGTCTGAACATCTAGCATCACAATTATGCTCTCTCTCTCTCACTAAGTAACCGTTGAATAAACTTGTGGCCACTGAATAATTTCAGATTCACATTAGTGGAAAATAGCATGACGATCAGTCAGGACATCAGAGCAGTTTAAACACGGCGACTTGTACCAGCAGTTTTATGCATTCATATTATGTCATCGCTAATATATTGTACCACTACAGTACTGTATTTATAGATCAGTAATTAATGAATTACTGTTGTGCAGGTGAGAGATTAACATCCTATTATCTTTCATCTCTCAGATTTAAAGATGACAAAAAACATATGCACACATCCGTACACAACACTGTAAGTGTAAAACAGAGCGATACACTTTGACAAACAGTGTGTGTTTTCATCTTACAGCTATATTAACAATAGTCACACCTTTAACGGTCACAGTGTTTCGCTAAAAAAAACAAAAAAACAACAACACAATTTCCAGCACTGATAGGGTTGTGGAACAGCTTTTGAGTTTAGCCTATCTCAGCAGTGTGAAATCACACTATCATTGTGTGTTCTCACTTCTGTGTGTTTGAACGTGCATGCTTGTGTGTGTGTGTGTGTGTGTGTGTGTGTGTGTGTGTGTGTGTGTGTGTGTGTGTGTGGGTGTGGGTGTGTGTGTGTGTGCACGTTTGAAGAGGAAAAAGGGAAAGCTAGGCTTTCTTTGGATAAACAATCTGATGCTGCATCTCTTATGCTAATGTCTTAGCCCGCTCATTCCTCATTGCATTTCCATTCTCTGTCCTCATACAACCAATGCAACAGACACGAGAGCTCCACCAGCAGAAACCAGAGTTACAGACAGCTCAGCCCCAGTAACAGACAATGTGTTACACACCAGGCATTTGTCTGAGCCTCCACTGGTGCCCATCGGAGAATTTGACGCACTTCCTGTTACGGGAGGGGTTAGCCATCCTTCTGAGGAGCGCCGGGTTTCCTTGACACCAGAGGTGTTCACACCTTCGGAGACAATCCCCGAACATTCACATCTGTCTCACCCAGTCCCAAAGGAGTCCACGCATCATTCGGTTGTTAATCATCATCTACACCACCATCCATTAACAATAGAGTCCGTCCTGTCTCATCTTCACCATCAAACAAGCCTGCACGACACTGAGGAAAAACAGTCAAGGCATAGTGAGAGAGGAGGTAAGGCACACCCATAGCTCTAGTTAACAGTAGATATAGAGTAGAGTACAGGCTGCCAGAAAATAGAATAATCTCATTTAGAATCAGGAGATCATTTTCATTTCCAGCCAACGTGATGTTTTTTTCGGTGTGGAACCTTGCTGAAATAGGCAATTTTCACGAGGTGAAAGTCCCTAACATGCTCGTATACACAAGCTTCCATAATCATTATGTTCAGCATCATATCGCATGTCAGAAACGCTTATTCAATTTAGGTAGTGGCAGTGAAATCTTGTTAACATGGATGAGTGAGTGAGTGAGTGAGTGAGTGAGCGAGCGAGCGAGTGAGAGGCCGTACGAGCACTGTCGGTGGAAGGTTTGCAAAAAGTCTGAGTTCAGTTGACATTGTCTGTGCCTCACTCAGAGGCATTGAGAGGATGGCAGAGCATCAGCCGCAGGATCAGAGTGACAGATAGATATGAAGAGGTAACAGGAGAGACAGAATCAGGACTAAGCCCAAAACATCCCCCTTGACATTAGCCTCAATTTACTGCAGTAGATGGCAAAATACTATGTCACGGAGGGGCATTAATCTATAGTGTCAAGATATAAATAAAACAATCACATGGTCTTTGAGGTCCCTTCTGTCAGTCAGTGTAGAGCAAGCGGGAACCCTGCATGAACCTGCCAGTCAGACGGTTCGGGCTGAGCTGATTGAGATGAATGCCAACAACTACTCCCAAGGCAGCATAGGCTGCTGAGAGTAAATGCATTTATGCTCACTGCTGTGCTACGTCTGCCTTTTGAAACAACCGGGACTCAGAATCCTGCTCTCCCACAAGAGAGTCTTTGTTTTTCATTCATTTTGCGTGTATGCACGTGTGTGTGTGTGCAGCTATGACAGATGTGTGAGAGAGTCGGTCCAGTGGGGCCGGAGTCGGACATGAGCGGAGGAAGGCAGGGGTTACTTTGATGAGAGGTAGTGATGGCATGATGCCAGTTGTGCGATATGGTCCAGGGTGCTGTGAGAACAGCTGCTGGCGTCCTGTCTCACTGGAGCCCCAGGGACGGGGAGGGATGAAGGGGAGAGAGTGGGCGGGAGATAGCCTGAAGGGGGACGCTCCGCAGGGGGCCAGGATGCTTGCAGGATGCCCCCCCCCCCCCCCCCCCCTCTGAAGAAGAACAACTGGAGGAGTACATCGCCTGTACAAAAGCCCCTCAAGGGGAAACACAGATGGATGCATGAAGCATTGTATTCTCTGGTGGTCTGGAGATCATTAGTCCCTAAATGACGTGCATGGTGTGGTTGCTTCATGCGATCGGTTATTTTATATTTTTGTCTTCATCGCTCATGTGAGGAGGACTTTGGTGATTTACTGAATTGTGCCTGTGTTGCAGTAAATGGAAAGGTAAAATGAAGAGAGGGCTTGATCCATAAACTAAACTAGTTCCACATGTCTATTCGTTCATTTGTAGCGCTAAAGTCTTGACGCAAAGGACCTTGGGAATAGCATAAAGCCCTCTGGGAAAGTGAAACAGAGAAAAACTTGAGCGAGACACAATTAAAAATGCAGTAAAAACGGGATGCGTGTTCTAGGTTGTCTCTCGTATTGATTTGAGATAATGTGTGAGTGCACCACAGAGAACATTAAATCTCAACATAAGGAGCTGCACCCATGAGAAGATGTTACTGTATATAGCATCCTATATTCATATCAAGTAAAGGAGCAGAAATAAGAACAAAACAGATCTTTTTTCTATTATGGAAGGAAACAAAGAAACAAGCACATATGGAGAGTTTCAGAAAATGTCATGACGTTCCGATAAAAGGAAGTGCATGTCATATCTTTCAAAACCAGAGTGAGAGTGTAGTGATGAAGGAGTTTCTCAAGCCTCTCTGACTCTCAAAGCTTTTTCCCAAGCCCAGGGCTGAGGCTCCTGATGGGGCAATCCACTATCTGACACAGAGAGAGAGAGAGAAAGAAAGAAAGAGGAAAACAAGGTCTCAAAGGAAGACAAGAAGGGAGAGAAAGGCAGACGATATCAGTAGTCTTTACCCACTGCAGTATCAGCCTCATTATACGGTTCTTATTGTGCGGGTTGCTTTGGAAAGAGCATGTAAAATACCTCATACGTTGTCTGTTCTTGTTGTCTTAATACTGATTGTGGTGTGTCAGTCTACCACAAGTCTGTGGGACACGTACAGGAGAGTCATGGCCACAAAACAACATCCTCATCCGAGCACAGGGAGGAAGGGAAGGAGGAGACAGAAAGCATAACTGAGACGACAGGTATTACTCTTTTATATGTAGTAGTGGCAACGTTCCTGTAGATTTATATACCGTAGTTTACTTTTTGGCGCAGTAAATACACTTTTATCACGAGTTAAACTTGACAGCTCACGGTGAACAACAACTGGGGCACTAAAAATTGAAAACAGCAAATTCATCTCTTCACTGACATGATAGTCTGTCACTCAACATCAGCGATAGAGCCGAATCATAATTTTGGCACCAACAGTGGTGTCATATTATCTATCTGGCTGACAGGATGAAGTAGAAATGGATACAGAATGTATTTCTTGTTCAAGGTGTGTTGCTGAGAAAAGAGCATATCAAATGTAGAACACCGGATGTTTTTGCTTGTTATGTCACTGACGATTGTTGCGTGTCAGTCCCCCTCAAGTCTGAGGACCATGTACATAAGACCCATGGCCACGAAACAACAACTTCATCTGAGCATGGGGAAGAAAGAAAAGGTGAAAGGAAAAGTATCTCTTGTGTGTGTAGCCGTAGCAATGCTATTATAGTTATATATATTGTAGTCTAACTGTAGTGATGGAAATGTGCAGTAGATGAACATAAACCATGAGTTAAATTAACAGTAAAAATATAGATTTCTGGTTGTAATTTTAATGACAATTGTGGTTTTTCAGTCTCCCACAATTCTGAAGGACATGACGCTTATGGCCACAAAACAATGACTTCATCAGTGCACGGGGAGGGAAGGAATCATGAGGAGCATAACGAAATGAATGAAGAAAAGAAAGGTACCTCTTATATATGTAGTGGAGGCAAGGTTCTCCAATATTTATATACTGTAGTTTACTTATGGTGCAGTACATATGCAGTAGATAAACCCCCCTCACAAGCTAAACTTGGCAACTCGGCCCTGAAAACAGGAAACGGCGGAAATGTATCAACATTTTTGCATGTAAACGTTAACAAAGATTGTGGTGTTTCAGTACAAGTCTGAGAAGCTTGTACATGAAACAACAACCTCGTCTGGACACTGTGAGAAGAGGGTGAATGAGGACAGAAAAGCTATCTCTTTTGTATGCAGTGGTAGGGATGCTCTAGTAGTTTTATATTTAGAAGTTATCTTTAACATATAACAACTGTGGTGTTTCAGTTTCGCACACATCTGAGGGACATGGGACCCACGGCCACGTACAAGAGGCTCACGGTCACGTACAAGAGACTCGCGGTCACGTACAAGAGACCCGCGGCCACGTACAAGAGACTCACGGCCACGTACAAGAGGCTCACGGTCACTTACAAGAGACTCACGGTCACGTACAAGAGACTCACGGCCACCTTCATGAGACCCACGGCCACGTACAAGAGACCCACGGCAACGTACAAGAGACTCGCGGCCACGTACAAGAGACTCGCAGCCACGTACAAGAGACTCACGGTCACGTACAAGAGACTCGCGGCCACGTACAAGAGACTCGCGGCCACGTACAAGAGACTCACGGTCACGTACAAGAGACTCACGGCCACGTACAAGAGACTCACGGCCACCTTCATGAGACTCGCGGCCACGTACAAGAGACTCGCGGCCACGTACAAGAGACTCACGGCAACGTACAAGAGACTCACGGCCACCTTCATGAGACCCACGGCCACGTACAAGAGACCCACGGCCACGTACAAGAGACTCACGGCCACCTTCATGAGACTCGCGGCCACGTACAAGAGACTCGCGGCCACGTACAAGAGACTCATGGCCAGGTACATGAAACTCATGGCCACGTACAAGAGACTCATGGTCAAAAAACAACAACCTTATTTGGGCACGGGGATAAAAGTGAGTAAGAGCATAAAGGTAGATCCTTTTATGTACTGTAAAGTCAACTCTAGCCACCTGAACTCGACCTGTAGTGGAGGAAAAATGCAGTAGATAATCCTTCCCCACGTTGGCAACTGACAGCAAAAAATTTAATTAGAAATAGCAGAAAAGCATCTACATTTTTGCTTGCTTGCTGGCATTTGCTTCATTCATTTATGATGATTGTGGTGTTTCAGTTCGGCACAAGTCCGAGGGACACACACATGAGGCTCATAGCCACAAAACCACAATCTCATCTGGGCTCGGAGAGAAAAAGGAGGATGAGGAAAGAAAAGCTGAAAGGAAAGGTATAGTTTTTATATGTAGCGGTGGCAATCTTCTCATAAAATACACCTCATACTTTTGCTTGTTATGTCAGTGATGATTGCGGTGTGTCAGTCCCCCACATGTCTGAGGGACACGCACATGAGACTCATGGCCACAAAACAACCACCTCATCTGGACACGGGGAAGAAAGAGAGGCGCAGGAGCATAAGGCCAGAAAAGCTGAAACAACAGGTATTTTCTAGTGATAGCAAGTATACTGTAGTTTGCTTGTAGTGATGGAAATATGCAGTAGACAAACTTTCACCACAATTAAGACTTGGCTACTTGCAGCAAAACTAGAAACAGCAAAGAATGGATCTAGATTTTTGCTTATTATTTCAATGACAATTGTCGTGTTTCAGTCTCCCACAATTCAGAGGGACACGTATATGAGACTCATGGTCGCAAAACAACCTCATCTGGACACGGTGAAGGTATGTTTTTGTATGTACTGTAGTGGTTTTAACTAACTGTAGAAAAGTGTAGAAGTGAAAATTTACAGTAGATAAACTCACACATTTTTGTCACTGGAACAACGCAAAAACAAGAATCTAAATTTGTCTCTTCAGTGACATGATAGTTATACTGCTAAATCTAAATTTGGTATCAAGAGAAATATGTTCAAAGACAGATATGGTTTATTGGTTGTTTAAGATACAAAGAAAACAGCATTTAAAATGTACCTTATGATGTGTTTTTGCTTGTTATTTCAATCGCAATTGTGGTGTTTCAGTTTCCCACACATCTGAGGGACACAGACATGAGACACATGGCGCCGTAGAGGTGACTCATGGCCACATTCAACAGACCCATGGCCACGTTCAACAGACCCATGGCCACGTTCAAGAGACTCACGGCCACGTTCAAGAGACTCACGGCCACGTTCAACAGACTCACGGCCAAGTTCAACAGACTCACGGCCAAGTTCAAGAGACTCATGGCCACGTACAAGAGACTCATTTACAAGAGACTCACGGCCACGTACAAGAGACTCATGGTCACGTACAAGAGACCCACGGCCACGTACAAGAGACTCATGGCCACGTTCAAGAGACTCATGGCCACGTACAAGAGACTCATGTTCAAGAGACTCATGGCCACGTTCAAGAGCCTCATGGCCACGTACAAGAGACTCATGTTCAAGAGACTCATGGCCACGTTCAAGAGACTCATGGCCACGTTCAAGAGACTCATGGCCACGTACAAGAGACTCATGTTCAAGAGACTCATGGCCACGTTCAAGAGCCTCATGTACAAGAGACTCAAGGCCACGTTCAAGAGACTCATGGCCACGTTCAAGAGACTCATGGCCACGTTCAAGAGACTCATGGCCATGTACAAGAGACTCATGTTCAAGAGCCTCATGTACAAGAGACTCACGGCCACGTACAAGAGACTCATGGCCACGTACATGAAACTCATGGCCACGTACAAGAGACCAATGGCCACGTTCATGAGACTCATGGCCACGTACAAGAGACTCATGGCCAAACAACAACTTCATCTGGGCACGGGATCAAAAGGGAGGACGAGCATGAAGGTATATCCTTATATGTACTGTTGTTGACCTGTAGTGGTATCTATAAATATACCTCAAGCCTGAGGGAAACGTACAGGAGGCTCATGGCCACATACATGAGACTAATGACCACAAATCAACAACCTCATTTAGCCACGGGGAGGAATGGGAGGCGGAGGAAAGAAAAGCTGAGAGGATATCTTTTACATGTAGTGGTGGCAATGTTCTGGTAGTTTTATATACTATAGTTGACCTTTAGCACAGTAAATAGAAGATACACTTTCAGCTGTCTGAAAAAATGGAGCCCCTGAAAAAAGCAGAAATGTATCTTTGTTTTTGTTTCTTTTGTTGACAATGATCTCGGGCAGTCTCCCACAAGCCTGAGGAACATGAGCATGAGACTCATGGACACGCACATGAGACTGATGGACACGCACATGAGACTGATGGACATGCACATGAGACTGATGGACATGCACATGAGTCTCATGGACACGCACATGAGACTGATGGACATGCACATGAGTCTCATGGACAAGCACATGAGACTCATGGACACGCACATGAGACTCATGGAGACAAAACCACAACCTCATCTGTGCATGGAGGAGAGGAGCATGGCAAAGGTAGAAAAGGTTTCTGTTTTGTATGTCGTGGCAGAATTGAATGGGGATATTTACATGCTTTAGTTTACCTGTTGTACAGTAGTAGATACACTTTCCTCACAAGCTAAACTTGGCAACTCCAAGTGATGAAATGGGCCAACTAATTGTATGATACTTTTAAAAGAAAAGATACCTTTTTAATGTGCTAAATACCCAGAAGAATCCTTAGTCCTTTAGTCAATTACATTATATGTGAATAGGATCTATATTATCAACGGTTTCTCACAAATCATTGGATGTTGTTGTCTCGTCAGTAGTCGTCGTTTTGGTAAAACAGCCTGCGATGGTCTGCGCTACGTCAATATAGATTGATTTGCAAGTTGTTGCTCCTTTGTAGTGCACCACAAACCTGAGTGGGAAAGAAGGAGTCATGAGGCCCACGAACACACTCCTGGGAGAGAAGATGAAGAGGGAGAAGAGAGAGAAAGAGAGAAAAGGAAAGGTAGAATTTGAACATGTGTTGAGATAACACAGTGATTCATAACCGTTTGCTAATTTGGACCCAAAATGTATCCTGATGAGATTAATAGGCGACACAGTATTGCATTTATAGCTCCATTAAATGTGGTGATTTGAATCATTTGAGCACAGAGTTAATCATCCTTTTCTTGGTTTAATCTACAAACTGACATTTGTATCAATCTTATTCACTTAAGGCTGTAAAGTTTAAGAGGTCTATATGATTTTCTTGGAATATCTTTAAGACAAACCGCGTTTTGCCCATGTGTCATGGAAGTGTAGAAGTTCAAACTGTTTTTAGAGCACTTTAAGGACTCGTAGTCCATATCGTGATAAAAGTTGAGTTGGAGAGTTCATTCTTGACCTTGGAAACAGGGGTTGGCGACAAACGTTTCGATCAAAAAGCCCCAGAACAGACAAACTCTAATAAAATCTTGAGGATGACTTTTGGGTTCTGTGCCTCCAGTTAAGAAACACTGCACTAGGTGAAGATTATGTCAGCTTTATAGAACAAAGCAACCCTCTTCTTTAAGGTAGAGTCTAGTGGGAATCCCATCCACCTAATCCATAGCACCTCTCTGAAGTACTGATGCCCACCTATACCTGTGTGAAGTTATAGAGCTGTAGATGACTCTAGCACCGTCAATGACGTGGAGATAAATCTTAAACAAAGACTCCTTCATCCCTCAAGGGCTCCTGAAACTCTTGATCGATGGAGAGCCCCAGGCCAGACAGTTGTATGGGATCATATACGATGATTTCAGAGGTAAGAGACCTGGTCTGAAAATACAGACAGGAGACTCGAGCTTGGTTAAATCCTCTGGTTCAGATCAGCGATTGTAAACTCTCTCATTTCACTTAAGTGTGGATGCTGTTTTTCAAGCAGCAACCTGTGGGAAAATTCCTTTCATTGCATGTCTTGTGTTTTTCATTTTGCTCACTCTCTTCCCTATGCAACTCCCTCTTGGTCGTGTTTTTGCTTTATGTGCATGATCAAGGTAAGTATTTCGCCTTTAAATTCATATTAAACCTTCAAACAAACGCAGACATTGACATTCCTGTTTATTGATTTTAGAAAGTATGCTTGTTAGCAAAAATGTGCCATTATTCCTTCACCCTGAAAGACTCTTTGATGCAGGCAGCTCTCTTAATTTCTGTCAATGTAACCATCTCTCACCGTGAACAATTCACAATTGACAAACAGAAACAAAGCAGCATCTTGACTCTTAACGGTAATTTGTGGAACGATGTCCCATTGCATCTCTAGTCTGTGGAGTAATTGGGCATTTATATTTAATCAGGCAGTTCTTCCCCCACCGCTAGCATGGTTTCCTCAGTGCTGAGAGAGGCACTTTATGGCGCTGCACTCGCTGGTTTCCTTTTAAACCAGCTCATTAATATTTCAGCTGGCATCATCAACCAAACAATAATAAAATAATAATGTGACGGCTGATTAAACAGCTAAACTCAGACTTTTTAATGTGCATTTAAATGTGTATTTGCATAAACATGCCTGGTAAACGCCTCTTTAGAGGACAGTGATGCCTTGCAGCACACTATTGCAGGCAACTTCTAAAGCTTAATAAAACCTTAATTAGCTACAAGCCTCAGCCAAGATAACCGTAGTGAGAATGTAGAGCAACACTTGCTGTACCCCTCTGCACAATGCAGATCCTAGAGTAAATTATATCAGGCTTTCATTTCTCCCTCTGTGGAAAAATTATACAAACTTACACCATTCTCTGCAGCGTCTTTTTATTTTTAGCTTTGGTTTTAGGGTGTGAAATATGGATAAAGTCTTAATTTATGAAGCGTATGAGCATGAAGAGTAAATCCTGCAATCAAATCCTCTCAGATAATTCATGAATTACAAAGGGAAAATTTAATAAAGAGCTCTGATTGTGCAGCGCCTTATGGAAGAGAATTTAAGACTGTGGAAGTGAAGAACAAATGGTGAAAGAGAGGAGACGCAGTGGAGGTTTTCTATCAGGTTAAGTGGTGTCAGACCGATTTCATGGTGTCAGGTGCAGTCTGAAAACACCTACTGTGCCGTATCACTCACCTCAAACTCCCTTGGTTATGATTCTGTAGCATATAATCTACTCATCTGGTAATGCAATTAAACTCCCAGACACATTTAACACACCTGTACTCAGACGCCTGCACACATATACACAAACAAGCACACGCACACACACACACACAGGATAGTGGAATTCCCATCAGTAATCAGTGCAGCCCAGCGAAGCAGACTCAGCAAACCTGTGAGTGTAGTAATGGAGAGGGAGTGGTCTGTCTTTATTGAACCAATATAGAGTCAGAAAGGCAAGTCATAAAACACACTCCGAGTCATTCATTTGTTCACGGACGTCTAAAACTAAAGCCATCAGACACATCTGTTAATGCAAGTCATTTATCACTACCACCGGTCGCTGAAGAATCCCATGAGCATGCTTCCAAGGATACTACCCCATCCCAAGTATTGACTTTGACATCATGAACATGTATAATTATATTCCTCTAGTAAAGGAACTCAAACATGTCTCCTTCTTTCAGACTGTGAGTGCTACGGCCACTCCAACCGCTGCAGCTACATCGACTACCTGAACATCGTCACATGCGTCAGCTGCAAGCACAACACCAGGGGCCAGAACTGCCAACACTGCAGACTGGGATACTTCCGCAACGCCTCTGCCGAACTGGATGATGAGAGCGTCTGCATCGGTCAGTGTGCAGGGGGAACGAAGGAGTGCGTGGAGGGGGACGGCGTGTGTGTGTGTGTGTGTGTGTGTGTGTGTGTGTGTGTGTGGTGGAGTGTGTGTTGTGTGTGATTGACAGAGAAGGCATTGTTGCTTTAAAATACAAGCAACTACAAGTTTTTTAACGCAAAGATTACCACAACAAGGTAGTCTAGTAGTGACATTCTAAACACAGGATTTGAAAAGATAAACCTACTATGACTTTAAAGATATGTCAGATTCCAGATGAGTGTCTGTCCACATCGGCTGAAGAGTGAGTAAAACTTGACATTGTTTTGGTTTTACAGCCCACAATTTATTTTCAACTTTTTGTGGTTCACTCTAACCGTTCTCATAGTTTCCAGACGCAGCAGGCTGCCGTTTTCAGAAAATAAGCTCTAAAAGCCCACCGTACACTATCTGGTCAGCGGTGGGATGGTGAACATAGTGGTGCATGTAGCAGCTAAAAACACAGATGTTTCATGTTGTTGGTGACTAAACTAGAGCTAAAATGAGGGTGAATATTACACTTCCTTGTGTCAGGTGGCAAGAAACATGATTCGCTAATGTTGCCCCATTTCTGCTGGATTTGTAAAAAAGGCACCCGTTTGCTAAAATATTCACAATAGCAACTTTATAAAGGTAATAATAGTTCAGCGTAGTGTTTACAGTTCATTGCACTGGCAGTTTTGGGCCAAAAAATGTACAACCCATAGACATCAGCATTTACAGCATTGCCCTTCATCTCTGGAGGTGCTACTGTACAGTATGTGTAAAAATGGTTTAGAAGTCCAATACTGATGCAAACACCCTCAAGCACCCTTAAAGCAATCCATCTGCAGGTGGACTGCAGGGGGTCGGAGTGTAAACTTGTGTTCGGTTGGGGCGCAAACAGGCCTTGGAGTCGGCACAGATAAGGCCCCATTAGCTCGTCTGGCTGCACACTGGCACACCGAGCATGGCAACAGAAATTTGTTCACACCAGGCATCTCCAGAGCAAGAAACCATGCCCTCTCAAGCATTAATGCATTTGCACAGACATTTTACACAGCTACGCATTCCCTCAGTGGCTCACATACAATCCCAATATTAATGCACATGACCCACAAACACACGGATACCAACCGCATGGCGTTGGTTGTGTAATGTGTTTCATTTCTATGAATATTTTATAATTTTATTATAAATGAGTTAATTTGATCGTGGGTTTAGCTTAAGCTACTGGCTTACATCAGATCGTAAGAGAAACTCTGGTCAACCGACAGACAGATGCAAAGCAAATACGCAGCTGTGCACTTTTTTTTTTTTTACCATCGCTGATCTGCTCCCACTGATCTGGATATCAGTCAGCTTCTATAAATATATGCATTTGTAATGATAACCACTTGCAGAGAAATGAGTGTAATTTATATGAAAAAGGGACAAATCCAACGTCATCTTGTGTTGACGCTATGTTTGCTAATCTTCTTCAAAAAAACATTTTTTGTTATATTTGCTGGAGTTCTCTGAGCATCCCGACAACAATCAATAAATCAAATGCTCTGCGAAAATAAAAACGAAATATCCTGCATCTGTAGCTGTCACAGGATTGTAATAAGACCATCGTATCATTTCATTCAGTGTTTGTTCATTAGGAAATGTTTACTTTCAAAATGATAATTTTGGGGGAGAGGCTTTGAAAGGAGGCAAACTGTCAGTGTTGCCAACTTGGCGACATTCTTGCTCGATTTAGAAACTTTTGGAGCTCGTGCTGTTGGCAACACTGCGCTGGGTTTTTCTGTTGGGTCATTTTTTAGTTTGTCAAGTTTACTAACGCTAGCTTTAAAGAGGTAAATCTGTCTCAGACCTATTTGACATGAATCTCAGTAAGTAGTAAACATTTCAGTACAAGTTACTGTGATTGGTAGGGAGCAGAGCTCATGGTGTTTCTGAAAGTAAACATTAGTTTGTGGCGATTTATAGGCCGTTTTTTATATAGTTTTATAGAACACTTTGCATCCTTTTCACCATGAGGTGCATGGTGTGCAAAACAAGAATAAATATGGCTGAAAAGGGCCGAAATTTCGGGTCTGAATCTCTGCAGCATCTTGGGATTTCTCTGTACTTCGGACAAACTTCACCTCACACAGTACTGCAGCTCTGAAAAGCATCAACACCAAAAAACAAATCTGTGGTCTGAATACAAATGCGCACATATTTGGCTGAACTCATTTCAACTCTTGGTCAAATCCCTATTCTAAACGCCTCCATCTCTTTTCATCCAGAGTGTAACTGCAACCAGATGGGTTCGGTTCATGACCGATGTAACAGCACAGGCTTCTGCCAGTGTAAAGACGGGGCCACGGGGGCCAAGTGTGACGACTGTCTGCCAGGATACTACTGGAAACAAGGCTGTTACTGTGAGTATAAGGAGGCAGAGTTTTCTGTGGGTTCATGTCTGATAAATCCAGCCATGAACAAATGTTGTAGGTTTCCAGGACGTTTGCGGGTGCACTGTGCCACTTACTGTGTAGCCTGTGCATCTCCCGATGTGATCTTTACTCAGGGGGGAATAGATCATGTAGCTCATTAGCAGCATCAGCTGCTCCTTTAATTGATGACCCGATCACTCCTTAACCCCATTACAGGGAATCGCCTTCCTCTACCATCTACCATAGTGAGGGGCCTTAGTCTCACATAGACCCTACATAGACATAAACACACACACCTCCACAGGCATACATGTATTTTGACTGTGGGTTTATTTACTACAATATGGGACATATTACTCCACTTGAGAGTTGACATCTTACTCCAAATACTCCAATGCAACAGAGCCAATTATCGTTGGTGTAATAAAACATGTTAGCTCATGTAATTATTTCCTGTCATGGAAGCCTGATGCTCCCCTCTATTTTCTCGGAGTACATTTTTAGGCTAAGTATCTTTTGCAGTGCAACCACCTCTGTGGTTTTCCTAATGCCTTTTATAGTGTTTTAACGATGCCATTTGTTCCTCCAATCATTACTTAGCAAATATCACAAATGCAGTGGATTTTCTGCTGTGTTTGAGACAATGATTTTAACTTGACCCTGAGAAAGTGCAGACGTAAGAAACAGAGAAAAGAATTGCAAAAAAAAAAAAAAGAAGGCAGGTGTTACCTGTTGTTGTCCCTGAGGCAAAGACTGGAAAATGTATCTTGCCTCGTTCCTTCCTCCTGCTTTCTTTTCTACTTTGTTCCTTCTGCCCTGAATTATTCTCCTACCCCTGCATCTCTGTTTCCCATGATGCTTTTTCTAACTCCTCCTTATCTTCCCTCACCTGTCTTTCTCTTTGCCATACATCTTTCTTTCTTCTTTATGCTCTTTACTCCCCCTCTATCCTTTTACTGCCTGTCAATCTGTCACTTTGCCATGTGCCCTCTTTATTCCTGACTTCTCTCTCATTCTCCTTACCTCTGCGATTCCTTCCCTCTCCTTCTTTTCCTATACTTCTCCCTTTGCTACTCTTTCTGTCTGCCTTCGTCTCCGCTCACAGCCAACGTTTGCGACGAGGAGATGCTCCTGTGCCAGAACGGAGGAACATGTTTCCAGAGCCAGAAGTGCATCTGTCCTCCAGAGTTTAAAGGGTTACTGTGCCAATCCTCCCGCTGCGAGGCCGGCAAGGACTGCAACGCCGCCTCTTCCCTGCACCTTACCACGGCCACCCTGCTGCTCTGCACTCTGCTAGCCCACCTGCTGGCCACGTTAACTCCACACTGAGCCACGCAATGCCCCTCGGACTAAGGAGAGTGTGTGTGTGTGTGTGTGTGTGTATACGCAAGGCGAGGGGTGACCCAGAATGGTTAGGGCCGCCCCCAGTCGTGGACCCACACACCCCGGCACTCGCAAAAGCTCACACACAACACTAACTAGCCCCAGTCTCCTAACAAAACACACATATATACGCACACACACACACACACACACACACACACACACACTTCACAGGACTGTTATGATACTGGGTGTGTGCTCAGGTGTGAGAAGGACGAACAGAGAAGAAAGGGGAGTGACCTCAGAGAAAAAAAGATGCAGACGGGGGAAGAAGAAAAAAAAGAATCATACCAACCACTGTTCCCTTTATTCCTGAGCTGGAGCAATGTGCATCAAACCAAAAAGCATAAACTGAACACTTAAATCACCACTGTTTCACTTCAAAGGGAATGGCTGTTGTACCCACAAGGACCTTTTCTTTTCTTCCTTTATTCTTGGTTGAGTTAAGGATCTCACCTCCGTTTGACTGACGGCCGACATGTGTGTGTGTGTGTGTGTGTGTGTGTGTGGTCAGACTCGGTGAGAGTATACGCGACACGACGGACGAGTCAGGAGGAGAGATGTGCGTTGGATCCTGCTGCTGAGGCCTACATAGTATATTAACCAGGTTTCATTTCTTCTCAAAAGATGATACTTGAGTTTACATTTATTCTATTTCTGCTGCATTCTTCTTTTTTTTTTTCAAAATTATATCTTGAGTCATTGTATCTAATGTGCCCACTAAGAGTCGCTGAGATTATACGTATTATATAATATCCAGGGGGTTACGAATAATAAAAATGTAGTCACTATTATGGTTGTTATAGGAATGAGTGATTGTTGCCACACTTAGCGAGATTTAATCTTCACACGGTATTCAGGAAGCAGAATTTAACAGAAAGAAGTCTAAAAGAGAGAGAAAAGATATCGACCACGTATCAATATTATATGACATTATTTGAATATTTTTTGTAGAAATTATTTTTGTTTGGAGTTATAATAAATTATAAAAAATGACATTTACAACTATTCCAAATGAGCATTTTATTACACTGAGTGTAAACCTTGCAGTAAACATGACTGTTATTTGCCTTCTTGCTTGTACTTTTGTCATTCAATCAAAGTGTCCGTGATTACATGTGCTGTTAACATCTCTTCTTTTTATTTACAGTGGGGTGAAAAAATAATAGAAAAAGTCATCCATTTGAGCCATTTCATTCACTTTTGACGTGGTATTGAATGCTCTTAATTACAGGCTATTCCAGCAGTCTGTCTGACAATCACAAAGAACTGCTTCATGTCAAGATAATGTAAATTATTTTATTCTGATAAAAGTTGCAAAGAGCCCTTTATATCTGACAATGTCACTTGCAGATTCAGCACAAGTGATGCGCTAATTAAACATATTTTCCATCGTACAAACAGTGGAGATATAGTGATTCCCGGCGGTCCCGAGAGACAGAACGACTGACCCCCGAGGACGGATTTTCTCATCTTTAACTCTCCTTTGCGAGGCCGTTCCCAGTGACAGGTTGTGTTTAGCAAAAATGTCCTTACATTTTTTATTTTCCTCTGCAAAACTATAACATTTCACTGAGAAGGGTTCAATTGCTGAGTCAGCCCAGGTACACGGTGGATAAAGAGATGTGAATGCTGCATTACACCAGGATACAGTGTACATCAAAGATAAAAGCGAGAATAAGCCTGTGAGAAATGACAAGACAGGGGTTCTTGTATTACTCCTCTATTTTCTGAGCTGGTGGTTCCTGTATTAGCTATTCTGTGTGTAGGGCTCATCCCCTTTGAGTCTGCATGGTGTCAAGAGCTGAGGCTTGGGAGGGAATAGTTTATGAATGTAGAACATTGAGAAGTGATGTAAAGGAACACATTTCATCGTGGATCAAAGTGCAGGACGTGCTCGTAGCCAGAGAATAAGTGTATTGCCGTATACTGTATGCATTAATGCCTGACTGACTGTATTGTGATGTTTAGATACAGTACACACAGTTGGATCTGAGTGTGTCTGCAGTGGGCTGGTCGCCCAGTGTGTAATTAATAACCGGGTTAAAGTTACTGTGAGGACACAGTAACTTTAAATAAAAGTAGCAACACAACAGAGTGGAAATAGATTCAAGTATAAGTCATCAGTCATGCATTACAGTTCAAATTAGTATTCAAAATGTACTTATTGTACAGAATGGCCCGTATCAGAATGATATGATATAATTGAATTACAATAATTGATTTATTATAATTAATGTCATATATATATATGCACCACTTTAATGTTGCAGCTGGTAAAGGTAAGGATGTTTTTAACACATGTATATACTGCCAGCTTGCTTAATCTGTGATAATACATAATAGTTTGTTATTTACATTTTGTATTACTAATCTGAATCTGCAAAGTAACTACAGCCGTCAAATAAAAGTAGTGTTGTAACACGTACAATACTTCCGTAAGGAATGTAGTGGATATAAGCAGCGACAGAGTGGGGATGAAAAATGCCTTTGGACTTCTGGACTCCGAACGGCCCCCATGTTTAACAAAATAGGAATATTATATTCACACCTTGTTAATCAAGATAAAACCTGCCGTTATCTTTTTTTTCATGAATGAAATCTAACAAATGAGATTGGAGGTGCCAAATGATTCCTCCGTTCAAGACAAAACTGTGAATAATTTTATCATTAGAGTTCTATTAGGGTAATAAATGAATATTCAGATGAACCTACCAAATTAAATTAAAATGGAGCAACGCCTCTGCTTTGCTGCTTTGAGATGAACCCGGAGACATATAAAGAATTAATGAGAGTAAACTCTGAACAACAGAAAGCTGCTCTTTTTATTTCACCTCTGAATAGCTGAATAATGAGTGTAAAAGATCCATTTCAATGTGATCTGGTTATGTTTATTAACATACAGAGATAGACTGTACTGCTGATACAGAAACAAGTATATGCTGCCACAGCCATACCATGAACATAACACTTATCTAGAAACTGTAGCACCTGCCAACGCTGGTGTGGGTTTGTGTGTGTGTGTGTGTGTGTGTGTGTGTGTGTGTGGGAGATGAATACGTTTGTCTTTGGTCTCCTGAATGTGATTCAGAGTTTGGTGAAAAATGTCTCTATTTGTCCCCGTCATCTCTCTACTGTTTTCCCAGCTGGACCGCTGCCTCGTGTTTGGAGTATTTTAGGCTGTGGATTTCACTTGGGTCCTTGAGGCTTCCACGTCTCGACTGCCCTAAAAATTCCCCTTGTTTTTGAGGATACACATGCCAGTCACCTTCCTCGTGGTGTGCCCATGGGTCTCTGTCAGTCACTTTGTACAGCCCTACCATTTACTTGTACATGACCTGATTTCTGTGCTGGGGCCATGCGTTTCTCTGGGGTTTGACTGATCTCATGTTTCATCATCTTTCGGAAAAAGATGAAGGGTTAGAAGTACAGGGAGCTTGTGCTTGACGGGATCCCTCTGGAAGAAGCCTGACTGAGCACCTCGTGTTTTTTTTAAGGGGGTAACATGGATACGATTTGGCTCAAAAACCTTGTGTGTTTCACAACTGAAGTCCCTCCCCGTTTGTCCACTGACATCCCCACATACTTTGTATCCAGAACTCGGATCAGGCTGACTCGCCCTTCTGCTTTGGGATGCGCCAGTCCACCTTTCAGGACAGCATCGATTTTTCTTTCCTAATAATAAGTATCCTGGCTCACCGATCATGCAAATCGAGAAGGGCTTACTGATCAAATGGAAGAACTATATTTTTATCTACCTGAAAATAGACCCTCCCGAAAGAATCGGTGCTAAAAATGTGGATAGTGTATGAGCTTATACTGTCAGCTGTCACTCTGACGGAAATCCTTTAAGCACAGTCAACATAATTTCTTTTACCTATGTGCTCTTTTCCATTTCTGAACAGGAGACAACAAGAACTATAACAATAATACTCCTAAAATAGATTCACCCCCAGCATCCCACCTGTTTGGAAACAAGCAGAGTGCAGAGATATGGAAGGTGAAGTGAGTGCAACTGGAGTAACTGTGGTTTTATAGGAAACCTTAAAACTCCACCTGTTACCACCGAGCGGTGCGGCAGCAGTGTTGTACCCGTGAAAATCACTGAATAAAACTGCATTAATTTGCATGAATAATTCATGCATCACCATGCCATCACCTCGTATGCGGATGCAACAGTTGGCCTTAAAGGTTTGACTTCGACTTGTGCACGCACGCACACACACACACACACACACAAACAAACATAGAGGTGCTCCTCCCAAGGACTTACAATAACAAATTTGTTATTTACAGATGTAAATTGAACCCATATTATGATTAAATTCAATATGCATTATGCAACTTTCTGCCTGAAGTCAGCAGATTTTAACCTGGTCCCCGTTAGTCGGTCAAGTTCCCGTCATTCATCTTGATGAGTCTACCCGAGACGTCTCGCCTGAGGCTGACCCAAGGAAATCTGTAAAGACAGCCAGAAGCGTTGCCAGACATTTAAAAAAAAAAAAAAGGCACAGGGGCACAAGCCGCCAGCACACTCTTCCCTAAAGAATAAGTTTAAATCCATGGAAAGTGTGGGTAAGGCAGCATCTTTGTCATGAATAGCAATAACTGCAGATGAAGAAACTTGATCTAACAATATAATATACTCTGCAGTGGAAAGGGTTTATTTGATTTAAACAGAATATTGCTCAAAATGAGCATCGCCGCAGTACATCTACCAACAGAAATACAGTGAAAATCAGGCCACATTAACAACACACAGACTCAGACACAGTGTAGGAAGGCAGACAGCCTGGGCTTTCTAAAAAAGACAACATGTCGCCTCTGCCAGCTCATTGGTCCCGCAGCTCTGTCCCTACTGAACATGTGGACAACACAATATGCTGTTTATGTGAGCTCTGCTACTCTCACTTTATTGCATGTTTTATTGTGCAGCTCAGACTCCAGACTGCAGCGCAGCTCAATACTCTTCCCTGACAGACGACTGAACAACACTGAATCACATCAAATAATTACCAAATGAAAAGTTTCAGATTCACATCTCTCTCCGTCCATATTAGGGATGCGCCGAGCCGACTTTTTCAGTCCCAATACAGATACCCTGAGCTTCGGTTGATGCCGAGTACCGATCCAATACCAGCGTTTGATCAACTAGCTGCATGCACCACTGTGTGGAAGAGCCCGGGGTCATTCTTTTATATGTAAGGCAACATCAGGCTTGACATGTAAAACAAAATAAGACAAATAACTACATAAATGAACTGAATTGTTATGTATTAGAATGATGGTATACGATACCAGATTGGTATCGTAACCAGCTATTTGAGTAAGTATTGGACCGATATCCAATATCAGTGATTTTCTCTCTCTCTCTCTCTCTCCTTGTTTTCTTTTTTCTCTGGCTCTGCAAATCTGTTAAATGAATCTATTTCCATTAGTATTGGAAATGGCAGTTTACCAAAGCCGGACATGGCTACCCCCCCCACCCCCCCCCGACGCGGGTTTGACCCAGAATCTGAATGATTCATTTGTTCACAAATCATGAACTCCTGTCTACCTATCACCAAGGCGGCTGCAGAATGTTTTATCATTGATTTAGGGGATGAAAATTTGACTTTGTAATATATTTCTATGACTACATTATTTTTGGAATCAGTTTCTACAACTTCACATTTGTTCTCAGGACATCATCGTCATTATTATGTTTCCGCCTGTTAACAGATGGCGCATCGTGCTGCTGCTTGCTGCATTGCCTTGTTTCTAACACTGTCCTTTAACAACACATGCCCTTGTGAAGTATCGGTGTGCCCCATCTCAAACACGTTGGCATAAAGATGGCTGCCGCTGTGCAGTATGTAACCCTCACAAGGCCTCTGCTCCAGGCAAAGAAATTGAAATCTTTGTCAATTCACTCAGCTGTCAGGCTCAGTGCACCGGTGGGGCTGACATCAGAGCTCTAAAATGCCAGTTGTACGACTTAGTGCTGGGATGTCTGCCCTCTCCGCTGCTCCTGCAGACATACAGAACGGTGAAGATGTGAGATCAGATGTCTATCGCTTGGAGCTCATGAACCCGACGAGTAACAATGTTTAAACATTTGTTGGGTTTTTCTGTTTCACGCTTTAATAGTGTCTCAGTCAGATTTCTTTGCATTTTTAAAGACTACTGTCACAAATGGAGTTTGTGTGCCGTGAGCAGGATGTTTTTTCCGTCGTATGTGATGTTTTTGTAAATTCTGCAGTGCTTTTAAGGACGTCGGCATGCTTTCAGGTGGAACATCTAGTTTGTTTCCGAGTCGTACCTCTGCCAACTAATCCGTCTGAAAATTTCAGCAGACAAAGCTTCCCAGATATGAAAAGCAGACATGAAGGCAACACCTCTACCCTATATCAGACATTATTGCATTTTTGCATTTTTAATACAGTGTGACAGCAGAGTATATGCACCTTTTAAATGCTTTTTCACAGCAGCACTTTCTTCCACAGTCATTTGAAAGGACTGCTGGCCTGATGAAACTTTTATCAAATGAGTTTGAGACGCATACAGACCGGAGTAGTGGATAAGTGTCACACTCTACAGGTATCAGTGTGCTTGACAAATTGTCTAAAAGCATCTGAAATAGCGCCATCAGATTTGTTTTAGATACAAAAATGTGGAAAAGTAAAGTACTAAAAAGACCAGTATGAAGAACAAGAAAAGTATGCACAGATGAAAACATACATGTTCCCATTAAAAAGCATCAATGCGTGTATCAAATACATGACTTACACACTGTATCTTCAGCATACTGAAAGCCTACAGCGTATTCTGACCAATTACTCATGCAGCACAGACTAAATACAAAACCAGACCTCCTGCACAGGCCACAAACAATCACGAATCAAGGTCAATCACAGAGAAGCAAAAAATAGCCGCAAATTAAAGGGAAATGTCCAAACTAAATACTGAGCCTCAGCGGGCTCCCATACTGAACATGTGGACAGCAGCAATAACACAACAGCTTCAGTGTCCAAACAATTAAGGCACAGTTTGATCTCCAGAACAAACCAGACAGCAAGCAGTCAGATACACACAGCCATGACGTGACATGAACGCTAACCATCAGGAAAGCAAGACAAAAAGACAAAGACTGAGAGAAAGTGTCACTGGCCAGCTCTGGAACCCGGGGAGGTGCTGTTTCACTTATTTTAAGTAACTTGGATCTAGTTTATTGCATAGTGTGTTGCCGAAAAGTTTGAACAGCTTACCAGATGACGATAAATAGACAAGGGAATCTATTACAGTGTTACAGTAAGGGAGTCCAGGATTACTTCTTAATAGAAAACACTGGGAAGGGGGCTTGTTGCCAAAGGAGAACTGGCCTCTCGTGTTGCCAAAGGACCACCAAAGCACAAACAGGTTGACATTCACACATCTAGCTTACTTTTTTTTTTTTTTAGCAGTAACACTTCCAGGAAGTATTCAACTTACCAGCTGTGTGTGTGTGTGTGTGTGTGTATGTGAACAGATCCTCGTTCTACTACTTTCAACTGCACGGTGCCAGAGGGGCTTCGGTGACTGGAGGCTCAGATTCCCAGTTAAGATATTGACAAAGCTCCTCTTCATTAGCCTCGAGGACTCAAACTTCAAACAGTTCACCTCTCTGTAGCACGCAGGTGCAAACGCAGAGACAGCAAGAAGTAGAGTGTTGATGATCCATCCTCTCCCATATATTCCATTCACCTTATCATGTTATATCCGCTAATGCAACCCTATTTAGACATTATTTTGTGACTGCATTATGAACCGTTTACACAATTCAATATCTATGACTTTATTGGCATTGTTTTGGTAAACAAATATTAATGTACAATGCATGCAAAATGATGCATATCTTTGCATGCTCATCATTGATACACCTGGTGTGTTTTTTGGCATTGATATGCCAGAACCACAGGTGACACCGGTGCATTCATCTGCAGGTTGGAGACTTTTATTCAAAACTTTAGCCATAAGGACACCAGGGAGCTGACCGTCATTCCTCACAGTCATGGGAAACAGCAGAGTCCACGTACCTCCAGATGGCTTTGTCTGAAATCTAATTTGGGTGTAAAGTAGTACCTGTCACGAAGACAGGCTGAAAGAAAACACTTCGGGCGGAGAAGCAACTGAAGTTTTTTAAAGAGCCACCTTAGCAGAGAATATTTGTATGAAATTGTCCCAAATACATGGCACACCACAATGACAGGAATTTGGGTAAACACAGTGACAGTTATTCAATTCAAGCAGCAGGAGGGAATTCACAAACCTACTTCTCTGATTTCAGCCTGTCCAACTGAGATGATTAAAAATGAGATCTGAGAGAAGCACACCACTCAGCAATATGGAGGTCAAGAGAAATTGGAGCAAAGAGAAATAGTCTATTTAAAAAAATAATAAAAACAGACACAAAAGAACACAAGGGGAAGGAAGCTGGGTTCATCTACAAAGGAGCGCTGACATTTAAGAAATGTATGACTGCAGAGTAAACACCATCTCCAGCAGTGACATACCTGCAGTTTAAGTTACCTGAAGACAGAGAGTTTTGCTTGAAAGCCGGCACAGCTCAGTCTCAACATCCTTTTCAAAAGCAACTGACACAAACTGAGAAACAGTCTTCTATTTGGATACAATGGATACAAAAAGGCAGTAAAAGGAAGCTGCATGCTTATTATATACAGTAATATACAGTGTATGGTTACATTGTTTTGGTATTTTGATATTTGCATATCAATTGTCTCTGTCTGGATAGGTGTACAACAAGAATTCAAAGTAACACAGGATCATATAAATATGATCATTTTGTGGGTAAAGTATTCCTTTAACAGTATCGGCAACCTTGCTATAAGTAAGAGGATGTAGAGCCATTATGATTGACTTCTATGTGTGCTCTCTGTCACTCAATTCTTTCTTTTTGTGGGATGTTTTATATTTAGCAGCTCTTGCACCATTTCTCCTCGAACAGATTAAACTTTCCCCCTTTGCCATAACTTGAAGATTCTGGGGATTTTCTCTACTTTTTTTATTTTTCAAAAAGCCTCTCTGGGTTGCTCTCTTTTTGTACACTCTGTCATGTAGTATGAAGTATATTTCCACCTCTTTTACGGCCTCTGTCTCCCTCAAACACCCCTCTCACAGCTATTCCATTCCTGCATTTCCTTCACGGATGGCAGACTATTGTGTCAGCTGCTGTCACACGTCTCAACGTTCAAGTGAGGGCTTCAGTTGTGTATTTACTGTATACTGGTGAGGAAAAGGAAACAATTTTCTGAAGTAAGGAAACAATAGTAAAGTACCTTCCCGAAAGGTTGTCAGTTTTCAGAACCCTCACGACTGTGCGGTGATACCATCAGCTATTCAAATTAGACATTAAAGTCATCAGGTCCTCTAAAAGGCAGCATTACAGTCTACAGACACGAGCAGGAAAATATGATTGATAAGGAAACAAGACTATGAATCGAGGATAAATACACTATCGCCAAATCATTAGGATTCATCCTCTGGGCACCATGAATGTCATGACAATTTCATGGCAATCCATCCAATATTTGTTGATAATATCAATAATATTCACACTGAAATATATCAACTTGATATATTTCAGTGTGAATCAAAATGGTGGACCAACTGACACTGTCATCTATATAGCCGTAGCGCTACTGTAAGTAAAACTAAATGAGCGATGTCATTTTTTAAATTCGTACAATTTACTTGTGAGTTTTATTGTTACTGTTTTATATTTGGCTTTCAGGAGGTCATATGATCATTCTCCATCCGCCAACACTAAAGATGTCTAAAGAATGGCAGGACAAAGAACAGCGGGGGCTTTCAAATTTCTGATTGATTCAAAAAACTTTTTCGATGTTGCTAAAGAGATGCGAAGCCCTGGGGAGATCAGCTATAAGCCTCTTTTAGATGTAACGTCTAGCTTTAATGAGATCTGCCAAAAGCACTCTATCACGAGAAAGAGACAGAGATGAAGTCAATAAGGTCAATTTAGAAAGAGCAAGAAAGTGAGCCTGTTCACAATCTCCCAGCAGACCCGGGAACAGAAACTCAGAACTTACGCCTGCCGAATGCAATTATCTGTTGTCTGTTGCACAAAAGGTTACGGGCATCTTTGCATTTTGCACAAATTCAGATTTTCTATATTTACACTAACAGAACCTCAGAAAATGGGCATATAGTCAAAAACATTTTCCTGCACTCAAAATTCCTTTATAACTGCTATAAAAATTCATCCACAACCCCAAAAAAAAAAAGACAGACAAGTAATCTTTCGTTTGTTTTCCGTACAAAAGAAGACAAAGAAGACTGTTCAGGTATATGGAGACGTGTGCCAGATACCTAAAGAGTGTATCAGTCGTATGTGGACAGAGGAAAACCTGACGGAGGCGTTTGGTCAGAGTGTCTGAAGCGGAAGCAGAGGATAACACTGTTTCATGTGTAATGTGTGTGTCCTGTCAGCAGGCAGCCTCTGGGGCGCCTAAGTGTACCATCTGTGACCAGGTCTGCCATGCCATCATACCCTGTACCACTGCCACTGATGATGAGGCCGTGTGGAAGCACATGTCTTCTGCTTTCACTGCCGGGACGCAGCGGAGAGGAGCCAACAGGGAGCGGGGGACCTTGTTTGTTTTTCTTGACACAGTTCTGAAATCATAATTATAATTATTTACCACAGATACGACACATTTTTGACAGAGCAAAGCTAACATGTCCTGCCCGCTAACAGCTTTTGTACAGAGCAGAGCCAGACAAAGCACATCTCCGTACTGGATGTGCGGAGATGATATTGTTATTGATCCTCTCTTGTAAATCTGTTTAGGACAGCAGACAAGTGTATTTCCCAAATTGAAAAAGAATATCCCTTTGATACACTGTGATGGGATGCATCCTCTCATTTTATCGTGTGATGACCTGCAGATCATTTGTGTATTTTCTCCCTATGCAATGCAATTTTGTAGTAATATTGGCAAGGACGTTACCGAAAGCATAGAGTATGGTTTTATGATTAATGAGGAATAAAAGTGCCTGCATGTGCAGGGCTCACAGAGGAGCTTTTGCATCTTCTTCTTAATGCCCCGGTCTATCCTAATTAAAAACATTTGACCTGTCTATGCAGGTTCTGTATGTGTAGTGGGAAAGGGGTCTACAACTGCATTTCATTGCGCAATCCAGTATTGCGCTGTAATGACAACTTAGGCTGAACCTTTGACCTTGAGAGCGAGAGAAGATGGTAAAAATAGTGAATTTTCAAAGATCAATGATGTGCACCACTTACTGAACATATCTCATTTGTTGCTGTTGTTGTTAAGTCCTCCACCGGGCCGTGGTATTGATGAGGCAGTGCCAGGAGGTTCCCAAAGGACAGGAGAGCTAAAGCTCTGCCAATGGTTGTAGATCTGCAATGCAGTGTGCAAGAAGCAAGACATGTATTAACAGTAAAAATAACTTTTTACACCAATAAGTGGTGTTATCGATAAATAGATTAAAGAGAGCAATAGATCAATGGATAAAAGCACAAAAACAAAAAGAATACACAAATTGGCCCTTACCTTAAAAACATGTAAAGCTTTGTTTATACTAACTACTTGTTATGTGCAATTTGATCTGAACTGTTCTGTAGTAGAAACATCGGACCACCATATTTATGTTTTTCCTGGTCCTTGAGAAAATCTTTTCTTAGTTAACTATAGCTAGCGACCTCATATGGAGGCCTTGTGTTTGTCCTCGAACATCGGGAATTCAATAAACGAACCTTGATATAACCGATGTTTAACAAAGATGAGACCAAAAGCGTGAAATGCTGCTTTGATTACTATTGGAAAATATTAATTGCTGGCCTACTGTTAGTCAAATATCTTGCTTAAAAGCTACACACCCTGTGGGGTTTTTAGAATTTAATGACTCTCAGGGAACACTAAACATGAAAAACGAAAATAAATGTCCATGCAGTGCAGGATGTCGAAATATTCATGATGCTGTCAGAATGCTCAGGAAATCAGAAAAGCATGTGGACTAAGCTCCCCGCAGCTCTCCAATGGATCCCCGCTGTCCATCACTGCACACTTGATGACACGTTCCATCAGTTAAACACAAAAGCATGACAAGGAGCTCCACATGAATAACTTCAACTGTTTAATTCGGTGCAGTATTCAGATGTGCAGCAGACAATGAGAGAGAACTGCGTCGAATCCTCCGTAGTAACATGTAGTCTGCATTGTGCATTACCTGCATTTTCTTTATTTTACTTTGTCGAATTGAAAGTCTATTTCCTAGGGGCCTCACGTGAACACAGAGACCATCGAAGTGGCCCGAGTAAAGCTTCTGTCCCAGAGCTGGACGTCCGACCTTAAATCAAGCAACAGGCGACAATGGACCCCAGTTGCCGAGGTGACTAAGATCCAAGAACCTGTCGAACTAAACTACAGCGTTCCTTGGCTGCTACAAGGGAATTTTCTGGAAAGACAACAGTCAGTGCAGCACTTCACAAATCTGGACTGTGTGGGAGAGTGGCCAGATGGCAGAAGACAGCAGCCTGGAGTTTGCAAAAAGCAGTGAAAGATTCTAAGAGCATGACGCAAAAGACTGTGGTCTGATTAAAATGAACACTGAAGACTTCGACCATAATGCAAACTGATATTTTTAGTGTAAAACAGGAATCAGCATCACTCCCCAAGTGAAGCATCATAGCGATCAGTCCTTACAAAACCAGTACAATGATATATAAGAAGATATATAAGGGGAGTCATCAACATCCCCATTAAGACAGAGCAGAAGTATAAACAGATGACATGACACAAGAACATTAAGGAGGATCACAAGCTTTTCATTCAGACGGTGAGGATTATAAAGATAAGGGAGTCCCATAACACCTGGAGCTCTTGGCAGTCATCCTGAAACCGAGTTGAGCTGAGTTTAATCAGTAACACAAGGAAAACATACAACAAACGGGCACACAAACCGCCAAATACAGATTAAAGGCAGACACCTGCTGAAGAATGAAAAGGAAGAAAAACATTTTGAAAAGTAAAAGAGAGATGAAGACATTACTACACAAGGTAAAAGAAACCATGCAAGCAGCCCCGAGTGGTGCTTTGAACATCAGCATGCTAACATGCTCACAATGAATATGCTAACGTGCTGATGTTCAGCAGGTATCATGTTTACCATCTTCTGGTGACTAGTTCTCTTGAATACCTATGTTGAATACACTTACTGTAAGTCGCTTTGGATAAAAGCGTCTGCTAAATGACTGTAATGTAATGTAATGTAATCATCATTAGCATGTTAGCATGCTAACATTTGCTTATTTGCACTTAAGACAAAGTAAAGATGGGGCTGATGGGAAGGTCATTAGTTTTTCAGGTTTTTAGTCACAAATTCCACTTGAGGATGGCGCTAGGTGACAAGCTATTGTTAGGTATAACCAAAGTTATTTTATTTATTCATATCAGGGCCATTTCTGTATTATTGGCAAATACATCCAATTGTTGTTGAGATATTTCACTAAAAATGCAGAATGTCAACGTGCTGGAGGCGTTGGAGGAAGATAACCAAAGTAATTAGGATTCATCCTCTGGGGACTATGAATGTCTGTACAAACTTTCATGACAATCCAACTAATAGTTGCCGAGTTATTTCAGTCTGGACCAAAGTGGTGGAACAACAATGTCAGATCGACATTTCCATCCCTTCAGCCGCACACTATCCCGACTAAAACCTTGTGTGCATGCATGTGTTTGTGTGTGGGAGTGTTCATTCAGCTTTGTTTATCAAAAAAGTCTTAAGTCTGTGTTTATATTTATTGAGGGATTTACTGCATTCTGCAGCGTGAATGTAATAATTCCACAAATGTGATCCCCGACCTGATAGAAAATTGATAAAAGATAGCAAGTGCAGGAAATGAGAATGTGGGTGTTAATATCTATTCACATGTGAATATGATCAGAGGAAGCAAAAGCACAGCTGAAAAGACAAACACAGAGAAACGCTCACTCCTGTCACAGTTCTCTGAACATGTGCTTGTATCTTCTTTCATTGTGGTGTTCATACGTTGCTACACCTCACAATGTCAACGTAACTCAGTTCAGTCCCCTTATATCACGCATGTATTGAATAATTGATATGTTATATGGTATTATTTAAGGTGCAAACTCTGCTATCCTACTCTGCTCTTTATGGGATGTGATATAACATTTCATTGCAGACATTTCCGTTATCGTTACACCTCTTTCCTGCCCTGTGGCAAAAGTAAGGGTTTCTTTACTAGAAGCTGGTCATGACCTTGTGATATGGGAAAAGCATCAATGGAGAGAAGAGAGAGAAAGCTGAGAGACACTGAGGAAATAAATGGTGAGGTGGTGAAGGAAAGTGACGGCCTGGGGCTGCTGGGAGGTAAATGTGTGTTGGAGAAAACAGCAGAGAAGAATTTGAAAAGGGGGGGGACGGGGGACGGAGAGAGGACAAGAAGGCAAAACACCTGAAAAAGTACATGAGATGGAGAGAGTAGATTGGCAGGACGGCATAACCGCCAGGCTCAAATTTCAGGGGAGAATTATCCACAGATTAAATGTAAATCACTGTTCACTGTGACATTTTAGCAAAGCGACCTCTCTCACATTAATGTCAGAAGATTTTCATGAACTCAAAGCCTGTTTTTGATATCATCTACGCTCGGCATTTTTTTTATGATTTGTGTTTGTTTATGCATGTTTTTAATAGCCATTCCATGCATTTACATTCTGTAATTACTTCCTAATGTTGTAGTTGACATTGTTTGTGGCGGGGTCCGCCATTTCCACACTGAATTCAACATTACTAACCAAACTGATAGTGTCGTGTGCCGCATGAAATCAGAGTGTGTTTGCAAATATTATCATTAAACCAACATCACATTGTTTGGCTGCTCTGTAAACACACACCAAAGCAACCATGACTGAAATACTCAAGATCATAACTTTAACTTTAGTTTGATGCTTTGGGAGCGGATGGAAAGTTGAGACTCTTATGGAAGTAAATAATAGCTGTATTCATTTGAATCTCAAAAGCATCTGAACACATAATTGTGAAATGTACCCATCACTCAATACTTCTTAATGTTGAAAGTTAAATAACACAGAATTTATAGCTTTAAAATATGATCCAAAAAGCTTAAATTAAATTGGTCCTACTCCTGTTTCAGACACTTCAAGATTGCCTGCTGTGTTTGAGATCTATAGTGTATTGTAAACTGTTTATACTGCACGGCACCAGACGTGTTGCTTATTGCTTCAATCATACTGCAGCGCAGGTTTCACTCCCATCTGCAGCTCTGGAGTCCGGCTGGTCTTTCTCTGGGACGACTTTCTGTGATGTGACAGTGATTCATAAATTAGAGTACAACTAGCAATTAGAGTCTCTCTGAAGCCGAATCACACGGCGAGGGATTTCACAGAAGCAGGTGAACCGAAGCAGATGTTGTGGTTCGTGGGCACAATATTTGATATAAATAGCGCCAGGCCACGGCTTCAGAGCTGTTGTTGATGTGGTTGTTTGTTTTATCATCTGCAATATCAAAATCAGTGCAACATGAGCTCCATTGTGTAAAAATAGAACCACGTGTTCTCCAGCTGGCCAAGGATCAGGACCTAACAGAGACTCTGTCTTCTGCTTCCCTTATGCTTCTCTCAGTGTCTAAATAAAGACTAAAATACTGGAAGTGAGACGCCAGAACAAAACAAAAATCACAGCAATCAAAGCTTTTAAAACATCTTCCAATTTTAGGCAAAGTCTACCAGCCATTTACCTGATATAGACTATTTATAGACTGTAACAACATGTACCGGAGGTACCAATGAACAAATGTTCTGACTAACTCAAACCAGCCCTTAAACATGTCAGCTTTAAGGACAAGAAGAAGTATTAAAACGTATTAAATTACTTTAACTGTTTGTCCTCTAAATATCAGTTTTGTCCTTGAACCAACCCCATGTCACAAGGGAACTTCTACCTTCACGCTGACTTCAGGTCAGCGTATGTTGCCCCCAAGTGGAGAGACTGTGGAAAAACAAAGAGAGACAACAGTGATGTAAAGGCAGCACAGGCTTTTGACATTTGCCTGAAAATTGTGTTTGAAAAGAATGTATATCTATAAATCATATTAAACGTGGTACCTTTCATTTTAGAGCCACTCCGCTAGCATGGCTAAAAAAAAAAAAGAGAATTGTTTAATATCATCTGATTTGCTTTTCGCCATCAAACGCAGCTTAAAATTACTATTTTGTTTTTGTGCATTTGTTTCTTCCTGTTTCCTGAGCTCCAGTCAGTCTGCTAGTGTTGTTGCTGCCTGCAGCTTCTGAATCTGTTGAGTTCAGCAGGAATCTAATCATATGCAGAGGACGTTTCCTCAAAATGTACAACTTACAGACATCTGAGTGGAGGTCCACCAACTGACAAACAAAGATATCTCCAGAATAACTGTCTATCTTCTGAGCCACAGATATGCCAATTAAATCAATGTTGGGTTGAAATAAAGAAAAGTGAACTCGACAAATGTTTTTTTTGTCACATTTTCTTAGAATTCTCAGTGAAGCAACAGGCTCCGTGAGCTGCTTTAAGATTTTTGGATCAGATCAAAACAATCATTTGGCTCATGAACAATACTCATCCTACTCCCAGAAGATTAAAATGTGTCCATGAAGCCAAAATGCAATAAATGTGCTGCCATTGTTTAAACACTGTTGTAGTTAAATTTAAGATCAGGCTGGTTGTTTGTGGTGTTTTAGGTTCTATCGAAGAGAACAAAAAGAAATATGAGGGTGGCAGTTTGAACGCGCCTCATACATTTTGTTCAAACAATTATCTATACAAACTCGTTGCTTGCATGTTTCAGAAGAGGAGATTGTGGCTCTTTCAGACACTAATTATCACAGACTATTCAATGCTTCTTTAACCCTATTTCCCTGATTCATTTGGCATTTAGTTGTATCATAATGTGTGGGTCTATTTATTTTACCTTATGATTAATTTAATATTTATTTCTGTTTATTTCTGTACTCATATTGTGAATTATATATACAGGAGATATGGTCTGTGAAAATGTTAGTAAACTGAAGATGTATACTGAAGTCAGTTTTCGAGGAGCTGCTGAGCTGCTTTGAAATCCACACTGCTTATGGATCTAAGAGTGTTAAGATCAAATAACAAAACATGGCCTGAATCTGGTCCATGTAACTCCTCCTGCTGACATTTTGATACGCACTTACATCAATTTTGAAGACTTCCCCCGCATGATTTATGGAGGCATATAAGGTTAAACTGGAGAAGGTATATTTTGTGTGTTGTGTGTTTCAATACAGAACACAGGCATGAGACTGACAAATGCTGAAAAGGGAGGAACATTATCAACACAACATTTCTAGGGGGGGGGGGGGGGGTGCTGGTGGCATGAATTTTCATTTTTAAATATGATCTTTAAAATGTAGCACTCTGGTGTACTCTGAGAATAACATTTAGTGATAAGACCATATTTACTCTTTAAGCAAAAGAATAATTTATTATTCAGTTATTTATCACTATTTAAGCTCCAGTTGAACAGCTGGCTAGTTAGCTTGTGATTAGTTTTCATTGAACCCTGTTACTGTATGTCTTCATATTAACTTCTACTGTTACTGTATGTCTTCATATTAACTTCTACTGTTACTGTATGTCTTCATATTAACTTCTACTGTTACTGTACGTCTTCATATTAACTTCTACTGTTACTGTATGTCTTCATATTAACTTCTACTGTTACTGTACATCTTCATATTAACTTCTACTGTTACTGTACGTCTTCATATTAACTTCTACTGTTACTGTACATCTTCATATTAACTTCTACTGTTACTGTATGTCTTCATATTAACTTCTACTGTTACTGTACAGCTGTTAGAATAGTGGCCTATCTTCTATTTGCAATTAATATGCATTCAATCCAGTTATATTATTTAAATTAAAATGATAATCTACTCTGGCTGTGGTCATTACAGTGAACAGTGTCTGGTAGTGTGATAAGAGGGCACGTGAGCCCTTGTTGCTGTACTTTATCTCCTTGGAGCAGAGGCTGCATTCAGCAGACCTGCCTCATCAATGTATTTAAAACACTGTGACAGCAGGAAGCTGTACTCACGTCTGTTTAGACCTCCACCTTTATCCAGGCCCAGCTCCACTCACAGCTCAGCCCTGCGTCAAGCTGCACTACACAAACAGCCTCCTCTTTGACCTCATCATCTCATCAGTATCTGGGCCTTTGATTCTACTTTGAGTTAAAAAAAACAACACCCTGCCAGCAGATCCGCCGGTGTTCTGGTTTAACGTTAACGAGTGACCGCGTGAACTGAACCGGAACACGGGGGGGGGGGGCTTCATGTTTCATCACGTTACGTTTTTTCCTCCAAATTCGCGATAATGACGAACGTTAACAGTCGACAGAGTTCCGCATGCAGTGGACGTTAACTTAACCAGCAAGTCTGAACAATAACGTAACTTAAACTGTAACGGAGGGAAATGAAGACGCTGTAGACATCTGAACGCTGATTGGACAAGACTCGACACGTCACATCAAAGATGTTTTATTGTGAAGATCACGACATCACCTTTTCTCCTCGTCTCACTCCAATCGGAGAAACGCTGGCTGGCCAGTTCGACGTACTCTGCTTTTTATCGTTATGTTAGCAAGCACATACATTAAGACAATGATACGAGTAGAAGCGCTCCGGATAGTTACGGAGTCACAGTGTGTTCACATGTTCACACGCGATCGTCAGAGCCCACGGAGGTATTCTTAACACCCCCCCCCCCCCCCCCCCCCCACCCCAAAAAAAAAAAATTCGGATTTACACTGATCTCAGAAATGGTCTCTGGAGTTCTAAAAACGGCGGAAATCCGCCGAACGGCGGAAAAGTCTCATGCCTGAGAACACACAAAATATATTTAATTTATCTTAAACGTCGACACCAACATTGCTTCTTAAAATCCTGTCTTGTGGCCAGTTCACTTTCCTGGCAGTACTTTCTATCCATCCATCCATCCATCCATCCCTCCCTCCCTCCATCCCTCCATCACTCCATCCCTCCATCCCTCCATCCCTCCATCACTCCATCCCTCCATCACTCCATCACTCCATCCCTCCCTCCATCCCCATCCATTGCAGACTACTTTTTTTTCAACTGACCAAACTGTTTTTAAATAATGACCCTCTGCCAAACAGTTAAGGTTTCCATTTACAGTAAAAGTGCACTTTCAACAATCAGCGTTATTTTTTTCCATTATAGTGAAATACAAAACTCAATTTGTATGGGCAACAGCAACATTAGTTTTATCATACTGAGAGAGGGTCATTACTTAACATCAGTCTGTTCAGTAAAAAACAATTAAAAAAAGAACACGATGACCTAAAACTCCATCAAAAACATGCCACATGTTGAGACCAATTTTCTAAAGGGTTGGTTAAAAAGAACCGCAGTGCACCCTGGGTAGTTTTTAAGGGTTTCAGATCAGATATTCCAACTTAAAAGCAGTTGTAGCTCACAGAGAGCCACCTGTGTTGACGGCATGTTGTGTTTGGTGTTATCAGTTACAGTAAGCCTGCAGTGTATGACTGCTTGCCTCATTACGGTCCCTCTACAGTCCCACTATAGATGTACGATGGGTGCCATCTAGTGGCTCAGAAGTAGAGACACTATAAAATGTAAGTACTTGGTCAGTTTGACTTGACTTGTATTTTTGACATTGAGCAGTATAGAGAGTAAAGATTTGAATGTGATTCAATTATTCCATTATTATATTAGTTCACAGGTATTATTAATTCAGTTATAACGAAGAGTCTGAAGAGTCAAAATGACCTGTGCATCCAGCTAAATCTTAATTGTCTTATAATCATTGTATGTGCTATATGGACAGTGTGCCGCTGCACATGTATACGTACAGTAAAACAGGGTTTTTCAAGCCTCACACGGTAAATTTCCTGACATTCAATTTGAGCAGAGACGTTGAGCAGCTTCCATTTCTAAGCGTGAACACACTCAGAGCTGCTGCCGATCGCTCCTGTGAGATTACACTATGAAATTCTTGCCAACGTCTGCTGGCAGAAATGTGACTTTGCCAGTCAGTCTTAATCAGACAGACCGCTTCAGTGTTTGTGGTAATAAATGTCCTCAAAAATCACATTTTGAGGACTGGAATCCAGGATTTGAAGCGGGTTTGGCAGAGCTTTATAGGAAAGCCGAACCAAACCAGGGGACTCAACAAATACAAATTACAAGTGTGTTACTTATTCAAATAAATCCCCTCAAGATCTTTTACTTAATGTGTGTACTTTTCATCCAAAATGCTCGTTAAACCCCTTTGATTCATGTTCAGATAGTAGAAGCAACAGAATATTCCACCATTTAACATGTCACTACATCTAGACTGTTGCTGCAACAATGCTTCTCATTTGAACAAAAAATGCTATTTCTTTGTTTATTTTCTTGCAGTTACATCTTAAATTGTATGGTTAACCTAAACACTCGCCTGTCTTTCTCCGTCATTGCAAAACAAATGCAAATCTAAAATGCTAAAACGCAGAGCTTACCTAAAAAGATGCCAGCAGTTTTGTAAGATTTATATATCTTAGCCAACTATCAAACGATTAACATGTTTCAGGATGCAAATGAACAAGTCCACTGTGGGAGAGCAGCTTGTTAATGAAACCGGGGCCAATGTTTGATTTGTGGTTTAATTTGTTCCGCAGGGAGAAAATGAAAGTGAACATCATTCAGTAGAGAAAAAAAGGTTAATCTTGAATGAAAAATGTACTTATAAACTTAAAGAATAAGGCTGGTGTTATTCTCTACTGATGGAATTGATGTCCTTGTCCTATTTCTTAGATTGTGCCTTTAAAGTCCCTCCGGTGCTTCTCTCTGACTCAGCTTTCATCGAGACTGTGTGGGTTGATCAGATTTGACTGACAGAGGCAACAGAAGCAAACGACCCGACCCAGATTCAAATGTTCCAAAATAAGGATTAAACGCATGGAAATACATGACATCACCTTCTCCCAACTGAGATCAGAGCAAAACAAAACTAGAGACCACCTTGTTAGGGGGATCACACCAGCCTGAGACACCAAAACGGGCCCCCCTACTTCTGGCGCCCTTACTTGGACCGCAACCATCTTCAAACTTGACCTTCGTTTTGATGTCAACTACACACCTGTACAGATTTGTGACTGCCTCTTGCACGGTTGCGACGCTATCACAGTCACAAAATCTGTCCACAGACAGAAATATAAACATCTGGCAAAGTACTGAAATCCCCTCTGTGGTAGTTCCTGTTACAGGTTGTCTCATCAAACAAATCTCTCATCTAAAATAATTAAACTGCTCTAACTTTGGTGGGAAATGATGTGATTATATAGAATTCTGTTGTTGATTGGGAAAATGTGTTTTCAAGGCCCCTTCAAAGTGAATGATGCAATAATGTGTACGCAGCATTATACAACACGGTGGTAATTCAAGCTATTACTATTCATCCTGCAGTATGTATGAGCTCAGAGCAGTAAAAAGTACAATATTTCCTTTTCAATTGCAGTGGATGCATCAGTAAAGCAAAAGTGCTTAAGTGTAGTACTTGAGTAAATGCATCATTACTTCCCATGAGTAACTGCGATGCATTCCTGTTCAAATGTGTGATGTGATGATCCTTTAATTCAATTTTCAGACATGTAACATTTATTCCCACTAGTTATATATTCATTTTCTTTTACTTAGAACATATTTAATTTCATTACAAACATTTACGGAGATCATATGATGATGAAGCTGAGGACTAATATTATATTATATTATATATATATATACTAAAATACCATCTCACAAAGATATTTCCCACTTATTTCATGACTTTATCATTACATTGCAATAGCAATCTTCATCCAGTGGATGTCAGTCCTCCAATGTTTAAGATTTCAGCATTACTGTACCGGTAGGGACAGCTTGGCACCTCGGTTGGAAATGAAGAGTGTAATATATCTACATATATGCCGTCTGTGTGGCCATAACCTTTCAGAAGCTAGACACAGGAATTAAACATCTGCTCAGGAAACACAACATCTGTGGAGGGAGCTGACCATCGAGTCTAAACCATCACTTCCAAAAAAATAAAGGTTTCACCAGCAGTGCTCGCTGCTCATCCTAACGGAAACAGAAATAGGTTGAGGTCTTCAGCATTTTTTTTTTTATCTAGGCTATGCCCGTTCCCGACGGGTGTTTTGGGATAGCCTGAGGTTAGGGCCTGAGAAGTGAATCAAAAATTGGAATGGGTCGTTTAAATAGGGCAGATGTTCCTGACGTGTTATCTCTAGCAGGGAAATGCATGACACTCGCTTCACAAGACGAGGAGCTTGCTCATTGTCTGAACTGTTCTACTGTTCTACTGTTCTACATGCTGGTATCAAAGCAGGTGCCTCATGCAAATCCTAATATTTCTATCACTACATTTGATCTCCTTCCTTACGTTTGGAGTCGGTGATGCACCAGTACAAATAACCTGAGACACTAATGTGATAACAGCCCTGCTGCCGTCAAACAGACACAGTGAAAACAAAAAACTACAAATTTAAGTATGCCACTGTATTTCAAAGCACGACACTTGAACCATGTCCTGTACATAAACACATTTTTATTTAGCCTGATATAGGTTACACATGGGGAAAAAAAACTAAATAAAATTCTAAGAGAACTACTTCCCTTTGTGGAGCTAATGATATGACAGTTTTAAATCAGCTTATATCCCCACATGACAGCTGTCAACATTAGCTGCCGTGGGATGTGAGGAATTAAGCATTAATCACATGCTACGACTGACCCGAGGCTTTTTTTTTTTTTTTAACCTTTCTTCAAAAGGAATACAAAAAGAAAACATATCCCCTCAGCAGTCTTTATGTAGGTTTTCTCACTAAATAATATGGAATGTTATCGTGGAAATGCAGGTAAAAAGCAAACAGTTCTCTGCAACAGCAGAAAACAAGATAAGAAACTGAATGAATAACAAAAAAAGAAAACAGATTCCCAGAATCCTGTTCGCAAGCTGCTACTGTGTGTGAGGCGTTAAGAAAGCACCACCTCAGTCCAAAGTGTGTTCGACGACAAAAATAACTGAAACCTGCCGCTGTGATTCAGTCTTATTATCCTAAAACGTGGATATGAACAGAAAGCACAACCTCGATGCTCAATAGTACAGATTAAATTTACACTGCGGATAAGCTTTGGAGTCTTATATATTAGGACCGACAGTCATAGACACAAAGAAAAGACTGATGAGGGAAAAGAGGGGGCGGGTCTTAACATTTAACTAGTGTTAGTCTTTTTTTTTTACTTGTAAATTTCACAAAGTGCAAATTTTCATTTATATTACATCATTACCAATTTCAGAAATTGTTCATTTTCTATTATATAACAATGAAAAATTGTGGTTAATTCCACATCCCCCCCAACCTAGCCAGAGCCAACCCCCCTCCCCACCGGCTATCCATCCGAATATTTAAAAAAAGGAATCACTAAATACATGCTGCAATGCGCCCACCAATGTGTTTGAAACTGGACCTAAGCTTCCTCTTTACGGCTCCTTGAATCTCTTACAGTACGTTGTTACCGTCAGCGTGCGTTTATAGTTAAAATATATATATATTAATCTATCATTAAATAGTACGGTATGCCTCTTGCACAGTCTTGCATGCATTGAAGAGCATTTGGGGGCAAGCTGTACAAGGAGGAGAGGCGTGTGGACGGACTTGCTCAGGGCTGTGGGCTCCGGGCCGGGTCCAGGCACTCTTTCGCCACCACCTGTAAACGGGTTCTGCCCTTTACTCCTTGCAACCACGTCAGTCCAAAAGATGGTTCTCCAGTGTGTTTTTGTCGAGTGAGCATTTGTTTTGTGTGTACGTGTGTGTGTGTGTGTGTGTGCGTGCGGTCCTAAACTCTGTTTCACAGAAGAACTGTGTAGATCACTGAAGTTTTGTTCCAAGCTTCCGTTGTCTGTTCCTAGAAGCAAAACAACAAAACAAAAGGAGAATTGAATCACACATTTGTTATTGTTGTACTTCTCTTTAAGTTGAGGGGAGGTCTGTTGTATAAGCCCGTTGCTTCTTGATCTCTCCGAAAACATGCCTTGCTTTTTCAGTATCTGGATTTTATGCACTCATATTTGTGTTCAAATAAATTAAATAAGCAAACAAAAAATAGTGTCAGAAACTTACCTCGCCTCTGATCTGGTCACTGTATACTCAAACCACAAGATGTTGGGAATCAGACTTGTGTCTCGCACCAGGAAGTACTCTGATATTGGCCTATAAATTCAGAAAACATTAAAAATAACAAATTATTAAGAGTGGCCATGAAAGTTGTATCCACTTATTCAGGCTAAGGACGACTCGTCTTCCCCTGTGACACAAGGAGGAGGCGAAGAAATTAGAGCACGACTTACCACGCTGCTATTTTGGGGAATAATGGTGTCAGCATCTCTTGTGTGAAAAAGAACCAGATTATGCCGATCGTACTACCGACAACTCCGCCATAGAAAATCTGGCTCCAGGTGTGATACAACAGGTAGACCCTGAGAGAGAGAGAGACAACACAATGTTCAAGAAAAAGTTGTGTCTGGAGTCCTAAACTAAACTCAGCAGCATGCACTTCTAATACTGCCAAACTTTGGATGTGTGTTCAGTCAAACTGGTGTCGTAACAGGACATTTTGGCTTTTTGCCACCTTGTAAACAGACTGGTCAGCCAAATATTATTCAACATGTTCAAGTCCACCTGCCCGGAGCACACAGTTACTGGAAAGGGTGAGTAATTCAATGACTTAATGAGCGTCACATATTTTCAAACGCTAAAACAATCAGTCAATTACTTCATTAGTCAATTGACAAGAGATTCCAAAAACTATTTTGATAATCCATTAGCTGATAAATTGATGTTTGGTGGTTTTTCTATGTTAGTAAATTGAACAAGAAACCATCAGGAAATTTTAGAGTCAAGAAAATAAAAATAGTGAAAGTAATCGTTGCAGCCTTACCTGCTGTATGAGACGGATAAGGCCACGCCCAACAGGATGATGGACAGTATGTGTCTCCACAGCAGGTCCACACATCGAGCATTGTTCGTTTGATGCATTCTGAAAAGACAGATCGGCGTGAGTTCACATCATGACGTCTACCTCATGGAGAAGTGAAAGCCTCTAATGAGCGGTAGTCAAAAACATAAATAACAGATACTAGAAATGAACAAAAACTATATTTGATTAGTTTGTGGACGTTAAACTTCAGCTTGGGTCTACACTTCTCACAAATAACACAGCTACATATTTCCACCCATGAACGTTCACAAACACCAAGAAAAGACGAGCTCACCTTAAATAAAGGAAAAGAAAGAAGTAAACAACAAAGAACCACATCAGCTGGGAGTGACTGGAGGGCATCCCATAGTCCGTGTGCAGGGTTGTGTGAGTTCCTGCAGAGAGACAACATAACCGGATATAAGTACACATTGTCAATATGGAGTACATATCCATACAAAACAGACGATTATTTTGGTCAGGTGAAGCACCAAAATTGAAAAGTAAAGTGAGCGTCTTTCATTACCTATCTGGCTGGGGTTGGGCGCAACAAAATATAATCAATTGGAAGAATATTTGCATATTTATTTCCATTTGAATTGTTTTGTATACCACACGTCTCCATTGTGTTTGTCTGTGCTTTTATTCGGTATGTTTTTGTCCCTGAAATATATCTTACTCTCACTGAAACTACACATCTAAATAAATGACTCACTAAATGTCACTGTATTGTTTATACTGAGGAAACGCCTGTATTTAATATCGCTCTCTTATGGCAGTTTGGATGTTTATATGATTTTTGCATCAGGTGATGAAGTACCTTGATTTGTCAGGAATTTAACTTAAAATAGAGCCGGCAATGAAGCCGTTAGTCAGTCTCAAGAAAACCAATCAGCCACTATTGTGGGGATTGAGATCGGCAATATCGATATATACAATCCAATGTGATGTAGAGAAACTAGACAACTGAGCTAGTGATGTCCTGTTACCTGAACAAATAATGTGATTGCATCATGTCAACAGTTTGTTCTCTCACCTGCACATGGGCGCGGCTGTCTGAGAATGTGCTTCAGCAGCCAGTTCACCCCTTCATTCAGGATGAGTCCACCGAAGAAGGAAATCTGTAGAAATTATATACAATATAGAAAAAAACAATGAGGTAAAACGCATAAAGCTTGCAAACTTCTTGCCTGCCTGTCACACATGTTCAGCCCCCCTTAAATTGACTTGAAAAGTGATACTCTGAAACTTAAAAGTGTGCAGAACTCACCGTGTGCAGCTCCCGTTTGAACACTATGAGTGTAACAAAACCCACGAGGATTGCTATGGGTAGGAGACTGAAGTAGGCCAGCACGTGTCCCGTCAGGTCGCCTAAAAACATAAGAGACATGAATATAAGACCATAAAAAAAAACACTAATATTAAAGTCATCCAGCACCGGTGGGAGGGACACTTTGTGAACCCGGATGGCTGAAATATTTGACTGAATACAAGCAGGAAGCTGCTGCGGCGACGTAGCCAAGCCTTCATCCAACTAACGATCCACGTTGTTTTATTTTGTTAACGCACAGCTCGGTGCAATGTGGTTTATGCTAGTTAAACTAATCAGTATGAGGCCAAGGAGCTAGCTACTACGTTAGCCGCAGTCCTGGCTACAATGCTATAAGGTGAAATATATGGCCATTTCCACCATAGTTATGAATTATATTTTGCTGTTCACGACGCTTTAATTGTGTTGAATAATTACTACAGGAAGCGCCGTATTTGCTAACTCCCGAGAGGAGATATTAAAGTTGATATTAAGGCAGCTAACAGGCTAGCTAGCCTTCATTGTGGACATTAGCGGCAACTGCGCATGCGGCTTTGTCTCACTATTTTGCAGTCCGGGTTGCATTCTCCGCTGCGCTCCGACGTTTCGCAGCGTCTCACTATTTGGCAGTAGCGCCAACGGCCGTGTCCATTCAGTAACGAGCACACACACACACACGCAGTCTTCGAAAATCACGCTGGCGCTTAGCATCTTCGGTAGTTAGAGAAATACGTTGAGTTTTACATACCCTCCGGGAACTCTACGTGTGTCAAGGATATGGACCGCCATCGAGATGATGCCGAGCACTGCTCTTCCAACGCCATCTTACCCCGGACACAACCGGGCAATCCCAGTGAAACGCCCCAGACACGTGTCTAACCAATGGTGAACGGAGCGCTGTGTTCAAGCGGGCCCCGGCAGCGGAGACGCCGTCCAATCCCAGCCGCACACTGAAGATGAAATATAGAGTCCCCATAGAGAAGAATTGTTGAATGAACAAAAAACACAAAAGTCCAGCTCTCCACTGCACTCATTCAAAAAAATAAAGTTCGTAATTAGGCTGCTGAATTAATTCAGGCTGTACATTAATAAAAACTGCATGTCGTGTATATAATGCCTTGATATTGCCTCGGTATTTGCCCAGACACATTTTATCTAGATTAAACGATTAATCATTTAGTCTATAAAATATATAAATGATAATGAAAAACATCCCTTTTAATTTCCCTTTGCCTAAAGTGAACTCTTAAAAATGTCCGTTATGGTTTTGATAAGATATTTTGTACTGACTGGTGTTTCTATTATTTTGGCAACCCTATTTATATCAATGAAGGTAGGCTTAAAAACAAAAACAACTCTCTGTATAATGCAATATTTAAACACAACAAAGCCTTTCAAAATCACCAGGAAATTTGAATCAGTACATCTATATATATGTTCAACAAAGCTGACCATTAACCTTCATGAGGTATAAGGGAACCACATTTCTCCTCTGTATTGCATGACTATTGTATTAAACCTCATTAGTTTTTAGCTATAGGTGTACCAAATAAACTGGGTGTAGCTCACCTGCAAAGCAAACACTAATCATACCTTACACTGCCTATAGGTGTCTATTCACTCAGGGAAAAAACTAATATTGTGCCATTGTCAAAATTGCACAATATCTCACAGCATTAGAGGGTTAGACCTAAATGTTGACATTGCTCATCTCGCAGTAGAAGATAGATAACACGTACTCACCCACACACACAGCAGACAAACTCAGGCTTTCTCCAACTCACATAAATTCAGCCACGAATAACAGGACACACAAAGTAAACAGCAAACACCTGAACAAACAGACCCTATACACAAACAGAGTATCTCCAACTGCAGAGAAAAATAAAAGAGGAAGCAGAGACTAATGGTAAAGATGCGTGTAACCTTTGTGTCAGCGTGTACAGTATCCAAAATGTAGGAGGAAATGAAAAGCAGAATAGGATTCAACGTTTTGAGATATTATGCATGTTTCAAGGCCTCCAACATCTTCAAAGCTGTCTCTGTTTTAAATGTAATTTATGCATATTTTCTTTGAAAAGTGAGATAAAAATATATTTTTGTTCTCAAGGAGATTAGGGGGAAGTTTTGTTCAAGAACAATAAGTGTTTGAAGACAATTCTTAAAGTTTTGGCAAAGCAGTGATGCTTTTAAATGGGGTGCGTTGATGATGTCCCCTGGTTGTGTAGTAGGCCTTTCCACAGACTAAACATTGCCTCGCTGTAGAGATGAGAAGGTTTCTAAACTTGTTCAGCACACTTACAATACGAGTTGTGCACCCTCCACTGGCCTAACATCGAATCACTCCAGAGCTTCCTCTTGTATCTTGTATCTAATTACTTTGTCAAGGTCTAAATGGTGTTAAGAAGCACAATAATTAACGAGAGTCCTGCATCAAATGTCACACTTTATTTACTGCTGCAGCCAACACAACATTGGCAACAGAAAAACAGATTTAACACGACTTCTTCAAGATCTGCACCTTCATTATTGCTGGCAATACTCAGAATAACATTGTATTTAATTATAATAGTATCGGGATCTTTGTATGAGTAAATTCTGTATAATACACTGCAGTGATTTTGCCACAATTTAGCCGTTAAAAGACAATCCATTTCTCTCACATATTCATATACTTTCTGCTCTTTTTAATTTAGCCAGTGCTTCTTAGTCATTCTTAAAAAATAAACCTCTACCACACTCACAAAATAATCTTGTGTTTTAGGAAAGTCGGATTCCTGGCGAGACATAAAATACAACGAGCCGTGATCAGTTGGGAAAAGGCGTAATAAACGTATAGTTTAATAACAAAAAAATAACATTTAATATGGAGAATCAAAATCAATTCACAGTTTGTGCTGGCATTTTAATTTAACAATAGAAAAGACAAAAGGCATGAATAGGACACTTGTAACGTACAGCAGTGAAAAAAATAGTTCTTTCTACATTTTGGCCATCTGAAATCCTCATAAAACTCTTTAATCTATAGAATATAAGCAAAGTATTACAGTTCATACTCTATACACGCAAAGTATTACAGTTCATTCCTGAATTTTGACATTCAAGTCGTTATGAGTAGCGATTAGAGCCTAGATCTAAAAGTTGCAAAGATACACTGATTGATGCATTTCAGAGAATGTTAACATGCAGAGGGATTAATCTCTGATCGTCTACTCTCAGGACAGAGGAAAAGCAGACCGTTACACGAACACAAGACTAAACATCAGCATCTTTCCTTAATTGCATTTACCTGCATGAATTTATACTTGATAAGTCTACAATGAACAGGGCTGAAACTTGGGAGAATGGATTGGACAGGACAAGCAGTGAAAAGTTGAAATTGGAGAATTTGAACATTTCAAACATGGAGACTAAAACAAAACCAGAATAAATAATTTTCATAAAATATTTCTTCCGGGAACGATAGTTTCCATACTGTACAGCATGTACGCTCCATGTTATCCATAGTATGTCAGTTCTACGATGCAATAAATAATTCAATATATTTGTACAGATAAACTCTCAAACTGCTTTTACAAAAAGGGTTGTTGGACATCCCTGTATCTTTCTGCTTTTCTGATAAAGTGCAAAATGCTTAAAAACACAAAATGTCTTGTACAGTAAAAGCTTAATTTATAGATGGATGTAAATGCTGGACAGAAACAGAAATAGTCCCACAATGCCGACTCTGAACAGTATTGTATTGCGACATGTAACATTTCTGAATTTCAGAGAAGTGTTGCAACGAGAGCAGGATTTGAATTGATCAAGACCACAAGACACACACACTTGTACGATTATGAAAAACAAATAGCTGCTGATTTGTGTGATAAAACTAGTGAGAGACCACAACAATGATTTGACAGAAATCTCTTCTCTTTTCTCAATCACACGGGCAACCATAATCACACATAGTGCCGCTCAAATAAATAATCTTCTCATCGCATTTCATGAAGATAATTTAGTATTTTTGACAGTTTCTTCAACAAACAAACTACAGTCTGCATAACACACATCTGCTTTTACAGTGGTGGACATAAACTTAGTTTAACTTGGCATCTTAGTCATCTCTATGTTCTATCTTCATCAGTGCACTTATGGAGGTTACAGTCGGTACAATGCCCGGTTCTTCATGAAACAGAACAACAAAATCCTTCCTAAGACTAGTAGAATGGCACCGTTTCATTTGGAGGTTGGGTCAATTTTAAAATGTGGCTCGAGATGGAAAATATCCACGTGTGTTTCCAAACAATCATAACACAAAAAAGTCTCTGAAGGTATTAGATGACTGTGTGCACCGTTACTGTTTTAAGTAACTTTGTGTTATTCTGACCCTCTGTGGCACTTAAAATTAATAATATTCATGTCATCTATCACCAGAGTAAATCTGAGGGATCACTGAGACCTCGAGAACGTCGATCTTTACAAAACTTTAGCATCTTAGCTGCATCACCGCCATGTCCAAGAGGAGACAGCTGTGGGTCCAAATAACACTTTGGGATGATTAAACTTCAATATGAGTAACATGTCAACACACTTTACATGAGGACTTTTTGCAATTAACACAGTGTCTTGGATATTTGACATCTAAGCTTGCGCAATTAAACCACATTGGATTAAACAAATACTTCTTCAGATTAAAGAGACAAATTCATTTAAGTCCTTCAAGTCCTCCGCTGGCCAAGCCTGCCAGGAATTATTATGGTTTTTGCAAATATCCTTTCTCCTTTAATATAAAACATACAAACGCACATTTCTTTTCACATAATTATGAACACTATGATATTCCACAAGTCAGATGAATGGAAGGTTACAACGCAACCACTGGCTCTCAGAGAGACTCGATCCCTGTGGAGTAATAGTGTAGAAGGCCTGGTCTTCCTGTGTTGGGAGCGCTTTATTCAGGTGTGTTTAGGAAGTGTCCACGTCACCAAACAAGGCAGAGACCTCTCAGAAGTCCTCACAAGTCGGAAGCCCTTAGTGACCCTAGTAGTCTTAGTTGGGCCCTGAAGGGCCCTCTGTGTCTCTCGGCAGGGCCCCGTTGAGCTCCAGAAGGCTGCTGATTCCCAGATACCTCAGTAAAATCTCACTCCGGCGGTGGGAAAGGTTCAGGATGTCCTCGGCCAGGCACTGAGCCGAGGTGAAGCGGACCTTGTCGTGATCAAACATGTCCTTCAGGTACTGCAGGATTTGTTGCTGCAGACGAAAGGAGAGAAATTAATGACATGCACGGGACACGGTGAGTCTGACCAGGGCTGTATCAAATAAAAAAAATAAAACATATTATATACCTGCTCGTAGAAAGATCAAAGACTAATTTGATGAACCAATTTACATTCGAACCTGAAAAGAAGCTTTGACTATCGAGGTTGCTAGTGACTCCGTTACTAACTGGGAGCATGGAGTCTCACAAAAGATGCTAGTGAGTTGCATCATGGGAAATGTAGGATCCAGCATTTTTAGAGCTCGACCCATTAAAAGTCAGGATATATCGGCCTCTGCGGTTTACATTTTCACTAATCTGTGTTAAGTCTCTAGCCTCCAATCTTTATGGAGGTTAGGGTACAGCTTTTTATAAAGCTGGGGAGTTAAAAAAAAAAAATAGGACTTTGTAAAGCTCCTCTATACCAGAGCCACAAGACATTCTACAACTGTAGTCCTCCTCATGACGAGTAAACTGAACGTCATGTGTAAAGTACGTGTTGCACCAGTAACAGTCATCGGCTTTCCAAAATTGTGTTAAAATCACGGCGTCTTAGTTGTGCTCTCACCTTGAAAATGGTGCACACTTCACTTAGGTGCTGCCTGGGTCCCAAAAACCCAAAAGCTAAAACCGGGCTCACATGTTCTGATATGGCATAGAAGTGGGAGATAAAACCATCAGGAACCTATGGAGAGCAGCAAGAGAAACTCAGCTGTCAGAATCAAAGACACAAGGTTGCAATAAACAGTTCTCGATCTTTAAATGAGCTCAAACTCACCATAAGAAGACGCCTTTTTGCTTTTAGGACAGACCAGCAAGCAGTTGCCAGAGCCTAACAGACAAAACACCTCCGTTATTAGAGTCATTTGTAGCTAACACATCGGTGGAATAATCAAGGAATTGCTGTGTGTGTGTGTGTGTGTGTGTAAATTTACCGTCTCTTTAAAGCTGTCAGAGAGCCAGCGGTTCCTCAACACAGCGACCACAGAGGACGGAGGGTTCTCCAGGTCTTCAAAGGAGTCCATCAGGATGAAGTCCAAAACGATGTCGAAAAAGTTCATACACACCACCTGCAGAGACACCAGAACCCCCACAGTTCATTGTACTACATACGAAAGGGATTAGGTTTTCTCTAAAACTGTTATACTATATATACACAGTTGTCATGTACATAAATACACACATACTGTACATACATGTACACACTCTGTTTCAATCAGGCCGCATGCTTGCAGGTAGAACAATATTGTTGGCAAAGAAAAAGACGGGATTACTCACCCCTCGACCCTCAAGCTCCATCTTTGTGACGGGCCACGTTTCTTCCCTGTTGGTGTAAAGCAGCATGTCCTCGTAGCTCTCCAGGAAGCCTTTGGGACTCTGCGTTACAGCAACAAACAACACAGGAACTAATCAGCTTCAGCTGCGCAAACATGTCCACAGAAGCAGAATCGTGTCTCGTTTATCCAAACAGGACGAGTTAATACGTGAGGATCCAAACGAACAGTGTTTACCTTATTTGCCTTCACCATTAACCCTACAATCATTTGCTTCCCCGTCTCCATGAAAAACGTGCGATGAGTTTCATCTAACAACAGGACCTGGAACAAACACAAAGTCATTTATAGAACCATTTGGTTCAAAACCACAGTTAACCTGAAAGTGAATCATCTTCCTCGGGTGGACCAGGGAGGGATCACGAAATATGAAATAAACTGTAAGAGCTACACAGCAACTAAAAAAAACACAGCTTCACTTCCTGCTGTGCAATCGTTATCAATAATTGCAATCATCCAAACAAAGAGAAGGATCTAGTACGCAACATGGGCAAGTCTTAGGAGCTGGAACAGACCTGGAATGCTTGTCTCACACATTGAAGCTTGGCAAGGAAGTCTTGGTCACCAAAACATTCAAGTAATTCAGTCCTGGTGAAAAAGAGAGAGAGAAAAGGTATGAAGCTCCGTGAAACATCGACATGTTATCGACACTAAACGCTCCATAGAGCTGAGGTTAATGGAGATCCTGGGTTCCTAACTATGAACGACTCCTTTGACATTACAAATAATAATGTAATACACTGTTAGTTTTAAAATATTGAGTCGTACAGCTTTTAATATTTAGGTACAGACGGAACACTTCACAGTTACCTCAGAGACCTATAGCACACTTTGCCCTCCCGGACCAGAGACAAGGCTTCTTCATAGAGAGCTGCTGGTTTAAGTGGCTGGTAGACGTCTTCTAAAGACAAGGCATCGAACAGCTGCACAGACAAAACACACACACACACACACCTCAGTGCACAGTCACTACTTGGAATTTAGGGACTACTGTATATTTAGGTTTCTGTCAGTCTTTAGAGAGCAGAGGAAAGGAACTAACCTCTGCAGCCGAGAAAAAGGACTCGTCAGAGGTAACAGTGGTCGCATCATCATCATCCCGCAGTCTGTGGAAACTCTCCACTTGAGGCAAGATCAGAGTTCCTTCACTCTCTGCCAAAGGAATACCACAAACTCTGACTGACAGGGCAAGAACCAGAACACATGCACTTAACAGAAAAATAAAACGTGGGAACTACTGAAGCACACAAACACTGTATCAAATCATACAAAAATATGTTTGGCAGCTCGTCACACCTCAAACTCTCAATCTGTACTGTGATTTTGTTCTCTTTGATTAATATCATTCCTCTCGTTCTTTTAAGGTCATACATAAGCTCAACGGTACTCTTACCGAAATCTGCCAGCACGCTGTCTGTTGGGATACTGCTGCCAAAGTCCTCTTGTAGGTGGTACGCCCTGTGCAGTAGTGTCTCCAACTTCTCAGCAAACACTTTATTACGGGTTTCAGCCTATAATGAAGCAGAAAACAAGTGTACTGCATTGGTGCCGTGTCACCAACTACATCACATGTACAGAAGGTGAAATCTGTACTGCACTGTACTCAAGTGGAAAGTAATCCAACTATGTTCAAGAACATCATGCTGTCTGTATTGGTAATTTGACAGTTACCATTGGAAAGTCCTCACACGTCGCCCCCTGCAGAGCGAGGCTGTTGTTGCTGCTGGAGGTCGAGGGGGTGTGATGGCGAATATTCAGGGCCTGTTCCCACTTCCGTAGAGCTTCCTCAAAGAGCTCCATCCCTAGCAGGAAGAGAGCGATAAGACGTCACGTTGTGAACGGGAAAATCAGAACTTTGAGCGAAGAGAGACTGCAAGTGGCACCAAGCTGCAGGTGGTATTTCTGACATTTCCTACTTTATCAAATATATTGCTGAATGCAGCATTAAGTGGCCCGAGTCTCTACAGTTCTAACAGGGGGAACATGGAGCAGAATTCAAATAGTTAATGCAGGATAATCCAAATATTAACCAACAGCACCCTGGGTCCAATAGTCCAACATTACCTGATAATGGCCTAGATTATCTCCAAATTACCAACAGCAGAAAATGAATGCCGACTTCCCACAATGTGGGAAACGCCGTAATATTAGCATGGCTACCAAACATGGTAAAAACACACACAATAACTTTTACTTATACAAGATACTCAAGATACAAGTCATCCTCATTTGTTTTTTTAATTAGTCACCAATAACAGATGATTTTGTTTCACGATCATTTGTTATTACTGACTAAAAGTACTGAACAAATACTAAGTGGTAAAGTAGAACTATAACACTATATCTAAGGCAACACAGCAAAATATCTGACATACAGCCTGTGCTTTACCTTTTTATAAAACCAGGAGTAATAGTAAACACCTACCCAATATATAGAGATTCTCTGCATTTGCATCCTCTATCGCCCCTGACTCTTCCACCACGGGCTCCGCCTCCCAGGGGGTGGATGGATTGGCTGCCTGATTTGGAGAGTTTGGGACCCGTATCTATGCCAGAAACACACAAACACACAATGACACGTTAGGGAATGCGGAATAAAAAGAAAACTGTAGCCAAAATGATATGGAATTAGTTGTAAATTGTCAAACTAACAGATGCCAGGCTGTGTGAGGAACTTGAGTGTTTACTGGGGCCCAGGGAAGAAATTCCACTCATGGTGTCATTGCTCCGATTGCTGGGACTCATCATCTGTCGGCCAGTAAACGGGCCTGTGGAGAGAAAAACATTCCCTTGTATGCATATTTCTCAATAGATGATACAAAGGAAACCTATCATTGGGACTTTTCCTCAGAGCGTAAAGTCACGCACACCTCTCTTAAATGACGAGGGTCTTCCTGTCTTCATCAGCGCCTCAGGTATTCCCACTGTCTTCTGGCCCTCTTTCCCTTGCGTCACCTGCTTCCTTTTCCTCCCCCGCCTTTTCAGCTGATGAGCGGTGAGAGCCAGGGCGACACTGCCCAGCGCTGTGGCAAACAGCACCTTCTTCAAGTTCGGGGTCAGCTTCAGCTGAGAAAATATGGACTGAAAGCAGGAGAGGCAAATGTAAGCTGACATAAAAGGGATCTACTAAACATGAACTTATCTATCGTCGGTAGTGAATAGCACTTGTGTTTAGAGATGTAAAACGTTAACTGTATGCAAAGCGGTTTACCTGCCCAAATGTGGAATACAGAAACACCGGTATCTCTGCTACAGTCATGGCCAAAGCCTGGGCGATGGACATCCCTTCTCCTCGTTTGAGTGACATCTCAGAAATTAAAACGCCTTCACGTCCCCCCTGTACAAGGTGTCGTCTCTGCTCTGAGATCAGCCAGCTCAGGGCTTGCTGACGAACCGCCTATCGTCATCCACTCCCGAAGCTTGTGCTCCACGCTCGTCCAATGGCTGATTGTAGATTTATTACCCTATAAAATATAAATAAGACGTGAGTTTTGAGGAAATGATCCGAGTGTGGCAGACTCCTCCTGCAAAGCAACAGTGCATTGCACAGGCCTTGTAAAAGATAAAGACATCACACAGTTTTTGGATCACTGCAACAGTGCTGTTGGCTCCAGGAAAACATGTCTCGAGACACAAAATCAACTTGCAAAGCTCCATGGTTTAAGCTGGGAAAAATCAAGCTCACATCCACTGTTCAGCAGCAGAGCGACTTGACATGCTGCCAGCTACTTACCTACATACACTGGCTGGTATGCAGCCAGTTCACACAGACTGTACGTGACAAACAGCAGGTGAGGATTCCACATGACTTTTCCTCTCTCTTTGGAGCTAAACTGACTAATACAATAAACTGTGTAAACAATGTTTTTGCCAGTTACACAGGCCACATTATTGATAATGGTACTGCTAGCTGAAAGAGACTTGACTGTAGGTGAATAGCAAGCTAAGCAGTTAGCCCGTTCAGGCAGCTGAGACCACTTTTTTTATTTTACGTCAACAAGTCTAAGCTCTGTTTTTATAAATGTTGTTAATGTCTGGCCACAATTAGCACTAGCAAGCAGGCATGAGCACCCACAGGCGAACATGCTAACGTTAGCTAGCACACTTGGCTAGCCTAGCTCAGCCTCATCTGTCACTTGACAGCTCAGCATCATCCGGTCAACCACACACTGGCTGTGGGGCTTTGACCTTAACACCTCAGAGGCTTCAGCGGCTCTGTGTACAGCTAACCAGCGGTACGACTAATAACATAATCCGTCACATAGGTACATACCGTGGTCATCCGGGGCGCCAGGGAAGGGCATTCCTGTGTCACAGTCAGTGAAAGCCGCACACTAGCTTTTCTGCTCGGAGGCGGGGCTTTAAAAACGTAGGGATACTGACGCAGTCACTCAGCCAATGGGACGAGGAGTACAGAGGTTTGCTTTTGTATTGACCAATCGGATGGACGTTAAGAGGAAAAAAAATTAGGTCGCAGATCAAAGTCTGTCTTTTATCACCCTTTAAAAACCAGAAGGTAAAAACTGTCACAAAGGTTCCCGTGGTACATTAAATTACATTTTGGCCAGTATTTTTCTACTATTAGTACTCTTTTTTCTGGTGCAATGACTTTCCTTTGTTATGGTAATGTTTTAAGAACAAGTAAAGACCCTCGAGCTCAGCCTTCGCAAAGTATCGTAAATGTACGAGTGGTCCCTGAAGAAGGCATTGCAAAGTTGCCCTAGTGAAAGTGCTCCTGAACCACAGTGACATAAAGACACTGTTTCCGGTTTTGGCATATGCCTTTCAGAATAAAAGTACAAAAATCACATACAGGTTTCGGTGCGTATGTCTTACGAGGTAGTTCTCAGGTCATATTCTATTTACTGTACGCTAAGATTTAAGGCCACGTTTTTGCATAAATGTATATTATACATGCCTTTTGCTGGATGAGTATGTTTGTGTTGTGTGTGTTCAGATCGTTCAGATGACACGTTTGTTTTGAAAAAAGCGGATCGGAAGCCACGGTCTGGATATAGAGGAACTCATTATAGTCTATTATTAGGCAGGGTCGTGAAGTACTGTGTCAACACAACGGCTCAGATAACAGTAAACAACTGGACGGATTTCAGGTGATAGTTAATTCAAACATGCCGACTAGAATAGCGGAACGGTCTGTAAGGTGATGGAAGTTAAACGGAAAAGAAACGGATCCTGGATTTAAGAGCACTCATCGGAATTTACCGAGAGCAGTCATATCTGTGAATATGAATCCCCATGAATATGACTCCTCCATGCCTGGGCTTGTCTCAGTCTCGCCGCTTCTGCCTCAAGTTAAACGGCAGGAAAAATGAGCGTCGCCGGGCTTCTTGCAGCAGGGCTTTCCCATGGGTCTTGATATGAAACATCAGGTACTAGCCGGTTATTTAAAGTATAAAATAATAGATGGATGTATTGTACGTTAACGGATAAACATGCAACTCCACCCCCTGATCGATACAGATGTTCTGGCTCTGTCTGCTCAGCCTGAGCCTCCCTCTGTTGTTTTGGTTTGGACACGTGATCACACGGGACGGTCTGTCTCACGTTCTGCAAAGCAACGGGCTCAGGGGCTATATGAGGATCACGCCCGACAGGATGGACCAGGTGAGAAAGAGAGAGAGAGTGCCAACTTCTAGATTTTAAAAGAAATGGTGTATAGTTACAAAATCATTTCACGACAGGTTAATAGCAGACCACCTCAAGGTGTCACTCAGGTATAATCAGGACATTCTGATGTAGGATTTCAAAATTAAAGCCCTTCAAAATCACATGCATGAGCTGACTTCAAATCACATTCATGAGACAATTGGTGTTACAAAAAATACATAGTCATATAGAATCACATGACAAATGCTTTCACATGACACCATCACCTGTATAAAATCCAACTGTTGTATTGTTGTTAGATACACTGAGAAAATGGCCTACCTAGCACAGGCCCATGGGCCCAAAGTGTCAGGGTCCACCCTGGCCTTTACCCACAACATGTCACTTAAAAATACACGCACCAACCAGGGAAAGACTAAAAATGACCACAAAGAAACATAATACGACTACAAAGAGACACAAAAAGACTACAAACAGATGCAAAGCAGCTGCAAAGAGACACAAAAAGACTAAAAACAGATGCAAAGCAGCTGCAAAGAGACACAAAATGACCACAAATTCAACTCGGTTACTTAAATCACACGTCAAATATTTTTTGGGGGTAGTTTTCGATCTACAGAAATGACAAAAAGTAACAGATCAGGCTTCAAAGTCAGACAAAACTGGCAGCATTACTACTGAGATATAATTCCCTATTCAACCTAAAACACCTTTATCATTCTGCCCTCTTTCTCAACAGCTCCTTTACATGCACTGCAGCCAGTGTGCCTTGGTCTCCAGCTCAGGTCAGATGTTCGGAGCTGGAGTTGGAGAAGAGATAGACAAAGTCGGATGCGTGATCCGGATGAACAATGCACCCACACAGGGGTATGAGAAAGACGTAGGGAACCGCACCAGTGTTCGGGTTGTCTCTCACACCAGTGTTCCCTTGCTGGTAAAAAATGAGCGCTACTATTTCCAGCAGTCAGCAGACACCACATATGTGTTCTGGGGTCCTGAGAGGAACATGAGGCAAGACGGGAAAGGACACGTCTTTAATACTCTCCTGAAAATAGCAGAGAAGTACCCAAAAGTCAGAATCTACGCTGTGACCAGAGAGAAGATTCAGTACTGTGATGGCGTGTTTCAGAATGAAACTGGAAAAAACAGGTACAGTATAAGTTTAGAGTCCCAATCTAATAAATGAAAGCCATGAGTGATGATGTTTGTTTTCCATGTATTTTATTAAACCAAAGTTACAGCCAGTTGTGGAGGAAGAATTAAGTAAAAGTACTATTACCATACTGTAAACATACAAGTAAAAGTCCTGCATTGAAAACGTTACTTAGCTAAAAGTGCTTAAATGTACTTAAATTATTAGAAGTGCACAATGAAGAGAAATGTCCTCTGTGAGTTGCCAATTCATTTTTCTATCAATCCGCTAATTAGCTGTTTTAACTGTCAATTTCCGTTTGTCACAGTTCCTTTCAAAATAAGAAGCTTCTGTGTGTACAGGAAATAACAAAATAAAACCATTTTTTATAAAGATCTTACTAAATTAGTATTACTAAAGTAATATACAAACTAATGATGTAATGTGCAGTTAATGACTGGAACCAGGCTTTTATTTTGGTCCTGTTCGAGTTTTAAATAAGCCTTTTAAGAACAAGTGTCTGCTGTCTCTCACTCAGAATGAAGACGGGGGCGTTTCTCAGTACTGGATTCTTCACAATGATTCTGGCTATAGATATGTGTGACAGCATCCATGTTTATGGAATGATCGACGATAACTACTGCAGGTGAGACATTTTACATAATGACACATTTTATCCTCACTCGAGCTCCATCTTCTTTTTAAGAGTCGTAAATAACCGTGACCGAACTCCGGTACTTTTCTGCCCCCGACAGTCGAGCCAATCACAGCGCCGTTCCTTACCATTACTACGAGAGGAACCGAATCGACGAGTGCAAGATGTACAGGTTCCACGAGCACACACAACGTGGGGGTCATCGCTTCATCACTGAGAAGGCCATATATGCCAAATGGGCAACACGACACAAGATGGAGTTCAAACACCCCTCTTGGAGCCTCTAAAGAAAGAGATGTTTAAACTCAGAAGATGTTGAATGTACAGTTGTATTACTTTTTTCTGGCTTTTACTCTTCTTTGCTAAAGATTTTGACAGTTTTTAAATAGAAAATAAATTAAATTTGATGCTGGCATAGTGGATAAAATAGTCCACAGCCATAAATATGAAATAATGCTTTAGATGTACCAGATGTAGAAGTCAGCTGGTACCACTGTCAGTATTACTGAACACTTACCGTTATGAATAGCCATATATCAGTATGAATACTGACAAAGCATTAAGCCACTAAACTAGAAAGTAAAACCAGTTGATACCAAAGCTTTTCTTTATACCCGTGCCTTGACTTTCAGTCTTATTTTGCACATTAAAACATGTAATCAATAACAATTTGATGCTGCAACCAGGCGTGCAGCTACAATATGCACCTTTGTTTAAGGCTGCAACTAACGATTACTAACTGGTATTTATTTTCTCAATTAATCAGTTCATCATTTGTTCTACAAATTGTCAGAAAGTAGTAAAAAAAAAAATGGCCATTGCAGTATCCCAGAACTGGATTTGATGTATTTAAATGACTTGTTTTGTCAACCATTTGTCCAAAACCCAAAGTTATTGAAGTTACAGTCTTAGAAGACTAAGAAAACCAGCAAATAATCGCATTTGAGCAGCTGGATCCAGAATAATTTTTTGTGTGCATTTTTGCATAAAGAAAGGTGCTGATTAATTATCTGTCAATCAACTGATTGATTCATTGAGTAATCGTTTCAGTTTACTTTCCCTGACTGCAACCAGTTACAGTGTTGTAATGCTTGAAGTAGTAGTAGTAGTAGTAGTAGTAGTAGTAGTAGTAGTAGTTAGCTTCTGATTTCATCAAAACATTTGATTTTAATGTTAACAGTGTCCAGATGTTTCCATTGGGAGCTGAGTGCCATTTAACTCAATGAGAGATCATGCAGTTTGTAGTTGTGGGGAATGTGGGGATGTGGGCAGTAAGATATGTAAACGTGATGGCACGTATACCAACCATAGAGAAGTATTCAAATGTAACTGCGGAGAGGTCGACAGACCACATTCCTCTGATATACAGCCCGCAGCTTCAGTGGCCAACACACACAGTATTAAAAACAACGAGCATGATGGGAGAATACGAGCAGTTCTTAGTGGCTGACGGGACAAATGCAGTTTGGTGTTTTGTTTTAAACAGAGGTTACTTTCCCTTCGTATTTCTTCTGCTGGTTTACAATGAAAAACATAGCGCTGCCTTTTTCAGTCACATAATCCTTATTTTGTGACGAATTCCAAAGACTGTAATATTATTTGCACTACTGAGCAAACTACTGTGTCAAAGTATTTCACTGTAATTTACATTTCAGGCCGGAATTGTTTGAATTAATATGATTATTGACTTTTTGGTAACCACAGATTTATGTTGTGAACTGTGCAAAGTACAAACTTGAATGTAAACTTGACCACTGGTTACTGCAGATGGGTGCGAACATGAATAAATCTGCTGACAAGTCTGCATGTGTGTGAGCTCGACTTTGTATGAGACTATAAACAAATGGTATTAATGTCTGTCATGTTTAAACCACTTGAACTGTGTCTACACATGGGAATGCAGTGAAAGGCTCTACGCACACGTGGTCCACCCACACAGGTGTTGTCACTGATAAGACTTCTTGGCAGGACAGTGTGGGCGTGTACAAACAGTTTCACACACTCTAACAGGGACTGCGCTTCATTTTTATTTCCAAATTCATTTTTATTTATTTATTTGGAGTGAGCCCCCCGAATTTGCCCCTTGACCACTATTTTTACCCCTTGAATCTCCCTTAATCCAGGCAGAAAGCCCATTAAAACCCATTGATATATTATAATCCATCCAGTTAACAATTAAATAACTGCAGATTTCAATTTGGAGTAAACACCTGAGTTTCCACCTTAACTGAAAAGTCAAATTGAGCGGTGCGTGTAATGCTATTTTGTAAATTCTAAGGATTTCTTACCTTAATCCATGCAATAACCCATTCATATTGAACCCAAATATTTCAGATCGCCAATGTAAAGCAGAATCTCAACCTTAATAACAATTAAAATTGCTATTAATAGTTTGTCAAATACCTCAAATTAATTTAGGAGATGTAAATGTAAATTATTTTTTATGCTTCTTCTCTTGGATATCTAGCTCATGTATTTTTTTACTATAGTAAAATGTTAAAGGGAACTTTGAAATGCATATACCAACACCCACCCCCCACGCGCACATCACCGTGCTGCAGTGGGAGACGTGATGATGACGTCAGCTAGTGGCGCAGGAAGATGGGGTAGGAGAGGGAGATAAGAACGAGAGCAGACATCGAGACCGCAGAAGGCCATGAAACGGTAAACACCGGAATAACACTGGTGCTAACATGTCATGTTAGTTTTATCTTAATCATATCGGTTGTTGTTGTTGTTAAAAAAAAAAAAAAACAGTAGATGTACGTCAACACCGGAGGAAGAATGGCTGCGTAGGATGTTGTTTTTATTTTGGTGAACGTAATAACATTTATTGCCTTTTATGTATACAGCGTTAGGTAAATATAAGCTTAAATAAAGATAACGGTCGCTAGACTGCAATGAGCCTATTTCATAATTTCCTAGCTGTGCACGTTTTATTGTTGAAACATCGGTGTGAGCGCTGATGCGTAAAAATAATGTATTTGAATATTATCAACCGAGCCATAACATTTGCATTAAAATGATTCCAATCTACAGTTTATTTGTCTCGTCCCGGACAGATATGAGGACAGACGGCCTCCGCCAGTGTGTTGGTACACAGCCTGACCAGACAGCATGGGGCTGAAGATCAGCAAGGTATAGAAAAGACAACACGGTTGGGTAAAGTTGGAAAGATATTCCCGGATCAATAACTCGTTAGAGAAACGTTGTTAAAAAACGTGTTTTTTTTTAATTAGTCTAAAGCACATTTTTCTAAAATAGCTGTTGTGGTATAACAAGGAGGAGTCCATTAATGTATGAAGTGATATTGTCACACTAAACTTCATAACAGTAACGTTTTTGAATATTTATTCAAATAACAGTTCAGCTCATTGAATTAAAAGCACATTTGATCAAAATGATTGTTGTAGGAGGATTCCATTAATGTATGAAGTGATCTTTGTCACACTACTTCATAACAGTGAAGTTATTGAATATTTTTCCCAATAAAAAAATCACCATAATTAGTCAAAAGCCCATTTTTCTATAATAGCTGTCGTAGTATAACAAGGAGGAGCCCACTGATGTATGAAGTGACTTTGGTCAGGCTACACTTCATAACAAAGAAGCTATTGAATATATTATTAGTCTTTTCGCCATTTGGAGACCGTCCCTGCGCACTCGTCTCACAACACATTGAGCCCGATGTTATTCGTGCAGTTCGGAGGACAGTCCGTTTAGATTCAATTAAGGTTGTAGCTCGTCTACCTTACTACGGTTGCAGAGAGGCATCGTTTGTCTTTTAACAACTTTTTGTTATTGATCCGTGAAGTCCGAATCTGTGAATATCTTTACAACTTTACCGAACTAGAAAGGACCAAACAACTGTAGGGTGTGGCGCTCAGACCTCTTGCCCTTCATCACCAGTATTATCGTCATTAGTAGTATTGGGTAAAGGAGTATTACATCCATGCAGGTAATATCATTGTCTTTACTGTTTACAAGTGGTGGATGAAGTATTTAGATCCTTTACTAAGTAAAAGTACTAATATCACACTGTAAAAACACCACTCTTGCATTGAAAATATTATTTAAATACAAGTATTTGTCATCAGGAAAATGATCTGTTACTATTATATATAACATTATATTATTAGTACGTATGTATAAACTGCATTTAGCTGAGGTGGAGTTTTTAAAATATCTTATGTGGAGCTGCAATCAATGATTATTTTCATTATTAATTGGCTGATTAGCTTCTCAATTGTTTGGTTTGTATGTCCATGACTCAGAGCCCAAAAGTGACAATTACTTGTTTTGTCTGCCAAAAAGTCCAAAGCCCAAAATGATTCAGAAGGGTGGCTAAGTGCTTATAGCTAATGCATGGATGGATAATTCATGACATGGAAATGCTGAAAGGAAGAAGCTGGAAAAAGCTGTGGTTGACATTTAAAGTGGCACAAAATTGTAATTCTTGTGCTTCGTTCACCGCTGTTGTTTTCCACTGCAGGGACAACAGAGCCACAGGCTGGTGATCTTCGCAGCCATCTTCGTCCTGATGACACTCCTCATCCTGTACGGCTCCAACAATGTCAACGATTCTGTATATGCTCCCTTCCATGTGGCTACAAATTATGCCATCAAGGCCACAGATCTGAAGAAGTGGTCCGGGAAAGACGGTTATGTGCCATTTCACGGGAACAAGGTACTTAATAGCTCGAACGCAAAAAAAAACGTGTTTTTGTGACGTGGAAATCCACATATAGTTAGATTACGATGTCATTGGGACTGAGACGATGTGTTTCTGTCACTCAAGGACTGCTTTGAATACTCGTGTACATTTAGTAGTGTACGACTATAAAAATCAGTGAAGGATGCAGCAGAAGGGAAACGTTACTGTTGCACTGACTGAATGTTTTTGTTAACTTCAGTACTCTAACACAAGCAAAAGGAAGTTGTACACCAATAGAAACTAAACGCATGGACCTCCACATCACAACAGTAGGACATGATATAAGACATTATCAGGAGATTATTTAAAATGAAGAATAACCTTTAATAGATGAGTCACTCAAAAGCAAACTGTAGGTGCAGTGTTGTCATGAGATTTCTCTCCAAATGAGCCAGATAACACATTCCTGTTCTGTTTCTCAGTGCGTTATCTGTTTTCCATCTGCCTGTTTCCACAGCATGTGTTTGTCTTTATCATGTGTTTGTCTTTATACATGATGGATTTATTAATGAATAATAAATGCTTGTAAATAAAAATGAAAGCCGAAAGCAGTCAATTAAACGCATCCATTATTTACAAAGTGGGAACTTGTTGCTGTGAGTGAATTGTTGTTTGCGAGCTCTGTTAGCGGCTCTGTGCTGCTTCGAGCTAAATGCTAAGCATGTTAAACCGTGTTCACTATCTTGGTTTAGCATGCAAACATTTGCTGATTGGTATTAAAACCAGTTTACAGTAGAAGCTGAGGAGAGTATTAGGAGTATTTAGTCAGAAACATAAGTGATTACACTTCACCCCGGGGGGAGCCACTAGGCTAATTGTAATTATTGATGAACCTTCACAGATAAACATTGCTCACTATTCCCAGTGTTAACTGGTTTCAGCCAGCTCTGTTAACCCAACTTCCAACTTCAGCGATGTCAATATCACATCAACATTTTGCTTTTATACAAATACACAACTCCTCAGCCACACTAGTGATGGACTGTATTTACACCTTAAATGTTTTTCATTTCAGAGTATGAACCTACGCTGTCAGAAATGTGCGCTGGTGACGAGCTCCAGCCACGTCCTGGGCAGTCGAGCAGGAGAAGAGATCGACCGCACGGAGTGCGTTATTCGTATGAACGACGCTCCCACGTTGGGGTACGAGACTGACGTAGGGAACCAGACCTCTCTGAGGGTCGTGGCACACTCCAGTGTGTTCAGGGTGATCCGGAAGCCTAATGAGTTCCTACAGAGGCCAGACAGCAACCCTGTGATCATCTTCTGGGGACCCCCGAGCAAGATCGGGAAGGAGGGCAAAGGGACACTGTACAGGTTGATCCAGAGAGTCAGCATGACCTACAACAACTTGTCTTGTTTCAGTATCACAGCCAACAAGATGCGCAGATTTGACAGTCTGTTTCACAGGGAGACTGGACGAGATAGGTGAGTATTTAGGGAGCGAGTGAATCATATTTTATTGGGTAAAAGTCACTTTTTGTTCTCCAATATATTTTGTTTTTCTCTGCTCAGACAAAAATCTCACTCGTGGTTGAGCACAGGCTGGTTCACCATGGTCATAGCCATTGAGATGTGTGATAATATCAAAGTATACGGGATGGTTCCACCAAATCACTGCGGGTGAGTATAATGATGGCACTCGTAAACCTATGTAGACTCATTCAAACACTATAAAGCCATCAGTCGACTCATTATCACAGATAAGCTGGTTGTGAATTAGAATATTAAACCCCTCATTCTTCTAGGAAATCCAAACCTGGATCCAAGAAGATGCCCTACCACTACTACAAGCCCAGGGGTCCTGATGAATGTGTGACATACTTACAGAACGAGGGCAGCCGGAGAGGGAACCACCATCGCTTTATCACAGAGAAACAAGTGTTTGCACGCTGGGCAAAGCAGTACAACATCACCTTCACTCGTCCCAAATGGTTTTAGACTTTTGTGAAAACCACAGAGAGATCCATCAGCGCAGAGAGAGAGAGAGAGAGAGAGAGAGAGAGAGAGAGAGAGAGAGAGGCCCGAATGAGGCTTCAAAGAAAGCACATGATGAAATACTGCTATTATCAGGGATAGCCACAAGGATGAAACGTGTTTTGGACAAAACTATTATTGGACCGATTGACTGAGGAGAAGAGTGCAGGATCTCAGTTTGGAGAGGAATTACTATATTGTGTATATTCATGGACTTGTGGTGGCCAGCAGACGGGTGTTCTCGTAAATAGGAAAGAAAATGAATTTAAAGAAGAATTTTTACATGTTTGTAGTATTTTTGTTAATATGTATTAAAAAGGCATTATGTTTCCCACGGGAAGAGGGAATTATATCAGCAGGCCCTCTCGTTAGATAGGACTAAGTGGCCTACAAAACACTCTCAGCTAGAGATTAGATTATTCTCTACAGTAATTGCAGTCTGATTCAGCAGACCACTAATTCATTCTACATGTACGTCGGTGCAGTGTGTGTGTGAGCAATACAGCTGGGAACAATAACGGTTCCTGAACAGATGCCAAAACCATACTTTTGTTACCTTAGCTTAAATAATACGAGCATTTCAACATACATTTTGATTTATAAACAACTAAAGAAAGTCTTAAATTTGGCAAATAACAGGATTTTAATGAGGAAAATTCTGATTTCATATGTAAACACGACTGCCAGCTTACTATACTTGGTGCTACAGATACTCTTTGTTGATTCAACAGTGACAAACAATTACACTGCAGTTTGTGCATCAGCTATCTTGCCTGTAATAATTAAGACACATTCAGATTGCTGAAGTTATGTGGCACCACATTTATTCTAGAGATACCGATTGCCACATTATAAAGATTTGAAATCTCAGAGTTGTTATAACATTCATTTCTTACTGACCTAGATGTTGATTTTTTTCATGAAAATTTGACTATAAACATTAAATTATTGCATCATGATCTAAAACTTTTCTTTTTTTATACCTCGGTGGCATTCCAGTGCATGCAGCTTATGTTTAAATAGTCCACAGAATGCATCATGGTCGTGTTGTGTATATGTTGCCCTGAGGACCGCACGATTCAATTAAAAGTGAAATTGTCATAAAACTAAACATGAGATGGGTTCAATGTCTTTCACTGTGTTGCCTTTTTGCAAGTTATTTATCGGTGAACGTGTCGTCAGAATATTTATCTTCACGAGAGGCCGTCATCACTGAGTTTTATATATAATGCAAAAACAGTCAGTATCTACAACTCAACTACACAAACACTCATTTTATAATCAATGACGGTAGACAAAGTATTGGAAACGTGAACAAAACTAAATACAATTCAACAAAACCGCAAACTACAGGCTCCAAAATGTCATCGCCTCTAAAACAGACGTTTTTTCCACGAGAAGTTCTGTACCATGTATCGAAAAATACAATACGAGTCGGTGCAACCTTGTGGAAAGTATTTGTATTTAAATATGTACAATTTGTTAAGCCATTTACAAACACAGACATACAGAACGAAGACATGAAGAGAAATGCGACAGGTATCTAGCAATGACTAAACACAATGCAGTGATTGGGATGTTTGTATTAACAGTCAGCAATGCTACAAAAGGTTAATTATGGAAAATGAACAACTTCATGGTGAATACTAGATGATAAAACGTCTGCCAGCATGTCTTCGTTTACTGTCTTTGACCACTAATTCTTTAATGAACCATTGGAAACATCTGAAAAGGCAGCGGTGATCTTCTGTCTAAGCCCGGCCATGGAAACCAAGATGGCCTCCTGTTGAGAAAAAATGGGAAAAACTAAATCAGTTTTTTTAATCCAAAATACTTGCAGAGTGTAAAGCATTTGCTGATGTCATGTGATAGGCCCTCACCTCGGTACGAATGGTCCTGCTGCCCTGACCGGGGCATGTGTTGAGGTACAGGTCAAATAAAACACTGGGGTCAGTCACCTCCAGATGTTGGTCCGTATCTACACTGGCCTCCAATCCCTGAAGGCCTCCAAAGACGACCAAAAGATGCCTAAAAAAGGGGAAACAAGTTGAGTTTAAATGAACACAAAGTAAAGACAACAATACAGAAAGTAGACGGCGCGTTCAGACCAAAAAAATCTGGATCAATTTAACTTTGAGCCCTTTCTGATCTGGCAACGAATGTTTGTACCAATTTCATGGCAGTTGATCCAACAGTTGTCGACATATTTCACCAAAAAAATAAAAAAATATGTCAACCTCATGGTGGCGCCAGAGGAAAGGTAAGGGGGATCGCTAAAGTCAGTATTTACCAAATATAATGAGAATCCATCTGATGTTGAGATATTTCAGTCTGGGCCAAAGCAGACCAGCAGACAGACCAACATTAGCGTGCATGGCTAATAAAAAGTGTCTCAGGAGACGCCCGATCCCAATCTCATTGGCTCTGAACATACTTGAATGGTGACAGTGCTGCTTGGTCCATGTTGCCGCCTTTCTCTGACGTGCCAATAGTCAGATCGTATCCTTCTCTATATGGACTCTCAGTGAAAACTGCACCTGCATGAACAAACCGACAGCAATGAGGATAAAGCAGTCGCAGCAGGGCCACGCCGCATACTGGATTCTTGCACAAGTTAGTGGGTTGGTGTGGATGAAAAATCCAAGATGTTGCAAATGAATGTGGAGCATATGTTCGAGTGTATCACGAGGATAGGAAACCTACTGAGACACGACGCCAGACGGACACTGTAACCCCAGTAAACACCTCCTTCAGTCCTGGGCAGGTGAGGAGCCGCCACCACACCTTTACACATTTTGCTCTCTGAGGAAGACGGACACACACACACACACTGAACTGATGTGCAGAATTGAATGTGCAATGAGGACTTTTCTTAAAGAAAAAAAAGGTACGTTACCTTGATTTTGTGTCTTATTGAGCTTCACTGTGACTCGAAGTCCAGACTGCAGCTGTTTATCTATCCGGACATCCTTTGGGAGCAGATGGATAAGAGTTGATTGTCATTTTTCACTGTTTTTCTGACATTTTACAATCAATTAATCTAGAGAATACCTGGTAGATCAATAATCAGTTGCATCCAACACCTTCGATCATAGCGTCCACATCAGATGATGAAAGTGACCTTTATCATAACATGCTCACCTTTCTCATTCCACAGTTGACCAATGAGCCTTTTCCTTGTTTGATCGGCCTGTCGAGGACGATTCCTTCCCGGTAATCTGACACATCATCGATCCTCATGTGGTGAGGACTGTCTAAAGGGTTGAGCAAACCTGGTAGAAAAAAAAGACCAATCACATTCCTTTAGGGGCCCGTTTATACAATCGGTCTACAGAGATAAAGTATTCAGTTAATTGTACCCTCCAGGATAACAACTTGATCTGATCTACACACTTTTAAAAAATAGGGCCCCCCCACCTGAGGATCTAAGGCTGCCAGCTGGCTCATACGGGGTCAACATTTCTGTTATGTAGCATGGGGCCAGACCCAGACGTCCTTTGAAAGTGGTCATTAAACTAACAGGAAGCCAATGAGAGAAGCAGGATTGGGGTGACGTGATGTCTTCTGTCAAACACAGTGAGAAGCCTCGCTAACTAGAGGGAGGCGAGAGAGTGTTGGCTAGCTGCTAAAAGCTAATTTGCCATATTTTAATGTCAGTTTAATCACTTTTGGGGATCAGTTTTTGTTTGAGGGGGGGACCCACAGTGTAAAGACTCTGAAAAACAACGCTGTAAAAATGTGGTCATTACCTGCGTACTGTAAGTCTTGATGTTTTGGGAAAAACCACTTGCGCAGATACCTGGTGGAGAAGAAATGCTGCAATCACAATCTCATAAAACGGGCTGACACTGACGATCTGATTATAAAACAAACCCACTTACTGGGGACATTCCAGGTACTGAAGGATTCTGGCAAGCTGAATACAAGCATGTCCTTTCTTCCCAACACCTTTAAATTCTCCTTCAACGCTCCTGTGGGACAAAGAACACATATTTTCTATGAGCTTTCCGGTGGTTTAGGGTGTGTTTTTCTCCCATAAATTGTATCTTAAAAGGTTAACTTACTTGACATCTTCCCCATATTCATCAAACACGATGATCTCATCAACACAGAACACGACACAGGCTCGGGCGATCTGCCCGGCCAGGTATGTACGAAGCTCAGTGGACTGAGCGTTATCCAGGACAGAACCCGGCAGAGCCACACTGACCGTGTACGCCCGACCTGAGAGAAACACGAACAGATCTCACACACTGCTGCACGCTGTTCACAGATAGTATGACAATCCATGAAATGATAACACGGGTTACCTTTTTCGCTTGGGCTCGGCTCAAGTTTTGCTCTCTCTGCGGCCTCTGTTTTCTTTTTCTGCTTTTCCAACTGTTTGATCAGCTTGGCCTCTTTCGTTTGCTTCTGAACCTCTTTTACTGTCATCGAGGAAGAATCAATGACATTGGTAAGCACATTAGATATATGGAGACAGAATGGAAGGATCCACATTGATGGTGTATGGCAGTGGTTCATGACACCCAGGTTGGGAACCAGTGGTCTACAAATACAAATGTCAGTTGTACAGATTGTTAATCCCTTGAAGGAAAATTAAAACTGTGGGGCTATACTAATAACGTTGACTAATTAACACTCTCTACACTAGTAAATAAAGTCCAACTTTGACCCATGAGTCTCCAGGAGCGCAGTGATAATCACCTGAAACTACCCTAGGAAGTATAAATGATCATACATTAAAACAAACATAAATGCTGTGGCTAAATATGAGCTAAAACATCATATGAAATGTAAATATGTAACTTAACTGGAACGTTTTGTAAAACAAACAAAACCCACACGTTTCTTTTTGAACAAAGACACTTTATAACAGCGTAGCTTGTTAAAACTGAATAAAAGAGCGTGCTGTAACATACCTAAATGTAGCTAACGTTAGCTGTTTACTCACTTTCTGTTTTCCTTTTCTTCCAGTCCACCTTCTCCGCCGGCTGTTAAAATCAACAAACACATTACAGGTGATATAAAGAACAGTACAATGTAATTCTGATGTAAAACAATAGTGTTACGCTACCTGAGAGGGCACACTTTTGGGTCTTTTCGCTGCAACGTCGGTAGACATTTTTACACACACCAACACGTGAAGTGTATTTACTTCCGGGTCGTGATTCGCGTTTCAAAATAAAAGTCTAATGCTACCCTGGTTGGCACTGGCCGTACTGGCTGATAAATACCGACGGTTTTATTTATTGAACTGCTGGGATTTCCTAACACACAACTGGGACGTCATAAAGGCATTGTCCTTTAAATAGTTTCCTCCTTCTTTACTTCTATTATGAGCCCAGAATATAAATTTCAACTGAAGGAAATATCAATTTCCATGAGAGGGTGATAATAATAATAATGATAATAATAATAACAACATGGGAACCTTGAGTAATGATTTTTAGTGAAATATTTCGATCATTAGACATTTTCCCTACATCTACATTTGGCATGGCGTGGGTATCTTCTAAAACTAAAATGAATATATGACATTGGAACACATTCTTTTATGCGACAAAAACACTGTCAATAAGGTCAGAGGACAGAGAAAGACAATAACACTGAAGATGTGGATTTATTGAAAGCTTTATTTAACCTTTTGGATACTTGGATACAAGACAAATGTCTCTGCAGTTACTGAGAAATAGAGTAATGAGAAATATGTTGTACAGTTTTTTGCTTGAAAAATAAAAGTTAAGTAAGTGGACAAGTGATGCGTGACTGTGTGCTTTACTGTCTTTGACTCAATGTTCTCAAGATGTCCTCAGCTGCATCCAGAGTGGAGTCCTCCTTTTAGACAAAAAAAAAGTGAGTTTGAGTGACTGAAGGACGTATTGACAACGAGAAACACGATGAATATAAGAGCAGACTTGAATCAAATTAAGATTTAGTTGACCTTGATGAAACAGAATCGGATATATTTGTCAAAGTCCTTTCTGTGCTCTGGGCTGTAGAATACAGAGACAGGGATTGTTGCTAAACCCTGAAGAAAAAAAGACAAATAACATAGAAAGAAGTTGAGAAATACTTCGAAATATATCGTCAAATAAAACTTATGTTATTGCTTTAGGTAGTCATTTTAAATACAGTTTTTATGACATTTTAATCGTTTACCTTCTCTTTAATTAGCCATTTAACAAATCTGAAGTCATGGGGTTCATCCTCAGTGCTCATGGAGTCATTGAAGTCCACCTCTGTCAAAGAAGACAGTTAAAGTTATAGTCATTGATACACAACATACACAACTAAACATGAAGTGGTTTGATTTATTTGTGGTGCAAAAGGCTCTGATGTGTAATCAGCTACAGAAAACTTTTTGTTCAATTATTTTTACATAGTTTGTATTGTACTGTTGCCTGTCATGTTAAACTTGTTTAAAAGGTAACATAGCAGGCAGTATTAATCAAACAAACTGAACTTCTGAATGAAGACAAATGCAATCAATTCTGGCCTTTTTTATCTTCTAGTCTTTGAATTAACCTGTTGAAAAATTCAACATTTTCAATTGATGTGATAACATTTTGACCTATTCTGCATTTAATATCACAGGACACAGATCCATACGAATGACACTCACTGACAGACGAGATGTCAGCGATCATAAAATAGCCTCCCTCTGGCACGATGGGCCGCAGACCCACACTCTCCAGACACGAGGCCAGCTTCTCTCTCTTCAGGTGCAACATCGCAGGCAGCTGCTGGAAGTAGCTCTCTGGAGTCCCAAACAGCTCGTATTCTCTCTCAAACCCACGAGCTACTGCCTCCTGTTGAAGGAAATTATTATATGAAACAGATATGACAATTATGATATATATTCACATTTGTTAAAAAACAACTCTGCCCATTGAATATACAATCACGATACAGTATTCTGTATCTGCTTCTTTCAACAAAAACAACATCACGCTTACATGAATACTGTACACAATATTCTTATTTGATGATGAATGTTTGTCTGTGCAATATGCGTGTTGGTAACGATGGACTAATCAATGTGGCTAGGCAAGGTTTAAATAATTAATATGTCAGTTTTTTTTCAGAAGAAGAGCTTAACAGACTTACATGTCTAATGCATTTATAATACAAAACAGCAGGGAGAGCATTTGGTTTCAAGAATCAAGACTGAAAGCTGAAGAATCTGAGAACTAATAAAGTCATATTTTATTGCAACAATATTTATATTGATTAAGGAATTGTGTGTTTACCTGAGCAGCGGTTGCACAATCAAAAACAGACATCTGATGCACTGCTTTCAGACGTTTGATGATTTGCTCAGAACTAATAGTCCAGCCAACCTGAAAAAACAAAACACAGCATCATAACAAGTTGTAGTGAACGAAATAATGTGACTTATTGCATTACCTTCCAGCCAGTAGCACTGAAGGTCTTTCCTGCACTGCCGATGGTGATGGTTCGTTCCCACATGCCGGGAAGGCTGGCTGTCAACACATCAACATAATGAACATCATGCAGCTTCACACTTTGTGTGCATTCTGTTGAACTCGGGCTGCATCTCACCGATCTTCACATGCTTGTTTCCATCATAAGTCAGCCACTCGTACACCTCATCACTGATGCACAGCACATCGTGTTTGATACACAGATCAGCAATCATTTGGAGCTCTTCCGTCTTGTAAACCTGTAATGGACACAAATGTGTGAACACTTTTTATTCAGCTGGCTTTACAAGGAGACACTACTCTGGTAAGTGTCTTACTTTGCCCAGTGGGTTGTTGGGAGTGTTGATGACGATGGCTTTTGTGCGTCGAGTGAATTTACTGGCCAGCTCCTCGGCAGAAAGAACCCAGTCTCCACTCGACAGGACGGTGCTTCCCTCTACTTTCTTGAATTTAATAAGAAAAAATAATCCTTAAAAGGTTGATGTATACTTTAAAAACAAACGACTGCCAAGAGATGCTTTATAACTCACCGGCCTCAGAGGTACATAAACTGCCTTTCCTCCGGCCATCTTCACCATTGGCTGGTAGCAGTCAAAGAACGGTTCAACAATTATGACCTGAAAGACAAGATCGTTATAATCATATAAATCATGCTAAATAGGAAGAGTTCAAAGTGTTAGCAAATGTTAATAGTCTTTTATCCCTCTTCTGCCAATAAACAAGAGGGTTACAACAATAAACCTTCCGTTATAAAGTATTAATACGTACATGTTTAAGTTTGGTAAAACCAGTTGATTAAATTACTTTGACTTAGGTTGATTTTCATACCTCATCTCCTTCTTCAACCAGAGCTTGAAATGCACAGAAGAGAGACTGATAAGCTCCAACTGTGACCAGCACGTCTTCAAAAGGATCAATCTCATGTCCCACGATCTTACTGAAGAACTTAGCCAGAATGTTGACAAGAGGAGGATGGCCCTGAGGAAAGAAATACAAAATCTAACTTTAAAGGAAACACAGGATACAATCCCGAGGAAACAAGCAGGTTCCTCTTAGTGCTTCTCTGACATTGATTAAACTGTGACTAAGTGTGTCTCTCCACTTACAAAAGCTCGGGTATACTGGTGCATTTGGTGTCCTCCACTCACAGCTTTACAAAAAGCTTCTTGGGCAAATTTGGGAGGAGAGAAGTCAGGAAATCCCTGTCCAAGATTCACCGCTTTGTAGTCTGCTGCCAGTTGTGCGAATTGTAGCCTGTTGGTGTAAAACTGCTTGTCAAGCACTAAAATTACATTGTCACAAATATCTGTAGAGATTAACAGTAGAAGAAAAGTAACAACATAAACAACTGTTTAACAAGAACCACGTCAGTAGTAACGTTTCCTGCCGTTTGAGCCAAATGAAGCTCTAGCGTAAGTTCAGCCAGGAAGACTATACTGTTGCATGCCTAGCTTTATTTCTCACACATCTGACGGTCACTCCTCTCACATGCTCTTATAAACATTAACATGGCCGACTACACAATAAAATCTAATCTGCCATCTTATTTGTTTTGTGCACAGATATTAATGTTGCATTTAGAATGAAAGCGAAAAAGTCCATTTTGGATTTTTTATAAATGAATACAAATAAAATAATAAATAGGGATCGTGTTGATTTTAGACTCTGCAACTTCTGGCTGAGGAAGACATGATGAATGTGTCCGGGAGAGGAAGAAAACAGACACCTGACAGGCTCAACTTAGGGTACCAACATCCTAAAGTTTTAACAAACACCAACACCGAAGGTGTTGAAACTCTTTTCTCTTTCTGGATGATTGAAACAGTTTACTCTCCAGTACAGGGAGCAGTTTGCCGACAGGCTGATTGAACTTTACTGGCGTCTATAAAACTCTCGCACAGCTCAGGTGTCAAAAGTCCACCTGTGTCATCAACATCATCACTTACCACACATTTTTGTCCACACGCTCTGTACTGTGCGTATGAAAGCGTCCCGACATGATTATCTGAAAAAGCAAAGCACAGTTGAAATCTGCCAAAAGCCGCAACCATACAAATGCTCTTCAGTGCTGCTGCTGTACTCACCCGTTGATGGTTTCCAATTGAACTCTGACAAACTTCAGTGAAACGCCTCCACCCCTCCTTCCCCCGACCGTTCAACCTTTTGTACCTTTATATGACAGCACTGTTGTTTCCCTTCAATGACTTCTTATTGAGCAACATGTAGAGTCCTGACATCTTAAAAACAACACACAAGGTGCAAAAGACAATAATGTAGCAATAGAAAACATTTGTATGTGGTGGCGATATTCCTTTTAACATCTCTTCCTTTAATCCAACATTCTGAGTAGATAATTGTGATGGAAGATTTCTATGTTAATCGGGAGAAGAGAGTTTTGTTCACAAATCAATAATAAAGTCTTCAGAAGATTCAAAGTTGCCTTTTCCGTTTATTCACTTGCAAGTGGGAAGAGAACACAACAGATACGTATTCAGCAGTCTGTGGTATTAACTTCAACTTGGTTCAACATTCAGTATCATTTTATGCATACAGAGGTTCACACCTTTAGATAAATCATACATAGGGGAGTATAGGTCTCATGACACAGGCTGTCTTGATCTTCTCATTATCTGGAGTCTGTCAGGTGCTTTCAACTGGGAGTCAGTTCCTACTGAGATTGGGAACAATGGGTTTCTGTTTCTTCCTCGTGTGTGTGTGTGTGTGTGTGTGTGTGTGTGTGCGCATGTGATCGGCCTTGAAGAACAGGGCCCTGGTTTCATGAACTAATTAACTACTTCTGCAAGACTGCTGTGTTTTGTCAGTATCTGTGTTCCTCACTTTCTCTTTCAGTTGTACATCTTTTAAAAACATTTCATGATACAAATATATATTTTCCCATTACATAATTCAATTAGAAACACCGTCAGTACACTGCTGACTATAAATGAGTTACATACTCAGGTTGGCTGCCAACTCACATCGTTAAGTATGTTCAAGAAAAGATTGTATTTGAATCAAAGCAGACACACCAGGAGTCAAACAACTTCACAATAAATTACTTAGTTTAGCCAATATAGTGCGATGAAAATTAATTTATTGTGATTAAAACATGAAGACAGTTGCTGCAGTGCTTTTAAGCCTCAATTTAAGCTGAACATATATGACTCTTATTAACTGTATATCTAAATTGCTATTAGGTTGTTGTTTCACACGGACAACCAAATATTGCAATATACACTTAACATGACATGAGCCTCTGAAGCTGCAACAGAGACGATAAACACTAAAACAGAGTGGATTCATTAAAAGGCTTTCTAAAAAAATGTTCTGCTTGAAATTATTGCACAGGAAGATTCACATGGATTTTTTGTTGAAACCTGAGTTTTTACACAATGTGTATTAATATATGGACAATAGGAGTGCAACGGTTCACAAAATCCTCGGTTCGGTTCAATACGATACAGTGGTGCCACGGTTCGGTACGTTTTCAATACAGCAAAAAAGCCAAATCCTCGCTGGTGAGACTCTCGAGGGGGCGTGTCTAAAGAACATGGCTCTTCATGTTCCATTCAGTAGTGAGGTAATGCATTACAGTCAGTAGTCTGTGACGTCCGGCCGTCTGTTGTCAGAGGAACAGCAAGAGCTTCGGACATTTGATTATCTTTTGTGATTTTGTTTTCTTTTACAAAGCAGGAATATTATGGTCTGGAGAAATGGGCTCGTGAAGGAGTAGTGTTATTCAAACTAATTGTTTGGTTTGTAATGCGTGCCGAACCGAAAGCCTCGTACCGAACAGTTCAATACAAAAACGTGTATTGTTACACCCCTAATGGACAACATTGTCTTTCAGTACTCAACTGTGTCATTAGGACACACAAACACTGAGGAAGCAACCTAAGCTGGTTTAAAAAGCCAGGTGACCTCCGGACGGACGGGTAATGCTTCTCGTGGTGGGTGATTTTTTACTGTGTCTGACTCCACTTTTTTAAGATGTCCACTGCTGCATTCAGGGTGGAGTCCTCCTGTTAGACAAAGAGAGTGAGTGTGAGTCAAAGAGCGAGGCAGGAGAAGGCTGAGATCAGATTCATTTCGTTCAATTCACCTTGATGAAACAGAACCGAATGTATTTGTCAAACTCCTTGCTGTGCTCCGGACTGTAGAATGCTGAGACGGGGATTGTTGCTAAACCCTGAAGGAAAATAAATTATTTAGTAAAAAGTCAGAGAAGTTAATTATACGCCAAAATTAAATGTTGCACAAAAGCACCGATCCAATCACTTTGTATTTCTGTAAAAACAAACTGCAACACTTGTGCTACTGCTTCAAAATTAATGTATTACTCCGTCCTCAATAAAACCCAATAAAGTATTAATAGAATTATGAATATTTACCTTCTCCTTAGTCAGCCACTTAACAAATCTGAAGTCAGTGGGTTCATCCTTAGTGCTCTGGTCATTCAAGTCCACCTCTGTCAAAAAATGTACATTAATTAGACAACACCAATAAAAGAATGAACTGGAAAAACACATTTTTAAAAGCCATTTTATTTTTTAGCTGAGACGTATTCAGGCGTTAGTTCTCCACTCACTGGCAGACGAGATGTCAGCGATCATAAAATAGCCTCCCTCCGGCATGACGGGCCGCAGACCCACACTCTCCAGACACGAGGCCAGCTTCTCTCTCTTCTGGTGCAACATCGCAGGCAGCTGCTGGAAGTAGCTCTCTGGAGTCCCAAACAGCTCGTATTCTCTCTCAAACCCACGAGCTACTGCCTCCTGTTGAAGGCGGGAGTGGAGGGAAAGACCAAAATGGGAAATAGGATATGTTTCAGAGGCGTGGCTTATGTTAAAAATGACAAGTGTGACATTTGTAGAATGATTTGTTCAAGCAGAAGAAAAACTATCCTTAAAAGAAAACATGTTTTATTTCTCCAGATGAATCTAAAATGCTCAGGTTTTGTGTTTTTACCTGAGCGGCTGTAGGACAGTTGTAAACACAGTTCTGATGGATTGTTTTCATGTGTTGAATGATATGCCCAGAGCTGATGACCCAGCCAACCTGGAAATAAGAAACAGGTCATCATAACAATGTTTAGTAAAGATGAATACATGACTTAAATACACAGTTTGTGCATTACCTTCCAGCCGGTGGCACTGAAGGTCTTTCCTGCACTGCCGATGGTGATGGTTCGTTCCCACATGCCAGGAAGGCTGGCTGTCAACACATCAACATAATGAACATCATGCAGCTTCACACTTTGTGTGCATTCTGTTGAACTCGGGCTGCATCTCACCGATCTTCACATGCTTGTTTCCATCATAAGTCAGCCACTCGTACACCTCATCACTGATGCACAGCACATCGTGTTTGATACACAGGTCAGCAATCATTTGGAGTTCTTCTGTCTTGTAAACCTGTAATGGACACAAATGTGTGAACACTTTTTATTCAGCTGGCTTTACAAGGAGACACTACTCTGGTAAGTGTCTTACTTTGCCCAGTGGGTTGTTGGGAGTGTTGATGACGATGGCTTTTGTGCGTGGAGTGAATTTACTGGCCAGCTCCTCGGCAGAAAGAACCCAGTCTCCACTCGACAGGACGGTGCTTCCCTCTACTTTCTTGAATTTAATAAGAAAAAAAAATCCTTAAAAGGTTGATGTATACTTTAAAAACAAACGACTGCCAAGAGATGCTTTATAACTCACCGGCCTCAGAGGTACATAAACTGTCTTTCCTCCGGCCATCTTCACCATTGGCTGGTAGCAGTCAAAGAACGGTTCAACAATTATGACCTGAAAGAAAAATGTAATACTGTTAGTTCTTTTTCAAAGGCTATTGGCTACAACTGAAACACAATATGTATTTTTTTTTTTTTACATATTACTGTGCTGAAGTTAAAGTTACTACAAGGAACTTTTAATTTGAGTAAATTACTTTGACTTGGGTTGATTTGCATACCTCATCTCCTTCTTCAATCAGAGCTTGAAATGCACAGAAGAGAGCCTGATAAGCTCCAACTGTGACCAGCACGTCTTCAAAAGGATCAATCTCATGTCCCACGATCTTACTGAAGAACTTAGCCAGAATGTTGACAAGAGGAGGATGGCCCTGAGGAAAGAAAGGATAGTTAATTATAAGGCGACTCTCACCGTTTGTTCTGCAACTTAAGCAGACTTTTCAATCATTCACAGAAAGATAAAAAGTGTCCTCAAGTGCGTCTCTCCACTTACAAAAGCTCGGGTATACTGGTGCATTTGGTATCCTCCACTCACAGCTTTACAAAAAGCTTCTTGGACAAATTTGGGAGGAGAGAAGTCAGGAAATCCCTGTCCAAGATTCACCGCTTTGTAGTCTGCTGCCAGTTGTGTGAATTCAATCCTGTTGGTGCAAAACAGATCAGACACTGCAGCTCCATAAATTAAAATTAAAAACAGTTATATGACCACAAATCCTATCCTGCGATAGTCATATTATTGAACAATTACGTACACACAAGTGAGTAAGAAAAATACATATATTACAATTATAAATGCTTTAGAATGAATTATTTGTGTAGAAAGTTTAATGCAAGAAAAACCCAACAAAATAATGATGTAGTTTCATATCTTTCTAGTCTTGCAGATATTTTTGGCTTCACTTGCCCAGGTTTTTGAGATATTCATCTCTGATTTCTGCAATGGATCAGTGAGAAAATACTCTTTTATATAAATGTATAAATGTTGAGCAATGTGTGATATACGATTCCTTCCTCGTGTCAAACTTTATTACTTACCACACGTTCTTACAGACACCGACAGTTCTGCGTGCTTGAAGTTGTCGTGACATGATTGCCTGAAATAAAAGCACATTAGAACACCATGTGTCGCTTTATGTATCAATTAACTAATTAATCAATTAATCAAATTAGCAGTCAGACTCCGGATTATTCCCTTCATCAATGACATATCTTGCAGAGAGAGCGGACTGAGATAGCCTGAACACAGCAGGAATAAAGAGAGAGAGAGAGAGAGAGAGAGAGAGAGAGAGAGAGAGAGAGAGAGAGAGAGAGAGAGAGAGAGAGAGAGAGAGAGAGAGAGAGAGAGAGAGAGAGAGAGAGAGAGAGAGAGGAGATTTTCTAGGATAGAAGCTGGACTTTACTCCTTTAGAAAATCAGTGCAAGCTGATTAAGAGGAAACCCCGTTACAGTAGGAGTGTTAGAATTAGTTCTAGTAGCACAGAGACTGTTTCATTGAATTGAAATTGTGGTATTTGATGAGCTCACGCTACAGTACCTTACAAGCGAGCCGAAGTTCTCCAAGCCAGGCGTGCGTGCGCAGAATCGCCCACCGGTGTTACGGTTGAACCAGGGACCCTGTTCTCATTTACAGTCTATGGTCAAAACGTACCGGATTCCACGTTGGAGTCTTTTGAGAAAACGAAACGAGTCCACTCGAGTTTGAAACGTCGCTTGTTGTTGTATGTGTTGAAACAGGAAGTGAGCACGTTGCTCTTCCTTTGAAATAATAAAGTGGATAAAAAACACATAAACGTCTTTGGAGCCTGTTTTGTGCAAACATGTGTCACGTAGAAGAAGAAGACACATATATAAAAATATAAATAAATCATAATTACGGGATTCGAACTCATATCATTGTGTGGAAAAAAGGTCGGTAGTCAGATGCAATACCACTACGCCACCATCGGCTTAATGTGTTGTCTTGTAGGCTAAAGTTAAACTACAACTACATACAACACAGTCAGCAGTCGCTCCTAAGAGCAGAGGGCCACCAGATCAACTTGTGTCCACACTGTTTACCACGGATCAGTTCTAGACTATGACTGTGTGTCATATCGGATCAGTTCTAGACTATGACTGTGTGTCATATCGGATCAGTTCTAGACTATGACAGTGTGTCATATCGGATCAGTTCTAGACTATGACTGTGTGTCATATCGGATCAGTTCTAGACTATGACTGTGTGTCATATCGGATCAGTTCTAGACTATGGCTGTGTGGCATATCGGATCAGTTCTAGACTATGACTGTGTGTCATATCGGATCAGTTCTAGACTGTGACTGTGTGTCATATCGGATCAGTTCTAGACTATGACTGTGTGTCATATCGGATCAGTTCTAGACTGTGACTGTGTGTCATATCGGATCAGTTCTAGACTATGACTGTGTGTCATATCGGATCAGTTCTAGACTATGACTGTGTGGCATATCGAATCAGTTCTAGACTATGGCTGTGTGGCATACAGGTCGGCGTCTAAAACCTTGTTGGGAAAACTGGATGTAATACAAGCATCAAGAATATGTAGTGGGGTCTTTAAAACAACATCTGTGCCGGCACTGCAGGTAGAAATGGGGGGAAATGCCTTCGACTCAAATATTCTCATTCTTCTCATCTAACTGAAAGCAAATAAGCGTATTTTCCCATAATGTTGAGCGATTCTCTTAAACTACACATATTTGGTAAAATAAACAAACAAATTCTACAATAGTCATCACAAGGATCATATTTTATTTACCATTACACACATCATAAAGGTACAATACGTGCAGCAGCGCTTTAATATCATGTAAATGAATCATACTGCCATAAAAAGAGACCGATTTACTTTCAACATTAAAACATTGCCTAAGATTTTTTGTTTTTTTTGTCGTAAAACGCGACACAACACACAGTCCTCCTCTACAGTGTTGCTTTCTTCAAGTCCTCTGGCAGCACTCGGCCTTTCTTCCTCGCCCTGTCCTTCTTCTTCTCGGTCTTGGCGTGCTTCTGTTTCTGGATGTTCTTCCGCCTCTTGTCCTGGCGGTGCTGCATCTTGTCGATGACGGTCTCGCTCCGCTCGCTCCACTGCTTCTTCCTCTGGGCGCCCCTCTTCTCCTTCTGCTTCAACGAGGAGCGCAGCATGCGCTCGTTGTCTTTGATCTTGAGGCCCTCCGCCTTGTAGAGCACGTTGGTCCACTTCATCTTCTCCTCCATCTCGCGGGCCTTCCCCTCGTCCTTCTCCCTCAGCTCTTCCAGCTTGGCTTTGCGAGCCTCGACGCGACCGAGCAGCTGCTTGTAGTTCTTCCCGACCAGCGGCGTCAACTGGCCCTTCATACTCTGCTTCTTGTTCTTCTTTTTCAGAATTTTGTCTACATATCTCTCTTCCACCATCTCCACCGTGTTGAACAGGATGGCAGTTTCGCTTCTCTTGCCCACAGCCGGGGCGCGCTCTTCCTGTTTTATCTCCTGCTTTATCTCCGGCTGCTGTTCTTTGCCACTTTCTTCAGCCAATTTCTTCAACTGAAACTCTTTCCTCTTCCTCTTCTTGCGCTCCCGCTCCACCTTTCTTTTTGCTCGCTTAGCCTGGACTGCCTCTGATGCCGAATCCTTTGGGGCTCCCTGATAACAGATCAGTGCAGCGTGTTAGACGAACAGACACTTCACTGCTATAAAAATTGTTTTCTCAATAATTCCAGACAATGACTGATATATTTGTTTTCATCTGACGGAAATATATATATTTTTAATATTCACTGTTAACTGTAATGGTATTATCAAATACTCATACCAGTACTTGGTATCAGCAAGTACACAAATGTGAGTACTTGTACCTCGTCTGAGAAAAAGTGCTATTGGTGCATCCCTAATATTAATGGTCCAACATGATGTAAACGGTTGCAAATAACTATTAAATAAATGATCCTGGTCATTCAACTTAAAGCTAAGCATAAATGCTGAGCTCCAGTTAATGGTGGAGTTTACCGTCTCAGCACAACTCAAACAATGTTGGATACACTGTCACTAACAGAGAGCATAATTAAAACCTTGTCTCCTCCATCTTTAAATACTGCATACCTGCCCTCTGGACTCTTCGATCTTCTCATGAAGTCTCCTGCGTAGTACATCTACTGTGGAGAAGTTGGACTCTACACAAAAAAAGAAGAATAAAAAGTGACTGTAGGAATCATTTTTAATAACAACCAGGAACAGCCTGAGTAATAGATAGGCGTACTGTACCTTTAGGTGTTATGCTCGGAGCTTTGGACCCATTGAGTTTAGCTGTGGCCGGGCCTTTCTGTGCTGCAGGGGAGGGTGAAGCCTTTTGTTGGGATTTAGGAGCCGGTGTCTTCTCATCGGTGCTCTTTTCTTTGGAATTTTTCTTCTTGCACTTTTTCTTCTTCATTGGAGGACCAGTGTCAATTTTACCCTTAAAATAAGCTACACACAGATAAACACATATATTATTAACATTTAAATATTTCACTGCCAAACTTCTGCATGTGTCATTAGACAAATCTTGTTTTAGTAAAATCTCCAAACTCTCCTCTGAGTCATAGGTTGCATGTCTATAAATAATGAGCTGATCAGTCGGATTGTTCCATTGAAATGTTTTTTATAAGAGGACTGAAAAGGTCTACATCGCAGTATCAGAGAAAGCATCAAATAAGAAAGGAAAGTAAAACAAATAAACACAATTTTGTATATTGGAATTTGTATTATTGTTTCAACCTCTTGCAGGGGTTGAAACAAGGTTGGGAAGCACAGAATTGCTTTGTAAAAATAAAATAGTGAAAAATGTCACAATTCCCTGGAGTACATCGCCCTAAATTCTGCATCACAAATACCAAAACCCAACGATATCTAATTTACAAAAATAAAACCAGCATACCATCACATTTAAAAAGCTTGAAATGGAGAATGTGAGGTATTTATGCTTAATAAATTAAGTTCTTGTAGATCTGCTCTTGCCTATATCTGATATTTGTCTAGAATACACTCGATACTGCGTTTAAACAGTACAGCGCCTCCTTTGGTCAACAGCGGAAATAATAACCACGTTTGAGGACTCCTTTTGACTTTTAGTACTTTTCTACAACCATCAACACATAAACAACTACTATAGACAGACACGCTGTTTAGCAGTTACAGCACATTACAGGGTGTAAATGGGCTAAAACAGTGAGCTAACATTACCAAACGGTCTCTTCTTCGGCTCCTGGTCATGTTGAAAAAACACTTTGCTGGCGAACTTTTGAATGTAGGAATCCCTAGAGACGAGATCCATGTCGACTAAATGAACAGAGCCTCCACCTTCTTTTAAAGCAACTAAAACAAGCTCTCAAAACGCGAGCTTAGCGATAGAAAAATATCAACACATTTCTATGAACACACGTGGGTAACGTCCCGGGGCGGAGCGTCATCACACCGGAAGTAGTAACACCAAAAGAAGTCCCCCTCCTGATAAGTTATGTATCTGTTATGACGGATGTCTCTTCCGTTTTTCTGATGTTTTGACCTAACATGTCTTCTTTACAATTAGTGCTGGCTTATTCCACCAGGGTGCTAAAGACGCTCAAACAAAAGGTAAGTTACATGTTTCATATCTGCGTTTTTTGTTGTTGTTAATGTCACTTTTCAGTGGTTTTCAGATTGCTCAGCTGATTTTCTGTCATTGCAGTCGCATGTCATTTACATCAAGAGGACTCTCGTGCTGCCCAGACTGCCACTCTTCAGACGTGCAGAAGGTAACTGTTAATAAACATAACGATGACACGTTGTACTTTTGTTTTTCACCACTCAAAAATGCACAGGAAAACGTATTAAAAGCAAACAATCCATAGCAATTCATAATACTATGAAGAAACAAATATCCAGGATTGTTGATTTAGACACATTTAAGAATACATTATGAGTTACAAAGAGATTAAGCTTGACATTCCTTTAATAAAGAGGTACGTAATCAGAAAATGTTCATCTATGTTGATGGTATTTTACAAAAATATATTTTCAAGGTAAAATTGTCTTTAGATTTGTGCAGATTATGGGAAATAAATAGCAGCAATAGCATGTATATACAGTATGTTATATAAATGTAACAAGGTTTAATCTCTGTCATGTATTGCTTAACTGAATAACATTTCTGAATAATCTTACATGTCTCTTCTCATATTGAAGAGCAGAAATGTAACATCCGTACGTTTTTGTGTAACACGTCCAGTGTCTTCACTTCCTGTCTTGTGTATTGTGAATTTCCAGGTAAGTTCATCACCTTTGGACGACAGTCGAGCTCCACAGCAGCCAAAGCGGAAACTGCAGAAGACTCTTTCTTCAAATGGTTCCTGATGCTCATCCCCGTCACCACCTTGGGCCTCGGTACTTGGCAGGTACAGCATATTTACTTTGTGTTTTCACATTAAAAATAAATAATAATAATAATAATGCTGATGGTTTTTTGTTGTTGGATGGACTCGTGATACGTTTTGTTTCTGTGAAGCTGAAACGGCGTGAGTGGAAAATTCAGCTGATCAATGAGCTGAAGACACTCACTACTGCAGAACCCATTCCTCTTCCTCTCGAGTAAGTACTTGTGAGAAACTTAGTATTCTCACTACTCCTGCTTAAGAAGTCTGGGATTTTAGAAATACAAATATGCAAGTTGCCTTATAAGAAATCCAGTGGCGTGGCTGAATATTAGGTCCACAATTTGTTTTTAAATCTTTTCTTTTTTGTCTGTATATTGCCACAAATACCCTTTACAAATAAAACAAACAAAACATTTGCATGACTAACATGTTTTACTAATTTAAAAAGGGCACCTACGTGTGTAAAACAGACTTTGAATTTACTATATAATAATCAATACAGTTGTGAAGCTGTAAACAGCGTTGATTATCCTTCCTTGATAAATTGCACTTCAACGATTTGTCCTTGTTCCCCCCCCAAAGATCGGTATCGTTGTTATTAATGTGCAGATTTGCTTGCCATTTTCCTCCCCGGGTCTTAGTCCTAATGAGCTGAAAAGCCTGGAGTACAGGAGGGTGAAGGTGCGTGGACAGTACGACCACTCACAGGAGCTGTACATTCTGCCACGTTCACCAGTCGACCCGGAGAAAGAGGCCAGGGAGGCGGGCAGGCTGGCTTCAAGCGGAGAGACCGGCGCAAATGTCATCACTCCGTTCCACTGCACTGACCTCGGGTAGGACAACAGATACAACATATTTACTGCACACGTGTCATCTCTCACATCCAACACCCGCTGATGGTTGCTACCTTCACCTGCAGCATCACAATCCTGGTGAACAGAGGATACGTCCCAAGGAAGAAGATCAGACCAGAGACCAGGGTGAAGGGTCAGGTGGGTACTTCAGAGGATGTGACACGTCACGGCCTCTTTATTCAGACGACTCTACCGGGTTAACATTGTCCAACTCACAATGGAACGTACAAAATAAAAGAGGAGAGAATCAAAATCAACACAACAGAACGAGAGATCTTTATTCCACGCATGTCAAAACCTGGTGCCTGCATTACCCACAATGCAACTTGATGGCAAACAGTTTGAGTGTGCTATGCAAGTTATGTAGCCTCAAGAGGAGATGAGATCTGACTTATGTGACATCTTTTGAGGCAGTTTTATCACATTTTGTGTGGAGCAAAATTAAATATACAAGTATTCTCTAAAACCTGTAAACTTGGTGGAGTTTCATCATCCTTCCAGACAATCTTTTTGTGGACACAAAGACATCTGATTAACTTGATTGTATCTGATTTACAGTACTCATCTATCGCTATTAGTGGCTCTAGGATTTCTATTTGGCCTCAGCTATAAACAACCACACAACCATTAACATCACATTTGATATTAAAGGAAATGGCGGCACCAAAGCTTCCCCATCGTACTTTAAGTTTTTATTTCCTCGCAGCCTATTCAGACTTATCTAACAAAATGTAATGGCGCTTCCGTTCAGGTGGAAGGCGAGGTGGAGATTGTCGGGGTCGTTCGACTGACCGAGATCCGCAAACCCTTTGTGCCGAACAATGATGTGGCGAAAAACCGCTGGCATTACCGGGACCTGGAGGCCATGGGCAGCGTCACTGGAGCTGAGCCCGTCTTCATTGATGCAGACTATGGTAAGTTCTCGTGGACTACAAAGTCCACCATGCTCTTTGACTCAACTACATCATAGTGAATATCACATTAAACATACAACTGGCTCATACTTTGTAATTATTATTCTACAGGTGTGCAGAAAAGAACTGTTAAACCACTTGTATTAACAAAGATGTTAGTTATGGATTCACGAGTAAATTAAAGTGTCTTGTATTAAACAGGGAGCACGACTCCTGGCGGACCAATAGGTGGACAAACCAGAGTCACCCTGAGGAACGAACACATGCAGTATGTAGTAACATGGTAAGTAGATTAAACACACCTGAGAAACAAATGTCTTTAAAATAACTCAATGTCCTGTAACTGTATTTACTGAATTGATTTAATAAGTCCTTTTCTCCAAAGGTACGGCTTGTGTGCAGCAACCTCCTACATGTGGTATGCAAAGTTCATCAAGAAGATTAAATTGTGATGTGATTGAATGAGTGACCTTGTATTACATATTCTTTGTCTGAAATATTGCTGATATAGTTGTGGATTGTTCTACTGAAACACGTTTGCAAATAAATGTATATGACTTCATTTAGCTCCATTCTGTATTTCTACATAACATCTCAACTACTGTTCCATTAACTGATGGGACACTGGAAAGGTGCAAACGCTACTTAAAATCAAAGTTTTCTGCAGATTTGGGCTTTGTATTAAAAGGAACCACTGCCCCATGAACTGCAGTGACAACTTGTACACTGATGGTGTCTTTAAAAGCTTGAGGCCTCACATTCAGTAAAATTAATTGGGGCCTTTAGTGCCATGGGAACCACTTACACCTTATAAAATTAAAGATCTGCAACATATTACTTTTCATCCCCAAATGCAGGAAGAATACTGTATTGATTAAATTAGACAGCCATAATGTAGATTCATCTTCAATTTTGCTTTCAAAATAAAATACTATTTAACTGTAACAAATAATAAAAACAAGTCTCTTTTAAGACATACATTTTTTATTCTGAACATTTTAACCAAGCTTGGTTGCCAGTTCCTTGGCCTTTGCCTTCTCCAGCTTAGTGATGCGGGCCGTGGATTTGGGGCCCATGATACCACCTCCCCAGTGACGACGGATCTGGAAAACATTTAAAAGATTAAAATTGTGCACTTCTGTTATATTTATTAACATTTTACTAATGCAGACGATATTTGCAGTCTACTTTTAACAGGATAATGTAGATCAATCATTTACATATGTTGGTTTCAAAAAGGTCAGATCTTCAGTCAATCTCAAATTAGATTTTAGGAGAATGTTCACAATCAATGAGGTGGTAAAACATGTATTCTTGGTTTGTGGTCTCTGCTCAGGGTTAAAAAGCTCATAAGTTTGATCCACATGGAGGATTCAGTCGAAGAAATTCATACATCATTGCCAGAGACCACTTTCTATACTCCAACATTGCCAATTCGGCAAATTCCACTGCTACCAAAATAACACATGTCAATCTTACCTCAATTGGATCCACATCGTGGGCAATGATGACCAGCTGGGCTTTCTTGCTCTCCACCAGAGAGGTGACTGTGTTCACACCTGCAGAGAAGTGGGAAAGGAAAAGTCACCATCTACCCAGAAAACACCCTGAAAACATGTTATTTGTATTTTGGCCAATGCTCAGGGTTAAAAAGCTTAAAAGCATCAGGGTTCAGGTGAAGAAATTCGAGTCATCATTGCATTAAGGCCAAGTCAGAGACGGGTCACACTATTAACATCGGATGTTCAACCTCAGCCAGACTTAAAGGGCTTTCCAAGTTATACAAAATGTTACCCATCAACTCTACTCTGTTCTTTAGTGAACCTCACCTGCACGGACGACAGGAGGCCTCTTGGTAGGAGTATCTCCCTTTCCAGCGGCCTTCTGCTCAGCACGGGCCATCAGCCTCTGCTTCTTCTCCTGCTTGGTCTCTGGCCTGTACTTGTGGGCCAGCTTGAACAGCTGTGGGGCTGAGGAGAACATACAAATATGAAGTCAACCACCCAACAGTGGCTACATGCATTGTTTATACTACAGCATGACAAGTGAACTATATATATATATATATATATATATATATATATATATATATATATATATATATATATATATATATATATATATATATATATATATAAAAAAGAGGCATCAGTGATCTTGGTGGGTGTCAGCACAGCTGTTCAGTTAGCAAATATTCTTTCACATCATCTGCAATGTCATCACGGTACTAGTAAGGACTTTAACAGCCTTGAGTACTAAAGTGTTCCTCACTCACCGGTCTGGCGGTCCAGAGCCTGGGTGAACTGGTTGATTGCAGGGGGAACCTTCAGACGCTTGTAGAGGATGGCGCGCTGCCTCTGCAGGCGGATGTAACGAGGCCATTTCACGAAGCGCGTCAAATCACGCTTGGGCTGAATATCCTGGCCTGTGGGGGAAATATAATAAATTAGTATCTGAAACGACACTTCAACTTTTTGATTTTCGCATCATAAGTGCATCAGCGATCTTGGTGATTAAAGTTGTCGTCAATGCTGTTAAGATAGCAAATATTAGTAACATCATCTGCACTGTTACAATGTTATGTTCTCCCAAAAATCCAAGCTGAGGATACTCACCAATGCCGTAGTTCTTTGGCCTCTTCTCGAACAGGGGATTGACCACTTTCTTGGCCTCGTGTTTCCTGGCCACATTAGGGGCCGGTGCCACCTTCTTCCCCTTAGCCTTCTTTCCCTTAGGCTGTCAAGAAAACAATGTTGGGAAGCATTAATAAAAAGGTACACATGATACACAAACTACTTAAAACACAAGTTTGAAACCTAATCAACACGCATCTACTACAGCCATGACTCAACATCAGGTCTACTTTTAACAGGATAATGTAGACCAGATCTTCAGTCAATCTCAAATTTGATTTCATGACCCTAGCGGCACACGCGCACCACTCTATTGCACGCTTTGAAAGGATGAATCTGATCATAGACTAATGTGGTAAAACATGTATTCTTGGTTTGTGGTCTCTGCTCAGGGTTAAAAAGCTCATAAGTTTGATCCACATGGAGGATTCAGTCGAAGAAATTCATACATCATTGCCAGAGACCACTTTCTATACTAGAACATTGCCAATTCGGCAAATTCCACTGCTACCAAAATAACACATGTCAATCTTACCTCAATTGGATCCACATCGTGGGCAATGATGACCAGCTGGGCTTTCTTGCTCTCCACCAGAGAGGTGACTGTGTTCACACCTGCAGAGAAGTGGGAAAGGAAAAGTCACCATCTACCCAGAAAACACCCTGAAAACATGTTATTTGTATTTTGGCCAATGCTCAGGGTTAAAAAGCTTAAAAGCATCAGGGTTCAGGTGAAGAAATTCGAGTCATCATTGCATTAAGGCCAAGTTAGAGACGGGTCACACTATTAACATCGGATGTTCAACCCCAGCCAGACTTAAAGGGCTTTCCAAGTTATACAAAATGTTACCCATCAACTCTACTCTGTTCTTTAGTGAACCTCACCTGCACAGACGACAGGAGGCCTCTTGGTAGGAGTATCTCCCTTTCCAGCGGCCTTCTGCTCAGCACGGGCCATCAGCCTCTGCTTCTTCTCCTGCTTGGTCTCTGGCCTGTACTTGTGGGCCAGCTTGAACAGCTGTGGGGCTGAGGAGAACATACAAATATGAAGTCAACCACCCAACAGTGGCTACATGCATTGTTTATACTACAGCATGACAAGTGAACTATATATATATATATATATATATATATATATAAATAAAAGAGGCATCAGTGATCTTGGTGGGTGTCAGCACAGCTGTTCAGTTAGCAAATATTCTTTCACATCATCTGCAATGTCATCACGGTACTGGTAAGGACTTTAACAGCCTTGAGTACTAAAGTGTTCCTCACTCACCGGTCTGGCGGTCCAGAGCCTGGGTGAACTGGTTGATTGCAGGGGGAACCTTCAGACGCTTGTCGAGGATGGCGCGCTGCCTCTGCAGGCGGATGTAACGAGGCCATTTCACAAAGCGCGTCAAATCACGCTTGGGCTGAATATCCTGGCCTGTGGGGGAAATATAATGAATTAGTATCTAGTACCAAACGTAAGACTTTTTTGATTTTCGCATCATAAGTGCATCAGCGATCTTGGTGATTAAAGTTGTCGTCAATGCTGTTAAGATAGCAAATATTCGTATCATCATCTGCACCGTTACAATGTTATGTTCTCCCAAAAATCCAAGCTGAGGATACTCACCAATGCCGTAGTTCTTTGGCCTCTTCTCGAACAGGGGATTGACCACCTTCTTGGCCTCATGTTTCCTGGCCACGTTAGGGGCCGGTGCCACCTTCTTTCCCTTAGGCTGTCAAGAAAACAATGTTTTACAACCATTTAATACAAATAAAGAGTTTGAAGACCAGTAGCTGAAGCTAATAACACGCAATTAAGCTCCAGAGCAATACATTGCATAGAGCTAGACTACTCCATGTTGCAGGCTACACTGTTAGCATGCTACACAGAACCAAGACCAATAGCACTAGCTTGAATGCTAACGTTACCACTGACGGGTAATAAAAACATTAAAAAAATTGATATTCGCCGATTAGACAAATACCAAGTTGACAAAGTCCTTAATAACGTGGGTTTGAGGTGTGGAAGCCAACAGCACGTTATCATGTTAGCAGGACGAAGCAATGCTCGGGCCTATCAACTCTATTGGGTTTAACACCCGGATACACACTCGTATCCCTCTACATTACAAGTAACGTTTACTTCAATTAGTCACAAACTCAAGTTAAATTGAAAATACAGAATAAAAGAGAGACAGTGCTCCCGAAATAAAGCGTGTGCACCGACGTTAGCTTTAGCTACATACTTACTGCACACGTGTCATCTCTTACATCCAACACCCGCTGATGGTGATCCTGGTGAACAGAGGATACGTCCAAAGGAAGAAGATCAGACCAGAGACCAGGGTGAAGGATCAGGTGGGTACTTCAGAGGATGTGACACGTCACGGCCTCTTTATTCAGACGACTACCGGGTTAACATTGTCCAACTCACGATGGAACGTACAAATAAAAAGAGAAGACAGCATCAAAATCAATGCAACAGAACGAGCTCTTTATTCCACGCATGTCAAAACATGGTGCCTGCTTTACCCACAATGCAACTTGATTGCCAACAGTTTGTCTTCTTCTTTTAAGTTTTTTGGCGGATGGCATCCAGTGAAAGGTGCATTACCGCCACCTACTGTGTTGGATTGTGGATCCGAGTAACCTATCCCCTTACAAAAACAAAACTAAATAAAATAAAACAAAAAACAAAACAAAACCAAAAAAAAAGGAGTTCTCCATTTCAGTGACTTAAATTATTTTACTCAATCCTGTTTCTTTCACGTATTGTAGTACGTTTCCTGCCCCCAAGGTTAAGGCACAACAGTGTGACTGGGAAGCCATTATGCGGGCTCTATATTCCCTCCAGATATAGTGCAGGGCTTTAGGGCTGGCTTCCAAACTCAAGAGTTGCATAACTGACTGAAAATCACTGTGCTCATAAGTTCTAGTCTGCATCTTTTCTTTTGGCAGCGCTGCAATATTTTCTTCAATCTCATTTATCAGCTAATATGCAATACCAATCTCCCCAAGACACACATAGCATTTATTCCTCATTGTATGCATGTGTGATGCTTACTGTTGCTTCAGTTTTGACTGAGCCTGTTTGTTATTGACTTTGGTTCTGCTCGTAAATTGTGTCATGGCAGTCCAAATCAACTGTACCTGGAGCGTCATTGTATTTTCTTCCCACGTCTCTCTACTTTGCCATAAGCAAATGCATGGGATCCTCTTGGTTTGATTATAATTGAATTAACTTTATCTCCCTTGAGCAGTCTCCTTGCTCAATTCACAATGCATTATTGCTTATTTTTTTCTCCCTCCATTATTACATTGTTTCAGTAGAGTCCACATCACAGATTATATGTGTGACATGGTAATGTACGATGGCCCTGAGGTTCATAACAACATTTTACAAAACTCAACATTTCACGAAACAAGACAGAAAATGTAGGTCTTTATCGGACAGTCAGTACAACAATGTGCAGCACAGTTTTAAACACAGTGAAAATTCATGTACAAATCAAGCAACCTACTTTTTCTTTGACATGGACTTAATGCAGGCAGTCATAAAATGCCACATCATTTCATGTGCAATTAAATTGTTACAGACAATAACATAGTGGTCTTACTTCCATCAGGCAGATTGACAGTTTATAATTACAATGCAACGGATGCTTTGCTAATCTGCCAAACAAAACCGGTTTCAACTCACAGCAACTCAACAGCAGTGAGAGGGACAGCTGGTCTGCAGGTGAGCTAAACTGACACTTCCAGTGTAACGGATTCCACGGGTAACGGGTTCCATGCGTAACGGATTCCATACATAACAGGTTCCACGTGTAACGGGTTCAGTGCGTAACGGGTGCCATGCGTAACAGGTTCCATGCGTAAGAGTTTCTGTGAGTAACAGGTTCCACGCGTAACAGGTTCCCAGCGTAACAGGTTCCATGCGTAACGGATTCCATACGTAACGGGTTCCACAGGTTCCACGCTTAACCGGTTCCATGAGTAACGGGTTCCATGCATAACGGGTTCTGTGTGTAACGGGTTCCGCGCGTAACGGTTTTCGTGCGTAACGGGTTCTGCGCATAACAGTTTTCGTGCATAGCTGTTTATGAGCGTAATGGGTTCTGCGCGTAACGTTTTTCGTGCGTAACGGGTTCTGCGCGTAACGGTTTTCATGCGTAATGGGTTCTGCGCGTAACGGTTTTCGTGAGTAACGGGTTCTGCGCGTAACGGTTTTTGTGCGTAGCGGGTTCTGCGCGTAACGGTTTTCGTGCGTAACGGTTTTCTTGCGTAACGGTTTTCGTGCGTAACGGGTTCTGCGCGTAACGGTTTTCGTGCGTAATGGGTTCTGCGCGTAACGGTTTTCGTGCGTAACGGGTTCTGCGCGTAACGGTTTTTGTGCGTAACAGGTTCTGCGCGTAACAGTTTTCGTGCGTAACGGGTTCTGCGCGTAACGGTTTTCGTGCGTAACGGTTTTCGTGCGTAACGGGTTCTGCGCGTAACGTTTTTTGTGTGTAACGGGTTCTGCGCGTAACGTTTTTTGTGCGTAACGGGTTCTGCGCGTAACGGTTTTCGTGCGTAACGGGTTCTGCGCATAACGGGTTCTGCGCATAACGTTTTTCGTGCGTAACAGTTTTTGTGCGTAACGGGTTCTGCGCGTAACGTTTTTTGTGCGTAACGGGTTCTGCGCGTAACGGTTTTCGTGCGTAACGGGTTCTGCGCGTAACGGTTTTCGTGCGTAACGTTTTTTGTGCGTAACGGGTTCTGCGCGTAACGGTTTTCGTGCGTAACGGTTTTCGTGCGTAACGGTTTTCGTGCGTAACGGGTTCTGCGCGTAACGGTTTTTGTGCGTAACGGGTCCTGCGCGTAACAGTTTTCGTGCGTAACGGGTTCTGCGCGTAACGGTTTTCGTGCGTAACGGTTTTCGTGCGTAACGGTTTTCGTGCGTAACGGGTTCTGCGCGTAACGTTTTTTGTGCGTAACGGGTTCTGCGCGTAACGGGTTCTGCTCGTAACGGTTTTTGTGCGTAACGGGTTCTGCGCGTAACGGTTTTCGTGCGTAACGGGTTCTGCGCGTAACGGTTTTCGTGCGTAACGGGTTCTGCGCGTAACGGTTTTCGTGCGTAACGGGTTCTGCGCGTAACAGTTTTCGTGCGTAACGGGTTCTGCGCGTAACGGTTTTCGTGCGTAACGGTTTTCGTGCGTAACGGGTTCTGCGCGTAACGGTTTTTGTGCGTAACGGGTCCTGCGCGTAACAGTTTTCGTGCGTAACGGGTTCTGCGCGTAACGGTTTTCGTGCGTAACGGTTTTCGTGCGTAACGGTTTTCGTGCGTAACGGGTTCTGCGCGTAACGTTTTTTGTGCGTAACGGGTTCTGCGCGTAACGGGTTCTGCTCGTAACGGTTTTTGTGCGTAACGGGTTCTGCGCGTAACGGTTTTCGTGCGTAACGGGTTCTGCGCGTAACGGTTTTCGTGCGTAACGGGTTCTGCGCGTAACGGTTTTCGCGCGTAACGGGTTCTGCGCGTAACAGTTTTCGTGCGTAACGGGTTCTGCGCGTAACGGTTTTCGTGCGTAACGGTTTTCATGCGTAACGGGTTCTGCGCGTAACGTTTTTTGTGCGTAACGGGTTCTGCGCGTAACGGTTTTCGTGCGTAACGGGTTCTGCGCCTAACGGTTTTCGTGCGTAACGGTTTTTGTGCGTAACGGGTTCTGCGCGTAACGTTTTTTGTGCGTAACGGGTTCTGCGCGTAACGTTTTTTGTGCGTAACTGGTTCTGCGCGTAGCGGTTTTTGTGCGTAACGGGTTCTGCGGGTAACGGTTTTCGTGCGTAACGGGTTCTGCGTGTAACGGTTTTCGTGCGTAACGGTTTTCGTGCATAACGGTTTTTGTGCGTAACGGGTTCTGCGCGTAACGTTTTTTGTGCGTAACGGGTTCTGCGCATAACGTTTTTTGTGCGTAACGGGTTCTGCGCGTAACGGTTTTTGTGCGTAACAGTTTTCATGCGTAACAGGTTCTGCGCGTAACGGGTTCTGCGCGTAACGGTTTTCGTGCGTAACGGGTTCTGCCCGTAACGGATTCCATGCGTAACGGATTGCACAGGTTCCACGTGTAACAGGTTCCACAGGTTCCGCACATAATGGGTTCCACACATAAAGGGTTCTGTGCGTAACAGGTTCTGTGCATAACGGGTTCCACGCATAACGGGTTCCACGCGTAACGGGTTCCACAGGTTCCACGCGTAACAGGTTCCACGCGTAACAGGTTCCATGCGTAACGGATTGCAAAATGGCAGTTCCCTTATAATTAAAAAAGTGTCATTCCGGCTACATTTGATGGGGCTCTCATTTTCGACCCACAAATCCCAACCCGAATGGCAGTAATTGTCCTGGTTTCACCCCAAATTGTGACATTTTGGAATATTCACCATATAAGGTGAAATCTGATTAAAACGAGCTACAGCCACCAAACTTGATACACAGGGTCTGTGGCTTCATAGCAACACACACAGCAAGTTTCGTGAGTCTAGCACCTCAAATTGCAACTATTTGAAATCTCAGGCAAAGTAGCACAAGGCATCGATTTTGCTCAAAAATCTAACTCATCCGCTTTGCTTGAAACGTTGCGCACCTGGTGGGCTGTTCCCAGGTATGCCCCCTCATAAGTTTCAGCCTCCTAGCCCAGAGCATACTGTAGATATTGTATGGGAGGAATGAGAACAAATGGACCATTTGGGTTGGGATTTTTAGTCAAATGAGAGCCCCATTAAATGTAGTCCAAATGACACTTTTTGAGTTATAAGGGAACCTATCCTTATAATTCAAAAAGTGCCATTCCATTTTCGTTTCATCGAATGAACGGTAAAACAGATGACTAAAGCGTACACGGACCGATTAACTTGATTGTAACTGATTTACAGTACTCATCTGTTATTAGTAGCTCTGGGATTTCTTTATTTTGCCTATTCAGACTTATCTAACAAAATGTGATGACGCTTCTGTTCAGGAAGGTGAGGTGGAGATTGTCGGGGTCGTTCGACTGACCGAGATCCACAAACCCTTTGTGCCGAACAATGATGTGGAGAAAAACCGCTGGCAGCGTCACTGGAGCTGAGCCCGTCTTCATTGATGCAGACTATGGTAAGTTCTCGTGGACTACAAAGTCCACCATGCTCTTTGACTCAACTACATCATAGTGAATATCAAATTAAATATACAACTGGCTCATACTTTGTAATTATTATTCTACAGGTGTGCAGAAAAGAACTGTTAAACCACTTGTATTAACAAAGATGTTAGTTATGGATTCATGAGTAAATTAAAGTGTCTTGTATTAAACAGGGAGCACGACTCCTGGCGGACCAATAGGTGGACAAACCAGAGTCACCCTGAGGAACGAACACATGCAGTATGTAGTAACATGGTAAGTAGATTAAACACACCTGAGAAAAAGAAAAAAAAACTCAGCCCATGTGCTGTTACACTGTAAATAACCTAATGTCCTGTAACTGTATTTACTGAATTGATTTAATAAGTCCTTTTCTCCGAAGGTACGGCTTGTGTGCAGCAACCTCCTACATGTGGTATGCAAAGTTCATCAAGAAGATTGAATTGTGATGTGATTGAATGAGTGACCTTGTATTACATATTCTTTGTCTGAAATATTGCTGATATAGTTGTGGATTGTTCTACTGAAACACGTTTGCAAATAAATGTATATGACTTCATTTAGCTCCATTCTGTATTTCTACATAACATCTCAACTACTGTTCCATTAACTGATGGGACACTGGAAAGGTACAAACACTACTTAAAATCTAAGTTTTCTGCAGATTTAGGCTTTCTATTAAATGGAACCACTGCCCCATGAACTGCAGTGACAACTTGTACACTGATGGTGTCTTTAAAAGCTTGAGTAAAATGTATTTAGTCTACCATCTCAGTTTTCCAGGTCTCAGGAAATTGTTTATAGATCAGCCCCAAAATGTATCTGGAGGGAAACATTAGTTTATTTTCAAATAATTTAAAATGAAATGTGACGCCATGCACTGACCTCACTCAACCATTTCTAAGTGGCGTTAATGTGTTGGGACCTTTAGTGCCATGGGGAACACTTATACCCTATAAAATTAAAGATCTGCTACATATTACTTTTCATCATTAACTGCAGAAAGAATACTGTATTGATTAAATTAGACAGCCAAATTCAAACATTCTTTCCCAGACTTTACTGTTGTAGATGAATCTTAAATTGCATTCTTCTTTCAAAATACAATACTATTTAGTTGCAACAATATAATAAAACAAGTCAAGTCTCTTTTAAGACATACATTTTTTATTCCGAACATTTTAACCAAGCTTGGTTGCCAGTTCCTTGGCCTTTGCCTTCTCCAGCTTAGTGATGCGGGCCGTGGATTTGGGGCCCATGATACCACCTCCCCAGTGACGACGGATCTGGAAAACATTTAAAAGATTAAAATTGTGCACTTCTGTTATATTATATTAACATTTTACTAATGCGGACGATATTTGCAGTCAACTCAAATGAAACCTCACCTCCTCATATCTGTCATTGTAGTTGGTCTTGATGGCTTCCACAAGCTTGGCAAGTGCACCTTTATCCTCACTAGGAGAGAAGAAAGCCATTTATTACAGTGCAGACATCACGAGATGGAGCAACAAGGAATTCTTGATTCAATGATCAGGTCTACTTTTAACAGGATAATGTAGACCAGATCTTCAGTCAATCTCAAATTTGATTTCATGACCCTAGCGGCACACGCGCACCACTCTATTGCACGCTTTGAAAGGATGAATCTGATCATAGACTAATGTGGTAAAACATGTATTCTTGGTTTGTGGTCTCTGCTCAGGGTTAAAAAGCTCATAAGTTTGATCAACATGGAGGATTCAGTCGAAGAAATTCATACATCATTGCTAGAGACCACTTTCTATACTCAAACACCACAGCGCAGTTTGTGGGCATACTTACGGGTTCGTCTGTGTGAAGGCAACTGAAGTGCACGTCTTTCTGTGCACCAGTCTGCCCAGTCTAGCCTTGCCCTTGATGATGCAGTACGGGACGCCCATCTTGCGGCACAAAGCTGGCAGGAAGACGACGAGCTAGAGAAGTCAGGGAACCACAGGAGAAAATATTAATATTTAATGAATTATTAGCTTCAAGTAATGCCAAAGAAAAGGATGAATCAGATCTTGGTTTGTGGTCTCTGCTCAGGGTTAAAAAGCTCAAGTTTGATCCACATGGAGGATTCAGTCGAAGAAATTCATACATCATTGCCAGAGACCACTTTCTATACTAGAACATTGCCAATTCGGCAAATTCCACTGCTACCAAAATAACACATGTCAATCTTACCTCAATTGGATCCACATCGTGGGCAATGATGACCAGCTGAGCTTTCTTGCTCTCCACCAGAGAGGTGACTGTGTTCACACCTGCAGAGAAGTGGGAAAGGAAAAGTCACCTTCTACCCAGAAAACACACTTCCCTGAAAACATGTTATTTGTATTTTGGCCAATGCTCAGGGTTAAAAAGCTTAAAAGCATCAGGGTTCAGGTGAAGAAATTCGAGTCATCATTGCATTAAGGCCAAGTTAGAGACGGGTCACACTATTAACATCGGATGTTCAACCTCAGCCAGACTTGAAGGGCTTTCCAAGTTATACAAAATGTTACTCATCAACTCTACTCTGTTCTTTAGTGAACCTCACCTGCACGGACGACAGGAGGCCTCTTGGTAGGAGTATCTCCCTTTCCAGCGACCTTCTGCTCAGCACGGGCCATCAGCCTCTGCTTCTTCTCCTGCTTGGTCTCTGGCCTGTACTTGTGGGCCAGCTTGAACAGCTGTGTGGCTGAGGAGAACATACAAATATGAAGTCAACCACCCAGTGGCTACATGTATTGTTTATACTACAGCATGACAAGTGAACTATATATATATATATATATATATATATATATATATATATATATATATATATATATATATATATATATATATAAAAAAGAGGCATCAGTGATCTTGGTGGGTGTCAGCACAGCTGTTCAGTTAGCAAATATTCTTTCACATCATCTGCAATGTCATCACGGTACTAGTAAGGACTTTAACAGCCTTGAGTACTAAAGTGTTCCTCACTCACCGGTCTGGCGGTCCAGAGCCTGGGTGAACTGGTTGATTGCAGGGGGAACCTTCAGACGCTTGTAGAGGATGGCGCGCTGCCTCTGCAGGCGGATGTAACGAGGCCATTTCACGAAGCGCGTCAAATCACGCTTGGGCTGAATATCCTGGCCTGTGGGGGAAATATAATAAATTAGTATCTGAAACGACACTTCAACTTTTTGATTTTCGCATCATAAGTGCATCAGCGATCTTGGTGATTAAAGTTGTCGTCAATGCTGTTAAGATAGCAAATATTAGTAACATCATCTGCACTGTTACAATGTTATGGTCTCCCAAAAATCCAAGCTGAGGATACTCACCAATGCCGTAGTTCTTTGGCCTCTTCTCGAACAGGGGATTGACCACTTTCTTGGCCTCATGTTTCCTGGCCACATTAGGGGCCGGTGCCACCTTCTTCCCCTTAGCCTTCTTTCCCTTAGGCTGTCAAGAAAACAATGTTGGGAAGCATTAATAAAAAGGTACACATGATACACAAACTACTTAAAACACAAGTTTGAAACCTAATCAACACGTATCTACAGCCATGACTCAACATACAGCATAACAATTGTGAACACTAATACAATCTTAAACGTGTTGCCCAAGTAAGCCACAGAACATTTTACACAAATAGAGTTTGAAGACCAGTAGCTGAAGCTAATAACACGCAATTAAGCTCCAGAGCAATACATTGCATAGAGCTAGACTACTCCATGTTGCAGGCTACATTGTTAGCATGCCACACAGACTCAAGACCAATAGCACTAGCTTGACTGCTAACGTTACAACCGACGGGTTATACTTAAAACAAAAATTAAATTGGCCGATTAGACAAATACCAAGTTGACAAAGTCCTTAATGACGTGGGTTTGAGGTATGGAAGCCAACAGCACGTTACCATCTTAGCAGGAAGAAGCAATGCTCGGGCCTATCAACTCTATTGGGTTTAACACCCGGATACACACTTGTATCCCTCTACATTACAAGTAACGTTTACTTCAATTAGTCACAAACTCAAATTAAATTGAAAATATAGAATAACTGGGAGACAGTGCTCCCGAAATCAAGCGTGTGCACCGACGTTAGCCTTAGCTACGGCTCAAATCGTACCGGCAACACAATGCTCAACTTCACCAAGTTTTACCTTAAAAACAAAATCATCGACGCGAAATACCGACCCTATAGATACTGACAGGCTTCACATAAGTGATAAATACATTTTGAAGTGTAATAAAACGCATACATCAAGGGATGCAGACAGATACAACGGATAGATTTATTCCTCAGAAGGATCGGATATGTACCCACCATGTTGGTTGAGGCTGAAAGGAAGACCAAGGGATTCTGGGTAACCTAAATAGCGCGAGGTTTGCGCCGTGGTTACGTGGCTTCTTACGCACCGACCTGGAGTCAGATGTTACAGCTGCTCGCATGTGCTCGTATGCTTTAAAATTCATATTCTGACTCAGGATCAGTGATACAATATAATGTCTTTGAACGTCATTCTCAATGGGACATTAGTTGTGTATAGTACACGGTCTCTGATAGTAACTCATAGTGATAGTAATAGTGTAGTAACTCAGTTGTGGAAGTACATTTACAAAAGTACTGTGTAATTTCGGGGTACTTGTACTTTGAATTTTCCATCTTATGTTGTTCATACTTCTACTCCTCTACATTTCTGAGGGAAATTATGTACTTTTTACTTTGCAACAATTTACGACATCTTAAATTACTTTACAGATTTAAATAAACATAAAATATAATCAACATATAAAGGATATCTTTTTTATAGATTAAATAACTAGCAGTATATAAAGTAATTAAAAATAGCCCCACCTTTATCAGCTGCATCATTAAAGTTATGAACACATTAATAATCCAATAATATTATACTGAAATGGGTCATTCTGTATAATGAGTACTCTTCGTAGTTTAACTATATTTTGATGCTAATACTTCTGTACTTTTACTTAAGTACTTCTTACACCACTGTGGTAGCATATAGTTAGTGTATGTACTATGTGAAATATTTGATAAGTTATATAATAGCCTAATTAAAATGTAATGGTAAATATATAATATATAATTGTCTTGAGGGAGTATCTTATACACAATTACTCGGTTTTAATTATCTGTTTTTATTATCTAATTATCTAAGCCTTTTGACTCATTAATTGATCGAGTTTGTTTGTGAAAACTTTACAGGTAATTTTACAATTTTGTAATCACATTTTAGCAGGAATTTACTTCCACCCATTACATTAAATCTATATTTAGGAAGGTATACCAAATTGTGTATTTTTTCTTTAATTCAATTAGTTAACCATTTCACTTTGAAAGTATTATTTCACGTTTCAAAACGTAGTACCTCCTGGCCACCATTTCTGTTAATCTTTTCTTAAATAATGACATTTGTTTCTACAAATAAAATGAACCACGGTCTTATCTCATATTTGTATATTTCAGAAGGCATTTAAATCCATTGATAAGGAGACAGATGTTCGTTTGTTGTCGCTGCTCGTATACGCTGCTAACTTCCGGGAGCTATCGAGAGGCTCCATGAGCCGCCATTGCTGTAACAAAAAGAACGGAGATTACGTGACTCTCATTAAACGGCTCTGCTTCGAGCGCAACATCGATAACTTCAAAAACCTTCTTTCGTTCATCCCAAAATGTCGATCTATCCTTTAAGAACTGCTACTCTAAATTAATTTCCTTCACAAGTCATGATATATGTATTATAAATGCACTGTGACTATACAACTGCCCCATTATCGGACATATTCGTTTTATGCTACGCTCAACCATTGTTCCCACAGTGGAATCGGGGGCCAATTTAAACGACGTACAATAATACGTCACTTCCGTAAACAGGGATCTAGCTATGTAATTGGTTTCTACTTGTTAAATTACACGCAGCATGTACACGACAACGATACGCGAGATAAAAACAAGGAAAGCGGGGTTTTATTTTTTAATCGCGCGTTGCTGTAGTCTGGGTTTGTCAGGTTGACGTCTCCGCGTTGCCTCCTCATCCTCCTCCTCCAGCCCTGCGTCGTGCCGGGCCGTGCTGTGAATGTGAGGGGGGTGGGAGGCGAGTTGTTTGGGGATGGTGTGCTGGGGTATCGCGTCTCTCGGCTCGGCTCCTGGACATCCTGTTAGCATACTGTCACCCGCCCGCATCCAGTATTGATTGTTGCCCAGAACAATGAAAAAATAGCGATTATCGTCGCGGCAACTTCTTACGTTGGTAAATAAGTGGGATTCATAACTGCTGTTGTCATCGCTGCAGTGAGGAGATTTTTTTCCTGAGCTTTTCTTGGTAAACATAAGGCCTGTCAGTTGATCGGTTCCACGGGTTTATGTGGGGGGTTATTGTGAAAAGATGATTTAAACACAATAGACCTCTAACTCGTGTGTCCGTTATCGGCCAGAGACGATGCGCGTGTGGGTTCTCTTGGTGCACATCGTGTGTTTGTGTTGAGATGTTAAAGCTAGCTTTAGCAACAACGGCTTGGCATCTGTATCGCTACAGTTTTGTTACACTGCCATGTCAAATTAGCACACGTCCCCCCCGATGAGAGTGAGTAGCTATGGCCGAACAAGACGTTTGTCCTCATCTGGATTCCATAGGAGAGGTAACCAAGGAGGACCTCCTCCAGAAATCCAAGGTGGGTTTTCATTTATTTACTGGAAATGTCAAAAGATGCACATTCCAGGTCTTTGGCTGTGTGTGCCATGGCCTACACGTCCCTTAAGGTTGTTGTAGCAGCCTTGCACCACTGTAATAATAACCACATTAGTGCATTTTGTTCTGATCCTTTCTATTCAATTCATGCTGCAGGGAACTTGCCAGTCTTGCGGAGCTGGGGGCCCGAACCTGTGGGCCTGTCTGCAGGTAGAGTCTTTTAAAATCATTGTATTAATGTTTTGAATCTTTGTCTTTACAAGGGCAATTGCTGCTTTAGCTTGTGCACCTTGTCACTTAAATGACGACTCCTGCAAGCACAACTACCTCTGCATTTCAGATAAGGTGGCCATGTGACTGCTAAATAATAAATGATGATGTGGGGCACAAGTATTATTATAAATGCAGTAGTACTCAAACTCAGGAAGGCAAGCAAGTACACAATATAGCAGTTGCAGATTTGATACTCTGACATTTTATAGTCTTGCATGAAATGAATTTATAGATTTAAGTCGATTCAGATAGAAAGGTAGATACTTTGATGTAATGTCTTTGCAAGACAGAGTAGAGGATTCAGAAGCTCGTCTAATACAGTGTCTCTGCTCCGTAGAGTGACTGCCCATATGTTGGTTGTGGAGAGTCCTCCTCCGATCACAGCACGCTGCATGCACAGGTAAAAACCCTCTCACGCAAAACATACCTGTCCCTTTACCTCCTTGGTGTATGGTGATGAGAGAAAACGTTTCAGACAGATCCCCCTGGACCGATTTGCGGGTGTGTTCCCTTTAGGCTGAGAAGCACAACCTGACTGTGAACCTGACGACGTTCAGGATCTGGTGTTACGTGTGTGAGCGGGAGGTGTTTTTGGAGCACAGGCCTGCTCTGCTGCCGGTACCTGCAGCTCCCCACCACTGTAAAGCCACGGAGCAGGTACGACTTTGCCTCCCAATCGGTCTGTGACACAACTTGTTCCTTGCTCACCTTCTCATTTATAGCATCTATTCATCTTTTTTCCTAGGAAGCAGCTCCTCAGCCAGTGGGTCACCCACTAAAAGCAGTGCCAATTGCTGTGGCAGAAGAAGAAGGTTCAGAGTCAGAGGATGATGATCTTAAACCCAGAGGTACAACAAGTCTACTGTCAACATTTCCTCTCCTAAACAGAACACATGAAAGTTATTAAATCATGCTATTGGATCATAGCTGCCATCTTTAATAGATATAACTGCCTTGGCCTGTTTCATTTAATCCAGACTAGCATTGATAATTAACCCTTGGTGGTGACCTATCTGCTGTTATAAAAACATAGCTTAGTTTGTACGCCTTTGCATTCTCTGGGAGTTTAAAATAACAGTATGGCTCTTGTTTTATTCTTGTTTGAAGGCTTGACAGGAATGAAAAATATTGGAAACTCCTGCTACATGAATGCGGCTCTTCAAGCCCTGTCCAACTGGTGAGGTCACTTCCTCTCATCACATCTGGCCCATTACCTTCTGTTTGTTAATTTGTTTTCCTTCAGTTAAACAGTTGTGTTGACGTCATTGTTCTCCTCCCTTTCCTCACCAGTCCTCCTCTCACTCAGTTCTTCCTGGACTGCAGTGGGTTGGTCCGCACCGATAAGAAGCCTGCTCTCTGTAAGAGCTACCAGAAACTCGTCTCAGAACTCTGGCATAAAAAACGGTAATAAACGCATCAAACGTGACGTAGAATGACACGAGACGAGTGACAGAATGCAGCAATACGAGACTTTTCTGTACTAATGGATCATTTACAGTATATTGAACTAACTGTCATGGCGGCTACCCTCCCAGGCCCAGCTATGTCGTGCCTACCAGTCTGTCTCATGGCATCAAACTAGTAAACCCCATGTTTCGTGGTTACGCTCAGCAGGTAGGGGCAAGCAGCCAGCAGGTAACTACACCTGGCATCACTCAACAGCTTGACACGGTGTTGTTCTTTTGTTTGTAAACCTCTGTGTATATTCCTCACACATTCCCTAAAAATGACTTGTATTTTTGCTACTAACAATTACATTTGTCATTAATAACCAAAAGCTTGGTTTGAGTTTAGTTGTACTTCAGTTTTTTTGGGGGATTTTAGTATTTTTCTCGCATCCTCAGGACCAGACAAAGTCATACATGCTTTAATAACTCTCTATGTCGAACACAGTGGAGAGTAACTGTAGGAGAGTTTAGATTTTATAATTGCATAAACTACAATGTGTACTTATGTTAGTCCAGCCAAACCATCCAGCACTTTGGCTAAGATAGAATATCTCAACATAACAGTCATACTGCTTGCAGAAACGTTAAAAAAAAAGCATCGGTCACCTTTGTCTGACTCTGTGGGAGAAAGAAAATGTGAAATATTTCTTGAAATACATAAACTCAAATCAAAACCATATCTTGATTCTTTGTAAGACGATGACTCATCGATGTAATCCAGTTTTAAAAATGTCTTCGTGTTTGATTGAGGCTTAGTGCATGTTTGATTGTGTGAAGTGTCTGATTCTGTTGGTTGGGGGGGATTGCCATAGAAAAGTATCTGAAAGCCTCTGAAATATTAATGAGTTTTGCCTGTTCGTAGTGGGTATGAGAAGGTTCTCCTTGTACCACTTCTGACCAATATACAAAATGCCTTTTTGTTGCAAACAAGACACATAATTACTCACACACTTGTCTTTCTATCTTCCTGTTTTGAAATGTCTTTCTCTGCAAAACTCCTGTCTCTGTGTATGTAGCCGCACTCATGCGTCCTCCTTTTGAGTGAACGCGGTGTGCTTTTCTCGCTACAGGACACCCAGGAGTTCCTCCGCTGTCTGATGGATCAGTTACACGAAGAGCTGAAGGAGCCCCTGACAGAGTGCAGCATGAGCAGGGAGGGAAGTGACGGCGAGGAGATAAGAGACGGAGAGCGCTCGCTGTCCGAGGATGAATTCCTGTCCTGCGACTCCGGCTCCAGCAGTGACCGTGGGGAGGGAGGGGCAGCGGGTGACGGCGAGCTGCTCCTGCAGGATGTGTGTGACGGGGTCAGGTCACTGGCAGGAGGGATAGTGGGCATCGGTACCGGCGGGGTGATCTCGGAGAAGGAGAGGCTGAAGGAAAGGAGGGTATCTGGCTCACCCCTCCATGGAGGCTCGCAAGAGATGGACGAGGACGCCGATGTAGATACGGCAGTGGAGGACAGGGTTCCTGAGAGGGTAGCGGAAGAGGAGTCGACGCCAACCGCAAACCCTGAGGTCCAAAGCCAAGAGAACAACCAGTTATCTGATACTGGGCAAGGGCAAGACCACAGCAGCAACCCCTCAGGTAGGCCAGCAGGGTCAAGAAAGTAGATTCTTCAATTTAACATCCCTGGCATCATGTGACTCATTTGCCTCTAAACTGTGTATACTGCGCATCCAACATGCTTTTTTTTTTTTTTTTTCCAGAGCCAGACAATGAAGCGTCAATGAACCAGCCCCAGTCCACTCCCTGCAGTCCTGTGCGAACCCTTCAGGAGCTGCATCCCAAACTGTCGTCCAGTCCACCTCGCTCCAGCCCCCGCCGCTCCGCCGGACCGGTGTACTCCTTCAAAAAAGGTGAGGAAACATCCCAGAGTTCAATAGACTCCTGCGGACTCTACCGACTCCTGGGGAGTTCCCGTTATTCAACCCTCTGCCTCGGATATGTACATTTGCACCACAAAGTCATGTGAGAGTAGTTCGCATTAGAGACTTGTTAGAGCCACATGAATTAAGAAGGGTGCCTTTTGATTTTGATGTGAATTTAATGACTCCAGTGAGGATTTCTAAAGTTCTTCATATACAGCAGGCCTCTTTTTCAGGTTTGCAGTCCATAAGGTTGCTGCGTTTAAGATGCCGGGTCTATTTTTGGTGTTAATGAAGCAGACGGTGGTAGTCAAGTCAAACAACATCAACGATATTAAGTTGTTCCTCTAATATCCTCCCCTCCGTCATCAATCTTTCAGCTCAGCTGCAGCTCAGTGCCAGGAAGAAGAAACAGTGTCACTATCGCAGCGTGATCTCGGACATCTTCGATGGCTCCATCCTCAGTCTGGTCCAGTGTTTAACCTGTGACCGGGTGAGCTGTGCTTCATTTAAAACACCAGGGGGAGCTCCGTGTTTAGTCAGAAAGGGAAGTTTAGGCGAAAGCATGTCCTGTGTAATAGTCATTTCAGTATTTTTTGTGATTAGAATGAAAAAAAAAAAAAAAAGTGAAAATCTTAATTGAACAATTCGCATTTTAAACTTTCATTAGCTGAGATTATTTGGTTTGTCGGTTATTTGTATAATTCACAAATGCCTTTTTTGAACACGGACGTTAAATGATTTATTTGAATCTAAAATCACTCATCCACCACACCGTTTTGTTTGGATAAGCATCCATTATTACATAAACGTGTATTGTTTACAGCTCTACTCTTACCGATGGAGGCCTGCTGTGTAAACCACGTCTCTCTGAATGTGTGACAGGTCTCTACTACAGTGGAAACCTTCCAAGACTTGTCCCTCCCTATTCCCGGGAAAGAGGACTTGGCCAAGCTCCACTCATCCATACATCAGAACCTTCCAGTCAAGACGGGCTTGAATCCCGACATTTATGGCTCGCAGGGCTGGATCTCCTTCCTCATGGACTCCATACGCCGGTCAGTGGACCACGTTTAACCTTCAGAGGAAAGGGAGGAGTCAGCATGTTTGAAAGCATGATAGTGCGTTTAGATGCTCGTCAGGTTGTGACTTATTGAGGGAGTGCCTTACAGAGAAAGAAAGCAAGTGGAATCCCAATTATTTTTTCTTTTTAGATCGTCACACTCACTTGATTACTTATTTGTTTTGAAAACAAAGGCTTCCAATAAAAGTGAGGGCTCCAGTGAAGTGTCTTCACAGTAAATGCCGCCCTGTGTGGTTTTGGTTTCCACAGAAGCTATCAACAAATAATTAGCTTGCACACCACCCCTACGTCCCCACAGAAGCGGGCGTGTAAGGCAAGACAAGGCTAGTTTATTTGTATAGCACATTTCAACAACAAGGTAATTCAAAGTGCTTCACATAAAACCATTAAAAGCATCAAAACATAAGGCAAAAGAAAAGGAGATTTAAAAACAATTAAGAACAGTCATTAAAACATTAAAAAGCAGTGGAAGAAATAAAATACAGAAATGCAGGAGATTGATTAATATCCTTGAATGTGGTTCAGTTAAAGGCAGCAGCAGCAAACAGAAACGTCTTCAGTCTTGATTTAAAGGAGCTGGCGTGTCGGTATCAAGAGGGGGTTTGTTAGATCTGTCAAGGCGATGTTTGTGTCCTTGTTTTGTTTGCTGCACTTCCTTTACTTGCGTTGTGAGGTGGATCAGCACAACGCATGCCGGCACGTTGCTAATCGCAAGAAGTGGAAAGATACCACGGCTGATTCACTTCGATGATAACTTTTCTTTTAATTATATAGTGACAATCAGCCGGGTGTTTCCAGTTTACAAGACCTGCACCATGAACACGATGAAGGCCCCTGGTTCGACTTCTGCCCTGACAAAATTCAGGAATTCCTTCAGGGAAAAAGTTTGTTATGTTTCACGCCTCAAACCTGATAAAAGTGTGTGTGTGTGGTTCATGCTGTGGGAGGGTCTCTTGAGGACTGATGGGTGGGAGGAGATTATGTAGACTGAGGAGGGCTCTGAAATGCCTGATCCACTGCTCCGGGACCAGATGTGAGTGCTGAGCCACCAGATTTTCAAAGACTGTAGAGGTGTTTGTTTTTAACAGTGCAGCAGAACATGTGGTTATTGTCCATGTCAGCAAAACAGTGTTTCCTGTTATCTGCTATGCACTGATGACATCAAAGTAGAAATCACTTCCTTTGCCAAGTGCATCTGCACATGCCTGGACTATGTTACCCGAGTTTATCATCACACGTATTGGGACAGAGATGCAGAAGACGGGCCTTGGCATGCCATTTGCTCATCTTCCAGCAGTTCCCGGCAGATTTCAAAAGCACCATCATAACCGTGCTGGTGACGACGTTTCCAACTTAACAATGACCATCATGCTCATCCTGCTGCTTCTGTGGAAGACAAACGCGGTGCCCTTCCAATTTACTGCCATCGACGACCCCGTCAGGAGCCAACATCGCTCGGGGGCAGCGCTTCTTTTGGGGGGGGGGGTCACTTAATTGTTAAAAGTTGCCGAGCCACATGAAGGTCATTTCTGTCAGTAGGATCTCTGTGAGGGGACAGACTAGAAGAGGCTGTATAATGATTATGTCTCTTTGTATTACGCCTCTGAAACAGGTTCGTAGTCTCATGTATCCCCACTTGGTTCTGGGGGCCCATGGTGACGCTGGAGGACTGCCTCGCCGCCTTCTTTGCTGCAGATGAACTCAAAGGTGAACAATGCTACACTGTGCTGCTCTAGCGTTTTAAATTGTCAAGCGTAGATGAGAAGTATTTTAAAATGTACAATTTATTTCTTTTCACAGGGGACAACATGTACAGCTGTGAGCGATGTAAAAAGTGAGTATGTTTAGTAAATCCAGATGGGCACATGAATTAGAACTAAAACATCAATTTAAGGACATTTAGACTTTTTTTACACAGTATTTTGTTTTCTACAGGTTGAGAAATGGTGTCAAATATTGCAAAGTACTTAGACTTCCTGAGGTACACTTTTATTTTTTATCTGATCTCCTTCTTGCTGCAGATAACTAGTTGCGTCTTGCTTGTTGTTTGGCTTCATAAAGTTTCATTTGCTTGCGTAGATTCTGTGCATTCACCTGAAGCGCTTCCGGCACGAGGTCATGTATTCGTTCAAGATTGGCAGTCACGTCTCCTTCCCGTTGGAGGGCCTCGACATGCAGCCTTTCCTGGCCAAAGACAGTCCATCCCAAGTCACCACTTACGACCTGCTGTCGGTCATATGTCACCACGGCACTGCAGGAAGTATGAGATGACATCATGTGTGCATATTTCAAACATGATTAACACATTTCAGAGAATCGGCAACGGTTTAAATATATCTAAATCTACTTCATGCAGGGTAATCACATTGCTTTGACACATTTTTTCCTCTTTTCTGGTGCTGCAGGTGGGCACTACATAGCTTACTGTCAGAATGTGATCAATGGCCAGTGGTATGAGTTTGATGACCAGTATGTCACGGAGGTCCATGAGACGGTGGTGCAGAATGCAGAGGCCTATGTGTTGTTCTACAGGTAAGCATTTGAAGGCTAACATTCATACCAAATCTATTTATCCAGAAATGTTAACGACTGTACTTTTTCCCCCTGGACTCGTGCAGGAAAAGTAGCGAGGAGTCGGTGAGAGAGAGGCAGAAGGTTGTGGCTCTGGCCAACATGAAGGAGCCCAGCCTGCTGCAGTTCTACATCTCCAGAGAATGGCTGAACAAGTTCAACACCTTCGCCGAACCAGGACCCATCAGCAACCACACGTTTCTCTGTCAGCACGGAGGTGTGTGGTCCAATCTTAATGACGTTTAATGAGTGAAAAAACCCTGCCCTTAAAAAGGGCATCACAACAGTTTACGGTGGAGATTTTAATGAAGAGATTCTGTTGATTTGCATATTGGGAATCCAGTGTTCTTTTTTATTTCTTTGTTTTTGCCATATTATTTAGCTGTTCAATGATGGAAGACAGATTTTTGAGGAGGTTTTCTGGCCTCTCGAGACATTTCAGCTCTTAAAACAAATAATTCGCGTTCTTGTTAAACTGGATGTTTTCTTATTTTTATGATAGTTGGCTAGTTTACTTGTCTCAATTGGAAAAACATGTCTTTTAATGCTTTTGTGAGTTACAGACCATCATAGTCCAGGGTGGGGATTTTGTTGTCGGGATTCTTTCTGGTCTCCGGTACAGGCCTGAAAAAGTCATAGATTTTGTCCTTTATCGTCCGTACATTTGTATCTCCGTACAGGGATCCCACCTAATAAATACCACTACATAGACGACCTGGTTGTGATTGTTCCCCAGAACGTGTGGGAGTACCTTTACAACAGGTAAATATGCACCGTGTTTGTCTCACTATTTGATATGAGAGCTCTATCGCACTGAAGTTCCCCTCGGCTCTACGCTGTTGTCATCCTCATCCCACTAAATGTTGGCGTTTCTGTTCCTCAGTTTTGGAGGCGGCCCCGCAGTGAACCACCTGTATATGTGTGCCATCTGCCAGGTGGAGATTGAAGCTCTGGCTAAACGCAGGAAAACAGAAATAGACACCTTCATCAAGGTAAAAGCCTGAGTCCTGCTTTACCGGTGCGTAAATATACGTCTTGATGCTTGGTGTTGGCTGTTGAATGAGCAGGTTTCTCTTCTCCGTAGCTGAACAAAGAGTTTCAGGCTGAAGAGGCTCCGACGGTGATCCTGTGCATCAGCATGCAGTGGTTCAGAGAGTGGGAGAGTTTTGTGAAGGGCAAAGACAACGGTACGCCCCTGCAGGAAGACAAACACAGTAGTGCGTTAAACGTCTTCATCTTTCTGTCTCTACAAAATATTTTTCACGATTTGTTTTCTCAGAGCCACCTGGTCCCATCGACAACAGTAAAATCTGTGTTATGAAAGGAGGGCACATACAACTCAAGCAAGGTGAGCCTCGGCACTGGTTGTAAAAGGTGGAAGTGAGAAAAACAGGCAGTCAATAAACCATCTTTTTATGTGCGTTTCTCCCCTCAGGTGCAGACTACGGTCAGATCTCGGAGGAGACGTGGCAGTACTTGTTGGGTATTTATGGCGGAGGCCCTGAGATCGCAGTGAGACAGACCGTGGCACCGGCTGACCTGCACAGCCTTCATGGAGAAAGGAAGATCGAGGCAGAAACCAGAGCACTTTGAGAAAAAAAAAAGAGGTTGGAATGTATACTTATTGGGAAACACTGTAAAAAAATACAACAATTCCTCATAAGATCTCACATTCCCGTGCACAGACATGCATAGAATAGTTTGAATATACTTTTGGGTAATGTGTAGCTCTTTACTGGAAGCCGTGGTCGTGGAGCTGGTCCACCCACTCTGTCAACCACATGAGCTCATAAATTCCTTCTGGTCAGCGGACCGTAAGACAGCCGCACATGTGGCCAACAATAATAGCGGCGGTACATCCAGAGGAATAAACAGCTGTAAATCCAATCCAGCCAGTTTGAGCTGCAGGCCCAGAAGCGGTCCATTTGTTCTCAACATGTTTTTCATTTTCAGGTCTTCTGATTCCCCCCTTTCCACTCCTGCCCTCGCAGGAACCTGAGGAATTTGCACCTTGGTGAAGAAGCCTCGCCGTGAGCACTTTGTAAATGTAGCAAGGCACTATTCTGAAGCCGCGTCGCAAGAGGGCGAAGCGGTACTTAAATATCACGTAGTTTATTTATTGAATAACTCTGATCCTTAATGTTAAGGTGTAAAAAAAATAAAAATAAAACGTTGTGTCACATCTCTGGAGCGGTTTTTGGTAGCTATGGTGTTTTCAGTGGCTGCTGTAGACTAACTGGCAGACGGCTGGTGTGATGTTTGGTTCAGAGCTTTTCTTCTGCATTGGAAGCTACAACCAAACGTTCTGTTGTCGGCCTGTTTACATGTTGCATAGCAACACGTTCAGACATCGAGTGAGAGATAGTGCATCAAATCATACTCGTGCACCTACAACCTTAAATACACAGTATAACTGAGCCCTCAGGAATGGAAGTCTTTGGTTTGGTTAAGACAGTGAAATGATCAGATTATGGAACTTTGAGAAAATACCACAGCTGGTTTGTGTCAAACCACAAAACATGCATGTGTCCCCAAAAGACCACTTTCAGGGTGTATTTGAAAAGCTTCAAAATGCACGTGACTACTTACTCCGTTATTTGGACCTGTATGGACACTTCGCTGACGGGATGAGGTGTCGAGTTTGTTCGCTCAAACGCACAATGACGTCTTTTCTGGGTTTAAAATGAAGGAAATATTGAGTCGCTCCGGTCCAGCACCATCTATAAATGGGCATCATTGTAAACAGAGTAAAGAAACAGCAAGTTTCTGAAAAGACAAACTAATTTAAGTAACATATGGCAAGAGTGCGGGAGTTAAAGGGTAATTGTTCTGAAACGTAACAGTGAATTACCTCATTTGAGTTCTTTAGAAGAGATAAATCCAAAAAGACCAATAATGCAGTACCTGTTTAAACCAAGAGAGGGCAGTGTTTTCACCATGTAATCATGTAGAAAGACAATCTGACTAAATCACAAATAATTTGCACAACATGCACAAATCACAACAGTATTAGCTCATTTATGATATAAATTTTATGTAAAAATATTCAATCTTCGCTAATTGAGACACCATAGCTCGTTTACTCAAATTATATTCTGCTGTAAGTTTTGAACAACTCCACCCACACATTAAGTGGTGAATCATAACTTCCGTTGAAGTGTCAAGGAAACTGGATTGAGATCTTGTGCTTCACTCGTCCTTTTCGGGGGGTTTGTATCCGTTAGACTGGTAAACAAGAGTCTTGTGCAATTTAACAAAACCACTCCAACGGCTCCAAATATTAAACTCTGGCTTCCATTTGAAGCAGCCGATATGCAGTTGATCAGATAATAATTGTTTACTGTAAATTAAGTTTTCATCTGAAATATCAATAGCAACATTATATATTGTTGTGTAGATTTGTGCACGGGTAAACTATTTCACAAATGGCGGACACAGTCTAAGCTGAGCTAAATAAACCACATCCTCCATCTCATTTAAGATAAATCACATGCTTGCCTTTTTTTTTTTTTTTTTTTTAACTGTACAGTTCTGCATAGACGATATCTGCCTCCACATTTAAGCAATTAAAGCCCAGCATTGTGGTAAGATTGAGCAACACATGGGAAACACAAGATAACAAGAATGTCAAGTGTAACTTGTGCTTTTCTGTTATATTAATAAGAAATACCAAATTTAGAAAGTCAAAACTATATTTATATTGTTCTTTTAAATCAATGCATTATTAGTTATGTCTAGATTAATTTAAATTAATTAAATTAAAGTAGTAATTATACTTATTAGACATGCATTGAAAAACCTCCAGAAGTCAGAGATAAATACTATACTTACCAGTCTAAACGGCCACGAGACGCACTAGGCTTTGAGATGCTGTCACTCTATTTGTGAATGGGAAAGAAGCCAGAATTTACTTTTTTTTACAATTTTCAATGCCAAATGAATTTAAATATGAAAGGAAACTGAGTTCAATCTTTAGCTGCCGTGCGGTATTCACATAGAAATTCTGTAGTTCTTACCTTCTGATTTGTATTTTTGTATTAGCATTCAGGCAATGAGACCTGAAATAGAGTCAAGCAAATTATAAGACGCGTAGAATATATGACGATGTAGTGCAATTGATGATCTGATTAGATTCAGGTGATAATTCTCTGTTGCTTCATCACCACGAGTCATTTCACATTATCATTCGATACACTGCTACAAAAAAAAAGATATAAAAAATAGCGGCTTTAAGTTTAAGGTTAATGGTCGCGTTAAAGACTAGAACTCTTCACTGTTTGCGATGCCCAGCAGGAACCTTCTTATAGTTCCTCTGCCCTCTCGGGTGAAAACATTGAATACATGGAGAATATCCTGCGACCCAAAAGCATTTAGAACTAAACAAAAGGCAGCCATTCTTAATGCCGTTAATTCCACTTGAAGTGTTCCCGCTCTTACAGATCAAACATCAACTCTGCCTGTTATGTTTATTCCAGACTACGGCACTACAGTAATCCACGTCTCCCTGTTTTATTTGTTGCTGTGGCCAAAGAGCAATTCACCAGTTTTAATGGTGGAGAACACAGAAATGTCCTTTTCTTTTAAGAAAACATGTTTTTCTTTTTTTTACACACGTCCGGTCTGCATCTACCAGAGAGGATACTGGTAATATGAGGATGTGTGTGTGTGTGTGTGTGTGTGTGTGTGTGCTATGTTTAGATACTTTTTGGGGGAGTAAGTGCAATGACAAAAAGAAGACAAATCTTTGTGCAATCCTATCATCAAACAGACACTGGACAGCCATCAAACACGGAGCAGTGTGAACAGCTGGCAGTAGAGACCGAGGCAGTGCAGCTTATTATATTGCAGTGTTAAGAAACGTTGAGTGGTAATTACTTTATCATCCCCACCCTGTTTGCTTGTGTTACAGCACGTACTGTAGCTATGCGTGTGAGATTTCCATTTCACAAGACAACACACACAGCATTACAAGCATTGCTGTGGTTAGACAGAGTTCATCATGCCAGCCTGGAAGCAGCACAACCGGAATTGACTGACTCATGTGTTGCCCAAATTGTACAGTGTGTGGTTATGATAATGGTGATGCTTTGATGAAATGGGACTTCAGTGGTTGACCTAATTTCAATGGGATGTCTTAATGTCTGTATAACTGATGTAATTACCCACGACGGTTAAATTATTAAAATTCCCTGGTCTTTGATTTGAAGTGTGTTTTTATTTGCTGTGATATAAATATGAGAATAGCTGGCAGGGAAAATGGAAAAACAGGAACTTTTATTTTTTGGATAAATACTTTGAAACCACACTGACAATTGTTTTTAAGAGGAACTCCAATGGACATTTTATGCTTCACTTCTCAACCTGTGAAAACCGATGTATATATCATCTTTTTGGGGCACTCGAAGGAGCTTCGTCAAGAGCAAATAACCCCGGTGATGTCATAGTGATATCGGCACATTTATAACAGAAAGATTGCAACGGGGCATGGGGTTTAGTTGGAGGAATAGCTTGATATTTTAGGAAATATGCTTTCTTGCTGAGAGTCGGATGAGAAGATAGATCATCATATTTTTTGTGTTTAAAAAAAAGAAGGCTGAAGCTAACGCCAGGAGACAGTTAGCTTAGCATAAAGACTGTACACAGGGGGAAACAGCTAGCCTGGTTCTGTTCAAAGGGTACGAAAATCCGCCTACCAGCACTTCTAAAGCTCACTAATTAACAAATTATGTTTCATTTTGTAAAAACGTCAGTATAAAAACGTCCTCACTCATTGACACAGCTGTTTCGACCTGCATCCAGTATTTATGCTAAGCTAACAGGCTGCTGACTCCAGCTACAAATTGAGAATGCCGACATGAGGGAACTTCCCAAAATGATCTCCTTACAAGGAGGCTCTATTTAAAAGATGCTGCATTCATTGCATTATAGGAAATTAACAGCACATCTCGTCTGCTGCAAAGATTTTAACAAATCGTTTAAAAATCTGCCTTTCCTGAATCCTCCAACTTCATTGGACTCTTGATGGGTGCAACGCTTCTTTGAAATATATAGATAAATAAATACTGTATGTATATAGAATATGCATATATAAATGTATTACTATTTCCCTTTACACATCGACTTGGATTGTGTCCATTTTGGTTTCATCACTACTCATCTAGAGGTAAAGATGAGGTAATTACGTTTTATGTGTTGTCTACCGAGAGAATATAGTTAAGTGTAAGAGGCAGAGTGAGAGGGTTCACCTGTTTGGATTTGAGAAAGAGGGGGCAACTCTCAAGTGAGCAGCTGTGATGTCATCTCAAGTCCCATACGCATGCTGAGCTGCATCCAGCCCAGACCGAGAGGAAAACACACCGGGCTGACGAGAGGATATGATGCACACACACAGAGCGTTCTGGAAGACAGGAGAGCCGACCCGCTGTTCAGGTAAGAGACAAAAACTGGCTTAGAGGACAAAAATGCAACCGCAGCATCCGTCCACATCACATTCCCTCAAACATTGGCATGTTTCCTGCACCGAATGCCTCATCGAAGCTGGGATACTTACTCATAGGCTGTACCGGATGCATTTGGTGGCACACCAGGTATATTGATGAATAACATAGCAGTAGTTTTACAGGCCATTGCCGATCACAATACAGTGAGAATCCAGGACAGCAGGGGAGGCTTTAAGAGGGTTGCCCCTTGCTGTGTCTATAGTCACTGGGATGGGATGGGTGTGGCGAGTAGCAGCAGACCACTTGCCCTTTCCATCCTCATCATCAATGCTATTTGCACTCTTGCTAATGTCTCTTTGTGCACCAGCCAGCTTTGCATGATGAAGGTCAGGTGATAGATTTAGGAGGGAATGTTGAGATCTGCAATAATGAAGTGGAATAATGACCAATTATGCATTGACATATCTAAGCCAATGTGAAAGGGAAAGGAAACTTTCTAGCTCTGTAACGGTTTTAAATATGTTGACTAAATGTATAAAGTACATCGCATACACAGATGTTCATCCATGGAAGCATCAGTGTAATACTAGTAGCTGAAATAACTGCTTGTTGCTACAGCTGTCAGAAGAAACTGGATTCTGCAAGGGTTATATATACATTATTAATATTCCAGATTATAAACACTTGAGTGGTTCCCCCATTTTACCTTAGAGCATGCACTGGTTACCCCTCTTCTCCTACTGTGCTCACAGCACTCCTGGATGTTTGCTACAAGTCATAAATCAGTGCCCACGAGGCCCACGAGGGGGGAATGCATTAAACCCATTCTAAATTCCTTACATTTTTCAAATAATTTCGCTGGTCTTTGATTCTCTTTATGGTCTTGCACCAGCTTACTTGACATGTTTGCAATGTATGATCTGGCACGAAGCTTTAAGTTGTTTCAAAGTGTGCATGCAGCAACTTTTAGCGAGGCAGCTTTTAGTTTTAGGTTGCGAGCCGTTAAAACATTCTGCTCCAAATCTTCAGCCTGGCTTTTGACTAGAATGTTCTATCGCTGTTTATATTTGTGTATTTAAAGTTACTGTGAGGAACTTTTAATTGGTTGTGAAACGTTATTATGTTTGAATCTTATTGTGATATTGTCTACACGTGTAACTTGTATATGTTACATCTTATTTAACAGCCATGCTTCATCAGGCTGAAGAGAGGATAACTAACAAGACACAGAAGGCCGTACATTTGTCAAAGCTCCAGGCCCTGTGGTGATCCTGCACCCAGATAAAACAAAAATCAAAGTGCCGCAGTATCGTCAGAGGAGCGAGTCACCAGAAAGACATCCCGAACGAAGCCATGCTGGACAGACTGTAGCACACTGCTTCAGCTCCTCGCTCTGGGAACCCTCTCTCTGTGGCTTTTGCAAAAGCAACTGCTGTAAATATTTACATGTCGTGTCTGGCAGCTCTTAGAGACGGAGAACACCGTGAGATTATATGACTCCCAGACCTTTTAACTCATGGTACACCTCGTTTGGCCCTGCAGGCAGGGCTGGATGTGAGACTTGTGGGTTTTGGTTGGTTGCAGAAAACAGGAAAGACCTCGTTCAGTAGTTGTTCTCCTTGTTTTGCGGTACTCTTTGCTGCGCCTTTAAATTCCCTGCTTGTCTTTTTCTTTTTTTTGTTCACTCATATGAAACAGCAATAATCGACACATAGTGCAGTAGTTTGTGAGTATATCATTTAGTATATTCTACATTACAAATACACAGATATTATGAATGTCAAAATATTGATATCAGTACATGTAAATATATAATAAATGTTTTTCTCACCTGGAAAATATATTAAAGATGAATTAGTAGGGATGAGTGTGTAGAGTAACTGTTTACACCTGTATAGTCTGTCTCCTGACCTGTTTGCACACACACACACACACACACACACACACACACACACACACACACACACACACACTATGGGCTGTGCCATGTGTTCCCAGCTGGTTGACATGTGGACTGTGAGGGTGAGCAGGACTGGCCGCAGGGCCATGGAGCTCACCGCCTACCCACAGACGCTCCGGGAAGGTTACCACCGAGTGACCGGCCTCCACTACACGTCCTCCTTCTCTGATGCCGAGGACTGCTGTGACGACAGCAGCTCAGGCAGCTCTCTCACGTTGGACTGGCAGACACAGGGCACCGACGGCTGACACTCGACCATAGATGTAAATAAACATGGTGAAAAAACACGTGTGGTGTGCTGTATTGAGAGGAGAGATACTCAACTAAAGTGCAAATACCTGAGAATTGTACTTAAGTAAATGTACTTAGTTATTTTCCACCACTACTGTAATCAATAAAACATTATAATAACTGTATTACAAATAAATTATGACAGATTAGGATGTTGCGCAACTAAAGTACCGGATCATGGCAGCGGTAGGGATTTTCCTTATTTTGCAACCAACCCATATTCATGCCTTACATGAAATCATTTACTCAGCATGACCACCACAATACGCAGGAAGGACATGTGGGCTCACAAACAGTCATCTTTCACCTGAAGTTACACAATGATCCTTCCTCTCTTATACAGGTGCAGTGGTGGGATGTTCTTAAGTGCTGTACTTGAGTAAAATTCTGAGGGTACATGTACTTTACTTGTGTATTTCCATGTTATGCTACTTTATACTTCAACTCCATTACATTTAAGCAGGAAATATTTTACTTACTACGCTTATTTGACAGCTGTATTAGTAGATTTTCATTTTTTACATAACATTTTGAATGTACTTTACTTCAGTATTACAATCTTAGTCTTCTATATTCTTCTAGTCCACTATAATTCAGATGTAAATATTGTACTTTTTACTTCACTATATTTATATCAAATTATGAAACCTTTGAGTTTTTAAAATGATGTATTGTTAAGGATTTAGTTGCAGGTACTATCCTGTAATAGCCAATACAAAGTAGTTAAATATGTTCCGACTCTAGCAGCTACAACAGTACAATGCTGCTTAGCATAATAACAGGGATGAAGAGTACTAGAATATTCTACTCAATATAACTTATGTAAAAATGTACTCTAAGTAAACGTTTTTTTGAAAAGAGGGTAGCTTATATGATGATATATGATAGACATATTAAATAAAGGGCATTAACATGTCAATGTACACATCACAGAAACCTGATGTCCAAACTAACAACATATCTTTTTTGATGGCCCTCTGCAGCCATAGTGCACACAACTGATTATCAGTTACACAACTACTACTTGAATTAACCAGAAAAGAGACAAAACTCAGGCAATTACACAGAATGTGCCAACAATAAATATAAAGTTAGGATACAATAGAAGAAGCACAGAAATCACTGAATTATAGCTTATTAAAAAAAACTCACTTTCAAACGTTTCAATCTGCAGCTGCACCACAATCCTGCTCAATCAGAAAAACTAACATATCATTTCCAATGTTATAGGAAGTATGTTCCATCAGTGACAGCTGACATTAGTGCACAGAGTCCACTAAATAATGCAGACAGACTGAATCAATATGGGAAAAACGGCATGTCTGGATCTAGAAGGAGGAGACAGCTAGAAAAAAAAAATCAGGGTTGGTGGATAAACCTGGCCACGATCCAGAGTCAGATACCACGACAACTGACTAACCTAGGTTTAAATTACCCCTCCTTCTTGAACTGAAAACCTAACATTTCCCTCATCTCAGGATTAACTAAATCTGAGTTTTCACTGAACCTGCTTCCTGGAACAGGGACCCTGCACAGTTTGTACGCACTTGTTTGTTGTTACAACAAGGACTCACCTGTCCTCCTGTGAGCCTCGAGCACCACCAAGTCCTCCTCAGGCTGCTCCAGGTTTAACTTCCCTGCAAGCTTAAAGTTAGTTCGTTCTCAGAGAATGCTATAAACCAGTCCACTCAGCCTCTGTGTCCCAGGAAAACAGTCACAAGCAGCAGAAAGACCTCACCGAAGGTAAAAGTTTGGGGGGCTTCACCATGAGCATTTTAGTAATTACCACGTTAGCGAGACACAGCCGAGGCAGGTTGGTCTCGCGACAACGTGGGTGTGTTTGATTTGTGTCCCTTAGCAGCTGGCTCTGGGTGGTGCATGTAATGATTTGCTGAGGTATAATAATGATAACCCCAACATGATTTATGATTAAAAAAAAAAGTGGTTCCATGGCATTGTCTAAAAAATAGCTTAGGCTACAAAAAAAAATGCAATAATGTATGTAGACTAATTCGTTACTTCTATCACTTGAGTATTTCAATTTGTTTCTACTTATTTTTACTCCACTATTTTATTTGACAGCTTTAGTTACTTTAAGATGATGATTTCTGAGTATATAAAGATATACATAGTTAAGGAATAACTATCCTACAATATACAAATTAATAAAATGTAGCCTACTACAACAGTAAAATATCCTACTCATAAGTAAAATATCGCCATACCTTTTCCATCACTGCCTGAGTGACGTTTTAAGTAGCTGTAGCCTCGGGGAACCATTTTTTTTCGTGCCAAGATGTTTCATTCTGGGATTCACGGAATTATGAATGAAACAGTATCTTCTGTTGAATCTGTCATCATGATTTGAGTGAGTGGGTGGAGGCATCACCGACGGTACATAAAGGACTCCTCCTCGGGCTCACTCTCACTTTTTTTTAGCAGCTTTACGCACGCACGCACCAATCTCAGAGCTCTTCTTCCATTCCAACAAATCATGGCAGCCTTGATGAAAAATCAAGTTTTCTCCTGTTTTGTTTTCTACGGCGTGCTTTTGGTGATAAAAATGTACATTTTAGCAATAATTACGGGACAATTGAGGCTGCGCAAAAAGGTGAGTGACTATGATTTAGAAAGAAAGACCATAGCGGAGAAAGCAGCATGAGTTCAGCACCGGGAAACTTTCACTAATGAAAACTTCTCTCCCCCCCCCCTCCCTTCTACCTTGAAAGGCGTTTGCCAACCCCGAGGACGCGCTGAGACACGGAGGGTTACAGTATCACAGAGAGGATCCATCTGTGGAAAGATGCCGGAGGTAAGAGAGCAGAAAGTTTGACACTGTCACGACACTACTTATTTACTTTCAAAGTTAATTCACTGCTGCTACAATCCTTTAGTTTTTTTGAATTAGATTATCTAGGAAGTATTCAGAGCCTTTACTTGGCTATAAAGTACCACAATGCAAAAATATCCCAATACAAGTAAGAGTTACTTGAAAAAGTGTAGCAAAATGTACTTAAATGTATAAGAAAATGGCCTGCAAGGGTTATATTTTAGGCCTCTTGAATATTGTAATATACCATTTTTATTAGTTACTTATCGGAAGTATTGTATATGCTGTTTGGTAGCTGATTATATATTACTATTCACATATTTTATAAACTCATCATACCTAAAATCCAAATGTGTAAAGTAAGCTTTCAAATAAATATCGTGGAGTATCTGCCTCTTGTAGAGTAGAAGTTCAGTACAAAGGGGCATGAAATGAAAAAAACATAGTACCTCAAATGTGTACTTAAGTACAGTATCTGAGTACAGTACGTTCCACCACAGTATCATGAGGATGTTGCATTCAGCCACTGCGTATCTGATTAGTAATATGTTAAAATATTAGGTGTTCACAGGTTTTAGAGAAGCTTCTGGGGTTTCTGTGATCAATCTTCAATGGGATCATGTGATTTCCTCCATTTGGTTTTCAACAAGAGCTGGCAGCCTGTAGGAGATGTGCTTTTATTGCTTTGTTTTTGATTGTCAGGAAATGATCTGTGACAGCAGCACATGCTATCTACTTCTGTCTATCCCGGGCCCTTCCATGAATTTGTGATTGGGAAACAACGCTAGGCTCATCCTGATTTATTTCCAAAAATCTGGCTTGGTTATTAATGCTACAACTCGATGTGTTCTGCGTTGTCTGCTTTTCAATGTGCTGTTTCTGCAAGAACATGGCAGGTTTCCTAGAACAGTATAATGAAAAAGTTGATCCCAGGGGTTGGAGGGGAAGCAGGAACATTTTGCGGCTGATAGGTAGTCTGACAGACGTCCCAGACGTCTGCTGCTGTGTGATGCCAACATGTGAGAAATCATCCACAGTGTTAGATGAGCAAAGATTCGTCACCTTCCAGACTACCAATTTTTCAGGAAAATTGCAAAAGAAACTATAACATAATCCAGAATGAGTCACTCAAATATTCCAGTGAGGGATAATTCATGCCTTCACTACGTCATAGGTAGCTGAATCACAACATTACAGGATATTGAAAACATGTGTGACTAAATCGCCTTTTCTGTCCTTTAGAGCTCATATCAACGACCTGGAGAACATCCTCCCCTTCTTCTTCCTGGGTGCTATCTACTCCATGACTGGAGCTGGCCTGGCTGTGGCCCGCCTTCACTTCCTGGTCTTCTTCTTAGCTCGTGTGCTGCACAGCGTTGCCTACCTGTTTGCCCTGCAAGCGCCAACCCGCTCTCTGGCCTACATCGTGGCACAGATACCTTGCATCTCTATGGCTCTGCAGATCCTAATGGCAGTCTGGCAGTATGCCTAAATACCCAGAAATGAGGGACTGAACTAGAGGTGCTGTTCTAGCTGGAAAGATCGGTTACCGGAGAGGCCTCCTGCGGGGGGGAAAACTTAAAAGACAAGAATGTCAGTGAGAGTGCAATATAAGGTCTGTGATTACGCCACAGATGGGTTTTGTGAGACTTTGTCAGTATTTTTATTGTTTTATTTACAATGTTGAAATGTGAGAATGTCGTAAAAGTTGTTTGAAGTTGACATCCTGTACTGTACTATTTGAAATGGAAATGAAGGTTGTTGCCCGCTTTTGTCTTTTTTAACCCGGTTCTGTTGTTATGAACCGATGGAAACTAACTGACGAAGAGCTGTAGACATTTAGTTTAAGCGACATTGGAATATTTTCCAGCACTGCACTGTACGTTCATCCCTGCCCCCCCCTTTTTGTGTTCACACACAACACAGACCGCCATGTTGTTGTTGTATCCTCCATGGCTTCATCTGTTTCCCGTGTGGATATTCCATCTGTTTTTTATTATGTTTGTTTGTTTAGTGTGTTTAGCAGAAGCGTAATGGATCCTAACATGACTGATAATGAAGTTTGATGCTTTTACTGTGTGAGGTAAACTTCTCTCTAGTTAAGTACAGTTTAAGGACGAAGAAAGGAATCCTAACATTGAGTTTGGCCTGGAAATCAATATCGCAACAACCTGCAGAAAACAAAAATGGTGAAAGAATCTTCAGCTGTGAAAACGTAGTTGGAGGCTTTTGTAATAATTTATTATTCAATTTAATGTATACAGATGCATTTTTGTAGGCAATAAAACAATTGACGCATGAAACGGGGATATTGTGTTGACTTTGCCTCGTCGTGGAGAGACAGAGTGTTCTTGTTTTCAGGGAACCAGGCCCCACTTTGTGTGTGTGTGTGTGTGTGTGTGTGTGTGTGTTTTTGTGGGAAAGTGAGATGATCCAAGAGTCTGTGCCAAAGCTCCAGCATTCCTCCACCTATTATGTAAGACCTTTGGCTCTGTGCTGTGTTCACTGTATCCTGAGGGGCCAGGAGGGATCTGGGTAGCCTTACAGACATACAGACAGTGTTCATACCGATTACAACACGTGTGAACTTCGAATCACCTGTTCCATCATCTTTAGTTCAAATGCTTTGTTTTCTATCACATCATCCTTGGCATGGTTATTTCTCACACCTGTTTGACTTGTATTTTGCTATAACCATTCATTTCCCAGCCCTAAAATTATGTATTTCCAGTAATCCCATTTCCAGTGATGACTAAACCTAAAATTACAGAGCTATAATGTTTCGTGATTATGGAGTTTTTATTCCAAAACAAAAGAAAAAAATCAAACTCTGAGAATGTGGGAGGTCTGGAAAAGCCTAATTCTTTGCTTTGAGTGGGCGAATGAGCTTTAGCAATACATATGATCTGGGTGAAACGTAAAGCTAATGACATGTCAGGGACAAAGCGGTGTGGCTATATCCGGTATGCGTCAGCGGTGGGGTCGTCTCAACTTGCCTATAGCTTCAGGGTAAAAGGAAATAAGGCCTCTTTCCTACACGCCTCACTTTTCCTCTCTTTGCTGCTCTCCTTTTCAGCCGGTGAACTCACTGGGTGAATGAGCTGTGAGGCCTGACTCACTCACACACACACAACAATCACAGTTGCTGAGCGATGCAAAGTTATGGCTACATACAAATATTAAGGTTTTCTTTTTTTTTTTCATGCCAGATCAGGAGATGGCTCTTACAAAAGCGCTGTTTTCGTTGCGTCTGGCTGTTCCCCCGTCTAGGGATCAGTTTTTATTGGCTGGGATGGTCTATTGTTTCATGGGTGTAGGCTGAGAGAGAGAGAGAGAGAGAGAGTGAGAGTGAGAGTGAGAGTGAGAGTGAGAGTGAGAGTGAGAGTGAGAGTGAGAGAGAGAGAGAGAGAGAGAGAGAGAGAGAGAGAGAGAGAGAGAGAGAGAGAGAGAGAGAGAGAGAGAGAGAGAGAGAGAGAGAGAGAGAGAGAGAGAGAGAGAGAGAGAGAGAGAGAGAGAGAGAGAGACCAACAAGTACAAATCCTGTTTTTTTGGTGATTTCATCAAAGTGCAGTTACATCATTATTTATCTCCACCTTGTGGTCACAATCAGCTCTAATAGCGTATGAAGAATTCAGAATCTTTACTGAACAATATACCATAATTGATATTTTTATGATAATGTAACAAATGCACGGGCGTATAATGAAACAATGGGCCCCTGGGCACTGACATGGAAAAGGACCCCACCACCTTTCCCACACAAGCAGACACACAGAGTTTATAGGTGTGAAAGTCTCTTTTTGCTGTTGTTTTGCGTCTCTTTGTAGACCTCCCTTTTGACTTTATTGTTCACCTTGGAATAACAAAGAGAACACAGCATGGGTTTAAGGCCCATCACAGCTTTAAAACGAATCTATAAAATGTTTAAACCAATTCTGAAAGGCAATTAAGCCAGCCTGGTGACGCAAGGACTGGTGACAAGTAAAATGTTGTTACTCTTGTTTTTGAAATCCTGGCAGCAGCATTTTTAACAAGCAGCAAACAGGTTGCATCGAACACCTCTTCAGACACCTCAGAGTCAAACAGTGTGTCTGAGGCTCAGACACACTGTTTGACTGTTAAACACGAGTTAAAATCATCAGCCTGCATGAGCCGCTCACACCTACACCTCAACTGCGTCGTTGCTCCTGGTGCACAGTAGGAAACTGATTATTCCAAATTAAATAAACAACCCTGTTGGTAGTCCCACAGCGTTAGACGTTTCCTGGGTGAGATATCTGATTAGGGAAATAGAAAGTCAAAACAAACAAACCGAGTTCAAATTTCATAAATATTTATTACATATCAATGAACAGAATCGACTACTTTCACAGCAGTGGTCTACAGCACTTGTTTAAAATAATTGCTCAAATAATAATCATAATAATATCAATAATAATAATATAGTTTAGTTTCATTTGAGGCCACATTTGATACACAAACATTTACAAGTAGTACTTGGCATTAAAAACGATGGCGATACAATATTTTAAGACACTTGGTGTTTTTTTTGTTCATTTTCTTTCATTTTGATATCACAGAGAGGTTCAGCAACAGTCTAAACAGTAAATATAGATTAAAAATACAAAAAAAACAAAAACAACAAAAACAGTGAAAATGCCAAGGGGAGGTAGGAACAAAGAGTACTTGACAGAAATACAAGAGAAATAGGAACATCATACGTGGGAGAAGCAGTGTCACAAACTGTAACTGACAGGCATCCCCCAGTCACCCCCACTCACCCAGAGTAATAAACACTAGAGTACCTTTTTAAAAATACCCCCCCCCCCCATCCTATTCTTCCCTTTTTAGTCTTACAGAGTTGCGTTATAGTGTTCACACTGAGGCAGGCAGGAGAACAGAGGAAAGGAGTGAGCGGTAAAGAGAAGGAGGCTCATGCAAGATCTGAAGGCTGCCGTGTTGTGAAACCACCACAGAGGCGGTCGCATACCCACATTAGCATAGTTAGAACCACTGCTCCCAGTTTGTTGACCCATCTATAGTACCAGTGGATCCCCCAAAGCTTCGTCTTTGGGCTTTACCGACTGCCTCGCCAACATTTCCCCTGTTTCATGTTAGATTCAGGGTTCACACTGACACACGGGAGTGATGCAAGTTCCTCAGCGCTCAGTTCGAATGAAAAGTGCATTTATACTTGAGAATTTCGGAAGAAATTGCTGTGGGATTTGAGTGCTGGCTGCTGAAAAGCTGACGCTAAGCTGTATTGCTTCACAAATTGCCGGGAGCTGGACAGCATTGCCTGAAAAGCTGGCGGCTGGACTGTAATGCTTGATGGATGGCTGGGAGCTAAAAAGCATTGCTGGTTTAACTTTAAACAAAGGACCATATGAATGAAGTATCAAGAGCTTCAATAGTAGAAAGGGTTGCAAATATAGTGGAAGCAATGAAAGGTGTGGAAATGAGTGTTTTAGTGGAAGGACTTGAGTTTTTAAAATTGGATGCATGTGTGTGTGAATTTGTAACATTAATTCCTTGTTGGCCATGACTTGCTTTGTGTGCACGTGTGTGCCAGTTCAGAATACAATAACTGCAGTTGAAAAGGAGTTGTGTTAAAATGTTATAAGACATCCTCGTCTATCTACTGCGACACCACATAGATCAGAAAAGCACAAGTCTCATCAGACAATCTCAATCAGCGGTGTGTTAGTAACTGCAGAGTGACTCCTGGGTCAGAAAGTTCAGTTAATTGAAATTAAGAAGAGTCAACACTTAAAACTCCAAGATTGTGAGAGAGTTTCCTCTGCAGATTCTAGGTTTGTGGTGTCAAAAATGTGGAAATACTGTAGAGTGCTTTTTTTCAGTTTCTGTTCCTGAAATTTCTTGTCTCGGTTAATATTGGAGTCAGGATGGAAGTCCTGCGGCTCATTGCGCAAACTGGGTGAGCCAGTTTTCTTCGATATTTCAATTGTTTGAAAGAGGACACATTTTTCTACGTTTTGGTGAAAAAGAATGGCGTATGAAGAGGAAGTTGAAGAGTTTAACAGCTCAACCCCACTCTGCCTGTGATGTCACCCACTCTACCTCTGAACATTGCATCCCTTCATTTGAATTTGGGAAAAATTCCTGAAAAACTCGTAATATTTTGGAATGTATGAAAGATACGAATACTACAAGCATTCCGGCAATGTCCTCAACTGGGTTGAACATGTTTAAGTTTGAAGGAAGTTGAACTGTATTGAAGTAGTCGTGCCAAAAAACGAGGAAGAATACGATGAATACAACGATCTACATTCAGAATGTTTTCTGCGTGCAGCTGAAATGGGTTACTGTGCAATATAATCAATATATTTTTTATTTATTTCTACATTGTTTCAATAATTGGGATCACTTCCAAATTCTTTACCTTTCTGCACCTTAGATGTAAAAAAAAAAAAAAAAAAGACACTTAAAACACGCAAAATTTTGCTTTTATCTTTTCAGTTTACGGCAATATGCTGTGTTTTAACTTTAGTTTTCATGTGTTACTTGTTTTGCCCTTTGCTGTGCCATCGTACCTCGGCCCGGCACACATGCCAGTCTAGTAAAACATCCACACTTCTGTGGTTTGCTTTATGAGGCTATATGTTTGGTATGATGTCGCAGATGTTATGGTTCCCATAGAAGCAATTTCTTTTGGAGCAGAAGTCACAATACATGTAGCAAAGTCAGGTCATGCAGTTTTAAGTACGTCTCATTCCTATGAGAGAGGGCCTCCGATAAGTGAATTTATCCAAACTGAATGGAGTTGTGGGACACCATATAGTAATCTAATGAGGACTACAATCGTGGCTGCTACTGTCAGACACCAGAATACGGTGGCTGTTAGAGGTGTAGTTCAGTGGAGGATGCTGGGAAATGGCACTTGTGGGAGACTTTGCCTCCAGCCCTGTCTGTACTGTGAATAGGGAGAATAATAAGGAGTAAGATATGCAGAGAGCATAAAACATCATACTTTCACTAAATATGGGAATAAAATGGATTTTTATAATATATCTATAAATATACATCACAGGCATGACAGGCATACATGCCTGTCACTGTGTATGCATTTTCATGTATAAACAGATGTACACACACATATGCATATCATACAACATTGGAAAGTGGATCGGAAATAATCACATAATATACAACACATATTAAGCGCTAGCAACTTCGGAGGGCATTGTGAACGCAGAGATTTTTGTCGTGCCTCGGTGCGCAGATTTACATTCAGTTTGTGGTTTGGTAACATTATCTCAAGGCTGTTGCAGAGCTCTGAATAAACCACGGCATCTTACAATAACCTCACCGCCTCTTTGGGTTATTTTCTGCGGGGCAACACAAACACCCAACACACAGTGGGCTGAGGGTAGGCGCGCGAAAAACAAACGCACACAGACGCATCTTCTAACCCCCCGCTGCACTCATCTTGTCCGATGAATGGGGGAGACCCAAGATACAGGGATATGAACAAGGAAAAAAGAATTCAACAAACAAGAAATTTAAAAACAAACCAACTAAAAGAATAAAATAATGGTGACAGTACAGGAGTGGGTGGGCAGAGAAGTGCACGGTGGGATTGTCTTCACTTTAGGTCCAGGACATCTTCTTCGAAGGATGTGGACAGGGCAAACGCGCTGGCGAGAGGCGGGCTCTCCTCTCGCAGCACCACCTTCTCTGGCTCGGCCTCCGAACTGGGCGAACACTGCAGCTGGTCGTCCAGCTCTGCTTCAGCAGACTCTGAGGCTAACCTGCGATTAGAAACATACGACTCGAGCTCGCGTCACATTATGCAAGTGTTAAATGTGCGGCGTTGCTGCTGATGAATCTGATACCTGTCGCTGTTTGTTGACGTCAGTGCTCGTGCTTTGGGGTCTTCCTCTGTGTTCTTCTTGCTCATCTTCCTCGGTTTGACTGTTCCACTGTCCGACTTTCCACTTGGTTCCTCTGTCAAGCCTTTGTATGAATATAAAATGTAAAAGGAGTTAAAGGGATAGTTCTATGTTTGGGAAATACACTTATTTGCTTTCTTGACAAGTTATATGAGACGATCGATACCACTCTCATATCTCTCTTCAGTATAAGTCTACAGTTAGCAGCTTAGCTTAGCATAAAGTCTGGAGAAAACAGCTTGCCTACTAACACCTCTAAAACTCAATAATTAACACAGTATTTCTTGGTTGTTTAATCTGTAAACAAGATCCCCTTGCAGTTGTCAACCAGTCAAGTTGCAATCTACATCCATGTCTGTCCGCTCTGACTAATATACCAACATTAAATACATTTCTTATTTAGTTTTTACCAAGCAGCTCCTTGCGTGTGCGGCTGGCTATCTCTTTGATTTCCATGCGGGACAGGGACAGCGAGTGCGTGGCGGAGGTGAGGGTAGTTGGGGGCACCATGGGGGGGGCCGGCGTCGTCAGCACCTTGTTGACCAGAGGGGACTTGAGGGGCCTTTCGATGCTGCGGCCCACCAAGTTGCACAGAGGGATCTTGAACATGTGCTTACATGCCGATTCACCTGGGAGGAAGAGAAGGATGGAAAAAGGAAAGAGCAGTAGATGAAGTCAGAAGGAAGGAGCCACATGAGATAAAAAGAGCAAGAAAAGAGACGCATATAAAGGGTGAGACACATGTGGCAGTTAATGAGAAATGCATGAATCTGGCCTGAAGCACGATTGTTGCATGCGTTAACTCATTAGCTACGGAAATGTAGTTCTTTCTAAAGCATACCATATCCTTTTTTTTCCGACTTCATATTTACCGGACAGACATGAGAGTGGTTATCAACCATCTCATGTAATCCTATTCCTTTGAAGCCCTCTTGGTGGTGCATTCAAGGACCCTCTAACATTCGCCATTGCTCTCATGTCTCAATGGAAAATTAAGCTCACAACACAAATAGCAAGCAAACATACTGTAGATGCAGTTGAAAGTATGATGTGAACTGGTGATATTATGTATTTAAAAAGAGTCGTTGAATGCATCATTAGAGAGGGTTTTCAAAACAGATGCTGATTGCAACAGCATCAAATAAAAATAAGTGTTTATTGCAATGGATAACTAACCTCAAGCAAGTATCAAGCCTCAGAGTCACTTTTTATAGCACATGAAAATGAATGGGGAACAACGGCTGCCTAGAATATAAGAAATCAATCTAAAAATATGCAAAATGACCTTTTGTGACTTTCGGGTCTCGAGGTTGACGAGCTGCTACTATAGAACCAAACCTCCATTTTCAAACGAAGACACTCTAAAGTGATTAATAGTCCTATTTCCTGAAACAGCATGTGATCTTAAAATGAATCAGCCTTACTACAGAGAGCTAATGCGATAGTTGTAATCATTTATAGCAGACCATCTATTATTCAGCAGAGACTATAAATGCTTAAAGTCTGCTTGGGACGCATCAAATGGATGTTTTGGAGTTTTTCAAATGGCACAATCTGCAGTGTGTCATCCTGCAGTGCTTAATTGTGCCATCGGGGAGCAGTATTGCGGTTCAGCAGCTCTTCTCCATCGAGGCAGGCTGATAGTAAGTAACATGGATGTGAGTGAATCAATGTGGAGGCTACGCCGCACAAAGAGGTCTCATCTGAAATGTCAACGGGTGAGAGGTGCGTAAAGAGCCGCGGAGAAAAAAAGATATAGGGCCACTGCTGATGTCTGACAGGTACACTGTGTTACTGTTGTTACAGATCGTTATCTCTTGTAGCGGCAAAGAATGGCAATAAACCAAAATGTGGGGGAAAAGCATGCAGTTAATTTAGAATATATAATCACAGAGATCAATATATTCCACATGCGTTTCTGGACCAGGGGAAGTGTCACACCGCATCACACTGGCGAATAATTAAATATATACACAGGGGGTGTTTTCAGCACTAATTGAAGTCAAATTCTCCACAGCAGAGAGATGTTTTGCTGCAGGTCGTTGGCGTGTCTTTAAGCCAGTGGAGGGGGGTGGTCGGCTAGCAGCCACATCAGTAACAGCATCTTGTTCACATTACTGGTGCGATTACATCAGATGAAACCCTCCCCAAGGAGCAGATAGGGCAGGCGCACAGGCAGTTAGAGGATGGGATTTTTGTCAGCACCCCTTCTACCTCCCTTCCCCATCTGAATCCCCGCCCCCCCCCCGATTGTGGCACTGCTATTTGGACTAGCACTTTGGATCGAAGAGAGGGCTGACAAAAGTCTCCATGGCGACAGTGCAATCTGTAAATCATGCTGCGGCAGACGTGTCTTCTCCTTCCCTCGTTCCCTTTTCTCCCTCCTTCTCTCCCAACCTCATGCTTATACACCACCCCTCCCTTCTCTCTTGCACTCATGCATACCTTTTCTGCACCTCCTCCTCTCTTCCCCCTGTCATTTTAACCCCCCCCTCCCCCTTTGATCGACATTATTCCTCTGCTTCACTTTTTTTATTTTGCACTCCATCACCTTTTCCCCCCTCTCTCACTCTGCCCTCGCACTAATGCTTTTTTATTAGTTAAGACGGAAGGGGGGTGGGGGGGGGGGGGGGGGGGGGGGAAGACATAATGTTCACTTAACATTCAACCAACGTTCAAGTCAACATGCCGCCTTGGCGCAGACAGGGTGGTACACTCTGGGAGCATGTGCATGTTAGTGGGGCAGCATTATGAGCAGCATTTTCATGAACTGAGGACGAGTTGTGGGAGAATCCTGCAGTACCTTCGGCATCCTTAGACATGTACAGGGAAAGCTTGGTACCATAGGGGATCCGTATAGAATCTGAACCAGGGATGAAGAAGAGGGTTACACAAACTAAACACACAGAAACATACACACACACACACAGTAGGTTGTCTCCCAGTGATGCAGGATCATATGAATAACCAGCTAAAACAGGAACGAAAATGAGAATCCATTTGAGAGAAATGATTACCCGAACCGGCCTAAAAGCATAAAGCCCGTCCTCGGCTAATTGCAGCAGCGACAGTCAAACCCTCCTCCCCGTTAGCCTTAATGGGACCTGTAAATACCCACTCCCCGCTTTGATGGTGCACACAAGCAGAACATTTCAATTATTGTTCTCCTCAGGCCTTGTCCTTCCCCGCAGCCGTCAGAATTACAGGACGACTTTGTGTCCCTTTTAACAGCTAGAAAGTCTAATGAACATCGAGAACTTGACATTGCCGCGATTCATCAGTCTGTTGTGCTGAACGACAAACCTGTACGTCGTTAACCACAGCTGTGCATCCCAAATGTGCTCCATTTTCAGACAGTTGTATCAATCTGGAGGAGGTCCGCTGTGAGGGCCGGGGAGACTCCGAACGGTCAAACACACAATGAAAGATGGAGGAGAGAATAGTGGGACGCAGGGTGCAAGGTAGGGGCTCGTATTGATCCTCAATCATCCTTGAAAGCATTCTCCGCCTCCGAGGACTTATTGTGTGCCTTGAATGGTGGCGATGGTGGGAGGTATGCGGATGATTAGTCTGTTCTTCTTTTCGTAATTTGCGTCTTATAGGAATCTAATTTTAACTAATTACATCTACATAAGTGGCAGCCATTTTCCATATCAATCATGTATAGATGGAATTCCTTACATACGTTGCAACCATGGATTTCCTTTTATTTAACTATTTTATGAAAATCAGTTTGCAAGACAACCGATCACAGTACACTGTGTTGCCTTGATGTTTGTCAACGTTGTGTTATCATTGTATTAAAGTTAGGTTATATGGATCACTGTTTTAAAAATTGGTGTGTTCATGGAAGCTCCAAAATCTGAGATTTAGCAATACTTAGTTTAAAGAATAACGTAAAGATATTCTATATATTTCTTATTATCAACAAATCTCACGAAGAGACCAAAAATTGCCAGTAAGACCAAAGCCTGATATATCTTATTATAGAAGGTATGAATATTGAGAGACAGATTATTACATTATTTGGTTTTGGTCTTTTAAAGTGTTTTCTGACATTTAAAAAAAATGACAGAATGAAACTAGCCCTATTCTTTAAATGCGCAAAACTAATTTCACATTATCCTCAGCATTAAACTCTTGAATGTTAGAAGGTCCTTGAACACACCACTGGGTTGGGTTAAGTTTTCAAAAAAGATCCAGACTCGCAACAACAAATAAAACATTGACAATAAAACAAACGCAGTGAATTCTTCACTGAGATGAATTCTTCACTGAGATGAATTAGCTTTTCTTATGTTTAAAAGCCCTGAAAACCAGTTTTCTCATTCAGCTTCTTGCTCAAACTTACAAACACAAACTTTTCTGCCAAGTTTCTTTTAGAACATTGAGTGTTGCTTATATGGCTGAATATTTAACGTCATTGAGAAATACTTATATAATATAGTTATAAGCCATGTTTTCAGGAGCTGTAAAGTATAGATGCAAGTTGAATTTCATATTGTACTGAAATAAATGGAAGCAAATGGCTGCATGGCTGGAGATTAATCTGAAATATGTGGAAAACAGTCAGCTATAATGTTATGTTAACAAGATTTGTAAGTAACATATTTAAAACTATCAGACATTTTCACGTTTGTCATGAAACTAAACTATGTCAGTATTGCACCTTGAGAAACGATGACGTAGTAATGAGGCAACTGAATGTCTTGGCTTAGAAAACTACACATGATTCGACCGTGAGAAAGAAACAACTCTGGAGGAGACAGGCTGCAGCTTCAATTAACCATTCTGCTGAGACGGGTTTATGTAAATGGGTCTCTAGGCTAACATGGCAGCATCCAAAGTCAAACAGAGCTGCAGGCAAAGCTGAAATTTTAAAACTGAAGCTACAACTATCAACATCCTCTGGTGCTTTCACTGAGCGGGGGGGGGGGCTTACCATCGCCGAGCGGCGAAGGGAACACGGGCATCTCATAGCCGGTGGGCGTCTGCGGGGAACTCTGGGAACTGGTGTCTCTCGAACTGCAGTTGGAGGCTGAGCTCACCGGGGCCGAAGAAACAAAATATATGTCCGACTGTGGGTGACACAGAGAGGAAAGGAGGTCAATTCAGAGACATGACGAACACGTAAAGATGTTGGGAAATATTAGGAAAAAGGGACAGAAAGGAAAAAGGAGGAATAACTATTTGTGCACAGTGGTCTTTTTAAAATGATCTATGTGTATGAATAATGAGTGTATTATTGATTTGTAACCATGCAGATTGCCAGTCATATTTCCCACCAGGGTAATAAAGATGGATTGAAACGAGAAAGCTGAGACAGCTACTTCTAGAACGCAGAGTGAGGCCTTCTAGCACTCATAATCTAAAAGGACTCTTATTAAAGTGAAACCCAGTGTGTTGGAGGTACACGTGTAGTTCTCTACTTACATACATAAAACAATAAAGTATGAATGAAATATACCATTTACAAAGTTGCAGTGCACAAAAGCAGGGCGGGGACATGATATAGTGTTAGCGCTCAATCATACTGACCCGGGAGGCAGCCAACTGTAGCTCAGGGACCACTGCTGTGTACACAAGGTTACCATTAACGACCAGCCGGATCTCAATGGAGTCCGTTGTGAAGGCCAGGATGTAAGGAAATGCACAGACTGCAAAGACACCATGAGCACATGTTAAAACCATTGGCAAATGATCAAAGGGGGACAAAATTGATAGGTTCACCCAGAAGGGCATTCTGAAACGCCGTCATTACGCAGAACAACGAGAGACACACGACACTCAGGCTGAGCATCTCTCGTAGGGGCTCCGGACGCTTCCCCTGTTCTCCGTTTGTATAAAAAAAGGTGAGAGCGAACTGCGCCACCACGTGGGAAGCCAGTGTCGACAAGTAAAAGAAGAATCTCTTAAAACCCTCAAACAAACCGTACGACAGGTGCAACTTGACAGGAAGAGGAGCGTTAAAGAGCTTGGACATGATCAAGCAATTATTATGGTTTCATAATAAGCCTTTAGTGGACTGAGGGAAAGAACAAAGACTGAATATGGATAGTTTATTAGGTTAATTGTAAATAATTACTAGAGTCTCTTAACTATTGCTTTCAAACTGAGGCTCTCCAATATGTTTCAGTATATTTGTTCTATTACTCAGTACACTTTGCATTGCTTGTTTCAGCGTGTGTGTCTCTGTGCGTGAGAGTGTGTGTGTCTCTGTGTGCGTGTGTGTCTTTGTGAAAGGAGGGCAGCAGCATGTTGTTATCAACTGGGTCGGGTTACAGGTTCAATACCAATTGTATTTGCTTTTCATCACCTTCTGCATTAATAAAAACACGCACGAACACACACACAGACACACACACACACACACACACACACACACAGACACACACACAGGCACAAATAATCCCGTTGGCCAATGGGATGCTTGCGGCTACACATGGTGTTTCCATGGCAACAGCAAGCTCCGGCCAGGCCAGGCCAGCGGTAACCTACCGATAGCATTGGGCATCTGGTTCCAGCTGAAGTGGAAATCAGAGGTGTTGGACTGGATCATCGGTGTGGAGCCGTTAAATGGACAAACTTTCTTATAGTAGCAAATGTCTGCAAGGACACAACAGGAAACAGGTTCAACTTCCTAATTCAATGATTTAAATTGTTCTGCTTTTGTTTTATTGTAACCGTAACTGTACAATTTGAGAGCTATTTGTGATATTATCCAGACATAAAACAGCTAAAGTAGGGTGGCTACGTCTGTGCTTTGATTTTTACTCCAGAAAGGTGTAGTGGCTGAGAGCAGACATCAAGGCTCAGCTTTGACAACAGAGACCTGAATCAAATAACGTCTGAAATAGGAAGACTCACAGTTGTAACACAGCAGCAGACCCGCCTCCCCGTCTTCATACACATCAATGGCTGCTACAAAATTTACCTGCAGGCAGAGACAAGTCAGTTTGGGGGAATCATTTCAACAAGATCCAAAGGTCAGGTCAGGTTTTTGAGAAATAATGCCAGGTCACATACCCTCAAGACAATATAAAAGATACACTTCTTCAACAGTTTGTTCCTTATTTAGTTTACTCTTTCAAAGGAGAAATTGTTAAAGCAGAAAAGGACATTTTATTATAACAGCTGTTCATCCTCCAGCGTACTCAGTCCTTCCCCAGCTGGTGGCTGTGAATGACAACGTGTTGATTCACCCAGGCAGCCTGTTATTCAGCAGGTAAATTGTTCTGGTCTCAGATCAGAAAACCATTAAAGGTTTGCATGTGTGTATGTACGTGCACTTGTGCCTCACCCTGTTGGCGTCGATGTGATGTAGCCGGTAGGCATCGCCAGTGCTCTCATTGATCAGGTCAAACTGATGCTTATAGGCCACACAGATCATGTTGTCATTTTCCCCCGTCGGCCCGTCCACCAGCGCCATCACCACCGGCGGGTCACACAGACAGATCTCCTAATGGGTGGATGGTACACAATAACCTCAGTGCTCACACACGCACACACAAAGTACAACATGAAAAAAGGTAATAACGCTGTCTTTTCAATCTTTTTTATAATACCATTATATTTACTAGTATTTAAGTAGATATAAAAGATGTTTTTCATGTCTTTTTTCAGATCTATATTCAGATTTATTCAGTTTATTTGACATTGGAGTAAATGATATCCTCATCATCTATCATTAATATCATGTCTGTGTGCTCAGACTCAGAATTTTGACTTTGAGACGTACGAGGTCAATTTATGCAAATTGGGGCATTTCAGACAGAAATGTATTTAAAAGTAAGCTAATATTCTATTATGCTATTCATATTTGTATTCACTCATGTCGAGTTTGATGTACCCGTATGTACTGAAACTCCTCCACCGGTGAGTCTGCTGCCAGGGCGACGGCGCTCAAGCCTTCGAACCGTGGATGTTTCCTGGTGATGAGGAGGAGTTTGTTCCTGATGGCAGCCACAATCCTCAGCTCTGAGCCGTGGTGAGTGTTGATAGAGTACAAATGACAGCCTGGGACAAAGAGGAGGAGGAGTAGAATGGGGGCAGAGATGGAGAGACAGACAGACAGTACATTGGACATGTGCTGTGCTGTGGGTGGTGTTCCCTGGCAGCATCCCACAGATCAATGCATCCACCACCGACAGCTGGCATGACACTAGCAGCGGGTTAAAGGTTGTGCGTCTGCACTGCCAAAAGGACGTTCAGAAAAGGTCACGATATCCTGCTTTAGGCTGACATGTCTAAGTGCATTAGGAGGCAATCTCTTCAATGGCCGGAATGAGCAGGAGAAATAATTGCAGCAAGCAAAAACTAAATGTTTGAATGTGGCCACCTGATCGTTGTTTTAAAACAGCTGAATCAAAGGACATTTTTTCGAGATTACAGTATATGTTTCTTGTTTGTTGTAGGGATTAATTTGCAGTGTGTGTGCAACACTACGCTTATTCTTTCGTTCCTCTCGTCGTACCTTTGGTTTTCTCCAGTTTATTTTCCCGGCTGTCACACTTGCTTCTGACGAGCTGCTTCTCCTCCAGGCCTCTCTTGAGCGTGCTGAGTCTGTACACATAGAGGCGAGCGTCCTTCCCTGGAAACGAAACAAAGGCCACTTCTGTTTTGCATGAAGGTTACTCTTAATTTGCAGAGTCCTTTTTAGCATCCTCCCACGGCCAGACAATGGTGTTGTGCTGCAGGAGGATTACTAGAAGGCTTCTTCAGGCTTGTGCTCTCTCTGAAGCTTCATCAAAGCCCACACACACACACACACACATCACATAATCGCCATCAAAACCGAGTCAACCCTGTTTGTCAATATTAGGGTTAGCTAATCATCTGCCGGGTAATTAATTACATGCTCTTCTGCTCGAGGCAAACACGAGAGGAATCCTACAGCTGTTTGTTAATATACAGCGACTTCTTGTATATACTGCTTGTGCTTGTAGTTCTGCATGTTTAATTCGTGATTTGTGTCTCTCTGCAAGTCCGTCTATAACCCTCTCCGAGTCAAGTCAATCCAGTCCTGCAGGACAAACATGAACACACTCTTTTACACACACACACACACACACACACACACGCACACCCTCAACGGGGATTGGTTCTCTATAGGTCAGCTCCCTTAGATCACAGCCAGAGATCAATGTGTTCACTGGGCCAGCGGAGGTGGAAATGGTAAGTATGTACTCAACTTCACAGCGAGAGATGACAGAGATGACATAAGACAGAGGGATGGGAATAATAAGAAAGAAGATGAGCTGTAAATACTGTTGAAATGAGGAATGAATGAGGGGATGACAAAGAATGGTTCCAGGGGGAAGCAGTCTCTGAAGTGCTGCAGGGAGGATGTTTTGTGGTCTCAGCCCACCTTTGTCAGCCCTGGTGATAAGCAGGTCCTGAGGCTCGAGAACGTGCACCTGCTTCACCACCATGGTTTTGTCAAACACCTGGACTGGGGGCACAGCCTGCGTCTCTGCAAACACAACGCAGACATCATAATAAATAGACGGTTCAAATTGGAAAAATATGTCATGAGGTTGAAATATATATATATAAAAAAATGAAATACTGTACTGTTGCACTCACCAGCGTTGGACAAAGCTGGATCAGGGCCTGAAAGAGGGCAACATCATTATCATCATCATGTTAGCTGTCAGCCTTGGCATTCTGCTGAGTGCAGTATTGAATGGATATGGATGGGTGGCTTTATTTGAGAGGACATGGGGAGATATCGATTAGGGATGACCTCACCATCTAGCAGCATGACCCCGGCCGCGTCGGTGGCAGCCAGCAGAGACTGACCCCAGGAGTCGGCACACACGATCTCAAAGGGGAATGTGCTGCTGAACGACTGGGACTCCCATGGCTGCAGCATACAAGTAGATACACACACAAACATATAAGTAGACACGCATATTGGAATTAATATCCACTTGCTTTGCCAGGAAATTGTTTTGTTTTGAGACTAATAGACTTGTCGAGATGAAGAGATTGCAGTGCAGTGAGATGTCTCAAAGACGTGTTCTCACCTCTTTTCTGCACAGGCCGGTGGTAACAAGGCTAGTTGGGGCGTCTCCTCTCACAATGGTCTTCAGCTTCAGAGCCTAAAGACAAAATGTCAAATCAGATACGACACAACAGGGACATCTGCCAATCCTGTATGCTTTGGCTTGCAATGCTGGACGAAGTACTTAGATCCTTTGTTAAAGTACAAACATTAATAAAACAATGTAAAAGAACAGCAAAATGTGCTTAAAGTTTCATAACATATGCCACTATAAAGAGTGTTAATACTGTTGTAGCTGTTTGAGGTGAAGTTGAGGTTATTGTTGTCATTTTTAGTCCTGTGGTTTCCAACCTAAGGTTTGGTCTCCCTCCAAAGGGTCATGTGATATATCTGAGGGGTCGTGAGATGATTAATGAGGTAGGAAGAAAATTAATTCTGCTTCGTAAATTTGATGAAATATTGGATCATTTTCCCACTTTGGGCCCTGAACAGATATTTAAATGAAACCATCATTAGAAGCATAAAGTAACATAAAGAGATACTCAAGTAAAGTACAAGTACCTCAAAGCTATATATTGCTTGAGTAAATGAACTTCTACTGGCGTGTTCAACATGTGTCCCTTTAGGCAGAATATTGAACGAGCCTCCCATTGCTTATTCCTTGTTTCTATGCAGATTTAGGCCCTGAGAACTGTGAGGCTAGCTCACAGAGGTGGAGAGGATCTGGACAGGCAGCCTGGCTGCGGTGTAAAGTATGATAAAGTATCATAACACATCAAACAAAAAGGTGCAATTCCTCGAGATAAAATACAGTTTGCATAAATGCTCAAGCAACAACCATCTGATCAGATTGACAATTTCCATTTCAAGCTGCACAGTCGAGCGTTTCTATTTACATATCTGCATAAACAGGCAATCTGGAGATAATGAAATCAATACCAGCCAACAGAACAATGGTTTGGCAGAGCAGTGGACTTCGCCATCCACAAAAAACAAACATATTTTGACCTATCAGGAATCCATAACCAACACAAAATCATTTTGTATAATGTGCATCACGCAATGAGGGACCGTACACAGAGTCAGTTTAGTTGAGGACAACGCCTCGTCTCTACAAAACTGGATAATCAATGACTCAACACGTCTACATCCCTTTGTTTTCATGCTTTACAGCACAATGTGTCGATGCCTCGGCTTTTGCACAGACATGGTTTGCAAATGAAGATAACAAGCAAAGGAAACATGAGACACAGGGTATCTTTGGTGGCATAAACATGCATCTTAACGAGCTAATTAAAAAAAAAAAAAAGGTTCACAGTGTTCTATGGAAAACACCTACTAAGTGTTTATCTTCAATGTAGACTGAAACCTAAAAAAACAGACCTTGTTGAGTTTTAACACAATATGCTTCAAGTCACAGAAGGCCACACATATGTCCAAAGAATGTCTAATATCTCACCAACAGCCTGAAACAAATGACTTCCATAAAGCCAGAGGTCATCTAGGTTCAGCACCACGGACAGTTCTTTGCATGCTTTTCTTTTCTTTTCTTCTTTGCGTTTTCAGACTTTGTTCCTGTATAATTGAAGTTACGTCAGCACCCAGGACAGAGGTGTAATCATGATTACATCAGCCCAGTAATGACAGAACTGTGGCTCAGAGACCTGGTTCTACAGTGTATTATTTCAACCCTGGCCCTCCTGATAGCAGGTGTCCAGTTCACTCAGGAATTACAGCTCCTAAATGACCTCATGCTAGCATAAAGAGTCACAGATCTTCCTGAAATGAAAGAGGCTACGTTTTAAAAACCTCTGTTGCTTTATTTGTCTCATCATTGTATCAAAATTAACAAATGCAGCAGCGCTGGTACATACATGTCTATAAGGGTCATTAAAAAGGACTTGTTTTTCTCATCTCGGACTGATTTGGCTTTGTATGAACTTTAAAATGTTTTTGGACCGAGGACTTCACTTACATTGAAATCGCAGGAACAATTGCAACAACTTAAAACTCTTTCAATATGTAAAAGGCTTGTAAATATTGTTTGAAGACAGACTTGTAAAAAATGTGAACCCATTCCTTAAGAATTTACTGGTGACCAATGATGCAGTAATGAAATACATACATGTCCATAAAAGTGACATGGTTATTTCTGTTAAAAGATATTAATTTAAAACATTGAAGCAATTGCAAAAAGATTTGTATACATGTATAAAACTATATTCCTGACCAGTTAAATAATAGCTTAATGTTAGGCTCTGATATTGTGCTCAATGAAACCAATCAACATCTGTGTTTACATGTGCATGTGGCTTTAGGTCTCTTACAGTAGGGTGTGTTCGTGTTTGTCCATGTAGGCTTTTTATGTGTGTCTACCTTTGTCTGGGTGTCCATCCTGGTTTCCATGCGTGTGTGTACAAGTGGGTGTTTCTGCCTTATTGCTGCAGAGCTCTGGGTGGTTGGTATTACTGCCTTTGTGTGCGTTGTATTAGTTCCTTACCTGCCCTATTCTGACAAATTCGGCCTGCCGTGCCTCCTCCTTCTTGCGTGCTGACTTTGGAGACTCAGGCAGCACGTCGCTGAAGGACCGGCGGTTTAACATGTTCTGGGGAGAAAAAGGAACCTAAACGTGGAACACCAACACCAACACACACGCACACACACACACACACACACACACACACAGGGGAAAAAGAAAGCAGAAAGGGGTCTTAGAGACGGACCCTAGCAGGGGGTGAGAACAGCAGCAGTGAAACACAGTGAGAAGTAAGTCGTGTTAGGAGCAACAGTGAAAGGAGGGGACAAGAGAAATAGGAACAAAAGTGATGCGAGGAGAGAGAGCCCTGCTGAGAAAGTCAGCATTGCAGTAGTATCCAGTCGGTGTGGTGCAGTATGCAGAGGCAGACCGAGGGCTGCAGTGGAACACAGCAGAACACAACTCAGCAGTGGCTAGAGTTGCTGCCAGTGACTGACGTGACAAGGCGGAGACATAAAAAGGCACGTTCATCCGGGAATGAACAAGACACTAGACGGGTGGTCAGCAGTGCAGCTGTACCTTGTGCAGGTCAGGCATGAGGTCTTGGTAGAGCGAGCGGATCAACATGTCAAGGGTCCGCTGACGCTTCTGGGCAAACGTCGGCGTCTCCAGTGTGGCTTTCTCTCCATTGATTACTGCAAGAGATGAAGCAAGATCAGTTAGGCAATATGGACGATGTATTTATTGGCCGTATCATAATGCAGTTTTGTTTTCTTACATTTGACTAATAAAAAGTCCCTGAATTCTTGGTGATCAGTAAATACAGGCGGAGATGGGAGAGGGGGTCCAAACAGTGGAACACTCTCCTCTGAGAAAATCTTCAACCTGTGACAAAGAGCAGATATGTAGCATCTCACTTAAACCTACAAATAATGCAGAGCAGAAACAATGAAGAGGACCTATTGACCAGAATGATTTTCTTTCTAGGTAGAGAATTAAAAAGCAGTTGTTACAAAGTCTGGACTGGAACACCACAAACCACAGCATTAATCAAAGCACTCACCTGTAACTGTCATTCTGGCTATTGTACCTAACTAATGCAAAAATATCTGGAGGTGAAGTAAAGGAAACACAGATTATGTAGAAGACACAATAGCAATCCACGTATCATCAGTGATGCAGGGCTGATGGGCTGATGTGATATCGGTTCAATAGCAGAACCCCTTCTGAACATGTCGCTGATTACCACTTCATTTCTCTGACAATCAATGTCCGAGTGAAGGATACGGGTGAAGTGCGATCGGATCATAGACGGCTTGAAGGATGACGATGCGTCATCCCCTTCCTGGAATACTATGGTAACAATGTCATTTCCAATGTGTCTCTTTCTCTCCACCTGCCAGAGAGGAAAGACCGAAGAGACACAAGATGAGGAAAAAAAGCCAACTTCACTTGAGCACTCTGGTAATGTCTTCAAACCTGGATTAAACCTGGACAAACGCCTCACATGTGCCTATTTAAACATCTAGCAGACACTGAGCAAAATTAGCATTCAATGTTTAATTTTGGTAAATTGGCACCAGTAAAAGTATGCTGAATGATCTATTAGAAAGAAGCTCCTGTTTGCAAATTACCCACGGATGTATAGACAACTATCACTGGATTACTTTGATACTAAAGAAAACTTAAAAACTAGATGATTCTCAGGTAGTTAGAATCTGTTTTCTATGACATATTTTCGACGGACATCAGAGAAGATGATATCCCGTGTAAGTTCAAGTTATACTGAATCTATACTGAATGAAGAAGGTTGATGTGTATTGCAGCAATCGGTCACTAAGCGTTTTAAAGTACCTTAATTGCCACCAGCTGGTTGTCACAGTCACTGCTGACCTTGTTGGTAAGCGGACCAAGTGAGTGGGACAAACTTTATTTGATGCCCGGAAAGGTAGCATCAAGTGTGTTTATCTGAGCTTTTTCCACTAAAACAGCTGCCTGTAGTGTTTAGAAACGACCCTGCTGGGAACTGAATCAAAACTTTCAATTTAAATGGCTATATTGGCGTGACATAACACTGTACATACTACTAAAGCATATCTAAATGTTGAAACGGAACTAACAATCAAAACAGTAAAGCTGTGGACCGTGAAACCAAAATAATGAGCTGAAAGACGCTAAAGCGCTGCGTAGAGCTTACGGGAACCATATAGTTCGTTAATAATGTTTTGTAGGTTTATCATTATAAGAGACACCTTTTAGATTAGATTAAATACTTTATCGTTTTACTATGAACAAATATAATATTAATCAAAGCAGCTTTAAAGTCAGTGAGTCTGCATCGCTATGTTGATAAGGAGCTGTGCAATGCTGGGGACATAGTGTGTGTGTGTGTGTGTGTGTGTGTGTGTGTGTGTGTGGAAAAGGGTGTCATTCTTACAGCGAATATTTTCCAAGCACTCAACACCACAAACACCTTAAGAAGCAGTGATAATTTCAACTCTTTCATCTCAAAACTTCAAAGGCAGCGACATCGAGAACATCTACTGCACTTCATTTTGCCGTCTCTAGTTTTCTTTTTTTTATCATATTTTCTTCACCACACATCCTCTTCCCATCAACGACAAATTCATATATTTTGTGTCCATCCAACACTCTGTTCCAGAGAAAGACATCTCAAAATCTACCACCTGTTGGCATGCAGCACCATCGTGCAACAATCTACCCTGTCCTTTAGCTCATGACAACGTATCCTGAAAACTATTAAAAACCTGTATTCCCACGATGGAAGCATAGTCCTCGGGGGATGAAGCTATCATCAAAATGCATCCAATGCAAAATGCATGTTTTTAGGCACCACTTAATATCTCTTATAGTGCCACTATCCAGTCAAAATTTCCATTTCAACACAAGAAATACCACAAAAAAAAAAAACGTTGCTGTGAAATTTGATGGGCACATTCATGCCACCCAGAGGATGAACCATTTCTATTTTGGACACTGTGAGCCTACTTCTATGGCTACAATAGAATTTTCTTTCTTTGGGATGAAATTAACACTACAACTTCACCAATTTAACTCAACTGAATTTACACTGCAGAGCGACTCTGTGCTTTCGTTTTGTCTCTCAGGTGAACGGGAGTCAAGCGACGGACCAGCAGCCACACTCGCATGCAGTACGAGCACAGACTGTTCCTTGTTATTGACCGCCAGACTGTCTTAAGAAGAAATCCAATTATGTGTCAGATCTGCTAAGCGGCAGCCCTTATAATTCATAATGACTAATATTGACATTACAGAATGGAGCTCTACAGTAAAGCAATAACATCCGTTCTTCTCCTTTTCTTCCTATAGTGAGCACATTTAACTGGTTTCCTATTAATGCACTGTTAAAGTAGGGTGTGCTTTCTCTGCTAAAGACTGAGAGATGAAGACCTGTGACTGCTGCACACTTAACGCTGTGCTCAAAAAAGACGTCGCTAACATGCAATGTTTAGCAGGTATAATGTTTACTAGCATGCAAACATTTGCTAATTAGCACTAAACACATAAATAACACTGAGGTTGACGGGAATGACAGTTGTGCAGGTATTTGGTCATAAACCAAAGTATTGGAGAAACTAAGATTTGAAGTCATAACAATTCATCCTCTGGGGATCCTGAATGTCTGCACCAAACGCCAATCCATCCAGTAAGTTAGAGATTCCCACCTGCTGTTTGTTCTCTTTAGAGTAGGGCAACATGGTGGACACATGGAACATGAGCTCATGGCCCTGATACACTGTGTAGATGGACTTCATTCCTGTAGTGTCATCTGCAGGTGAAAAGAGACAGAAAAAGATGAAGATAATTGGTATATTCAAAATCATTTTAGTTTAGAATGATCATTTTATGCCTTTCAGCAGATGTGAGCTCCCTTACTCTTGGTGTCTAGCCCTCCGCGGTAACCTGCCCATCCCTGCAGCGTAACGGACTCCCCCAGCAGATTGAGGAACTTATCGAAGCTCTCACTCCCCGTCTCTGAAACAAACACGGGACTTTTGACCTAGGAGACATCTTTTTATGTATTGCAGTACATTTCTGTTTTGACATTTTGGGAAACACCCTTATTCGCTTTCTTGCCGTGAGTTAGCTGAGAAGATCAAAACCCCTGGAGTTATGTGCTGGACTATTTCTTGGCATAGCACAGTAAACAAATGAGATATAACATGTTAATTAGTGAGCTTTAGAGGTGCTGGTTGGTGAATTTTGTTACTTTCAGAACCACCGTTTCCACTAACCACTAAGCGGCTAATGCCTCCAGCTTCATCTGGAACCGACGGATATGAAATTATTAGCAATCTTGTCATCTAACTCTTGGCAAGAGAGCGTATTTACCCTTTAATAGGTTTGAACACCGAGAAAAGTTAGAGAGATTTACCGTTGCTAAACATCTCGTCATCTGTGAGCTGTCCGTCTTTGGCAAACAGGACGCCAAATTTAAAGTTGACAGAACCCTACAAAAAAAAATGGCTGGGTTAAAATCTTGAAATTATAAAAAATTCACGCATTTATATTATGAACTGTAGTTGGACATATATTTTACTTTTAAGACAATAGCAGATAAAGAATAATTAAAGAGTACAGTGTGTATCCGGTACGACATGCCAAACAAAAGGGAATACTATTTGATTCCCTTTTGTTTGGTATATCGTACCAGATACACACTGTACTCTCTTGAACATAAAGAGAACTCTACCATTAACAATCAAAGAATAAGATAAACTGTACGGTGAGAGCAGTATCATCCCATACCTCCTGTTCCTCCAACACCAGCAGATCCTGAGGAAAGAGGACATAACAAATATTATTCACACTGACGAGCACACCAGCCTGAGGATCTTATACACTCTAGATGCTGCTGATCAGGCCTGGCATGAAATGTAGCGGTGCTACATTTCATACAAGAGCTGGCAAATGCTGTGAATCTCACCTTCTGAATCTCCGGGTTGAGGATCTCCCTGGGGCCTTTCTCAAACCTGTCCATGTTCATTGCACTGGGAGTAAGGGAAGGAGGAAAAGAAAGAGTGGAGGAAGAAGCAATGGAACAAAAAAAAAAAAAGAGAGAAAGGTGTGTTTAGGATTGATGGAAGACAAATAGTCCAGAGGGCGGAACAGAAAAATGAGCAAGACCTGATACAGGGGATTTCTCATCCTGCTTGTACCATTTGTCCTTATACAGTTTCAGCGATGACACCGCTCAGACTGATGAATTCATAATCTCCAATCTTTCATGCATCTTGTTATATCCTGTTACCTATCACTCACGGAATTTGAACAGTAAACACAGTTTCAAATAGTGTAATTATAATTGGTATAATCGGAGGCCCTGATTTGGTGACAGTCACATTTGTATGCAAGTCTTTATGTCTCAGAAGCAACAATAATAATTCCCATACATGTTGTGTAAAGAGTGGATTGACTGTGCCGTCTTTGAGCTGCAGGCTGCACCTCTCACCTTAGGATGGACTTGACTGATAGTGTTTTGGTCGGGCTGTAGGGGAGGCTGATCTTCATAGTGCCCTAAGCGAACAAGAACGACACAGATCAGGGATCACAAACTCATTCGCCTTTTCTCTGAGGAATCACTTACTCAAACCTGTTGTGAATTTAAAAATGAGCAAAAGCACAACATATTTTTCAATCATTCGTAGAATGAATACAGAGGACCAAATTAAAACCAGATCAGTTCAAGCCAAACAAAGTTGTTCTGCTCAACAACAACAACAACAACATCCTGTACCAGTTAGAGTCTGACAGAAACAAGACAAATCAATGCGATCAGGCAGCGGAGGTGCACCACCCTAATCAGGTTCCAGATAAGGCTGCAGGACAAAATTAAATCCAAGCTATCTTGGTCGTGAAGCTGAGTCACCACACGGCAAACACACAATAACGAACATGAATTTTGAATGCAGGACTATATCTTGTAATGGAGTATTGCTATACGTTTACATAAGTAAAGGGTCCGAGTACTTGTTCTTCCCCCAATGCTGCGAGGCGAGCAGATGGTGAACTCACCGTCTTTCTCCAGAGGACGGCTCTGTACTGAGGAACCCGCTGGTTGTTCTGGTCTGAGAGGACGACGGACAGGTAGAAGGGATTCTTCTCTGCATCTGTACCCACATAGTTCTGGTGGACTGGGGAGACAGAGATAATATACAGATGCAATTATACCTATATCTCTTAGGCATTCCACACTCCCTTTTAACCGCTTGCTATCTTGGCCTGTCTTTCTCTGCCTTTTTGTCTTCCCTCCTACCTATTCTTTCATTATTTTCTGTTGCCCTTTCATTCATCCCCCCTATACAGGCACAGACAAAGATCTCCACAGCAGAGTCGCACATTCATGCCTCTGCTTCTTCGGGTTGACAGGGCAACGTCTTCAGAAACAATGCTGAACAGACCTCCAAACCCAATTAGACACAGGATCTCTGGCTGAATTACTGTCCTTCTCTTTGTCCTCCTCTGAAGCTTTCTTTTCCTCAAATGTTTTCTTTATTGGACAATATCATTTTCTTTCTCCATTCTTTTTTCTTGTATCCCTCTTTATTCTTCATTAACCATGTTTTATGCTTCAGGTGAGGTGACTTTGCAAGGTTGGGTTGCAATTATATACTTATTAGTCCAGACAGTTTGGACTTTTCGCTGGGTGAGAAGAAAGCACATTAATCAATCAGTCTTCATACCTAATGCAAGACAACAGGACAAGGACAAACCATTTTACTATTCTTCACCTGATCATTGGGAATTCAAGTCCTTGCATTGGATGCTTCATGAGACAGGAAGTGCTAGTGGTAGAATAATTGGCCTTGAGTTCATAATGCGTTGCGTTGTATGATGCAATCAGCTCTGCTCAGGCTGTGAGGCACAGATGGCTCAGCTGCAGGTCGAGCCAACTTTCTGGAGACATGGCTCATTTTAAACTGCCCCTGCCGTACCGTGATTAGACCCTGGCAGGAGGAGGAAAGGCATTTCTTGTTGTTCCACTTTCCTTTACAATTATAAAAAGAAAAGGTAAAGAAAGAAACGGACAATGACCTTTTGTTCCACAGCCTTCTATGCGAGCCTGAGAACAGGCAGGGTGTTGATGAGGATGGCGAGATGATGAGGGTCAGAAAGGTGAAGGAGCAGGTGACCCCTTCTAATTGTATTCCACAATCACAAAGGGCGCTTTCGGGAATGGCTCCTACTAGCCTGCTGCAGAGCACCGGGCTCATTTAAGACGCCATGCAGTCCGATCTAAATTGTGTTATCTGTTGGAGGCGAGCTTTGTCTGGTGGTGGTGAGGCTGTGTGTGTGCTCTAAGGGCTTCCTCCCTGGGCGGTGTATGGGATTAGACTGTGGTTGAGACTCTCAGTGGGGCTATGGCTGGATGCTAACAAGTCTTGGCCTTGAATGAAGAGCAGTGCAGCGTTGAGGACAAGGCTGACTTCATAAGTTAAGACGCGTCCTGTGGACCAGGGAAGAAATTCAGTTTTAGAAGTTTTATTTCTGCAGCTCATAGGCTCTCCATCACCCTAACCCTATGTCTCTCTCTCTCTCTCTCCACTCCATGTGTCTGACTAAGTGTGTGTTTTTTTTTTTATTAAACATAACAGAGCAGCACTGACCTTTTCCCAGAAAGTATTTGAAGAACCATCTGGTGTGGTACTCTGGATTCTCCAGATGGACATCGGTTCTCCTCCAGGTTCCTGGTGTGTAGTCCAAAGCCTGTTTGTTACACAAACACACGCACACACACACACACACACACCACATTGTCATCATGGTGGTCACAGCTTGAGTCACAGTGAGTCACAGAGTCTCCTCTGTGGAAAACTGTTGCAGCAATGCACACAAACAGCAGTAACGATTACAATACTTAGGTCGGGAACTCAGACACGACCAAAGCATGGACACAGTGAGCTACAGTCAATCTCTTTGCTATTGTTGTTTTATGATGATGGGAATAATCCATATCAAGATGTGAGACAAAAGCAAAGGAGTGAATCACATTAGGATCGGGGACTCGTATCGCCAGAAGCCCTCGTAAATAGAGACAACGACATTAGGAGATCTGGGGAGGAAGACGGCTGATGGACAACATGATTTCCCAGCATTATTCAAGAATAGGTTCTTCTAATGTGAGGCAGATACCAATATTGGTGCATTTATCAACAGAACATACAAGTTAAATGTCTTTCAATCAGCCATAATACATGGGAACATTAAACTCTCTATGCTAAAGCAAGTTCTTCTCATTTTTAGATATTAACTTGTTTTCAGATATTTTGCCATAGGCACAATATATAGTATCAAAAACAGATTATTCCTTTTGTCTGTTGACGTATTTTTAGCAAGTAAAGCAACCAATTTAACAAGCCAGTGGTTCTTTGTGCAACCCCTAATCACACGTGGCATATGTTCATTAGTTGTGAGCACACCACTGATTTCCCCTCCAAATGTCTCAGATTGCTTATTTGAATATTTTTTTACCCTTTTACTTTTTTTAAGTATCCTGTATTTAAAAATTAAAACTAAATAATGGGAGAAAAGTCAGACAAAAACAAATGCAACTGTACATAACAGATCAATAGTCCTTATTTCCTATCCCATTAGCCAGCCTCAACACCTCAGAAAGCAACTATTGTTCATCATACTGGCAGCTGCACAAGGAATAATTCAGCATGTTGAGAAACTCAATACAACTCTCGTGTGTAGTATGATAAATATGAGCAGGCAGGTGTTGGTTTGCAGCGAGCGTGTCTCTTTTCAAGGGTTTAATCTGCCTACTCCACTCGTTCTCTTGACACCTTAAGACTAATAGTTGCAGCATGTAACGCCCCATGAAACAAACAGATTAAACACACACAATGTGATAATGAGTGAGCTTTAGAGGTGCTGGTTGACAGAGACAGGCTAGCCGTCTCCCCCTGCTTCCAGTCTTTATGCTAAGCTAAGCTAAACTTAACTGAGCAAAGCTCTTGGCTGTAGGTTCATATTTAGCAAACAGACATGAGAGTAATATTGAGCTTCCAATCTTACTCCCAGTATTCCTTAAATAAATCAAGTATCTTTTAATAATAATAATAATAATAATGTGTCATCATGTCTGACCATGACCATTTTTAGGAGTTTCAGGACAATACAAAGCAACTCTATTGGCATCAAAACTATTATGACCATGATTTCAGATAATTTGGCAATTTACTGAGGTTGGTGAGGGCAAGATGTAATGGTGAGTGGATTGGTGGGGTGCATGCGTGCGGAAAAGTGTATTATATTGCATTGACCTCATCCGACGAGCCATTCTCCACCCTGAAGCGCCCTGCCCTCTGTATGGCCCCATCTGCGTCACTAGAAATTAGCTGAGAGGGAGACAGAGAGACACAGAGAGAGGCAGACATGTTTAAAATTAGACATGTGACAAACCTTGACTTGTGGCGAACAGTAATAAACAGGTCATAAATACATTAGAGCAGACTATCATCATGGACGAGAAAGGAGGAACCAAGGCGGACACATCACCTCCATGTGACAACAGCAGCACGAGTCCAACAAGTATATCCGTCCTCAGCCGCCTTTCCATGTGGATTTAATACCAACATCTCCACAACACTTAATCATCAATAATTACTCAAGGCGTTGCAATGATTCCTCCAACACTTCACTGTAAAAAAAAACATTTATGATGTATTTTTCTTTCTTTTTCGCATCTGCCACCCTCTACTTATCATCCTAATTATCCGTCTCTTGCTGACTCACTTCTCTCTGCTACAGAATTGGAAAGGACAGAATGTATCCCCTATAAGAACACACAAGTTATAGAAATGGTTGCACACTTTGGGAAATACTGTACACTTACTGACTTCTCTTGCAGGTAGTTGAATGAGATTTAGGTAATGGCTAGACAACCTAAATAAAACTCAGCAGAGGAGTCAACAGATTCATTTTTAGCTATGCTAGCTGCAGCAGTTGGTCAGTTTGTTATAGAAGTTTGTTATTTGGCGGGTAAAGTGGAGCCGATACTGACGTTTGTATCTGAACGTGGTGTGAATGCTTTGTTGCTTTGACACTACTAATGATTTGCCTCCTTTCTCCTCATTGTGATCTACCGAACCTCCTTTAATCTATTCCTCTTCACGTCCCCCTTTTCCTTGTTCTCCCCCCCAACACCATCACACTGAATGATGCTTTGTTGCCAGGCAACGGATCGCAGAGTCTCTCCTCCCTCATCTCCGTTTCTCCTCCTGGCTCTCTTCTCTGCGTCTTTGCCCTCTCCTCTTATCGCCTTGACTGTGGTGCTCTATTTTTTTTTCTCCCCTCGCCGATAGAGGTCTCTGCTCTGCCGGAAAAAAAGAAAGAAAGAAAGTTGGCTGTGTATCCCTGCACACACTGTGATACGTCCAGATGGTCTGGAATGGTCTGGAGGAGCCAAGCAAGAAGAGGATGAAATGGAATTTCCTCGGAGAGAAGGTCTAAACATGTACCTCTTAGTGAAACTGACTTTTAGGAAGTAGACACAGACACATTAGAGTATTTTCATTATTGAATAATGGGTAGATTATGGTCTAGATTAATAGTTTAGTTCATAGAATGTCAGAATATATATATATATATATATATATATATATAAATAGATATTTTCTGGCATTTTAATTTGAAAAATTAGTTTAACAATTGGTCGCTCATCAAAACAGTTGGCAGAATATCTTTCTGTGATTTTACGCAGCTCTAAATGAAACAGATATTAAAGCCTTCACCAATGAATGTATTTACATGCACATGTAGCACACGTGGCCTCTGATAGAAACCGGGATAGTGCGGCATGTAAACGTCTCATCCAGGTTTCTGACCGTTCTCTGCCACGCTCGCAGGTGTGCCACCGACTAAAGTTCTAGTTTCCACTTTGTCAGTAAAACAGCAAATATGGTGTTAAATAATGACCCTTATTATATTACATTATAATGTAAATAATGACAAACATGCTGAAACACAGAAATAAGTGGCTGAGATGATCAGGAATCAAAGAAATACCTGCAGGCAGATGATCAGAAGGCTGAATACTCTAATGATCAGGCATAAAGGGATATGAATAACCAGGTTTCTCATTTTCCATGTAAATATGATCCAAACCAGGACACGTAAATGTTCACATTCAAGGGAAGTTTTCCTGCTTTTACAAACCATGCACAATGATTAACCGTTATCTAAAACCAAAACGTGAATGGCCGACACAACCTGTACAAAACTAAGCAGTGTTTATCAGTCTGGAGAGTGGGTGGTGTTGCCCTGCTTCAGCGGCTCATTAGATCATGTCAGACAGAACAATAACGAGGGAAAGTGATGAGAGAGCACTTATCGTGGAAAGAGAGAGAGAGAGACAGCGAGCGAGGGTTAAAGTCCATTCAAAAGATTCCTGTGGGCTAGTGAGGATGAAAGGAGAGAGCCTTACATTCTGAATAAAATCATTAATAACTGTCGTGCTGACTTTATTGTTCATGCTAAATTAAATCTGATATGCAGTGCTGTTGCTGGGGGATTAGAAAGCTCTCAAATGAGATTCTGCAACTTTAGCTCGACTGGAGTTTGATCTCAAAGCGGCACATAAATAAATAGTTTGTTTTTCAAGTAATGCCAAACGTTTAAATGGACAATTTATTAAAAGACGCAAATAAAAAAAAATTAAAAAAAACATCGATATCGTAAAAACATTTCTATTCATACAGCACTGATTTCACCCACACAAGTAAAGCACTGTCTGCATTTTCTCCCGACGGTATACTGTATATAATAAGATAAAACAATCCAGCCAAGCATGTTTACTGCAGGTGTGAAGCTCTGATAAACGACAGAGAGGTTTCTGTGCAATAATTGGCTGCGTCTTAGGAGAGGCTGCAGGAAATACTGCCTTCTCTCCCCTCGCATGCATATTAATAGGCCTGAAAACAAATATATTTTCTACTTACTTCCTGGGTGTGGTGGTGTGTGCGCCAGTGTTTATGTGTGAGTTAACGAGCTTTCCTTTAAAATCTGTGCGTGTTGCGCCCGAAATTGGAAAGTAAATGTCGAAGCTATGGGCCTCTACCGTCCTCCATTTCTCCTGCCTCCTGCAACATTAACCGTCCAATCGCAGGATAATGGAGGGGAAACCAATGCAGCGTTCAGACGGAGCAATGCACCGCCTCCATGGTGCATTGTGTGTGTGTGTGTGTGTGTGTGTGTGTGTGTGTGTGTGTGTGTGTGTGTGTGTGTGTGTGTGTGTGTGTGTGTGTGTGTGTGTGTGTGTGTGTGTGTGTGTGTGTAAAACAGAGGAAAATAAGTGTGTCACATTCCGTATTAAATGTGAGTTTAGGTAAGTGTTTCTGCGGCTGGGCTTTCTTGACGTTTTTTGGGGTGAAAGAATGAAAAATGGCAGGAGAAAGGAGCCATTACTGTAAGAGCTCTGGGGAGTCTGTGTGTGTGTTCGTGTGTGTGTGTCTATGCGCACACTCATGCATGCATCACGCGGCCACTGCTTTTAAATCATACAACAGAAGAGTGGCAAAGAAGGAAAAGCTGCACTCCAACCGTTCCCCAGTGGGCCGGGGGATGCGGGGTAAGAGGAAACAGGGGAGAAGGGGCAGCGGGTTATGCTTCTACGCTTTAACAAACAACCCATAAAACATCTCACCTCTGCCGGGGAGCAATAGTGGAGGGAGAGGGCAGGAAACAATAAGGAGAAGGGGGAATCAAACATATAGAGAGTGGGGGACAGAATGAAGGATGAGGTCGCTGGGGAAAAGAGGGAAAGAGCAATGTGTAATGACAACAAGAAGCCGGATGATAAAAGAATAATAGCCGCCTCCACGATGCGTAACCCCGTGGGAGCATTACAGACAGAGAATAGAAGCACACACACACACACACACACACACACACACACACACACACACACACACACACACACACTATTATACACACACTTTAAACAGCTCTCATTTTAGGGCATGACTTGAACATTTCACAAACACAATCGAGCTCACGGCGTACTCCGAGAGCCTCTGATTTCCCCAAGGCACATGGGACAAAGGAGCGCTGCAGTGCAGACAGAGATGCATGTGTGTGTGTGTGTGTGTGTGTGTGTTGAGGTATTAAATCAATACTTTTGTGACTGCTGATAGATAATTGATCTCATCAGTGGGCCCGTTCATGCACACTCACAATCCTCCAGGAAGGCAGAGAACACTGAGGCGTAGGCGGCAGAGGAAGTCAGCAGAGGGCGAGGATGGAAGTAGTAAGTAGGGGGGGGGGGGATGAGGAGAGGCAGGTGCACAGTCAGAGGGAAGATATGAGAGGAAAGAGAGAAAATTAAGAGAGGAGATGAATAGAGGCAGAAAATGCAGATCCAGAGTAATCAAGGAAACGGTTATCTGATGTATTTTTCTTCATCTACTTCTTCTATAAGCAACCTGAACTAGACGGGGTTTGTCTGCTCCAGCTTAAGATGCAAACGTTGCCTGGCTAATAAGCTTACTTGCACTTTGTGGGGTTATTATACAGGATATGTAGGGAAAGTACTTGTTCGAGGCTGGGGGATACAGTATGTATGGGAGCGTGCTTGTTGCTATATCAGGGTTTAGGGTCGAAATAGCAGCTCTCGAGTTAAGAGAACGCCTTTGTATACAGATACAAGACAGCACACTTATACAAATGTTTTCAAGAGGGATTTAATAGAGGTTCAGGATCTTGCCAGTCTAATCTCTTCAGGGAGGTCTATTAAAAGTCTGCCAGCAACAGTTGTCATTTTCACCGGACGAAATCCGCAGAGGCCTTCTTTTGTTTATGTCAGTGTGAAAACTAAAGGCCCAATGTTTTCAAAAATAATGGTGAATTTAGACTGATGCATCTGTCGGGTATAGCAACAGTAACAGGGAGGGCAGGTCCAGTTAGCGCGCTCCCAGTGAATCCGTCTGTGTCTCTGTATAGGTTTTACAGGAGAGTTATCATTAAAAAGGTTGCACTGATATATAAACAGAGTCTGAGAGCTGTATGGACATGAATGTCTCAGTGTGTCACATAGGTCATCCGATGACTCAGACAGACGGTTAAAAATACTACAGCTGCTGCATTTAGAGAAGGAAGTGAAACTTGGCAACTGAAAACGGAAACCGAGCGCGGTTTTTCTGTTTACATCGCTCAAGTCTTTCCCAAAATGAGTGAAGTTTTCTTTTTAATTTCTGAGGAAATCAAGGAATCCCATAACAAGACCAAAACCAACAATGAACTAAACCTACTCGCAAATATTGACTGTGTAGTCAAAGCCCGATTCATCTGTGCCACAGAGGGTCCATTGTGTTTTCAATAGTATAGGCATAGAGGAACAGGCTTCATCCGGCTTCAGATACACAGAGTATTCTTGTTAGTTTGATCATTTTCTTGCTGTTTTAAGTCTTTTTTAAAATTTGATGACAATACGAAAAATATAGAATATATACAGACTTATCTTTTAAATACTTGAGAATTAATTTAGTCTACTTTCATACAATACAACAAGTTTAATCTCTGTCTTCATGTTATTTCAAGGAGCTCCTCCTGTCAAGCTTTGATCAAGCAAACTGATCCACTGCACAACACAGTGGAAGACCCCTGCAATGCAATTAATGATGTATGACGTTGCCGTACAGAAGACATGAGGTAACAACCGCCGACCAGTGGAGGAGAAAATGAGAGGTGAAAATTGTAATTCAAAGGCAAACGGTGTCTGTTAATGTGGCTGTTTGTCGTGTTGCCGCTGACTGCACCTGATTAGCATTAACGCTGCCTGCGGCTAGGACAAACCCAGCCACGCTAACAACAGCACCAATAACCTGCCCATAAATATGACGGCAACACTGGCGATGACTACTGAAGGCATCGGGCCACCCAGGAATCACACTAGTAGGGTGCAGCAGCAGCTTTAAGGGCCCTCAAGAGTGGGCAGATGCTGCAGTGAAAGCCTGTGATCTCAGAGTGCAGCAGCAGAGCACCATGCATCAGCTGCTTTAATAGACTATTAGTTATGTTTCAGAGAAGATGGGAGGAGGAGGAGAGAGAGAGAGAGAGATGGAGAGACAAGAGCAGGAAGATAGAAGTTTAATCTACGATGTAGTGACTTTAAACAGGTGTTTCACGCTCCAAACTGATTTATTTTAGGTTAGATGGGATACTGGTTACAATGACAAACCGCCGTTTCATTCTTGTGTATAGCACGATTGAGTTTTCTTCGACCTTGTGAACAAAAATCAATTACCTTCGAGGATGCAAATTCATTTTCAAGTAATTACATGCATCACTTTGCTTTTAGAAACGTGGATACAGTTTGCAAAGGGTAGAAGACAGCATGGCAAATGGACGAAAACAAACCCAAGAAATGCAGAGTTTAGAGGAGCTGGTCCGACATTTTAAGTTGCAACTCGCCGCTGTAGCTTCATTTAAGCGTCAAACAGGCAATTGAGCTCAAACAGAACAACGACCTCCAAGTATAGATCCCAATAATAGACAAGGGCCCTCTCACAAAACCCTGTGATCATTAGCTTCACACACACAATAAACAGAGCAAAACGTTGCACTGGTGAGCTAATGTCATCTGCAGCTCGTGGGAGGGTTCGTCAGTTTGCACTAAAGTTTGCAAGTGTGTGTTCCTGTGTGAATCTAGGTGACGCGCACCACCCACCATATAGTTAACCTCAGTGGCTCTAGTTATGACTTACGACGGTGTATTCCGTATTCCTGTAAAGAAGGAAGCTGTCCACACATCTTAGTGCTCCTATTCCACTAGCTACATGCTAAGAGGAGGCAGAGGAACAAGATCTTTTCACAGATCGTCTGTCTCATGTGCTACAGTCAGGATATAGTGACAATTTGAGCAAATATGACAAAGGGTCATCTCTATTTAACTGTAGCTTTAATAACTTTTTCTGGAGTTAAATTACATTTAAGCATGTCACAAATAAACATATTAATGCTACCCCACATAATAAAATAAGAATTAAACGTATCGTAGCTCATGAAAGGAAACTCAATCTTGTAATTGCCACTTGTGGCCACAGTGGCTGTTGTTCAGCAAAAGCCACGCAGCCTCGCTTTGAAGGAACACACAAACAAACACAGTCACACATGGTGAGACACGCATACGCCGAGAGTGGGAATAAATTCAGTGTGACAGTGCAGTCAAAAGCCTCTGAGGCAGTGACAGTAACACTGGCAGGCAGGTGGGAGTGGAGCAGTCTGCTCACCAGTCGCTGTGCAAGACTGACAGCTAACCTCTCAACACACACACACACACACACACACAGAGACAGCCAGCGCCCACCTCTCACCTATCCGTCACTGCCTTCATCTCAAATGAAGAAAACTCAATTCACTAGGAAAAGAAATAAACAAAACCACTGCCACCCTCTCCAAGCTGTTGCGTCAGGATCAAACGGGTTTAATTGTTGTTGGTTTCAGCTTTAGCGCCAAACACACAATTAAGCTTTTAAACGTGGACCGTGAAGTTGTCACTGACTAAAGACAGGGTGGGAGTTGCCTTTGTGTTGTTGTCGTCGTCTCTTTTCTCTGAATGCAGACGCCATCATGGAGTATTTGCTTGCACATCTTTGTGGATGAGTGTTTGAAGAGTTTGTGCATGTGTGTCGAACAGGTTAATAGAAGCCTTACACACAACACTGATTCTCCACACTCTCGCCTTTAGTCATCATAACTTTAGCCAACGAAATCCTATGATTCAGTAAGTTCCAGTGTAGTGAACTGGTGAGTGCATGAATATTTCACCAGCTCCTGATGAGTTCAGAGTGATTATAGTGAGGTCTTACCTCCACCTCTCTGGACCAGGACGTATTTTAGCCACGCTAGCAGCAGGGCTCTGGAGCTGCCAGTGTCTGTCGCTTGATCGGTCATTCCACCACTTTGGTTCTAGACTGAAATATCTCAATTCATATCCCTCCGTTTACCAGAGGGAATTCAAATTCACTCAGAGCCTTTCGCTTAAAGGGAACTCGATAAAATATCTTACAGTATCTTAGGCTATACAATCATTTAGCTCAGATCTTCTGCCTGCGAAAAATCTATTCACTTACTGCACATACTTTGCGTTTCAAAAGTGTCCCCGATTCCTACAACTTCATATGCACTTAGAACAGAGTATTCATTTCAAACTCTCCATCAGTGCGCTGAAATGCAACGGGATCCTTCACACTTCTATACTGGAAGTCTTACTTGGATCCGTCGCACTTCTACAATGTCAAAAGTGGTTTGTGTGTGGACTAGAGTGAGTCATGCAGTCACAGCGGTGTCTGTGGAGGAAGCTGCTCATATTGGCAACTGCCACCCGGTTTCAATGATGCCAACAATAAAAACAAACACACAGGATGAGTCACGGCTCTGCTTATGCGGGTCTCTCTTATTAGGGAGACCCTGCTTTGAATCCGTGTCTCCCACTTGTGTTCAGACATTTGAAAGCATGTTATTCAAAGCACTGGAATACACTGGCGTTAGTGTCGTGTCTGGGAAAGATGCAACAAAAAAAGTATGTCTCTCCACTTGAATTAGATCCCGGCAGTATAGAGAAGGCTTTCTAACACTACACCAAGTGAATTCATTAATAAGTTAATTGTTACATTCCTTCGAGACGGCAATTTATCAGCAGCTAAATATCTTCAAAGTGAGACTAACATCTAACTAACTATCACCACTTATATTATGTGCCTTCTATGTTTCTGATGGAAATGTCAGGTGCTGAAATGTTGCCCACTTCACATTGGACAGGCACACAGACCGCCAGCACACAAATTCAATACTGTCAACACAAGGAGCTGTTTGTTGGCTAAAAGGCATCAGAACCAGAATCGTTCCCAATCTTTGTACAAACCTCCCCTGGAGACACACAGCCTCAAACAGTGGGAGAGCCAGAGTTGACAAAAACACTTCCCCTTGTATGTTCACAAAGGCAATTAGTTCTCTTTCACTGCAGAAGTCAAGGACTAAAGATTATTGCTATAAAGTAAGCTCGGCATCATGTGCTTATCCTCCCTGTGGTTCTTTCTAAAGTTCAACCTGGGATTATCAAACCCTGCCATTCATTTTCAAATGATCCACTTACTCTTCTGTCAAACATACCACACATCCTTTTTGATCCCTTAAGGAATTGTCGTGTCTTAAAAACCGACTCATACTGGAAAAGATGATTCTTTAAAGGTTTGTGAGGTTTTGTTATTACACTTACATTCACTTGATTAAACAGACTCCTGCTAATTGAAACAACACTGAGATGGTAGTTCTGAATTACCAATCATTCCTTAGCACTTCTAATTGGCCAAACTACGAGGCCTTACACTACCACGAAGGCTGTGTTGTTGCAGGTCAACATAAACTATACTCATCAAGGCCAAATAGGAGGCTGTAGAACGGTTGTAATTGGTTCCGTTTGTGTTAATTAAAACATTGAATGTCCATTTTACACAGTAAGGTGGTTTGTCAACCCATTCATGATCGCTACTCTCAGTGTGCTAAATATAAAGCTAGAGCCAGCAGGAGATTATCTTAGTTTAGCATAAAGACTGGTAGCAGGTGGTAAACAGCTAGCCTGACAGTATGAGGTTGCCAGTGGAGACTCAAGGACTGGCTCAAGGACTGGCAAAGAAATTGTTGGAGCACATCATTTCTGTTTTGTGTGAATTAAACAAACTGTCGAGGTGCTGGCCGTTTCCCCGTCTTTGTGCTAAGCTAATCGCTTGCTAACTCTGGCTTCAAATTTGACTGAACAGACACGAGAGTGGTATTGATCCTGTTATCTAAAGCAGGAAAGCGAATAAGCGAATAACCCAAATATTTCTTTAACACAAAAATGACTTTCTTTTTCCCATCATGACTTAACGCAGCCACATCGAGACAAAGTATCATGGGAGTAAAGTAAAAAAAATAAAAAATGAGCGTAGCTTTAATTTTATTTCCCATTATGTTAAATGAACAGTGTAAGTGAATTATTTAAACTGTGATCACCATAAGTGGTTTCCACTTAATTATGCTACATGTGATAGATGCAACAATTAACAAATCAATAATGAATGACAATAATTATTAGTTCAGCCTACAGTGAACATCTCGGGAGGTCATTTTAACAGGACCAGTCCCTCATATTAGCATCAAGCCTTGGAAGTTGACAACTGTTTCAAACTTTTCACCCATTACAATAATTACCAAAGCATATTGTCTTAATATCTAAAAGTGTATCCATCATGATGGATCACAGAGGACCCTGTCATACAGCGTTTAGTGTGGAGGAAGAGGCGTCTCACACTGCTGTGAGACGGGCACACTGTGAGTACTGAGGCTATCAGTTCACTCATGCTGGCTCACACTCACTACGGTGTTTGGAAACCTTTATTTTTCTCACGTACACACCCACACACACACACACACAGCAGCATTGTGTGTCTGCTAGCGCCGATAGGCGGCATGTGGTTTCTCCTCAACACTAATCAGTCGTACATGTGGCGCGCAGCACTCATGGAACAACCCACAATATGTCGCGGGTAGGAAGTACGATTGCAGTGTGAAACCGTAGGACTTCCTGCCCCTCTGGGCTATCGGGATGCACAGAGCCGCGTTCAGCTCACAGTGGAGGGACGTTCACACACACACACTCCCCTAAAGCAATAATGACTCAACAGCTTAGTAACCAGCCACAAAGACACACACTGTGATGCAGCATTCAAAACAAATGAACTTTCTGAACAGAGTTCTGCATCACTGTGAGAGGATCACCCATTGTGATCCACGCTGGCAAAGCACATCGCTGGACCACACCCAGGACGTCATGACTCATCAGTCCCCCTCTGTTCTCCGTCCATGTCAACAAAAAAAGAGGGGAAGGTAATAACAGAGAGAGAGAGAGAGGCGAAAAGGGAGGGGAGATAATGAGCAGAAGAATCCACAAAGAGGATGAGGAGACGGTCACAGTGAGACATAAAAGACAGCAACAAACAGATTAGTGCATTGTGGGTGGGACTCACCAGCTCCACCGAACCATAGTGTTTCCTGCTGAAGTCTCCCCGCCTGCAGCCCAAGTCCTCCGAGGCAGAGCTGCAACACAAACGCATGGTCAGACACATGGCCTGTCTGTCCTCCATCACACAACACAGGCACATATAAACTGAGGCAGTTGCAGCATCTGCTTTTCTTCCGTCTTTCTTGGATCTCAATTTGTCTTCTTGGTCATGCCTACTTTGTTCGCCCTACGTTCTTTCTCTCTCTCTCTCTCTCCTCTTCCCTTTTTTCTTTCTTTCCCTTCCTCCTGTCTGAGTCGTTGTCGATGTGGTTGGGCGGCTGGTGGCATGGTGACTGGCCGGGAGCGGCGGCCAACCCCAGTTCTGATTGAGACGCTGGTCCTGATTGAATTAAGCCACAGTGATAGATGGAGACTGGCTGGGAGAGCGGACTGCACCGACTGGTCAAACAGCCAAATGCGCACACAGACTAGACACGTCTGCTAATACATAGAAAGAGACTACCATCTTTTACTGAAGATTTTGGATGATTTAGAAGTTTATCAGGCCCTCTACCTGAAAAATTATGAAGTATCAAATATAAGGAAAACAGTGATCCAATGACTTTTCATCTAACGCCATCTTTAGCCTCAACTGTATACGTTTAGTGCAGATATTAGCATGCCTACACGCTAAATTAAGATGGTGAACATTATTGATCTTCACACCTGCTAAACGTCAACATATTAACACCCCCACTGTGCTCATGTTAGCATGCTGACATTAGCATTAAGCTCTGCTGCCTTTGCAAAGCCTCACTGCTTGCTTATAGACTTTTGAATCCAACAAAGAAACAAGAAGCATTACGAATTTTTTTGCGGCCTATTGTTTGAGCCATTAGTGCAATAACCACAGACTTCATTTTCAGGCATCTAACCAAAAACCCATAAAAACAAATAAATATAAAAAACAGACATGGAGAGAAGGGAACCGGAAGCACAGAAATGCTAACTTATTTCCACCTTTTAGGACTCATTCCTGCAGCCCCTCTATACAGCAGCGAGTGGTAAACCATGTGTGTGCACATGTGGGTGGTATTTCACGTTTGCATACGTCTTTATGATTGTCTGAGTGACAATATGACCTGCATGCTTTCTGCTTCCTTGGTCTCTTTGGACCACATCCCCCCACTCCTCTTATAGCTCTCCTTAACTCTTCTCCTCCCTGGTCAGGTTTCTCTCTCTCTGTCTGCAGAGTGGGTAATATATAATGCACACTCAAGCTTAAAGGACACATTTTAAAGAGCTTTCGTGCTACAGGATGTATCCATCACTGTTTCCTGACCCACTCTCTTCCTCTATATACTGGTGATTGGGGTGGGGTCTGCTGGAGCTCCACCACAACATGTGCTCCATCACAGCATTTACCTTCGTGTGCTCCCACTTTTTCTTCTCAACAGCCAGGTTGCTATCTTTCCTGCCCTTCACCTTCCTCCTCCGGGAGGGGTCATGAGAAGGATTGTACCTTGGTGCTGGGAAGATGAAGTGATAGCACCCCACCCACCTACCTAATGAAAAACTCCTCTAAGGAAACTCATCTCCTTCTATTAAGGCTTCTTGGGATGGTACATATGGATGGACATTTTATGTTCAGACTGAACTGAAAGGCAATAATAAAAGATGAAAAAAAAGAGTTTTTTTGAAATTGCGTATACCATCAACAACATCTCTCTAGTCGCTGTGGTTCAAGACATGCATCAAAGCAGTCACTCACACACACACAAGGAAAGACATGTTTTCAAAACCAAAACACTTGGCTGTATATTGCCAGATTTAAAATGCTTCCATGTGTACTCGGGGGGGGGGAAAGTGTTCAGTGTCAAATTCTCTTCCTCTTTAAACGGGAGAGATATTTTAACACATGTAGGAGGTGTAGCCCTTGGTGAGTTAAGAGCCATTTGTGCACAAGGTGGTTTCTGTCAGACCAAAAAGCTGTGCCGACACCCATTAAAGAGGTGGAACGAGCCGAAGAAGTAAAGTGCCTTAAGTGTAATGCGGAACATGTACCTGTCAATAGAGCTCTGGGAGATGACATATTTAGATTTCAAGTATAGCGTGTTAGAGGAATTAAAGCAACAAAGAAAAAGATCCTTTAAGGTGAGAGCTTGTTCATCCGGTCAGGAATTTTTGCTTTACACACCAACACATAGGTTTGAAACCGATAGAAGATACTTTATTCTTGGGGGAAATACAAACTTGTGCCAATCATTTTTTTTTACTTCAAATCTCCAGCAAGTGCCGAGTTTTATCAAACATTTATTTCAAATTCCAAAAATAATACAGCTTAAAGAGCACAGATATTATGAGGTTAGATGCCCATTTTATATTATTGCTATCTGCATGGCTCCATCTATGGGATGGCGATGTCAGTCAGGTCAACTAAGGTCAATACTTCGTCCAAATTTAAATATCTCAACAACTATTGGATGGATTGCAAAGACATCATGGCTTTCATCTGACGGCAATATTTGGGATGGTTAATAACTAAATACCTGCTAAACTAATTGCATCCCCATCAGCTTCTGCTGTACTTTGGGTTTAGTACCAATTAGTACATGTTAGCATGCTAACGTACACAAATACTTCAGTAAACATGGTAAAAATGAAACCTGCTAAACATCAGCATGTTAGCATTGTGGGTATGTTAGCATACCGGCATTAGCGTTTAGCTCAAAGCTCAACCTACTGTACGTACAGACTACAGAGCTACCAGCATGGCTTCAGACTCAGTCTTGTGATTGATAAAATACCTGTCCCTGTTGCCTTACAGTCCTGACATGCTGCTGAACATTTGAGACCATTATCCAGCATTCAAAGCTGCTCATATGTTTGGACATCATAACTTGAACTCTGCGCCACAAAAGGTTCAATCCCTTTCCAGCAGCGTAATGGCTGTTTGCCAAAGAAAAATGACGTTGAAAGCTTGGACCGAAGACAAATAGCTCTGAAACAGAACAGAGGTAAAATAGATATTCATCACTCAACTGCTGCCCGCAGTAATGGAGTACGGGAAAGGTTACAAATTGTGGTTTCTGTCACAAGACAATGGACAGTCGCCACTGAAAGGCTCCATACAGTGAAATGTGAAGCATAAATCACACTGCCACCCATCATACTAAACCTCATGCTGCCGAAGAAAAGGAGCCAATCCTTTTATCGGTTATGTTAAATACGGTACGACTCTTTAAACCTTTAAATCACTCCATGAAGAGGCTCTTTTTGAGATTGTGTAGACCTCGATGTCAACAAGAAAAAACAAGACTCTTGAGAGCAACAATGACACGTATGAAAAAGGTCCAACATCCAGAATTCATCAAACATTCAACAGCTTTCTGTCGCATACATACATCTGGCAATTAAATGTGCGATTTTAATAATTGAAATGAACGTTTCCTACTGCAGTTCCTAGAAATGACTGCAATCATGTGACCTTAAAATGTAGAACAATAGCACTAGTCTTTTGTCCTCCAAAATGAGGTAACGGGTTCAATTTGGCAACTTTAATCCAATTTGAATTCATCCGATCCATCCGCTAAGACTTTAATTTGTCAATTAATTAAAAAAAAGTTACAGATTGGTGCGCTACATGCCCATCAGACACTTTTTCTACTAGAACTTCTAGGTTATTCTCCATAAAACTAATAATAGAAAATATGAGGATGAGCTGGATGAAGACGCAGATGACTCACACGAAACTGAGAAAAAAAACAAGCCAAAACATGCCATAACTCGCCATAACAGCAATATGATAAGTCATAAGAGGCTTTCATAACAAAAGGAGCATTTCATGGAAATTTCCTGACATCTCCGGCTCTTCTCCTCCCTCTCCGCACCAGTGGTGCAGGATGGAAAGGAGGCGTCTCCGCTATTGGCAGCACTGTGCCATAAGAGCTTTATGATCACCATATGATCTCTCTCTGTTCAGGTGCAACTGCATTGCACAGCATGGCATTTTCAGAACAATCTAAGAGGCTGGAAATGAGCTACCATACTAAGTAACCCTGGACTACATCTGAACTCAGCTGTACAGTTTAAACCAGATGCCTGCCTTCAGTGTGGCTGCATACGTTATTATGTCGCTGTCATAATGCCAGAGCTGCATGTACTTCCACTCTACCATGAACAAGCATGCGATGAATAATTCATAATTGTCCTTGTGCATACTGAAATATCTGCACAATTAATAAGGAACAGAATATCCGCACAGATGAACCGACTCAGTTTCATTAAACTGTCGACAAAGCTGCGCATAAACCAGCGCAGTGGTTCAATTAAAAGCTAAAAAGAGTCGGATGTGAAGCGTCAATACTTCCAGACTGGAGACTTGTGGATTCAGTAGGGCTCCGTTTGCCAGCCGTGCCAGGGTAAACGGAAAAAACACTTCATACATAGTATCAAAACTCGACCCAAACAGTCGATTATTCTTAACGTTATTAGACGATCCGAGAGCGCAAAATGGCACTTTACGCATAAATGGTTTGCACACCGGAGCAGGTGTCTTCAGCTTTGTCTCATTTGCTCGGGGCTGCAGAATAAAATAAGCCAGTGCTGCAGGTATGTGAAGGAGCGACGACAGAGAGCTATGCATTCAACAGATGAGAGGTAGCATGCAGAAACACAGGTAAAAGTAGAATGTTTTTCGTTTTTTTTTTTTTTTTTTTTTACCGATGATTGAAAGTCAACAGTTTGTTAGAGGCTGGATCCACACTGTTCATGTCCCCATGCGATGTCAGTCCAGCGGACCAGGCGACAACAACAAACCGGCGTCTTCTTCAGTCTTCTCTCCGTGTGTTTGTCCTCCCGTTAGGAGCGCAGGGACATCACTGCAGCGCAAACTCCTACAACAGCTGATCAAAACCCGGTTGGCGGTCGGACTCTTTTTGGCTCCGGTCTCTACGCGCAACTGGTCACAGCATGATGATGAAGCGGAACGGCTCTGCCATAGGAGCTGTGTGTTTACTGTGTGATCTCTCTCTCTCTCTCTCTCTCTCTCTCTATCCCCCCCACCCCTTCTCCCTCCCTCCCCTCCACAATTTGTTGCTGGAGGCTCTGCAGAGCAAAAGGCACCATTCAGAGCAGAATATCTGTATCGCCCCCCCTTCCCTTTTCTTCTTTGAGCTACGGTTACATCACCGTCAATTACGTGACGCTTTTCTACAGTTATAATATCCTGCAGCGCAAAGTGATATTAGGATACTCCTATCAGGATGCAGGACCGAGGCTGCAGGTTCGCTTCACATCATTCGGTGTGAGAGAAAATAAGAAGGGAATTTGAACATGCACTTACATCCTGAGGCAGGAAAGGGCAGGAAATGCAGCCTGTGATCAACTTTGCATCCTATTATGCATCAGCTTTTATTTTGAAGTCAATTGTCGTTACACTTGCTAATAAGTCACCTTTAACTTGTAACTAACGGATTTATTAATAGTGAGTAAATAAGTTCCTATTCTTTCATATGATAGAACAGAATAAGTTATTAAAAATGAGAGCAACCTTTGGGTTTCCAGGTTGTGAACAACTTTCTGGCTTGCCTTTTTCTTCATAGGCCACATTACACAAGTTGGTAATTCATCATCATGCTGGATTTCCTATTTTCTAATGAGTCTAACATTCTACATGTTAGCATGCCATTAATAAAAGGTTTTAATCCAGCAAGTCTGCCATTGTAAATATCAATATATTGATTTTGGTCCCACAACAGTTTTTCACGACCTGGCAACCCAAAAGTTGTTCCAATGGCCTATAGTATAACGCATAAATGATCTGCTTACATCGTAAGAAGGATATAAAGGACAGATATAATACAAACATTTCTCTTTAAGCAGAAACTGATCTTTGCAGTTCTTTTGCCACTCAGGTCTACCCATAATGCCACTCAACAAAAGGTCCAGGCAATGATGAGGTCATTCATTCATTCCTTCATGCAGCCTCCCTCTTCTCCACTCGTATCTCTCTCTTTACCTCTTCAAAGTGCACTTCATGCCTTCCATTGACTTATTTAACACTATGTGGTCACAATGTGCGAAGGGCGTTTATTATACCGCTGATGCATTTATTAGAGGAACTGAGTGATGGCGTGCCACAGCAAACGTCCACTCTTGTGTTTTGTAGTCATTTGTCTCCCTTTGTCAGTGTTTCGGGTCCCACAGAGCCCAATAATGTATCTGTAAAAATATCAAAAACATCAACCTACTATTTTCCCTTTTAAGGTTATCTTTTCTTTTATTCTGGCCTTATCAAAACTCAATACTGTAACAAGTAATTAAGTGGTTTAATTAGCTAAGAACTGAGTTTGCACATTTGATGAATATATTTGGACAAAATATGGAAATTATTATGAAAAGCAATATTACTGGAGCTCGACTAGATTTTTAGCATATTACAGATATATTGGTAACATTGGAAGAAATTGCCAAACTAGGTTTAAGGTTATTTAGAAACTAGTGTCTTTATTACATAACTTGTCCACATTAGCTGCTCAATGCTCCATGTTCACCAGTTTGTCAGCAGCTGTGTCTATCGGCCGTTTGGTGCTGAGCAGGTAGTGTACAGTGGACTTTTAGAAGGTTTTTGCCGACGACAACAGCTGCCTGCTGTGACTGAAAAACAACAGTATTAGGGCCGGTTATAGCGAACTAAAGCAGTAAAGTTGCCCGATAGCTAAACAAGAGCTGAAACTCGCTATAAAGCTATTAAGTCGAGAGGAGCTTCAGATTCAGGTGATGATTCTCTGCGGGTTTGCTACTACAAGTGACTCCTTACACATCGTCTTCACATTTTAATCTGAGACGTTGTGATCATAAAAATAACAGCTATAGCTGTTTTAAGTATCGTGGTGATAAAACAAGTGCGTGTTTTGTTTAAGCTGTTAAAAAGAGCCCGGATCAAAACATTAGGGGTAAGGTTTTAAAGACTCAAAGTAATGCGACAGTCTGTGTAAAATACTTGTCATATCACATGTCAGTATGTGTAATAGAACGATGGGGCACACAAGGAAAGAAGATATTGAACATGTGACTGGAAGAACAGAGGAATGTGGCAAAAACAGTCAAAACAGACTTTAATTGTTTATTCTCTGCACACACACACACAAGCAGCATAGCAGGTGAAATATGAGCTTAGTTAAATCTGATACCGTCACAACAGCCCTGCCACAGCCTGTGTCTCTAGCTCAGTCTGCACACACACACACACACACACACACACGACATAAAAGAGTGCAGGAATGCTCGGCTCAGGCTACATGGCACTCAGCTGCTCATCAATTTTTAATCAGCAGAACCCCCCTCTGTGGCACGCCACACCACAAGAAAACACCCAAAGCTTCCGACACACATGGCATTTCTGAATGCGACTACCTTTTATAGATAGCTCATGTGGAAATGCAGCTGAGATCCGCGACAGCCGGAAGAAAGAGAAATCCTTTTCAAAAGAGAGACACTGAAAATACTGCCCTCGTTTTCCTCGCGTCAGGATCGAGTTACAAAGCATCAGCCCGAGATACCTGAACACCCCCGCCTCTAATTAGAGTCCCAGGACGATCACACACACACACACACACACACACACACACACACAGAGAGGCATTCATACATGTTGCATAAACACAGCCTCACCATACACCCTCCCATTGTTACACTTTGACACGCACTGTCCACATGACCTTTGCAAAAGGGCCTCTGGTTTCCAACGGTCGTCTGTGAAGCCTGTCTGTAACAAGGGAAGTCAGAAGGGGAATACTTCCTGTTCAAAGATCAGCTTGTTAATGTGGCCTTGGAGCTGCCATGAGAGAAATAACTAGTATACTGTGGTAGTTAAATGATGAGTAAGAATACACCGATTCCTCACAAGGAGAAGACGACAGGAAATACAAGGTGTATGCGTGTCATTCCTTCCTGAGGTCTTCCTTCATCTCCACTGACTAAGACGAACTGTTAAATTATCTAAGATGGATACGGCTGCAGCAAACATTATTATTATTATTGTTGTTGTTGATTAATTCAACCAGATCCTCGAAACCCAACTCAAATATTATATTTGCTAAAATATAAGACTAATTGAAGAGACATAAAGAAAGAGCGGAACCAGTGAACGTTTGGCAATTTTCCTTTATGGACAAATCTATACATCCACTTATCCTTATCCATCAGTTAGCTGCACTTGATGATTATTTTGCTTATGGATTATGGATAAAACTGTCAATCACAATTTCCCAGATGGCAAGATAAAGTATTGAAAGGGTAAAGGTACGATACAGTGGTTATGACCAGACTGAGACTGGCAGTAGATCTAGCAAGAAGGAAAAAAGAAAGTCCGAGGATGCAAAGCTCGATAATCCCGCTGAGAGCCGGCACATAGTACAAGCCGCTCTAGCTTTTAAAAAAAGGTACCCTGTGGAGTTTTTGACCACTGGTAGTGCTATTTTGTTCGTATTGCATGCAGAAATTCCACCGATGGTTGGTGGCGGTAATGTGCACAGGAAACATACATACAAACAATCAGCAGGTAGCGAGCATGACACGGGGACGTAGCTTGGTACTTGAGGGGTTGAAGCGTCAGAATTTAGCATCCCTATTTTCTACACATTTATTAGGCTTTAAGGATACACAACATGTGTTGGTGAGAAACAGTGAATGTTAACAAAACTGTAAAAAGGATACCTTGAATAGTGCAACAGGTTCCACTTTGTATCCTGAACTGTGAGAGGCACCAATGCTGTAAGACACCTAGTCTGCCAGAATGAAGGCTGTAAGACGCTGAAAGGTATTTACATGTATTATGACAACGGCAAATAATATCCATTCATTTTCTGTTGATCGACTGTTTTGGGCAGTTTTCCTGACAAGACAATCCAACCATTATTCTTCAGGCTTGTCGCCTTCTACCTTAATGCGCATGACATTTGCACATGGATTAACTCAACTCACACTACACTTATGTGTAACCATATTTTGTATTGGGTCATTAAGATACCGAGTGCTCTTAAAACAGACCTAAAGGGTCCACACAAGCACACACACACTCAAATGCAGCTTTCCATTATGCTGAATAACCAGTGAGCCTTGTGCTTTGGAACTACCGAGGGTTTCAGCATTAGGTAGAAAGTGAACTATAAACTGTAGAACCCTTTAACTCTTGTACATGCCAGTGTGTGTGCGTGTGGTGTATGTGTGGGACCCAGCAGTGGTGGACTATCCCAGGCTTGGCATTCCCCAGGCAAATGAAACTTCAAAGATCAGGTTATAAATGTAGGTGTAAGCATTATAGTGCGTGGGTTCAATCCATGTGTCCGTGCCAGTAATGGTTGCAGTGCACAGGTACACAAAACGCAAGTGTGTATCCACAAGCACTTGCACGTTAGCCTCAGCAGCGGAAGCCCGTGAAGCTGCACGATGCGGATCAGGAGCTCTTGACTCAATACTGTGCTAATCCCTCGGAGCTATACGCCGCCTTCTCTCTCTGGACAGCTGCCACTCCGGCACTATAGTCTCACCAAGTAAGCCATGTCTGACCACGGCACCTTTCCCACGCGTCGGATAAACAAAGCCTCCGTTACTGGGCTGTGTGTGTGAGAGCATGAAAATGTGAAAAATGCAATTAGATGTGTGCAGCTATTGACACTGAATCACACTGGATCCAAAAGGAGTAATTGCTTTAAATAGATATATAAAAATGAGTAAAAACACTAATGCAAAGTGCATGACGCACCTCTACAAGCATCAAGGCAGCAGGGCTGGTTTTGCATCACACACATCCAGATACAACATGCAAATCCATAGACCTGCCATGATGTCACCTTTCATTGATGAAGCTTTGGTTCCTGTATCATGAAAGGCTTCATTTGAATATGGCATTATTCAACCTGCACCACACTGGAACAGTAGAAGCAGCAAAATGGGGAGTTGAAGAAGACATTTAGCTTCGACTGTGGAGTTTTTGGCATCGGTGTACTTCCGAACACTTTCATGGTAAAAAGGAGTATTGCAATATTTATCGTATTGCAATATATCGCGATATATAGTATCGTGGGTGCTTGCCAATACACAGCCCTAGAAAATACTAGAATTAATCGATGATGAAAATAATTGTTAGCTGTAGCCCTACAATGGAGTATTTCCACATTGCTGTGTTGGGCACTTTTTCCATATCTGGTTTTTGGTGAAAATTAGCAACTGACTCTTTTATGATTTAAACCTCTCGATTTAGATTTCAGTGAGAAGTCAGTACAGAGCTGCTTCGACGGCTCCAGATATTCTCTAACGCCAGTCTTTTACACAAATAAGCACATGCACCAGCATGCATAGACACACGTGCAGCCGATCTGGATTCAGACCTTGGCCTCTTTGTGTCTAGTGCGTCCCAAATGCCAGCAGGTCACCGGCGTGGCCTCTGTGAAATGTCACCGTGTCAGGCTGCGGCGATTGATGATGGCACTCTCATTAAATGTGATCAGGTGAATTAACCTTTTGTCTGTAACGGTCAGACCGGCTCTGGACACCGCTCTGCCCTTCGCCCTATGGCTACATGTGTTCTGTGTCGTAGTGCGTGTGCTTTTGTACAGTTTTTTGGAAACTGACAATGCACTTTAGTCCTAAATAAAATAAATAATGCATTGGTATTTGTGGGCGATAACAATTTCTGCTGTTAGAGAACACAAAGAAACAATGGAGATTGTTGTCCATGTCTGAATAGAAAGGCTCAGCTGAAGGTCCAGCTGCTCTCGACATAAACACCAGTTTCTTAACGCACTTACTGCTCTTTGTGAAAAAGTATGAATGACCAATGTGCAGTACCAGGCATGTCATTTCTATACCGTCTGCGTACAAACAACTCACTTTTAATCTGCAACTCTTCAGCTTGAGTTTGACTTCAGAATCAAAAAGATTGAGCTAAATGACAGAGATGCAAAGTGTGAATACTTTTTCACAAATTACATTTTTACACACACACACACACACACACACACACACACACACACACACACACACACACACACACACACACACACACACACACACACACACACACACACACACACACACACACACACACACACACACACACACACACACACACACACACACACACACACACACACACACACACACACACACACACACACACACACACACACACACACACACACACACACACACACACACACACACGATAACATCACTGCTTATACAAGGAGATTCTGCCCTCTTGTGGTTATAACTTTTATCACAATTAAATAAGAAACAATATATTATCATTTCATCATGTATAGGTAATGTTAACCCTCTCCTGCATAAATTATGCTAGTTAAGGAAAACAAATATTCGTACCTTATTTTCTAGAAGATTCAAAAGGGTCTTCTGATGGACATTCTATTACATTTAAACTTAACTATCACCCCCACCTACCCCACCTGGATATTTGTATGTTGCCTCATGGCAATGATGTTCAATAAGGGTGAGAAAAATGCATTTGTGGTGATGATTTATTTGGGCAAAAAAGTGACACATGCATTAAAAATGGTGTACTGGAAAGATACATATGGACACTAGTTTCTTTATAAAGTACTTCAATAATTTTTGACTATATTTTCTGGTTTCTTTTGCCTTTTTTAAGAGAAATAGGCACATTTTCTGCCTCTGTAAAAGAAATACAATGTATGTGTATGGCTCAATGTTATTGCTCAGATTAAGGGTTCAGTGAGGCCTGTCACTCACACCTGGAACATGCATGCATTTGTGCATGTCCACACGTTTAAAGCAAATGTGTACCCGTGTCTTCTACATCACATTGGTTTTTGTAAATGCAGACGTTCATATTTCAGAACGGTTCAGAAGTAATAGCAACATGCGATATCATCCATATACTATCGCAGTACAACCGAGAGGCCTTGAGTTAAGGGAAACTCCCTGCGAGATGTTTTTTTTAGGAATGTCCACACTTCAACAACTTAAATTTGATCCACATCTTTACAACCTCTGCTGAGAATATACTCTTCCTAGTTGACTCTACGCATACTTTCAAGCTGCTGAACTTCAATCTCTTTTATTCCTTCACCCTTTTTTTTTTTTGCTATGGCTCCCTCTCTAACCAAGAGGAGGTTTTGACTGGCCTCCCTTAAAACCGCAGGGTAAAAATGCACATCAGTAACCCTTCACAGGCTCCACTTCCTCCACGATCTCTCCTGGATCGCTCTTTAAGGGTTATGACGGGGGCAGTGTGCTGGTGTGAAGCACCTCACAGTGTACACACTGTGCAGACTTCCTTTGATCTTTCAGAATTCAACACACACACACACACACACACACACTTAGTTTCCCTTTGCACCTAGTCAGTGACCGTGGTTGAAAAAGAAATCTAAAAAAAGCTTATACGACTTTGAGAAAAAGGAAACTGAATAGGACTCTTGTACGGAAGTGCTGGCCGCATCTCAACCGATACCTTGCTTTACGTACAACTCGCTCTACGCTGGGCTTAACTCCAGCCATCTATAATGGGAAATGGTTTTTTCCAGCCTCCAAGCTTTCCCGTAGCAGCGCACAGTGCATTTTAATGTGTAGGTATGCGTCTTAAAGAACTAAATGGAAGCAGATGTTTCAGTCGAAGAGTAGACGTACATAGGGCTGTAATCAAGTGAGGGATTTTTCTTTCCTTTTTTTTTTTTCCTCCAGTAATTTGAATCTATTTTTCTGACTAAATGAGCCCGGTGCTCTGCATTGTGCGCATTGGCTGAACTGTGCCGGGTTGTGCTGAGCTATGCAGCCACATATGGGAGTGATTACAGTCCAGTGTTTATCAGACCTCACTGAGGGACCGACTACACGACTGAGCAGAGCAGAACCAGCCTTGCACACTATTTCAATTTCCCAGCTACAACCTTCTATGGAAATCAGACAAGTGATACACTATTGCACCAACACTGAGCATGCGATCCTAACTCCTGGAAGCAACATCTTTGATTATCAAAGTGGGTTTCACAGGTGCTTAGGGAGTAGTCTACCACTGCCTATGTGAAAAAGGAGCTGTGCGAAATCTGATAAACTGCCTCAAGTGATGTCCCATGGGTCAGTGCCAGACTACAAGTTTGTAAATGAAAAATAATCTGGGGTTGAGAAGTTAGAAAGAAGAGAGTTAACCAGATCTCTGTAGCAGCTCGGGCTACATTAGCCACTAGTAGCATAATAACTTGACTCTCTCAAATGTACTGGGTCCAGTTTCTCAAAATTTAAAATGTCCTGGTTTTCTTACTCATCTATGACTGTAAAGTAAATACTTTGGATTTTAGACTGTTGATTGGACAAAACATGCTATTTAAATAAGTCCCCTTAGACACATGGAAGGGTTAGGGATGGTTGGAAGGAAAGCACCAGTCATATCAGCAATGCATATGCCTCCAAAATATGACATATGTTTACATTGAAGTGACAAAGCCGTCTGGCGGCCGTGGTACTTAACTTCTATCCGTAGAGACAAAGACTTTAACACAGGAGACCGCTGTTTATTTTCCAGTGAAGGTCCCATAACCTTAATGAAGTAGTCATTTCAACCTAAACAATCATGTTTCCCGAACCTCAACCAAGTAGTTTCCATGACTGCACCTAAGCCAGCCTTAACCATAGCGTTGTCACATCATAACACAATTATCTAAAATGGTTTTGGAGGGTACTGAAAAATGATGTTGACCGGCTGATGGGGGCGTCGGATCAGAAAATGCTTCTGTGTCGTTAACGAAAACATATTTTGTGAAGAACTTCTTGACCGAACGATTAAAGAAAATAATGTTTTTATTGAAGTAATTAAAATGCTCTTTAATAAAACGTCTACACTGCGTCTTCATTCTCTCTTGTCCAATCCGAACTACGAGTATAAAAGTCTGTGTGTGGTATCTGCCTCTACTGTGTGTGTGTGTGTGTGTGTGTGTGTGTGTGTGTGTGTGTGTGTGTGTGTGTGAGGGCTACATGAGTTCACAGTATGCAAAGCAGAGGAGTGCACCAAGTCAGCAAAAATGTCAGTAAGTCCATCAATTCAACTCCCCGCTGGCTGCTTTATGACAGACTGTAACGCAGAGGGAGACTCAGCCTACCACGACCACTTTCCCCTCCGTCTGTTACAGAGATGGTCCTGTCCATGTTCCTGCATTCTTAAATCTAAAAACCATAGAAAACATGTCTGACAGTCAAAACACATGTTCTTCATTCACATGCTGCTTTGAAGCCTATTGTAAAATGCTTCACCAGGAAACCACAAGAGGACAAACCCTAATGCAGAATTCCTTTTCCTCTTTAAAAAAAAAAAAAGGCACATACGCTCAAAACTCCCTTGCCCATTCCTTTAAAAAAAGCACCTGAATGCAGCACCTCAGCTACATTTGGCTCCAGTCTTTGTGGCAATCTGACAAGCAGGCAAACTACGGCAAAACCCCTGGAAACTGCAGTCACAAGAAAACACTGTGGGTTTAGCAGAGTGAGAGGTTAATGAAGATGCTGATAGCATTCCAAAGGAAATGCACTGAAATGACCTCTGAAGTGAGAGGTTCAGGTAAAGAGGAGGATGAGTGAGGGAAGGAGTCTGTCAAGAGTTTCGGCGACCGCAGGATCTATTTTTGCTCCGTTAATGCGGCCAGTGTTGCAGGGGGAAGTTTATCGCTGCTCTATGAGAAGCTTTTTGTTGGTGGAGGCATGCTTGGACGGTAAAAGCAAGGAGGGGCTGGATTGATTAATGAACAGCTCACATATCAAAGCCAACTAATCCAGACCATCTTCTTTTCCTTCCTGCATTGTGAACAAGCTCCTCATCCTTACCGTATTTGTTAGGTCCAAGTTACAAAATTAAACCAATACGCTCTAATCACACACTGCCCCTGCGTTAGCTCCGATGATTAATGGGCTTTTCTGCTCCCCGCCAGCGCATGCCTTTCCTTAAATGAACTACAAATGTTCTGTTTTGGATTGACAAGCGAGCCCAAAGACTCCAACGCGGTTAGTTTCCACTGCATAAGAATGTGCTGATGTTGCCATTGACCTCATTAGAAAGCACGGTGCTGACCTTTTTCTGATTTTTTGATTCTGGCTTCATCTGATAAAATCTTCCCATGGTGGTCAGTGTGTGCGTGCATGCTTGCTGTTTTCGTAGAATGTGTTCCTGTCCGTTCACATAATTTCCCTTTGTGTCTCCGGCACTTCTCTGTCTGTTAGAGTTAAGTTTGTTCTGCCAGTTGGTGGTCAGAGCTGAGCCAGTGATTTCCTGGCTCCTTGGAGTGTCACCGCGTGGTCTAATCTCATTCACACACAATTAGCCGGGGTTGACAGGGAAGACGTTTGAGACAGACCAGAGCCATGAGTCGATATGTTGCAATTGTTAGGAAAATTAATGGGAAAGAAACACTAAATAGGTTCGGATTTGTTGTTCCTGGAGGAGATCCAGGCTCTCCTGTCACGCTCAAGACTCGAAGGCAAAGAATATGCCCAAAGTTGTGCGTGCGCTTGTTTTAAGCTCAAATTTCTTGAAGAGTACTCAACTGATTTTACACTGCTATGACATTGCAGACTCACATTTTTTTGGCATAAACAGTTAAAGAAAATCAATGCAGCAGAACCAGAGATTTTGCCTTTTTTCATTTTATGCATTCTTTGTCCTACATTACCCACAAAGCAATTTGACCATGACAGTTCAGTAGCAGATTCAGGTGTTACAGTAGCAGTTCATGTAGCTTTCTAACTCCACACCCCATGAATCATGTATTTGAACTGTATCCATATGTACTGCAGACACACAAATATACATAAAAAAAAAACGTGCAGACTGTAGGAGCTGGGGAACGAACTGTACTCACTGACCCAACCCTACAACTACCCTACAACAACATACAGCCACCTGCAACCATCAACCACCTGAGACCAGCATAGCAGAGGAAAATGACCAAACAATTGGTTCCAGCGGTCCTGAACTGATTTTCTGCTTTCACCTGCTACTCTGCAGCTTCCTGCTGTCAGTGAGACGATATGCCAGCTGGCAGTCCGTTGACTTTGTCAGAGAAGGCTTAGTCACTACGAAGCCGTGCCCAAAACACAGTCAGAAATAATAATAATATAATGTGAAGTATTTATCCTGAAGCAGATTAACGTGTGGGGATTAGGACAAATCACCAGAATATTTACTTCTCGTTAAGATTTAGAATAATCTTGTATTTAGATTCATCACTCAAAGACGTCTCTCCCCTCAGTGGTAGAAAGTAACAAAGCACATTTACTCAAGTACTGTACTTAAGTACATGTTGAGATGAGACAGTTTAGACTACTAGTCACTTTTCAGATTTAGACTTTACATATAAAACACATGATAACTATATAGAGACGCAAACACATAGTTGAGATTAAATCAGGGGTTCTGGACCTTTTGGGCTAGTTCAAGTCCAGTTGGGGCTCCTCAGAGGTCTATCGAAAGAAAATAAATAAATAAAGTTTTCTTCTTTCCTCTCCCGTTAACCATCTCACGTCCCCTCAGGTTTATCTTGGGATCCTTTAAAGTGGCCGACTCGCCTGATATCCGACCGAATTGTCAACTCATTACACTCGGTTTCCATCTTCAGTCCGACATTGCCTCCACTCTAATCAATTTTCATTGGTGATTGGGAAATTGGATTTTCACTAACCAATCATTAGAGACCAACGTATCTGCCCGAATCCATCGCCACTTTAAGGCGACAGGCGACGTGTTACCACGACATGTCTGTAGTCCCCGACTCAGAGATGTCGGGGTAATTCTCCCTTATAGAACAGTGTCTTTTCTGGGAGTGTTCATTTTTTGCTTGTAAGGGTTGAAGACATACAATGTGTTGTAAAGAGGCGGCAGTCAGAGTTTAACATAACGGTTACAGTAACAAATGAGGAAGTCTGAAGAAGAGTAGAGAAAGGGGGCCGCAATACGCCAACAAAGAAGCCGAGGATAAAGAACGCTGTGCCAGAGTCTCAGCCCGACATCTTGTGGGGGTATGACAGAGGTAAATAATAAATGTTTCTCGACATCAAAGCAGAGTGCCGTTTGATCCTTTTAATCAATTTAGAACAGCCTCGGTAGTAGCGCGAGTGTCGTCAGTAGCGGCCTCCATTGTCATTAGTACTCCTGGGTTCTTCTGGCGCACAGCGGACAACATCTTGACGGGGCTATTTTTCTGCAGAAGCGTGCTTTTACTTTTGATACTTTAAGTACACTTGCTGATAACACCTCTGTACTTTTAATAGTAATGGAGTATTTACACATCATTGTGTGTTCTGGTATTTTACAAAGGATCCGAGGACTTCTTCTACCACTGTCACACAATATGCCTGGAGACTGAAGGAGAAAAAGAGGGCAGATCATTGTCTAGATAAAACTACCTTCCACGGGCAAACATATGGAAACACTTCAGCCAGTGTGTGTGTGTGTGTGTGTGTGTGTGTGTGAGCATGAGAGAGCATGTTTTTTTAAACATACTGTCTGAATGTGTTGGTCATGCATCTCTGCAGTACGATGAATTATACACTTATACACTTCTCAGCAGCCCTTTGCTTGAGTGTCTTCCATATTCCCTCAGTATCGCGGAGAATCTATTTCCCCACGCACTTCAGGCTTGGTTCTGATTGATCGTCTGTTAAACTACTAGTGTCTGAGAGACAGTCTGCCAGGAAGTCTTACACTGCGACTCCGGGTCCACAGCATACAGACAAGGAGGAAAGAAGGTCCGTCATCACAACACAGGGCAAATCAAGCTAATTAGAAGAGATGTGTGATTTGATTGTAAGTGCTTGGCACAAAGCTGGCCAAATCTCACCCCCGCATGCACCCTGAACACAGTACATGGCTCTATTTGGAAAGTGGGACCTGGCAGCCTGGATGGAGAGACATCTCCAACACAAGTCTCACCATCACACACACACACACACACACACACACACACACACACACACACACACACACACACACATATTGAGACAAAGTTATCAGCTATAAGAGCAATGAAGCGAGATTGATGAGTAAATTTGCACTTCATGTACACCTCCACAGATCTGTCTGAAATGGCAGGAAATGAGAGTGGAGGTGGAAGTAAGGGAGGTGATGTAATCAGAACAATACAATCAAGATAATGAAGGCTACAGCTGCCACAGTTAGTTGATTAATTAATCAGCCGATGGAGAGAAAATGAACCGTTTTGATAATCTACACATCTAAACGGTTATCAAACGTGAGAATTGTCTGCTTTTCCCAGTCTTGCATTACAGTAAACTGAATATTGTTTTAGGTTTGGACTGTAAGACAGACAAAACTAGACACTTATTGTTCATCATCTTTAGCTCTAATATAGTGAATTGGACATTTTTCACTCTCACTGAAAATGACTGCGTTTAACTTGAGCCAGTTTGGTTTGATACAGCGGCACAATACCTTCACCGACCACAGATGGGTTATTTTGACCTAGTGTTTGCTAAGGTTTTACCTTAAAACGGACACAATGTATTGTTCATTTTTCCAAAACAATGCGACATTGAAAACTGCAAAAGGATGCACATATTATTGAAACTATTATTGAATGTATACACTGTACTGACCAAAAATACTTGGCAGTTTCGTAGATAATCGTTGATTGCATCCCAGATGAAAACGGCCCAAAGCTTGATGAAGGCAACACACTTGCTATCACAAGTTCTTGGCAAACAATGCTCAGATAGGGAGTCTTGTGGACAGCGGGTGCTTGTGGAAAGAGGAAGGAACTGGTGTGTCACGTCAGTAAACGCCTTTAGATAATACCAGCTAGTGTACCACAGTACACAAACTGACAAATTACTTTAAGAAGAAACCGCACAGGGAACAGGTTAGGATATGCAAACAGCTCGGCCACACACACACAACCGTTGGAGCTTCAAACAGAAGGCCGCATATCTCCAGGAAGTTTGCCCCCCCCCCTCCAAAAAAAAAAATCAGCAACACATTATGTGGTCTGTCTGTCACCAAGACCCCCTGCCTTCATGCGTGTGTGGCCCCGGGATATGTGCGTGTGCGCACTCACAGGTGTCCAGTTGTGCCTCATACGACTACAACAAGGGATTTGATCCCTCAAATCATCTCCTGTATTAAAAACCTGCCCAATCTCAGCGCTCTGAGGCTCATGATTTGGACGGCATTGAGCCGCTGCTGGGCTGCCCAATCAAACTCAGGTTTTGTCTCTGGACGGCGTCCTGACACTAAGAAGCTTTGACAACATTGCAGAGTCAGGTGCAGACGAAATGTATCCGTGCGTAACGCTTCCCACCACGGTCCGGTGGTTAGAAATGGATAGCGCACGGCGTTGAGATGAGAAATGATGAGATGAACAAAAGACGTTAGGATGAGATTTTGACCAGAGGGGTGAAAAAACAGACTACACTCTTTAGAAACACTGCAGATTCTGGCTCCCCCCCCCCCCCCCCCAAACCCATCCACAAGGTGAAAGATAAATCATTGTGTGGCCAAATGTAGAGTGACACTTCTTTGCAGGAGATTGCAGTTCATGTGAGATAGTCTTGCCGATTTGATCGCCCTCTTGTCCCAGACAAAATAAATCGTCCCCCTCAAACAAAAGAGGACCTACCTGGTAATCTCGAAGCTGCAACCTTTCCGGAGGAGCAAGGCTCTCTTCCGCATGATGCCTTTGTCTCTGCCGAGGTACACATTTTTATCTGAATTCATGGGTGCTGGGTAGACTCGGGGAAACAGCAGCGCCTCTTTTTTTTTTGGAAGGAAAAAATAAAAGTTAAAAAAAAATGCGAGACTGCGAGAAGCGGAAGGGGGGGGGGGGAATTGAAACGGACTACTCGAAAAAGAGGAGGAGAAAAAAAAAATCCTCTGACGCGTGGTCCACCTCAGCGGTGCAAGGAAAGTGATCTTGCAGACTTTTCCCCTTCAGGCCAGACACAAGACGGTGTTGTCGGAGCTTTTAGAGGTGCATGATGTCGGTGGTATTTCCATACGGGCAGGCTGTGGAGGAGCTGCAGCAGTTGTCAACCTGAGCGGAATGCGCTGAATCTTGAACTGTGGAGCTCACAGCGCTCCTTCAGCTTCAGCCCGGCACTGAGCGGCTGCTTATGACTTCACGAGACTGATGGGGAGAGAGAGAGAGGGATAGAGAGAGAGAGAGAGAGAGAGAGAGAGAGAGAGAGAGAGAGAGAGAGAGAGAGGGATAGAGAGAGAGAGAGAGAGAGAGAGGGATAGAGAGAGAGAGAGAGAGAGAGAGAAAGGGATAGAGAGAGAGAGAGAGAGGTTGCTGCTCAGACTATAAATGAGAGTGAGTTGAAATTAAGTTATTACATGGGTGGGAAAGGAATAGAGTCAGAATAAACATGACTGTCTGTGTTCAAGCCTATATGTATAACATAGTACTGTGATTGTCTTTTGACAATCAACACAGTTTTTCAAGTAATAGCTTCTACCAAATGAGACATACAATATACTATTTAAATCAATAGAATCAAGTTACATTTTGGATTTTGGATGAGAGCAATATTTGCAACCTGGAGTATTACTTTTGAATATTAAATATATTTTATTTTTATATGTAGTGCAGACCGGCTCATTTGTGTTCTGATTTGATGCAACGGGACAGTTCTTTGGTCGTTGGATCCTCTTTTGTGGTTTTCTTTTGTGGTTTTCTACAAACCATTACTGACTTTTAAGTACACGTTTCCTTCTCACTCAGTCTGGATTAGTGGATTCACCTTATCATCATCATAGAATTCTGTACTAAAAAGGCCGTAACTCTGGTACTCACTTGATGTGTCAGACTGTTAATATATCATTAGCTTCAGATAAAAAAAAAAGAAAGGTAAAAGTACAATTTATATTTCAATAAGATATCCCAACTCACCCACAAATGGTAGAGGAGACCTTGAAGCAATGTTTACTCTGCTAAAACAATGCTGTGCTACCCAGCTGTGGGTGCTATGAAGGTGATTAGCTGTAAACATATAATGGTGTGGGTTGGGGTTGCATCCTGTGCTCCATTAGGGTGGGATGATGAGGGGTGATTCAGAGGGCACCCAGAGAGAGACTAGGTCAGTCTGTGTGTCTGTCTATCCATCCATCCATGGAAAGGCCGATGACATTTACCAGCCAAAGAGCCAGTTATTTCCTTCAGGAGTTGGTAGAGACCAAAACAGAGCTAACAGAGAGTGAACAATGGACTTCATTTAATGAGGTGGACACAAACACGACTCCAAATGAATTATAATGTTGTGCCGTAACTGTTAAATGTGTTAACTGTTAACCACTTACAGTAAAAGGTAATAATATGTCAGTGTTGTTGTTTCTGCTGCCCCCAAGTGGTGAAAAAGAAAGACAGTTATTGCGTGTTTAAGGATTGTTTTAGGATTACGACTTGAAACATACCTCCTGTTTTGCTTTTGTGGCAAAACCATTGAATTGTTGATTTGTGAAATGCCAAAACAGCAGCACAAGGAAAAAACAGTTGTACAGTCACTGAATTGATTCAGTAATATCAGTTTGCTAACAACAACTTACATTAGCCCACCACAAGCTACTTTGTTTGTTGATTCAAGCACAGAGTTTTAATGCGTATGAATTCCAGTTTCCATCTATAAGAGGAAGATTTATGTCTTCTTTCAAAAGTGACAGTAAATCTCATTGTTACTGTGAACGGTTAAAAATTAATCTGAGAATAATGTGGCAACAACCTCTTCCACAGAAAGGAAAGATATAACATCATCTCTGTGGTTTCTACTTTGATCAGTCAATAATCATGTAGTTGTTGTAGGCTGTTGGTTGTACATTTCACCCTTTCCATCCGATAGAAGAAAAAGTAAGCGGATGACTCCCACACACTGTGTGTGTATTCACACACACACACACACTCTGTCTAGTATGTCGTCCCACTGTTTAGACGAGGAATTCTCTCAACATGACTCACACAGCTGCATTCAAAGAAAGACCCGGCCATGTTCGTGTGATTGGAAAGACTTTTGTAGCTTAAACCTTCTAACTCACAGCTTACCACGTCTCTCGATGGTTAGAGACGTCTTTAAATAGCTGCTCTCACATTACTGCTCATCTATCTCGTCACGTAGCACCTATAGCAGGATAAAGTGCAACGCACTGGTTTTTATTTGGCATTAATAAGTAATTATTTTTGCTTATCACAAACATAATAAAATACACTTTTTACAAATTAATATCACATGTTTTAAGTTCGAACATCCTCTGGACTTGATCAAATGCATTCACTGGTGGAGTCACGGGATCTTGCGCAATGTCCGTGCAGCTTGTTTCTCTATTTACTGAACATGGACGACACTGAAAGGCCTTGTAAGTCTGCGACCTTCAGCAGGACTTAATGAAAATGATTATAAACATATTCTGGCCTTTAGGAAATCCTGAATACTGAATAATATTATAGCTGCTGTAGCTCATGGATTCAGTTACTGTGTGTTCTAGTCTTTCAGCACAAACCAATTCAAGATGGAATGGCCTCTTTTTTTAGCTTTAGTTTTGGTCTCCACCAACCCCCCCGAGGGACATATCTGTCTCTTTGGCTGCCAAATGCTCCACCATATGTTTACCAGCTAGTTGCTAACTGTGACCTCTGTGGACCTGCGTCTGCTATTCGGTGCAGACCAGCTAGTGTAGAATAGGTTTCAAGAGCAATCCCCTTTCACATGACACATCATTTGATCCATTTTGAGCATAAAATTCATTACAACAGCTTTAAATGACTTAGTTTGCATGGAAAATCTACTACAACAGCAGGTGCTGCATCACCTTTTATTGTGTATGAGTATGTTTGAAAAGATCAACAAATGAAGCATTGAGTGAGTTTTGGAAAAGTTAAACAAGAGTTTATGAAGTGCAACAGTTTTATGTGTTAATAATCATTGCTACCATGAGTTCCATGTCTGTCCAAGTCTCCATCAGCTCGATCAACTCCGTAATGACCAGCTGCCATTTGTAACATGCGTGTGTCCTGGGGAGTGTGGCATATGAGCCGTAGCCAGCCTCCTGCTCTGCTCTTGGCCCAGTCTCCATCAGCAGACTGACCAGTGACATTCAATGTGCATTTTGAGGTCATTTCATCCCGACAGAAAGCAGACAGTAATTCTTCATGCAGCCTCCATTAGTCAGGGAGTGGCAGTTTGGGGGCGACGAGAGGCGAGAGGTAACAGACACACACACACACACTTTTAAGAGGGACACTATGTGGGATAAGGAGGTGAGTGAAGAGCTCAGTTGGTGCACCAACTGACAACTGAGTCGTTCCTGCTTTAGTCCCCTGACATAGTTAAACTGTACTTGATTGTCATGATTGACAGGCAGACGGACACACTTTTGGGGGAACATTTGGGTGTCACAGCACCAACAAAACAGCTATAAAATTGAAGATGACAAACCAAAAACATACATCCCATTTTATACAGTATTTACAGATTTGTGAATTGCAAAGCAACAGTTTTCATAAATATGCCTAATTTCTTCTCCCTTGTGCGTAAAGGACTTAACTCTTGGCAAGATAACGAACGTAATAAGCAAATTTCCCCAAATGTCGTACTATTTCTGCTAGTTTAGACTCTAGAGGCCACACATCATAAAGCCAAAAGAATTTGAAACTCATTATGCGCTTATTGAATAAGAGTTCTCAACAGCACCCGGCCTGCTGTGGCAGAGTCTGTTGCTGCAGGATGCTAATGTAGTGCGGAACGATGGTCTGTACACCCCCATCTTGTCTGAACAATTTGTCTGAACAAAGGGCTTCTGTTGCACTGTCAGCACGCCACGAAGTGAGTTTGCGGAGTCAAAACGAATTAATTGCGTACAACCAATCCCCTCTAACCTGCAGCAGATGGAGATAGTGTTAGTGATAGGGAGAGAAAAGCACAACCTGGCAACATGAATATGGAGCCTCCTCTATGTCGCTTCACCTCCTGTCTCAGCTGCCTGTAAATGGACTGATTCATCGGTGTCTTGCTGACCTGAGCAATAAAGAAAGAGCAAGGAAGAGATGTTGCCAGACCACAGTGGAGGTGAGTCTATCAGTGACACTGGGTCCCATGCCAGCAGACCACCGCAACCCAAATGTGAAACACACTGTGGTGACATTTAGCAAAAATGATGCCAACATTGGCACACATTCTGGGTCGCAGGGTTTTTTGAGGAGGTAAAGAGGGGGGGTGTTGGTGTCAGCAGCTTGTCATCCCTTGAGGATTCTCAATGGGCAGCAGTGTACAGAGATGGAAGAGGAAGTGCCAAATGGCACTGCAGAAACCACATTTTCAAAAAGAATACACTGGGAGAAGCTGTTATTTAGCTCCGAGCCATACCAATACGGTTTCATCGCTTTCTGAGACCTGAAGCGAAAGGACGTGATTGCGGATTACGGCGGTGGTTACAAACCGTTGTGACTTGTGACCGCTTAAATGAAAGCAGTGTAGCACATGTGCCCCCTCACCACAGATTATATATAGCCTTTGTGTGGCAGTTCAACCATATAGGGACCTTTACAGATTGATTCATTTGAAGGGATGTTAGAGGTTGAACACTCAAAAAGCAAGAAACAACATCATTCTGTGCAACCTAAATATACGTTTTCCTTTCTTATCCCTTTAATGATGTAATGTTGAAAATGAAAAGAAACCTTATAATGCTGCCGTCCCCTGCAATATGATGATCCTAATCATTATTCAAATCCATTCATAAGAGGCTCAAAGCTAAAGATCAACTGTGTGTGTGTGTGTGTGTGTGTGTGTGTGTGTGTGTGTGTGTGTGTGTCCTGGTCTGTGTGTGAACAGGTGCAGGGGTTTTGTTGGGGTTGACGGTCATCATTCAGACCGAGGAAAAAGACTTCAAGGGCATCGTTGCCGTGATGAAGGACTACATGATGTTTACTTGCTTTTCACTGTGCTGCAGATACACTATGCACACAATCTAACACAATCTTACAGTTACACCCACCAGTCCTTCCTCTTCTCCTTCTCCTGCCTGCTTAAAAATAAAATGTAAATCACACAGCTAATCAGAGAGGTCACAGACTGAAATCATGATTACAAGGAAATCTGCAAAGGAAGAGCCAGTAAGTGCCGGAGTTACCCTTTTGTTCTAAGGAACCCCTCTCTGTCCTCTGGTAATGAAAATCAGCCTTATGAGTCAAATAAATGTGCTCACAAAAACCTCCAGACAGTCTGCCAGGAAGCCTTACACTGCGACTCCGGGTCCACAGCATACAGACAAGGAGGAAACAAGGTCCTCACAAAAACCTCCAGTATATTTCTTTGCTCTTTTTGGCAACAGCTGGTTGCAACAATAAACATATAATAGATGCAAAATGTAGAGCAATCCTCGGGCATGATAAAACATGACTACTGATGTCTTGCTTTCATATGCTCTCAAATCGCAGCTGAAAACAATCAAAGTCGAACCTCTGCAGACAGGCGTGTTTGAGCACTTTAAAGCCATTATCAGTGGAAGGATGAAGAGAATGCAAATATCAGAATTCCTTTTAAAACCATCTGCTGAGGAGAGAAAACATTCTGTGCTGCGTATTTCTGACGTCTGGTGAAATGTGCAAAACACAGTCCGGATGTTTGCCCCCATGTAGATCGTCCAGCTGCCTCGAGGGTGTGTTTAACAGCTGTAACACAAAAACATTACAGAACAGACTTTAAAGTCAGAAAGAATCCTGTCATGTTTATGGATTACTTCATATTCAACAGGCGAATCTAGGAGCTGTGCCTGCTTGTGCATTGTAATGTCCTTGTTTATCTGTTTAATCTCAGTTATAATAACTACGTCTGTATGAGGAATCATGCAGTCACCTCATTAACATCTTATTCTACTTCCCTTTCACCTGAATCACTCTAACTGAAGCTAGCCATCTTTAAAGCACTTGAGATTTTATATTTACCCAGAGGGCTACTTTGTTCTGATGCTAATCTGCCAACCTCTTTGCTACTCCACCTTTCCTTTCATTATTTATATCTGTGCACGCTTTTCACTGCTGTTTGCTTTTCCAAAAACGTTGAGATATTTGACAGGATTAGTGAAAAAACGTTGCGCTGATGGTGGTGCTAAAGGAAAATTCTGAGAATCACCAAAGTAGTTGAGATTCATCTTTGGGAGACCCTGAATATCCTGTCGTAAATGTCATGGCAATCCATCAAATATTTGTAGAGATATTTCAATCTGGATCATAGTGGTAGACCTTATCCGCTATGCGGATAGCATGGCTAACAGACAAAGGAGAAAGGACCCATGCAAGAGTTAAATCAACAGCTTTTTGACACACACACACACACACACACACACACACACACAATAAAACAAAAAAATCAAAGCTTCACAACATAAGGACTTTGGTATTGGATTGGGTGGCGCAGATGTTCATGACATTCGGCCCACCCCTTTAATCTCTCTGAGTGTCAGTTAAAGCCTGAACCCTCATGAGCAGCAGGATGGAGGATTGAACAGCAATTACAGTCTGGCGGTCTGTGATCACAGATGTCAATTTAATGACGGTGTGAGTGAGTGTGTGTGCGTGATACAATTGTGTACTCATTTTGTTCACTAAAAAGTGTATTTATGTGTGTGTTGAACTGAGAAAGCCTAGTATGAGGTCTCAAGAGAGCCTACGTATGTTTTTGTCGTTTAAAGGTGCAGTGTGTAGGATTTAGTGGCATCCAGTGGTGAGGTTGCAGATTGCATCCAACTGAATACCCCTCCAATCACCACTACCTTTCCAAGCTTGTCGGAGAAATACACTGTGGCCTTCCATTAACAAAAGCCCGTGTGCGGTTTGACCTTTCTGGGCTACTGTAGAAACCACGAAGAGGACCCGGTAACGAAAAGACAACTGTTCATAGTTTCAGATGAATGAAAACATAGTGATGGATCCCCCTAAATCTAAGCTGTTCCTTTAAGGCTTATGTGTGCCCTGGTTACCAGGGTTGGTCTATAATAAAAGAGAAGTAATACGGTTATGGCAGCACTTCACAAGTGTGTATTTGTGGACTGAAGAAACGGAAGTCTTTGTAACTATATCGGAGTTCCTCCTAAAGAACGAGGAGTACTGCTGACTCACTTGAGTAAACTCAAGTCTGCAGGTCTCCGTGTGCCTTGGCTCCTTCCTCCTTCTATACCTATTACAGGGTGACTCATAGCTTATCACTATGAAGCCTCTAAAGTAGACAGGCTCAACTGCACACACACACACACACACCCTCACTGCAGCTACCTACTCCTTGTCAGTAACACTCTTTCCCACTCTTCCTTACTGCCAAGAGTGGCATTGAGGAACGGGTATAGTGCCACTCAATCGCCTCCCCTCCAGGAGCTATCAAGAGAGAGCCTAGATTGAGATTGATTTGTGTCTGCCATTTCCAAGTGGCCACATCTAAAATTGACCAATAAAGTATAGTGAAAGTAAATGGAACTCTTTTAAAAGAAATAACACAGAAAAGTACCAGATTAATGATAGACATTAAAGGATAAGGTTGGCATTATCCTTCATTTTTTTCTCATTTTGAACAAATCCTATGTTAAAACGTAAATCAGCATTGTGTCAGTCCGCCCTCCCCGGCCAACCTGTGCCTCTCAGCCCCATGCCAACCCAGTCCTGCTGAAAAACAGGTCACAGATATATACTCCTTTGATTTGAGCCACGCTGGCACTCTTGGCTCCTGGGATGGCAATTTCCGTCTACCCCTTTGCTTCAGACTGAAATATCTCAACAACTACACTGTAGGATGGATTACCAATATATTTTCTAAAGATATGCGTGGTCCTAAGAGGACGAATCTTAATGACTTTGGTGGTTGCTTGACGTTTGTGACATTGACACTGGTTTATAACCAAATACCTGTCGGACTACTGACATTAACAGCAGCCTCAGCTCTACGTTGTGATTACTGCCAATAACACATGTTCTCTAACATGCTAAACTATTATTTTGAACATGGTTCTTGCTAAACATCCACTTGTTAACAGTGTAATTGTGAGTGTGTTAGCATGTGGATGTTACTACTTAGTTTAAAGCACCACAGAGGGGCTACTGTAACTCTATACTCATGTGTAAGAATGCTAAATCATTTCCTAAAACACAAGGGCATTGTAATTATTGAACAAATACTAAGTTACAAGTAACAAGTTACTAAAATAGGAGTAAATTGTGCATTTGTTACATTAACTGGTCAATATCTTCACGGCTCACTATCTATCTCCCCGGTGATTTCACCTATGACCCAGCGCACAATGCACACAGTTCTACGGCACGATTCAACATAATTACTCTCGTTTGAAGAACAAGTAATTTAAGCAGCAGCTATGCAAATCAGATTCCCTTCTTTCCAGCCTCTCTGGCTGTTGATGGCTTACTGGGGCTGTGGGTGGGTCTGAGGAACAGATGTCAGGTATTCATCTGGTCTCGGCGTCTCTCAGAGATGGGATTAAGATTGTCTCATGCATCCATGCAATAACCCCTTCCTCTTAAATGTCACTCTGACCGATGCTCTGAGATGAGAAATATCAGTCTTGTTTGGCATTTAAGTGCACCAGATTTGGCAGATGGGAACACTTTGCACATGCACACACTCGCATGTCTGCTTGTATGTGTGGTGTGCACCTTCACATGCATGTGCACCGGAGGAGGTGAACAGTAAGTACGGCTGTTTACCTGGGAGCGTGAGGCGAGCACGGGCAGTCGCCTCAGACAGGGGTTCCCAATCACTAGCTGTCAATCACCCGAGTGAGGCTCTAGCTGGAAGGCGTTCCCCGTCTCCAGCTTGTGTATGTAGGGATATAGATGTAATATTAAATGTATTCCTTCCTGCATTTGTGTAATATCTTCTCCTCTCCTCTACAAAAGAAAATACTGATTGTTCTTACAGTTCTCTGTCCCTCTGTCATATCTATTCTCAGCCTCTTATTCCTCCCACTCGTCCCCCGTTCAGTGTGCACTGTTTTTAAAACGCTGCTCTTCATAAAATGGAGAAAAAAAAACTTAAATGTATGTTAATTAGCATATTAACTGACTCAACAGGGACACTTCAAATGTGGAATAAGTCTCAACTTTTGTTCAAAGACAACCAAAAGCTGCATCATTGGGCTGCAACCTCATTAGCATTCATAGCTAGCATGAATTAGCATTCATGAGAATGCAAAGATAGTCCCCATCTCATCCAACTTCTTGTGTGTCAGTTCTTCTTCGCCTCACACCACAGGAGAGCTAAATACTGTGCTATGATTTTATTATATGCTGTGTTTCACTCCTTACAAATGTTCAAAAAATAGTGTTTTCCATTGTGGGTTTTCTCTGAATATGATACAGGAACAAGAGGAGACTGGATGGAAATTGCCACTCAGTCAAGGCTGCAGGCTTTAAGTCCTCTCACGGTCTGACAATCAAATCTGTCCCTGTGTGATGGCTGCTCTTTATTATTCTGAAACTCATTACAATAACTGAAGATGCAACTCTGCCCTTGAACCCAGGGATGCATGTTCACTCTGACACTTCCAGGCACAAAGACAGACATACAAAACACCACCACAGTAGCAGAAATACTTCATGAACACACCACCAAAACCACAGTCTCTCTTTACCCATCTCTCAGAAGAACAGAATAAAAAAATCAAGTGACAAATAAGGTTAAAATCATGTCCCTTCCTTTTTGAATTCAGATAATACAATAAAGAAGATAAGGAGGGCGAGAGAGAGAGAGAGAGAGAGAGAGAGAGATCTATTGTGGGACAAGTTTCATCAGACAGGGAAAGATGTGAAGGTATCCAGAGAGATAAGACGTTAGACCAACAACAGGGTTTTCAACTATTATCCTTTCATCAGACTCAGCCCCTCCTGCTGTTAAATAAATTGCACTCTTGTCGACTTCCGTGTGTGCATATGCGGGGTTCAAATGTGTCATTGAGTTATCTTTTTTATCTATATTTATTATTACTGAAGTGTCTTTTAATCATAAAGCCTCTGATTTAACTTGAGTTCGCAGCCTTTATAAAATGCCAGTTTGACTATTTTCAGCAGCACTTTTAGAAACATGCAACGCGGAGGTGGTGAGCATCTGTTATTTTCACAATGGCCAAGATGTTGGTGGTATACATGCATGTAAGTAGCTTGAAAACAATTGAACATTTTGTATTATACCCATACTTTGTCTAAAAAAAAGCCAAAGATTCTTGATAATTAGTGTGTGATTGGCAGTAAAGGTAGATACAAGGATTTCTCTGTTTTATTTACTACAATCTGTTTTACTGTGAAACATCAATGTAATTAAAAGATGATAACATGTCTCACAGGGATCCTCTTCCTGACATCTAGTGATGTGATAAGCTGTGATGAGATGTAAGGTTTGTGAATGTGTGCACCACTGGCAGCTGCACCGTTGAGTGAACTGGCTCTGTGAGTTGATTAGAGTAAACAGATTAAGTCTTCATGTTCTGCCTTTCAGGTTACATCTGCCTCTGTCAATTGCAGCGTAATCTCATGTGAATCACATGTGCGAACAGGTGTGTTGGAGATGCATTCAAAGCACGATTACAGAGAAACAAATGGACTGAAATGTGGGTGAATAGGAGACAGTGGGTGAAAAGGGTTAAAGGGGGGAAGATTTAAGAGAGAAGAGGTGAAGAGAAATGAATAAATGCACTGTGCATAGGACGAATGAGAAGAAGAAGAGACGAGAGGACGGGGCAGAAATGACGGGAGCAGGAGGCTAAACAGAGACACAATGAGAATTTTCACAAATGACTCTCGAGGTCAAAGACAGGCCACAGGCAAAGCACATCATCTATATGAAAGCAATGGGCTGATGAAACTGCAGTAACAGCTTAGAGGCTCATCGACGCTTTAAGACAACAACATGAGAATATTGTTTTCTGATGTGGAGTTTGATGCGCTGATGCTGGATGAATGGGGCTTTGTGTGGCCGCTGCCTGGCAACACGACAAAGTTGCGTCGATGATACAGTCGCTCCCTTCCGTTAAAAAAAAACAGACAGGACAGATTGAAAGACATAAATCAATTTTAGAGAGAAAGATAAATCAATGCTCCTTGGCTCAAGTGTGTGTGTGTGTGTGTGTGTGTGTGTGTGTGTGTGTCTTTGCGTATTCACACACTTTCCTTACTGACATGTATGAGATTGAGTGCTGCAAATGAGATGGGATGTTTTCCCGCTACGTGTCCCTCCGGAGAGCGGCGCATCAATTTGTCACTACACTGAATAATCTGATTCATCTCCATAAGGGAGGAATTCAATTTTAAAAAGAGTGACCGGAGGGGGTTGTGTGGCTTTAAAAAAAAAAAAAGGCCTTATATATTCTCCAGAAAGTCTCAAAGAGGGAAGTTTTTTGGGAGGACAGTTGAGAAATATATTCAAAAGGTGAAGGAGATGAGTTGCAATTTTAAATAATGGGAAATGGAAATTAGAGATAACAATGTTTATCTTCCCAAGTTTGTTCTTAAATCTGTCTTTCAGAAAGGTCCTAAAAAGGTCTACATCAGAATCACGACGTGTTTTTAAGCTACATAATTCATGTACCTGTGTTGTTATTATGATGAATCCTATTGTCCTAATAAATTGAAGGTGTGTGCCAGTTGATCCTAATTATCATAAGTTAAATGACCTGCCAATCGCCCTCAAAGGGCACGAGACTGCAGGGCTGAGTGAACACAGAAATCCAAACAAAGGTCTATAGAGGGTCAAGCAAAGGACTCCAAACGTTAACAAAACCCTCAATAGAAAGTCTGCAGGAAGCCATATTTATCAGTGTCACATAAAATAACACACGCACTTCACTTCATTACGTTTTCTTTTCTTTAAACGTCTCATACTTGAAGTATTCCTTTCATACAGCTCTACAGTATTTTAGCCTATTGTGTGGTCAGAGACTACAGCTGATTATCAGACAGTATGAAGGGAACGCAATCAGAGGACATGCAGGAGTGAAAACAAAGGTTGGAAAGCAAACGTTTGAGTACATTTCAGAGAAACCAGCGGTTTTGGTTGCATTTTTGTCTTGTTGCTGTAATTCTTTTCCAAGGATGCCAGTCATGCCGCAGTCAAATCCGATCTCTTCCTCGGTACGAGATGAAGTAAATTGAGTGTGAGAACGTATCAGATTGGCCGAGAGCTGAAAAAGCACCGCTGAGTGAGCTTGTACTGACTGACTCGCCGCTCTGCGTGTCACTGCTGTTATTACTGTCAGGCACACACACACAGGAATTAAAAACAGGCACATGGGGTCTGATAAGAGGTGGCAGGTATCTCATTTAATGAACAGGGAGGCAGAGAGGCAGGGCAAAGGGCTTAAAATGCTGACTCGTGCTTTAGTATAACGTAACGACGGCTGAACTTGCAACTCTCAAGCACGCCATTGCTCAGTGCTTACGGCCTTTGACGTATTGTTCAGTGGTGGATAGCTGTCTCTGCGGAAAGTGCAGGTATGTGATTGACTTTGACCAGCATTGACTCGTCTAATTCTAATCTGCAACTGGCAATTAGGTGAAAGAAGTTTTCAGACCCTTCATTTCAGTAAAAGCATCTTAAATTCGTCATTACAAGCTCTCCATTCCAAAACCTACCTAAATAAACAGAAGTATTATCTTCAAAATGTTACTGCATTAAGTATCAAAAGTAAAAGTCCTCATTCTGCAAGAGAATGGCCACAAACATATTTTTGTATGTTTTGCATTCATTATTTTTGCCCGTTTCCCTTTCCTTTTATCTGAAATATTTGATGCTCTGTTCTATTATTTTATATTCATTCTATTCTGTCTCAACGTAATGCTTTTCGACATCTTTGGCAGTGTCTTTTGTGTTGTTTGTGTGCATTTCTGGATTTGCTAGTCCACCAGGACTAGCAAAGAGGGGATCTAGTAAATGCAACACTCTTCTGCAAAGCATAAATGCACACTAGCAAGCATCTTGCGAGCTGGGTCAAGTATATTAACAGTTATGCATCCCTAAGACCTCCATAAAGCTACTTTGGCCACCAGCTTGTGCTATCCGTGTAACTCCGAACCAATTTATAGCAATACAACATTCAACTTTACATAAAGAAAAGACAGGGTGGTGGGGGTTACCCAGCACTGTATTGTCCAATATTTCCCAGTACAATACTTCTGTAATTTGAAGGGGAAGCATGGTTTATTAATGTAGCCCAGCTGTTGAACAAAGGGGAAGTTGGTGAGTGCAAGTGAAGCATTTTATCAACACACAATTTTGCATCGCAAAGAACACAGAGTAATTCTCTCCCACTGTCCATTTGTATGGATGCTGTGCTCAGCGTTTTGTCCAGATGGCAGATTACAAGCAAGGTCACACACACAGATACACAAGGGGGATCCTAATGCAATTATAGTTTTTACTGCTGGAAAATCAATGAGGGTTTGTTCCTCTGCTATGTATTACTGTATTGATAACCACAAGCAGAAGTCCCCGCCACACCTTAACAACACCATGGAAAACACAAAAAAAAGTGTCACACTTGTGCCAAGGCAGGGAGGCAGAGGCAGGCTGAGAGGCAGCGACTAAAAGAAAGCTGATGGAAATGGAGCAAGGTAAGCTGAAACTATACTTGCGGCCCCTCAGGGCTGCAGGACGATGTATGAGAAATGGGCGACTTGGATGACGAAATGTCAACCACCATTCACAGTTTTACACACAGTTGGATTTGTGACTGTGCAGTCAAAACAAAAGTCAATACCAAGTTTTAGAATGTCATTTCTTTTGCATTTAGTGTAAACTGAATTGGGAGTCCTGTATCAGTAAACAGAGATGTAGAAACTATGCGGGAAGAAGCAACATAACTGCCTGCATGACTCTTTGTTCCTTATATTCATAAGCATTCTCACACTCCGTTTAATCACTTATGTCTGATAATCAGCACTTTTAGCTTCCATGTTGGTGGATGAATGGTTGGGTAAAAAGTGAAGTGTTTTACCCAAAGTTGAAGATGTTTCACAACACCAAACGTGTAGCACTCAGTGCAGAATAGATGCGTTAGCACCTCTTTGAGCTGCTTGCATTGCACCGGACGCTCCCATTGCAAAGGGTTAAAAAAATAAATAACATGAACATAGCAGTTTTGCCGGTTGGCTTGTCAATAGCACAGGATTACAAAATTGTGGTTATTGCCACAGCTCTGTATCCGTCTCTTCAGCGGATAAATGCTGCAAAATATTCATCAGCTGTTTTTTTCAAAAGTGCTACGATAACATTTAGTCTAAATGTGCTCACAAGACAAGCTGGATGAATTGAGCCTTCTTTGAGTTGGTTCACACAGGAGCTGTGTGAACTCTGGGACAACGTCAGTGAGAAGAGGAAGTGAACTGTGCTCAAACTGTATTGGGGGTGGAGACTCATTTTGGGTCCATGGGTGTGGGTGACAGATGCAGTATATTTAGGAACAGTGACTGAGCAGAAAATGTGCAAGTTACACAATCTACGATTGTCTTTATAGTGTAAGCTCACGTAGAGCAACACATACAACCCACAGCCTCCAAGCAAACATTCACCTTTTTACTACAAACCATTTTTGAGAGTGAAATTCATGAAGTGTGCTACGACTGAGTCTGCATGCACACACCACCAGGAACCTGCAACTAAAGCAGCTTAATTGCATTCAGCCTTCATTAGTTTTTATTATCGACACATGCTTAATCTAGTGCGATACAAAGACATCAGAGTAAAGTTTAATAGGTGTTTCTAACGGCCGCTCAATTTTCTGTCTGCCACTTATGAAACCCTTAGAATTGTAAAAACTGTGACTTGAATCAGATATTGCACACTAGGTTTGTGCAATATCTGATAACTGATAACTGACTTTGTTTCTTCCCCGGAGTCCTTGTGCTTTCTCTCCTCACAGGTTTCCATGTATCGTGGTTTCATCTGGACCCCGGTCCTTCCTCCCGCCATGACCCTGCTGACTCCCACTAATAAATAACACTCTTATTATTACTTACATTACTATTTCATATTACCGGTACCATTAATGCACATCATTGACCTGCTTCTTCACCAGAGTCTTTGTGCTTTCTCGCCTCGCAGGTACCTCTGGATCCGGGTTGTACCTGGACCTGGTCTTTCCTCCTGCCGTGGTTCTGTCATACATTGAATGAATCTCTTCCTCTTTTCTCCCCATTAAAGGAGTTTTTCCTGTTCCGATGTGAGGATTCCGGGACAAGATGATGTCATGTGTACATATTGTAAAGCCCTCTGAGGCTAATTTGTGAGTGACACTTGGTGTGTGCAACATTCGTCCAGCGGTGCCGATGCACTTGGAGGCAGGCCCGCTCCACACTCTTGCTCTCGTCCGACCGCTACCAAAGGTCTGCCAACAGGCAGAGAGGATTATTTACTTGGCGTAATGCTTATCAAGTTACAAAGTCAAGGATATACTGTAGGTCATGTGACAACACAGAAAGCGATAAACACATGTTATCACATGATGACTGTATAAGGAGAGTTATGAATGTTTGGTGGCTGTGGAGTGTAATATTTAGCATATATGTTTTGTTTTAAATAGTTGAGTGAAAGCAAGTTACTGGGTGTGAATGTTTTTCCCCTTATTAATTAAAGTTTCCATCTCTCATCATCTTGTACCCTGGTGCAGGTTAAAAGGTTGCGAAAACACAGACAAAAAATAATCACAGTTGAACAATGTGCTTATTCTCTCGACACGGATATTAAATCACCCCGGGCAGCTCAAGGCTTTTAAACACTCGTAACAAAATACAAAACGCTGTATTACTATTCTGCACCACACCACGTCCATGCTCACAAAAAGGGTGCCAAACCTCCAACCCCATGTTAACATGCAGTCATCGTCCTCATTCCTCCTGCTGTCCTCTGATCTGACAAACCACAGCGCTTTTCAGCCAGATATAATATTATGCTGTAATTCCATATTCATACTCTCTGTGCAAAGCCATCAATTATCATATTCCTGAGACTCCCTCTGGGTATTTTGCTTTCAACAAAATTGTGTTTACATTTTTAGTCGCACAATATAGTTACAATAATTCTCAGCAGTTTTCATCTGCACGTGTTCATGACACCACCCTGCTCTGAATTACACTTTATTACCATTCCTTCCAATATGTTATGTACAGTCTGCGAGTTAATGGCTGTTGTTTTTTGTCTGAACATGCATAATATCTGTGACTTCTGTGACAAATTAAGTGTGAGTCATGGGTTAAGTAACTCAGCAGTAACGCTATAAGCTAACCATCTTTTGACAGTCGCTTCATATTCAACAGGACAATTGTGAGAGTCTCATCTCACTCTCCACAAGAAAGCAAATGTTTCCCAAAATGCTGCGCTATTACTTCAACAGTGAGGTGTATCGACCTTTGTTACAGGTGTAGTTCACATCAACATACTATATAGCTAGACTCTTGGCGAGCCAACAGAAACGCAACACACTTTCCACCCACCTCCTCAGCTTTCTCTCTTGGCCTCGGCTTCAACCCCTCCGTGCGGTGAACTGGCCAAGCAGCAGCTCTGAAACAATATCTCCTGCTCAGCTCTTGTAAACTAGCTGAGCAAAGCGGACTCGCTGAAGTAGTGTTTCTTTCTTTGGACAACTCCCATTAGACACACACATCAAAATCAAAAATCACTTTCCAGCCTTTGTCATCCCAAACTATATAGTTAGCTTTTCAAAAGGGCCAGGATGTATTAGATCTGAAAGTGCAAACAAGAGCTTTCTTGGCTTTCAGACTGTAGCTGACTGTTTTGGTCAGGTTGTAAAAGTAGTATTACTTCTCCTCCACTCCAGGAAAATAATTCTGTGGAAAGGAAATGCTTTGAACCGAGGGGTTGCTGCGTTTCCTCCAGACACCTAAAGCCCTCGCTCACATGGCTCTTGAAGGAACTCTGTGACTCAGAACAACACTTCATGCCCGTCCATCGCCCTTGAGAGAGAAAGAATAAATGCAGCATTAACCGCCCCAAATTCCTTATGAAAAGGAGTCAGGATGTCACACCCAAGACGCAGGCGCTCCTCCATTGAGACTTAAAGAGCAAAAAGGATCAGCATCTCCATGACATTCATGTTCTTGCTGCCTGCTGCATGTCTCCACAGTCCCACCACTGTTTCCTCTTATTCCCGGCTCCATCCATCTGCCTGACACCAATGTTTGCATATCTGAGATGACGGTCTTCCGAATAAAGCCGTGACACTGTGAGGAAAGACTCCAGCTAGGCAGGGCAGCAGAGGGATGCTCCACTGTGTCTGAAGCGTTTGTCAAGTACAGATTCTTTCTCTTTTCTGTTTGAAGTTTTGGCCTCTTCAAGACATTAACTAACTCAGAGGGTTTGTAAACTAAGTTGTTTTTCTGTGTAACTTTAAATCTGGTCAAAAGAGTTACAAATCAGACAGTTTGAAGGAGTTGTTTTTAACATTGATTGAGCAGCAAATAAATAAAGTTGTCTACCTGAGCAGAGAATGTAGACGTCTCCTTGCTTTGTGACATAGTCGCTGCTCTGCACTGCTCTCATACGGCGGTTACCGAGCTGAGGACTCCTGTCCCGAGCGACACGGAAGCAAAGCACCCAGCCTCCGGTTCCCCCTCAGGTAAACACAGTCAGCTCTGTTGCTGTAGTTTGCACCGTTAGCTATGAGCCGCCGGCTGGCCGTCAACATGCTGCAAATCTCAGATATTGCACTTTTAACATCTGTTTTACCACATAAAAATATTATGCCATAAAAATATTAAACTTGATGTGACACGAATCCTGTAAAATATAGAGCAACTACAAAATATAAACTACTGAACTGCACTCTGCTGTGGTAAATACTGGCTTCCTGTGAGAGCTATAGTTAGTGAGGTTGCAACAGTTAAAAAACATGTTTTTGGCCATAATTCAAGAAATCATTCTAATTATTTAATGTTTAATGTGGTGCTGTGCTGTTTTCTCTAAACCCTTCACCAAAATATGTTTTTTTTCTTATTGTATAATCTTATATATATATATTAAAAACAAAAAAAGGAGCATTAACTTATCATAATTGATATGGCAAATTTCTACCATGTCGATTAGATTTAGACTGGGGTACTTTTTTTTTTTAATGATTTAGAAAATCACTTAAAGCTCTAATAGCAACAAGAAAGCCAAATCTGCTGTCTTATCTTTATTTCCCGCCGGCAGCTGTTAAAATGAGCAACCATATGCGTCTGTGATCACCCGCCTCACACACACACAACGCTCTTTGATCACTGCCTCGCTCCTACACCAACACTAATGACTTTCCAGCAGCATTTAATGGGCACATGAAGGGACGGTGTCCATCTACTCTAAGCATCTATGTAAAGACACAGAGCCAAGGTTAACAGTCTGCACAGAGCGCCAGATCTGGCTCTTTGCAGGTACGGCGGATTGATCGCAGATCAGACGCAGTCTGGTATTGAACTGGCCGAGACGGAGGCCACCTCTCTGGAGAGAAAGAACAAGAGAGCGGGGAGACGCTCCAACTAACCGGAGCTGCACAGACATACTGCATTATTGATTAGCCAGTTGGGGAATTCCAAGTTGAAGGAGGGCGTGAGGGCTCCTGTCCTGTGCCACACATAAAACACACCACACACTTTCTCGTGTAGGCCCGTCAGTCACCTGTTCCCTTCTCGCAGCGACCGTGTACACTGACCCGAGCTGAGCTCTGTACGCCCGGGGACAACAGAGAGGAAGCAGCACGCCTTAGAAAAGGCACCTCGGGTGCAGAACAGCTCAGAGAAAGTGACAGAAAGTCTATACCAGCCTTGAAAATGTTACGCGTGTGGGAAAGACTTTGAGAGACATGAATTCTAAATGCCAAATATGAATGTAAGGAGCCGTAATGAATGCAGAGTAAACGGGGAGATGAGGAGTGCTTGTTCCCATTTAGACCAAAGAGATGAAGCGAACAGCGCTTTCTGTTTTTAATGGCCTGAGGTCGCATCGTTACTCAACGGGTTTCAATCCAGCTGTGCGCTGCTTGTCAGCATCTCCTCGGCTGCACCTGTCTTGAGTTCTATATGTGAAGAGAATCCAGCAAAAAAAAAAACATGCAAATACTGGTCATTTAAACAGTGAAGTGAGAAGAGGTTGCTGTGGATACCTACATAGAAACATACAGAGGCAGTGTTCTGTGTGTACAAGATCACATATATATACATACGGGTGTAGTTTTCTGCATAGAACACAAACAAACTGGATGAAGACGCATGAGAAAAGAAATCAAGTAAGTGCTTAAGTTCTTCAACTATTCCTCTTTATTATTATTTTCTTCCACGTGTTATTGCCGTTATAGATTCCTGCCACATGTGATGTTGAGAAAAGCCTTTTACACCTGCACCTTTGCACCACCAACCTTTATCACACCTCAGCTGCTTTTCCTCTCGCGTCCATTTATCATCACTTAGACCCGCTTAATTGAATAAAACACTTTTATTACTCTAACGCAGTAAAATGCTGCCACTTTGCATGTAAAAAAAAATAATATTATTATTATTTCCATTATCTGCTGATAACTTTCTCTGATTATTTATCGCTTAATCTATAACACGATCAGTGAATATCTGAAAAACAAGCAAATATTCACCAAATATTCACATTTGAGAAGCTGGAACCAGTACATATTTTGTACACTAAAAATGATTAATCAATAACCATAATTGTAGCAGATGATTTTTTTGTTGATCAACTAATTGTATAATTGACTAATCGCTGGAGCTCTATATTGACCCACACATATATACACACACACATATATATATATATAAATATGTAATTCAAATGAGGAGCTTCATTTCTCCTGACAGCTTGAAATGATACAGATTTGTTCGTAGTTCAGGATTTTCTCAAAATATAAGCAGAACAGAGAAAATCCACCTGCCAAGCTGTCTTTGGGCGTCTGTGATTCCCCAATCGTCTCCCCATTGAGTGTGAGGGCTCATTTCATAACACACTACCTACTCAGAGAGTCGCAATCCAAAGCTTTCAAGGCTGTTGGCTCGATTTGTTTGAGGGTTTGCTTTCTTCCTGCGCTTAAAATATCTTACATTTAATGTTTTTTTGAAAGATACAACTACGCTACATACAGAATCGGTGCAATACAGCGTTCAAAATCCAGACGGATATTCCACTAATCTCTCCCGTGCTGCTTCAAAGCCGGCAAAGTCTGGAAAGCCCCAAATACAAGGAGCACAAAAACATTCTAAAACCCACTCAAAATAAAAAACTAAAAACATACCACACAGCCACGAATGGATGTGCACAAACCAAAACACAACTACATCTGCTCACTTCTATCCTCCCTTTATCTGACTTTCTTGTTCTTTGCTTCCCCTCCCCATCATCCGGTCAGGTGCTCTACAGAAGGCGAGGCTCTTCCCAACATCACCGACATGTGCGTGATCATCACGATCACTCTTGTGAAGTCTGCAGAATACGATAGTTTCGACAATAGTTTGCACCACAGCGAAGCATCACACAAAGAAAATGTTTTTTTTTTTACAGTCGACTACTAGCAAAAATAAAATGTGTTCCCTCATGTTCTTTAAATTCTACGGTGACTTAATGCGTGACCATAACAGTGCAAGAATTGCTACATGTATTCTGCTTAACATTCTAGTCGCTAAAAAGTAAATTAGATCATTCATTTAATTACAAAAATACTAAATCTGTCTATTGGCTGATAATTTATACAATAGATCATTTTGCAGTAACCGGTATATATGCTACGTCTGTACTGTGTCACAAGTGGATGGAAGAATTAAAGGTCCTGAAATGGAGCCCGGTGCAAACACAGGAGGGTCAGACAGTGAGTATTGCATTAAAAGCTGATTGAAGGACAGAGTGAAAGGTCTCCAGGGGCCCATCAGCTCCTCCTCCTCCTAACTCCGCTGAGGGACATTAGGGTCTTCCTGATTGCTCTCCAGCAGCTCATCCTCAGAGAAACTGATATGAAGGCAGGTATCATTCAGAGGAGCAGAGAAGGGCATCGGCCGCTCATAGGTGTCCGGGTGCGAGGCGAGGGCGGGGGGCTCAGCGGAGTACGACTCAGAGGAAGAGAGAACAGCTTCGTTCCTCTCCTCCAGGGGACTGTCACAGCCGCTGGAGGCCGTCATGAACGTCTCGCGGTCTCCGAACAGGTCGTCGTCGTCGCGCAGCGGCGACAGCAGGGACTTGGTCTCGGAGCGGACGCCCGAATCCTCGCTGACCGAACAGGAGCTGCTCTCGCCGTTGCTGAGGGAGTGGAAGTCAGCAGACGACAAGGAGCTCGGGGTGACGTCCGGGAACAAGAGGCTACTGCTGCTGCTGGGGGCCCCGTCGTTAGCGGTGACCTCTCCGGGCTTTGGCGCCGCTGGGACTTCTGTTCCCGGAGAAAAGGTCCTGCTGGCCCGCTTGCGGTTCATGGAGGGTGGAGGGTCGAGTTTAGGGATCATAAACCTGCCAGAGAGAGAACAGAGAAAGCGGTTAGTCTGACCAAACGCCTTCATTGGTTATCATGAGTAGATCCATTTAGACATTTTTATTGTCCTAATCGTGCAGATTCAGATTCAGCCTTCCTCTCTACCAAGCAGGTGCACGACAATCAGCCTCAAGCCCGTTTTCCTCTCCATCAGTCATGTTACACCCCATTAACCTGAAACGTGCGGTGACATAAGCTGTTACTAGACAAGATAGAAACTCCCTCTTTCTCACTGGCTCCCTGCCGTTTCGGCTGTCTGGGGAATTATCTACATCCCACAGCTGCCCTGTTGAGAAAAGAGAGGAACGGGGGAAGAAAGGCAGCCAAAGAAAAAAAAAAAATAGAGGGGGGGGGGGGGGGGGGCAATGAAGCGAGAAAGGAGCTGCAGGCGTTCCCCTCCTCAAACACACACCAGAAATAGCTACACTGCAGTCTCTCTCGCTGTGAAAACAGAAATGCCACAACTAGCACCAGTGCGCTCAACCACACACACACAATCAATGTCATTCTCTTGGAAAATGAGTCCTAACACCCCCCCCCCGCTAACAAGCCCCGCTTCCTCTACCTATCCACATTATACCGGTGGCTGCTGACTTTGTTCGCCTGTGAAATCCGGTCCACGGTTGGATCCTGGTCTCAGTTAACGAACTTATGCGACGTGCTGATGTATTTACTGTCTCTGCTGCTGTAGGAGATTGGTGTTGATAGCTACGGTAATGACAGACTTGTAATGGTTGCAGGGAAACCATCACCAGAGATAATGACGGCGCCACTGTTTCCCCTCTACCGACAAATGGAGACGCACATACACGCAGCACTGTGGGGTCAAAGTCAAGTTGAACTCCACGGACTCCAATGTCACAAGCGGTATCATTGGTCGTTATGATGGCTGTAGGCGCGGCACCGTGGGACATTGTGGGTCCACCACTTTGGTCCGGATCAGATTATTGAATAGATTGCTGTGAATTTTATACAGACAATCATGGATGAAGCCTACTGACTGTCATGATCACCTGACTTTCTCCGCGAGCAACACCATGAGGCCGATGTTTTTGAGATTTAGAAAATACTTTGAAAACCTATTGGAGGGATTGATATGGAATCTGGTATCAACGGTGCCCAGAGGAGGAATCCCAATACTTTTGATGATTTCCCTCATTTTTCCTCTGGTGCCACTAGCGGGTTTAAGTCTTTCTTTATTCTCTGAAATATCTTAACATCCACTGAATGGATTTGAACATAATTCGGTCCAGACATTCATGGTCCCCAGAGGACGAGTCCTTATGCCTTTCCAGACTTTTCCTCTAGCGTCACCTCGAGTGAAATGTCTGAACAATAATTGGATAAACTGAAATTTTGCTCATTTGAAGAAACGACATTAGGGACGTGACAGTGACTGATGGAGTCGATCACATAACAAAATGAAGCCCTTGGATATCTGCATTGTTTCCTCACCGGGGGTAATCCTTCCTTTGGGGCTTATAAAGATAAACGGTCCAGTTTGAAGTTTGATTATTGTTATCTGCTGCCAAGTTGTGGAGATGAATTTGCAGCCGTTTTCCAGGAGCAGGCTGGTCTCATTATCATAACTTTGACTCAGCACTCCTTCTCTACTGTCACATCGACACCTCTCTCCACCTCCCTCTACTGTGTCTTCTCTTTCTCCCTTCAGTACTCCCTCTTTGTCTCTCCATTCATCTCGCTGCAGTCTCATTCAGCCTCACTCCCATGCATCTCTGCATCTCTAATCCATTAGACATTAGACAAATTAGATGACTTGCGGTGACTAGCAAAGGGTTATTTTTCATACTAGATTGCTCAGCACAACATTCTTGCCTTACTGTTGGTGCACAGACTGAGAGACAAGCTCCGGACCTGTGATTTGGCCCACACTGCTCAAATCCTCCAGTGCTCATTATACGGTGATGTTGCACTCATTGAAGCAGTCGTCACAGTTAAAGAGATTATTAGGAGCTTGTTCAAGTCCGACCATTGACGACAGCTCGTGTAGACTTTATATTACTGCTAAAGAGGAACAGCTCAATGCTTTCTTCTGCTGTGCTATTTAGGCAGCCACTGCTTTCTGTTCATGTCAGGGTGAATTTGACTTGTGATACAGTAGGTCATCCATCACAGTGAGAAATCATTGGGTTTTCTTTTTCACATGATGCTTATTGTCTGTTATCCGTGTTTATTGAAGAACATTCTGTTCTCATCCGATGTAAGCTTTCAATAACTTTTTACTTACTTAGACTATTTCTGTCAGTTATTTGCCAGCCACAAAATGAAATATTTAAGGAATGCATTTCCTTATGCTGCTCTTCTACGGGTGCAGCAGTGCAGTGTGTGAGACCTCTGATGCCGTACGCCTGAGGCGGAGGCTTAGTACATCCTCCACCTGGAAGATGGTGATTTGGTCAGACTCCATAAAGCAAAACATGCACATGACACAAAACACACACTTCAATACAACAAACTTCCCTTTACCACGGTGAGTGTAAGACCGGTGCATCAAGAGGTACTTGTCCTCTTCCTCTCCTCTGACAGCTTTACTGTTCAGGTGGAACCTCCACTGACAAGTTAATACCAAATCTTGAAGAGCATTTCTTCTGTTTTAGAACAAAAAAAAAGCCCTCGCAGTCCAACACAGTGTATAAAACACAGACAGTGCTACCGTGCGTATGGAATGCGTGGCTCACTGATTACCTCGATGCAAATGTGGTTATGAACTTGCAGAACCACATGCAAATGGCGGTTATTATGCAGACATTAGCAGAGCAATCTCTGGTGAGACCTAAACATGAGCCAGCAAACACCCACACAGTTCACCCACCACATGCTCAATCACCATGCTTGCGCCACAGACACTGGTTCCACATGCTGGTTGGTCATGAGTAATACTCACATAGAGGGAGGAGAAAGGGCAGAGAGGAGAAGAGGAGGAGGAGGAAGAGGAGAGGAAGGGGGCTTAGGCAGTGGCAGAGAGCTCCTGCAGGCTCCTAGGGAGAGGCAGGCTGGTGCAGCAAACGATGGAACGTATGAGTGGTGGGTTTATAGGAAGCGGACCTGCTTGTTGGGTGTTATTCAGGGGTTCAGTTTGTTGGTTTGGGCAGACTGACGGGGGAATGAGGGATGGTTAGATGAGGAAGAGGAAGAGCAGGAGAGGGTCCTCGCACCTGTACCAAAGAGAGGCAACAGTTAGACTACAGAGGATCAGGGAGCCATGTAAGGGACTCGTGAATTTAATATTTAGTATGTTTCAGCACATTAAAGACTCTATGCGGAGGATATTTAACAACTGGATACTTTAATACTACAGTACCCATGAGCCTCTGCTGTATTTGCAATGGAGAAAAAGCCAGTTGGAGGCTTAAACCAGAGCTGTGGAGAACTCAAAATGCTTCCACTACTACGTTGTGAATGAAACACAATGCCATTGGGACAACATTTCATTCAAAATTGACCCAGAATCAATTTAAGCTGCAAATTGTTTCATCATTTTATCGTCTCAAGCTACTGTCAGCCAAACACAGAACTGTTATGTGGATGATTGTTAAATTAAAAGGGATTTTGGGAGTCATAACTTCTCACCTTACAGTTTTATCTACACAGGCCTGGACTTTTTCATCAACGGAGATATATTTCAGCGCAATAGTCTTTTGTACTGAAGACTCAGCTGAGAGAGTTTCACGGCCAAAGCAGCCATGAAAGTGCTCCAACTGTGATCCACCATCAATTGAGCAAAATACCAGAGGTGCCCAGAACAGCTGTACCTCTCACCAATCCACCTCAGGAACACTGAGCTGGATGAAAAACGGCCATACTTGCTACTACAATATCACCACAGCATGGTAATGGATCATACTGCAACAATGTTCACTGTGTTGGGTTATCCAACTTTGCAAGTTCCTGTATTTTTACACTATAATGAATGCAACCCAATGGCAGTAAGGTAAGAGATCCATCTCAACACGTCTATTCTTTGGGGAAAGATACAGAACCACTGGTATGGACCTTAAAGGATTCATTTGTTTAGGGATAGGGATGTGTCTCAGGTCATTCACTGCCAAGACCTCTTAAGTGTTACATAAGAATCCATACAGAGACCATATGTGTCTGCAAAACATATGACTCATAAGCACAGCATGCAGATTTAATTCACCATTCAATAAACAGGAATAAACAAAGCAACTGGAAGAACAAGTAGGAGGTTTAAACCCAGTGTACGGGCACTGGGCCATCTTGCTTTTGTAAGGAAATGAACACACACACAGCACCCATGTGAGCGTGCGAGAGAGATGTCTGTGTGGGATGTTGAAGCATATAGAGGGATGAACGTGAGCGTCTCTGTCAAACGTTATTCAGTGCCTGACAGGCTGACATAAATCTGAGAACACAGATGAATCTTAAACTGTAACGTCAGTACAGCATGACTCTGAACAACAACGTGTGTAAATCCAGCTGGCCCGAAACCAGCCTCCAGCCAAACGCCTGGAAATATCATCCGTTACAATTCCATCACTGCAATTAAATTACTGAAGCTCCGACACACGGGAGATGATGTTAACGATGAAGAGGGAAAACAAAAGAGGATAGAGGGGGAAGAAGAAGATCACCGGATAGGTCAGGAAATGTGATTATGCAACATACAATACTGTCAAGAGAAAGAGAGTGCAGTCTATAGCACACCAGGGGAACGCATGACTCACTTGTGAATAATATATAGTCGGGTGTTCGATTAAGCTGGTCACCATGTGCGTTTGTTTTCACTCTGTGTGGGCATGCTGCTGCTTTTAGCAGCATGGCTCTGGGGATGGCGATGTTGGTCGATGGGTTGGTCCAACTACTGGATAGATTGCAAAGACATTTTATACGGATATATTTACGTGTCCCAGACAATTTCCCCAACTGACTTTGGTGATCCTCTAGCACCAGCATGAGGTTGACATGTGTGGTTTTGCCATGAAACTTGGTACAGACATTCATGTCCCTCTGAGGATGAATTGTGATCTTTTCGGTCGTCCCTTAACTGTTCCTCTAGCGCCGTCATCAGGTCAGGATATCCACAAAACTAGCATGAATATCATCATAAATAAAAGGACAAAGAGGTTGATGACTCAAAAAGTTGCAAATAATATGGTGCAATGTTGTGGCCACAATGTGTATTTTAAATCTACGATTACATCCTGTTTTGATCCTACTTTGAATGTTCCGTTTGTTGTGTAAAGCGTGACTCACTACATGGTTAGGTATTGTGTTGCCAACATGCCATATGCAGTGATCATATAGCACTCCAGTCGGTGGGCCAGCTGGAGAGCACATGGATATGGTCTGTGTTGGTCGATAATGCCCGTGTGATTTAAAGCTGAATGGCACCGATAATGTGAAGGGAAATAACCTCGCATGACCAGCCCTGGACCCAAGGGGGGGGGGTCATCTTAGTCAGGGGACGAAGAAAGGGAGGAAGAGGAGGAGCAGAGACGGTCAGAAGAGTGTCTGTCTTGCTAGTTCGTAGTGCGTAAAATAGGGCCACTCAGGCTGTAAACATTGATTCGCTGGGGAAATCTAGAAAACAAGAGCAAATGGAAGCAATAAAATGTGCCCGTGCGGTGGGGGAGGGCGGGTACACCAGTCAGACTGTGCCAAAGGTAATGCAAAGGAGTTGAGCGAAGGAAAGCACAATAACACAATGGAGCTAAAGTTTCCATTTCCTCAACCCTCATTCTGTCTTGTTCTGGTGATTTAGTGAGATTAAAAGACATAGTTGAGTCGCATAAAGCAGAAAAACACACCATTGAAAAACATTGAAAGGTCATATCATAAACTAAGCTGCCAATTTCTCTGTTCAGCAGGCAGATAAAGAGTCTTTCTGTGCAGTAATAACCTGGCTTTTCATTATTTTTATACGCCATTTGTGAATAAACCTAGTATAAAGCTTGATGATTACTATTTACAGAAAGATGACGTCACTCGGGAGAGGAGGCAAACAATAGCCAATAAAAGAGGGGGAGGATAGCCGAGAGGGGAGAGACACTTTAGAACATAAAAAGCCCCGGTGGTGTATATCTGAGGTACTGAATCTCTCTTTAAGCCTTTGCGACCGAACACAGAAAAAGTGGTGCTCAGAAGGAAGTTAAATATATATGGAAAAGGGGGTTCGGCCTGGCACACAACACACTCCCAGGTGAACTAATGTTCCGATGGAAATGTACGGTAATAAGATGCCTCTCTTTGTATTTCCTTTTACGCCCCCCCCCCCCCCCACACACGCTCGTGAAAAAGAAAAAAAATATATTGTGACATTTGGACTTGGGTAGAGTTTCAGGTTGTGGAGGGATGGGAGCTGGGATTGGCTGAGAGTCTGTGCTGCAGGAAAACCACAGGATGTGAGTCTGGCTGTAGGTAGCTAAACTGCAGCCTCAGACACAGACACACACACACACACACACACACAAAATAGACGCACAAAATTACAACACCCCCAAGCACGCCAAATAAACACTACGCCGCCATTTCCAACTACTTAATTTCCTCCTCGTCTGTTTTGAAATCAACTTGAACATGCTCTCCTTGGAGACTTCGCTGTGGATTGCTTTCAGGAAGAGAGATAGCGAACAGCAAGAGAGGAGAGACAAATTAAGTGTGAAGATGAGAAAGAGAAGGAGGGGGATAAAAGGACTGAGGAGTTTGTCCTGCTTGGGAGCTCTGCTTGATCTAATGTAGGAAATGTTTTCTTTTTTTTCAACTATAGCTGCTCTTTTGTTATGGCTTTAAGGAGATTAAAAGCTCATCAAAAAGTAATTAGATGCTGTGGCTCCACGTATGCATCAAAGGTAACGTCTATTTGTGTACCAGTGAGCTGCATGCCAGCAAATAGAGACATTAAGTCAAAACGTACAGGAGCGGAAACAGCGAGAAGAGCCTCAAAGATCCCTGAAAAGCAAAACGCACTCCTCACAAATTATTCCCCCCCCAAAAAAATCCATTTACTGTCTTTAATCTCTCAACTCATGTCTGAATGGCTTTTCAAAATGAGTTATTTCACGAAATAAAAACACTGGGACGGAGTTAAAGCTAATGGAGTTTCCTTGTTTCTCTTGAATCTCATTTTCTCTCGCAAGCTTCTCTGATTCCTTCTTTCAGCCACAAACCTGATCCCCTCTTTGTTTGTACAACCCCAACCCTTTTCTCCCTGTGACTGTAATCCCCCGATTACAGTCACACTTTCATTAGCTGCAGGCCGTTTCTGCTGAGTTGAGCAGTTCTCCACTAATAACACTAAAAGCTACATGCTTTGTATGTCACTGTGTAGCCTGGCTACCTCAAACACAAACTGACTGGCACCACATTAGGAATGTGGACGCACATTAAAGGAATGGTTCCGACAATTACGGAACTATTTGCTTTCTGGCAGAGAGTTAGATGAGAAGATCGATACCACCTTTGTGTGCGTCCGTTAAATGTAAAGCTATAGCCGGCTGGCACTTAGCTTAGCACAAACATTGGAATTCGAGGGAAACAGAATAAATGTCCATAGATCCACCTAGAATTCATAGAATAAGGACACTTCATAATTCCAGAACTTGCCTGACAATCTTGAAATTCTTAAGTTTTCAAGTAAACCAGTGATCGTCATGGTTCTCTTAGATGTGGTTCCCATAGACGTGGTTCTCATAGACATGGTTCCCATAGACGTGGTTCCCATAGACATGGTTCTTAGACATGGTTCCCATAGACGTGGTTCTCATAGACGTGGTTCCCATAGACGTGGTTCTCATAGACGTGGTTCCCATAGACGTGGTTCTCTTAGACATGGTTCCCATAGACGTGGTTCTCTTAGACGTGGTTCCCATAGACGTGGTTCCCATAGACGTGGTTCTCTTAGACATGGTTCCCATAGACGTGGTTCTCTTAGACATGGTTCCCATAGACGTGGTTCTCTTAGACGTGGTTCCCATAGACGTGGTTCCCATAGATTTAGTTCCCATAGACATGGTTCCCATAAACATGGTTCTCTTAGACATGGTTCCCATAGACATGGTTCTCTTAGACATGGTTCCCATAGACATGGTTCTCTTAGACATGGTTCCCATATACATGGTTCTCTTAGACATGGTTCCCATAGACATGGTTCCCATAGACGTGGTTCTCTTAGACATGGTTCCCATAGACGTGGTTCTCTTAGACATGGTTCCCATAGACATGGTTCTCATAGACATGGTTCCCATAGACATGGTTCTCATAGACATGGTAACCATAGACATGGTTCTCATAGATGTGGTTCCCATAGACATGGTTCTCATAGACATGGTTCTCATAGATGTGGTTCCCATAGACATGGTTCTCATAGACGTGGTTCTCTTAGACATGGTTCTCATAGATGTGGTTCCCATAGACATGGTTCTCATAGATGTGGTTCCCATAGACATGGTTCTCATAGATTGGAAACTCACTGCCATAAAGCGGAAAAATGTATTTCCCAAAATGTCGAACTATTCCCTGAATGTGCAATGGCTTCATTGCATAATGATTCGCTTGCACTACAAGCTGCCACTAACTTGACCCTCCGGGTGGTTTGTTACACAGAACCATCTGAGAAGCCACCATTAGAAACGGTTTAGAAAAGGGCTGTCCCTTTCAAAAACATCCTGGCAGGTGATTGAATAAACCATCCGTCATCAACCATCAAACTCCTACCGAAGCCAGTCAGGAGAAGAGCAAAAGGTAACGCAGCCAGTGGAATCACTGTTATTTCTGTGCGTTGGTACAGAAATAACAAGCATTATTTTCTAATAAACACAAGGATATTCATCTTACTTTTCATCCATGTTGGCCGAGTTCCTCAACGTGAACGGGACGATCTCATTGCACAGGCTCCCCTTGGTGTCCGCTGCCCCATTGGCCCTGATAAAGGGGTCCAGATCCCCGTTGATGGGTGCCGCTGGTTCGGTGCCGTTCTCCAGGTTGAGCAGGTTCAGGTAGGACTCGGCGCAGTCCACTTGGGTGGAGGAGAGGGGTGAGGTTTGGAGCGGCCATGCAGGTGTGGAGGTTATGAGCTGGTCCAGGGTCTGGCTGTAGTGATTCTTCAGATTCAGAGACAGAGACTTTGCTGCTGAAGACACTGAGCTGCATGGTGACTGTTGACCACCTGGAATAGACAGAAGCCAAATCAACACAATGCCCACTGTTAACAAAACAAGTAAAGATTCAACTGCAACCAACATGTTGGCTTCTTTGCACTTCTTCTAAAGAGCTCTCGTAAAGTGCTGACTCTTATTAGAGAATGGAGGCGTTGGCACTGTGCCACTTAGCACAGCCATCTCTGAGATTAGCATTTTCTATCAGAGGGACTAACATGATTAATACAAGCATGAAACATGAGGTGTCATTTTTAAAATGTACACACAAAAAACACACAAGTAAAAACGCGTACAAAGATGAATCATACATAAACAAACACACATTCAGCTCTGCCCACTGTGTGTGTGTGTGTGTGCGTGTGGTTATTCATTATTATTTTGGCAAGACTGACCGTTCTTTTAGCTCCTGTAAATACATCCCTCCTCCAAAAATCCTCCTTTGGGACAAAGTGTGTGTATGAATGTGTTTATGTGTGTGTGTACCAAAATAAAGGTTGTTAACGCAACAAAAATAACAAAACTCCTACTGAGAACACAGTCTGTGAGTGTGAGATAATGCGGACAGAATGTGTTTTTAAATCCATTGTGATTATATAATCTGCATTTCGTTGAGTATAGAGATGCTATTGTGTGTAAGAATATGCTGTTCACACACATTGTGTTACACAGAGCGTGTGTGGTGTTGATGCACTCCCTTCAGCCTCAGCAGCAGTTTGCATTTGTTGCTAATTAGAAAATGTTAGCAAACTTCTTTTCAGCCTTCAAGCAGATGAAATATGACCTCTGCATTTAACCCATCTGAAGCATTTATAGGAGCAGTGGGCGGCTATAACGCGCCCGAGGAGCAACTTGGGGGTTTCAGTGTGTTGCTCAATGAAACCGCGATTCAGACGGGAGGATCCCGGGATCAAACCGCCAACCGTGTGGTTTGAGGGCGCCCGCTCTACCCACAGAGCCACGGCCGCGCTGTGACGCGTTAGCACTCAGTTCAGCACTATGACTAAGTACGGCCTCACAGAGGCGGTTAGCATGCCTGTAGACTCTTAGTCCAACAGTATAATATACATTTACTAAACTCCAGCCTGTAACATTTAAACAACCAGATGTTAAGTAACTGTATGAAGATAAAAAACAGAACTTTCAAAATGCATAGATGCTTTTATAAAATTAAGATCCTCTAAAAATGACCAGAAAACACATTTGAGCACTAACTATCTCTCCCTCTCCTCCTCATTCATCATCATTACCATTAACTGGAGCTTCTCATTAGTCCTCATTAACCATGCCATGAGTGCCCCCTTTCATACTGCAATCAAGACAACTTCAACATTAAAAGAAACCCTCACTAGAATCTACAGCAAAGCTTTAAAATGGTTTTGCTCACACCTGGAGGACAAGGTTTTCTCCTCACGACAGATATATTGCTCAATTTGAGGACACCCAAAGGGGAATAGTCCTTGTGCTCACCTGCAGATCAGGGTTCAAAACCTGGCCCACTTCTGCCCCATCAAACACAACCCCCTGTAAGGATGTTTGCAGGCAGGAAGCCAGTGAGGGGTCATGAATGACTACATCCAACACCTGGCCAACAAGAGAAGTGAGCAATGACAAGGACTGCAGCACAAGGGGGAACCTGACCTGACACGAGTTCATCTGTTCCCACCAGTCACTTACTGTGTCCATTAGCTTGAAGCTCCCGTTGTGGCTGCCCTGGTTGTGTTTTTGGGGAGCGGGCCTCCAGCTCTTTTAGCTGCTGCACGAGCAGAGCCAGGTGCTGCAGCAAGTCCCTGTTCTGCAGCAGCAGCTGGTGGACGCGGGCCTGAGCCTCCAAACGGGCAGTGGTCTCTGCTGCCATCTGATCCTTCAACAGCTGCACCTGTGGTGGAGGGCAAGGCGTATTCGTTTGTGTGAAATAAATAAATAGATGCATCATCCATTAAAAAAAAATTTCTGTCTCATGCCTCAATATCGTAATTTTGCTCTATGGTATCATGGGGCTGGAATTGGATTAATAATCCTGCCCATATTTATAATCCCAAGACGGTATCTGAAAGTAAGGACGGGGTGGCTATTCCGGTGGATCATTAACTTGCGGGTCGATATTACTATGGCAGTGAAATCAGCCGCATCAGACATGAAATACTAAAGTAAATATGCATTTGTGCTGCAGTTCCTCAGATGACGCCATAAATAGGAGGCTTGAAGAATCAATCGAGATGCACGGTTGCAAATGTGGCACCGCTTGTGTTTTATCACGCTTGCACCGACTGCCCTTCCGTTACTGGGTTGGTGCTGCCCCCTCGTGGGAGAGCATCATGATTTTACAAAGAGCAAAGACACTGTGTTTTACACAAGCAGCACACTGTATGGAGGTCTGTTCCTTACCTGTGCGACGGCCACCTGCGTTTGCTGCTGTTGCTGCTGCAGCTGCTGCTGAAGAAGCTGCAGGTAGTGCTGCGATGCCAGCGGGGTGAGAGAGCGAGAGCGAGAGCAAGGGCTGCTGGGAGTAACGCCCTGGGATGTCACGGTGAAGAGGGACCTTCGATCAAAGTCCTGACCACAGACACACAGAAAAGTACATCATATTGATGGAAGGAAAATGGATGTAAAAACATACATATGGTATTCTGACACATACTGTATTCTCCACAGCAACCATCAAAGACACAACAGACTTCAATGTTGGATTCATAGTGCTGCCAGTTTTGAATCCTCACTAGATAATAGGAGCTATTTTTAGACCTTTGACCCCAGATGAATGCAATTAAACCAATAGGAATCACCCAGTGCTCTAGAGTCCCTGGAGCCCGACTGTAACCCCTCATCAGGACTGGAATACTCTGAGCTCGTTATCATACCACACACTCACATTCACCTCTCTCAACCTCCCTCCTCCCTGGATTTTAAGATCATTTTCCGAGATGATCTCTGGAAGCGCAAATGTTTCCCGGAGAAATTTCCACATTTTCACCTGACCGTCACTGATAGTAGGGACAAAGCGATTGACGCTGTGCTTCTGTCCCCAGAGATATCAGCACTGACCACAAAGATGGATTTGGTGTGTTAGTGTGTCCAGGTCATGAACACATACAAAATAAATCTGTATAACTGCATACATTGCTACCGCTGTAATGCAAAATAACTTTGTGTGGCACTCAGTATATTGTAACTCCTACATCACACCACTAGAGGGCGAAGCAGCACACTGTAAAGAACAGCACTGAAGTTTCTCAGAAAGTGTTTCTCATATGAGAGGGCCCTCTACCTCAGTATATCATTAGCTTCCCTTAATAAAGTAAGACATTTGAAATGCATGTCAAAAGAAAAGTACATTTTAATTTGGGACCGCAAGATGTTGTTTTGTCCCCAACACAACCAGCATCTTGTGTAGGGTGTATCTTCTGGCCTTTTTTCTGTTATCCTGATCGCTCATTATTCCTCCTTCCATCCCTCTCTCCTTGCTTATCTCCATAGAGCAGATGTTTTTGAACCCCTCTACGGGATTACGGTGGCGTTTCTCAGAAATCAAACGGAACAGACTGGTTTTTTTTTGGGGGGGGATTAAGTGTCCCCCTTTCACAGCCAGCAGGAATATTCAGGTCTCGCTCTCTTTAAGCAGCATGATAACGGCCGTGTCTACCACACTCACTCTGGTAACACATCCAACGTAAAGCATCACGACACACCAAAGCCCGCATGTTTGCATCTTTTCATCCTGTGATAGTCAAAGGAAGACAATAGTCAGAAGGATTTAAAGCCTGCGAAATCTCAAACACAGACAAACTAAACTGGCGTCTTTTTACCTCACGCAAGCGTGACCAGGTTGTTTCATGCCTACAGTATCTGCTGCCAACTGTGGTTAGTCATGGAGAGCTGCAGTCAAGGTGCTGCAGTAGATGACAAAGCACTGTACTGTACTTCCTAAGTTCAATGAGCCATTTGGCAGCACTCCGCCTGGAGAATAGCATCAAAAACAGCACTGAGGCCAAAGCAATGAATCACAGCAGAGGGATTTTATCCTGTAGCTACAAAGACAGAAGCTGTCTGGAGCGAAAACAACAACAACCTGTAATCATTCAAATGTGGAGGCTGCTGCAGGTGTCAGTAATGAAATCTTCAACACAACTGTGATGGAAACCGTCGTGAGAATGTGGTGTTTCACGATGTCACGAGTCCGCCCTTGAATTTCACTGTTTAGCTGTCCAATGACTATGGCAAGAAATACAGCTGGAGTAAGGAAACGCATATTGTTAATAAACTGTGGAACACTAAAGGTGAAGTGAAATAATATCGCTTCAATTCCAACTGTTGCCAATTTGGCAATTTTGTCACTGGATTTAACAACTTTAACGACCCACTTAGCAACTTCTTTTTCTAAAAATGTCCCAAGCGACAAATCAACCAAACCGTACTTCCTCTCCCTTAAAGGCAGACCCTAATATTTCACAGTAAATGTTCACAGTCTGGATTAATTTAAGCAGCGTGTTGATCAACAATCAGACGGACAGAAATGTGAATGACCTGCGAGTGTTCCTAACTTCTTTGTGTTTGTTCTAAATGATTTAATTTGACTATTGAACACCGTTATTGTTTCACAAAATAAACAGAGTTTACATGAGTCACTTTATTCCAGTGTTTCCTCTCTATTGTAATGTTTCTGAAATGATTTAGAGATTTAGATGTATTCAGTTAAGATTATAGCGGATTCAATAATAACAGCTGACGATGAGGCTGGTCTGAAGTTAGCCATTTAAGTTTAGTTTCCTTTCTTTAATGCAGGACGGACACAGCACTGAGCCGATGACTCAGCAGGTGTTGAAATAACGGCGTCGAAAAGTGTCTATTCTTGTGTGAATCAGTGCTGTTAGCAAGCTAGGCTAACTAGCTTCTGCAGTCTGAATGGAACATAGCTTGCTAGCTTGTATCTTCTGAGTGGGATACAAACTTAGCAGAACAATGGCTCCACCTCATCCATTTGTCATGCAGTAATGGGACAGATAGCTTTAATAGTACATAACCAAATATATGTGGGCTTGTTGAAAAAGGGGGAAAAAACACAGTACCTCCTAGCAATACCAGCCTTCTGATGTCAGTTAACCACTGCCATAGGAAAAGGCTTAACCGTTGGATGCTAATTACAAAATTTTTTATTATCCTCTTTAAAAAAACATTAAATTTAAATCCCATTCTTCACCTTTGAAATGTAAAAAAGTCAGGCTTTTTCCCTTCTACTGCTGGGCAGGACTGTAAACAATTATATTATATCAAGCACAGAGTGTGCTTATTATAACCTTCTTGCCCTCAGCAATTAATTGTGTGTGTGTGTGTGTGTGTGTGTGTGTGCGCTGCAGTATCTTACTATGATGGTCTGTCCAGGTTTGACCACGTTCAGTTCAGCCAGACTCTGCAGAATTTCATTGACTGCCTTTTCACACAGGGACGTGCCCGCTGAAGGATCTTCTCCAACTCGTCTTCCTCCAAGTTTGCTGTCCTCCTCTTCCTCCCCTCGCTCTGCCCCCGTCAGCTTACGACCTGTGAAGGAAAACACAAGGACAATTAGCAAAAAAACGTCGCCATCGCCTCTAGGGCTGACGTACAACAATGCACGAGTCTATTAAAAGCACAGGGATGCCTTCATTGAGACAACTAAACCCTAAATGAATGCTACTTTGAGCACATACACAGTGGTTTAAGCCCACATGATCAACTCTACCTGTCACACAACTGTCGCTCATTCAGGGTGCAAATTACAGTAATTACTGGAAACACCAGCAATCAACCTCGTGTTAAAGTTGTAATCACAGGGATCTTGCCCGTCGGTACACTCCATGAAACGAAAGAAGCACGAGGCTTCAGATAACATTCAAGTCCAGATTAGCTTGATGTTGTTTCTTGAATCCGTTTACATCCCAGTGTAACCCGACATCTGTTGTTCTTTTGCCGTTTCATCGCTGTGCTGAATTAATGAACTGGAGCGGTTTGATGGCTCCATTTAGGTTATAAAGAGGCGTGTGATGAAACTAAGGTCAAGCTTTATGAGACCAAAATGACCAATAAAGGCTCATAAACACCACATTTCCAATGTGTGTTTTAATATTCCAGCATGCTTCTCTGTGATGAATGGTTGGCGTCATTTTCTTTGTAAGAAACCATAATGCTGCTCACTCACTTCATGAAACATCTAGAAAGTGAAGATGGCATCAGTGGAACACACTCAAGTAACCACAAGGCTGTCTTTATGTTTGTGCACTTTTGTTTCTACAATTATTTGTCTGCTTCACATTCTGTAAACATTTTCTTCTCTTTGCTATCAGAGGTGTGGACTCAAACACATGACTTGAGACTCGAGACCGACTTTAATCACGGATCTGATTACTTTAAACTCCACTTGACAAAATCAGAGTTTGACTTTAAGGCCAGTGAAGAGTGACGTGAATCAACTCTTCGTATTTCTGATAACAGATCTATTTGAAGGGAAAGGTGCGTTTGCATGTGCACACTAGCACAGACTTATCATTTCGATTTTTTTTTTTTTTAAACTTTCATAACATACACACACAAGAAATTTACAGGTCACTGAAATCAGCCACAATAAGAAAGTAACTATATGTCCATGTTTGTCTATGTTTATTTCAATGCACTCTGCACAGGAGATAACAGAGAACCCTTTCCAGATAGGCCTCACCGTCGCTGCTGGACTCCTCTGTGGACTTGTCACTCTCTCCATCCGCCTGTCCGTCTGCGTCCTGCTCGGCATGCTGCAGACTGAGCTTGTGGCACACATCAAAGGACTGACCTACTGTGCGCACAATACGCATGGCCTGCGACTGTCAGCGAGAGGGAGGGAGGCAGATGGACAAAGAGAGAGAGAGAGAGAGAGAGAGAGAGAGAATAAGTATTCAACAACAAGCACCAAACACCACAACAAGTGATTCCACTGATCAAGTCCCCTTCCTGTCTGCTACAAGATAAGTGAATCAGTGAAAACCCCGGTTGTAATCTTCGGATGGAGTGAAAACATGAACACTCTCCGTCATCCTTGGCATGCGGTTGAATACAAACGATCAAATACTAATGACACCACTTCTGTGGAACAATTCTCATTACAGATAATAGCTGGCCTGCGAGCCAACACTGCAGTAACTTGATACAACTGCAGCAACACACAAAGGTAAAGTTGTAACACCGCATTCTAACCGCATCTGTTCTGTATTCACTGCAGGCTGTGAGACAGGAAATTAATTTAGCCGCCAGAAATCAAATAAAAGTTAAAACAAAAATGTATTAACTGAGCTGACATAATCAGAAAATTTATTCTTAAATCGAATATAAAATTAAAAACCTTAGAATACAAATAACCTTCAGTCACAGGTAGCTAGACACAGAACATTGAGGCAACTCTGCATGCGGTGTGTCCCACAGTGTTCTACACACTTACTGTATGCAGCTGGGGGACATAAATCAAGGAGCAATGACAGCAGCAGATTGAGTAGTGAGAGGAATACGTGCACAGGTTTTTACAGTTCGGGAAAAGAAGGAGCCGTACTCAAAATGCAACATGTATTATGGCTCCAAGGCCTACTGACGCTGCTGATATATGAACATTTGTATCTCTTCTCCCTCTATGATGGTATTCTCCCTGTGTGATAGTCCGTTATTTAAACAAGGAATCTCCGGAGTGGTGAAACACAAGAGCAGCAGGGTTGTGCATGAAGCCTGTTGGCCAGAAAAGTGTGTCTGCAATCAGCTGTGCGTGTCTGCAGTCGGGAGGTGTGTGTGAGTGGGCTTTTCTTGTACCGTCTTCTTTGACTTGAAGACGTTACATCTGAAGGAATTATTGGAACCATCTCTCGCGATATAGCTGAAGATCTTTAAGTCCTGGGAGTCGTGAGACACGTAGAAAATCCTGGAAAACATGACACCAAATATAAATACATAGAAGATACAGAAACCTATAACTGAGATCAGGGAGAAAAACCTGACCTAAAGTAAAGTAAAGACTATTTACAGTATAATTCTTTATATAAATACATGCCATACTACTGTAATGTCTTTGTGTCTTATATTGTACAAGTACGCCGTCTCGTCTGGCTCGGTCCTTGCCAGCAACCCTGTACACACACACACTGCAGTGAACTGGCAGAGCAACGGGTCCATCTGCAGCGTTACTGCTATAAAACAACTCCACTGGGAACCGGTCAAACTAATTATGACCATCATCTACCAAAAGTCACGTGGGACGGCGTGTGCTATGTACCCCCACCGCACAAACACACCCACAGTAACACAAGCAGCAAGGACAATTATATCCAGCACACAACGGGTCCTTGATGAGGCGTGGCTTTGCCGAATGAGATCCTCCCACCGATATATAATTTACAAACACACACACACACACACACACATGTCACACACAAGCTGGTTAGATGTGTGATGTTAAGACACTTTTAAGTGGCTGCTTACTTCCTTCTATCTCTGAGGATTACATTTCCATGAGGAGGTTGCCTTATTAGCTATAATTGCTTGTTTTTAGCAAGACAAAAAGAAGAACAAAAATATATTTTACAGTTCCTTTAATTTCCGCCTGCTCTTTCCATTCTAAATGTATCCTCTCAGACAGGCAGTAGTATTTTGACACTTTACGGTTTAATTGCTGCGAGTTGTTTAGCGGTAATTGACAGCTCCATCATGTTTGATGATTGGTTGACAGGCTCCATCACCATGTCAACAGGCAGGGTGGGTAATGGGATGCTGTGGCCATCATTTAAAGCATTTTTTCTTTGGGCACACATGCTGAGAAATTGTGTGAAACAAACCACACGGAGGGTCTACCAGTCTACTGTGAATATAATCTGTGTGGGACGCCTCACCTAAGAAAATTACATACCGAAAAACATATGCTTCACCAAGTACAAGCACAAGCTATAGATTATTTATTATGCTATCTCATGAAAGTGCATTTGGCACATATAGCATCGTACATTCAAGCACCTTAGTCCTGCATAGTAAAGTGGATGGGAGGGCCTGTAAAGCAAGCCAAAGATTCATCTCCATAGGTCCAGCTGCAGGATATAACTTCCACAGAGAGACATACAGTGCGTCTGATCTGCAGTATACTCGCAGTAATTGATTAACATGAAGATGCAGAGTGGATAGAACAGACTGGACTGGATATCAGGCAACAATAGATTTAATATTTGTTTTCCACACAGCATGAACATATGAATTAGTGAGAGGACTGAGAGTGGTGGACTGACCTGTATATGGGATCCTGCATGATCAGCATCTTGCTCTCATCCCACGTCCATTCTTTCCTCTGTGTATGAGACAGATGAGTGTGATTAAGCACTGATAACGCGTTTACTTTCTGAATCCAGTAGAAAGCGGGTTTTCTGGTGTTCCTTTGAGAGTTTGTTACCTTCGGTTTCTTCCTCAGCAACACCTTCACTCCGTCCACAGACACCACGATGCTGACTTTCTTCTTCTTGATGTTCTTGGCCTTGAATTCATACTAAGAAGACAGACAAAAAAGAATCAATTAGGAATAGTAGTGTAACATTTAAATAGTCATTTATCTTTCCTGCATGAAATAAACAACAGTTCTTAATCCAAATATATTCAGTTTAGCATCACGTAACACAGAAAAATGCTAGCTGTCTTATTCTATTTTAGCTTGATTCTATTTTATATTCTCTTTTCTCTTAAATGACAGTTTTTTAAATTGTATTTACAGGACCGTGTTTCTTTTGCACTCCGTCTTTTGATGTTTTATGTAAAGCACTTTGAATCGCCTTGTTGCTGTATAAATAAACTTGCCTTACAGTCGTCACACTGCACACACACACCCTCACACCACTCCACCTCCTTATTGCAGTCGCTGTTTGTGTCCCGCTGCACATTTGGCATGCTTACAGAATTAAAAGGGCCTCATTGGGAACAATCTTTCAGCACTAAAACATGATCGGCAGTGAACTTTACATTAAAATCTTTATTAGCTTGGAAGCTCACAATAGGAGCACTGATAACGGGGAAAAAAACACTTCTCTGCAGCTCTCTGACGCCAGAGGAAAGAGGAAGGACACTTGGATTGCCTAACTTCACCTTGAGAGTAATGAGAACCAACATCCAATAGGTCAACATACCCAATGCAGGTGTATTCTGACTGACTGTAGTTAATAGTGTTAAAAGTTGGGACGTTTTACCTCATTAATCCGCTCCTGAGGACCTGCCGCACGGCTGATAAGTTGTTATAAATAGAAAGTGACAAGAATCACGTGGCTACAAGCATCACGTCTCTGCTTCTTAGGGGCACAAAACAAAAACCACAGCAGCTAAATTAAATAACATTTAGGCAAAAAGCCCAGGATGTTTGCTGAGTGGTACACAACAGCTGTGTCTGCGTGGGGCGACTAACATGTCTCCACCTCGTCAGCTGGCCCGGCTCTCTGCTGAGGATCTGAGCAGGTCTGGCCTGTCGAATCAAATTAGCGTCACTTTTTTTTAAACATGAAGCGGGGTTCAACTCTACCAGCTACCGAGGCCGACAGTGGGTCTGTCCGGCCACAGACGGTGACTCGTACAAGGTCAAATATATATACGAGCAATGGCTGTCTGGCTTCACCGTTTAACACTGAAGAAAACAGTTTAAAGTGTGTTTTAATGTCCAAATGTCTCCAAGTTATACTTTGGACTGTGACTAAATAAAAACCATCGGTCACTGACCCAAGTCAAAATGAACGTTTGCCATCTTGTGTTCAGAAATTGAGGTGAACTTTTTTCAGCTTCCGACTAAAAAAAAACTCTTCTATTTACCACATTCTGTCAAAGTTGATACACAGCAAGAGTGAATTCTTTAGCCGCATGAATAAGTAAAGGTGAGAGAGAGAGGAGAGAATGATATGTCGTTTAAAAAGGAGAGGGTGGAAACAAGCCAGGAGTAAGAAGATGGAAAAAAACAGAAGAAGAAGAGAGGTGAAGCAGATAGGAGGAGACAGTTGTTATGTAAGGACACCTTGCAAACTGTGACCTTTTCATCCGGCTACACAATGCTGCCATGGAACAATGAAAAAGTCAAGACCTACCAGCAGACATGGTTATGAAATAGTTTGGGTCTTATTTGTCTATGTTTATGTTCACCTCGTGTCCTTCCTGTCTGTATGAAAGTGTGCACATGGCCGACAGCAAATAACTGCCGTGACTTAAAAAGAAACATTTTCCGTCACATCCGTTTCCCATGCTGTCTTTCATGCTGATTTCTTGCTTGTGCCTATTTGAAATGCCCCGCTCTCCCTGCCCTGGATCCATGGTGATTAAAGTTCCAGCCTCTAATTATACAGAACAGAGTCCTGAGAGAGCTGATTAAATGGAGAATGGGTTCAGGGAGGAAGAGAGAGAGAGAGAGAGAGAGAGAGAGAGAGAGAGAGAGAGAGAGAGAGAGAGAGAGAGAGGGGAGGAAACACACCACAGAGACGGAGAGAAACAAATAGCCGGCGTAGAAAGAGGAGGAAGGCTGCAAAGAGGAGTGGTAAGGTGGTGAGATGAAAGGAAAGCGTACGGTCTACCAGTCTGTTCAGCTAGAGAACAATCTATCATAAAACTACACAAGCTAGCGTTTGTAATGTTAAGCATCCATATACTGTCACTTCATACTGCTGAGGCATCACCGTATAAACTCTCATATAAAATCAATTCAGAGGCTCCGAAAACCAGACAAGACATCTAGAGAGAAGAACTGGCAATGAGAGTGGGTGAGAAGTAAAAAAACGACACTTCTTCCCATGCATAGATAACCAACACACTACTAAGTCGAAGGCAACTTACTACCTTTACCAACCACATCAGACTCCAAACATTCTCACACACACACACACACACACACACACACACACACACACACACACACACACCTCTTTCATAATTCACAGTTTATGTCATTCTGGTGAAGCAAAATGGGATTTTGTTAAGTATGACATTTTTATATTTTCTTTTCTTAAGTGACAAGTGCTTTGAAGTATTCATGGGTTTAATGCACTTGCATTGTTGTGGTTTTCTTGTTATCGACAGCGGAACGAACACTTTAAAAAAAAAAGTTCATGACACGCGTTCCCCGAAGCCTCGCGTCAAAACTTTTCAGAAATGTTTCAGAAAAGAGCTTAGGTTACTTTAGTCCGCTGAAACTTTCTGAGTTATGTTGGAGACGTTCGGGAAGACATACTTGAGCAATAACACATTAATTGGAATGAAAAGCTAATATGGGTAATATGTGGATTGAACAGGAATGCGAAGGACTTTGAGTTCTAAGATACACACTTCAAAGATTTGTCTTAAAAACGATGCCTCCAGTGCTGCAGTGCTACAGCAGTGTTCAAGCCTAAAGCACACACAGAGTGAGAGCCTTTATTCTAACTCTTTCTCCGTCTGGATGTGTGAATTTAAACCGTCGGACTCATCAGTCTTCCCAGACAGCGGAACAAATTTGAGCCAGCGCTCCTCTGCAATCTATTATGAGAGTGTCAGATAGAAAGGCGATGGCTGTGCACGGTGGTGCATGGTGGTGTGCACAAAAACGAGGAAGAGGAAAGCTTCCTTCTCAGATCCCCAGTGTTGTATGTTTGGAGTAGAGACATATTGCAAGATCAAACCAGAGGAGCCAAGAGGCCACTCGCTTTTTATTAGCAATATCTGAGCGAGCGAACACAATATCAGTTGGTGTGACAGCTTCTTGAATATATTCTGTAAACATATATTAGCCACAAGAGAAAAACCTACGATATGAGCACTGGGAGTTACTTAAGCGGTTTCAGGTTTGTTATCATTGTACAAAGCCAGGCTGGCCTCCAGTCTTTAAGCTAAGATAAGCTGAGATTGATGTCGGTCTTCTTATCTACCGCTTCAACAGGCGGTGAATAGACGTATTTCAGAAAGTGTAAAGAGTGGTATTTTGTAAGCATTGGGAGGCAAAACTTACCCTCGAACTATTATTCAGTGTACTCAACAGGTATGCATACACACAAACAAGCTGGATCTCATGAGCCCAAGATACAGATCAAGATCTAATCGTGTCTTCATACCATGAGGGATGAGGAGCCTCGAGTCTGTAGAGGACGCCCCAGAGGACATGAGGGACTCTAGTGAAGCAGTTGTACTGCAGATACTGTAACTAAACCGCCTGGCTATCTGTCAGCAACCTCTTAATGAAAAGGCAGCCGATTCCTTCAGTTCATGTTATTTGGTTCATGCTTTCAAAGAGAAACGCTGGAGGAGGACAAATATGTTTTACCTCGAACTATTTATGGATATTTTCAGAGTGAATAAATAAGTAGGATTTAAATCATTGGAATGAGAAGTTATGGGCAACCCCCCCCCCCCCACTCCGCTTCCTCGATCCTGAAAAGCAGTGGAATGCGGGATGCATTGTGGGTCATTGATGCTCCCTGTAGTACCACTGAACCCATACAGGAGTCCACAATAGGCCCTATAGATGGCAACCTAGCAACCCCTTCATTACAATTCCCAGGATTTGGGGAGTTCCAAGGAATTTCACTGCTTTTTTCCCCCAGTTGGGTACACAAAGAGATGACTGTTGGGAGCTGAGAAACACAACAGCTGCCCAACAGCCTGGCATTTAACTGGGGGAAAACAATTTGAAATAAAAATGTGCACATGTATTTCATGTTAAACTCCAACTGTGAGTGCTCATTTTTCCTGAGAAATGGTGTTTTTTTGACAATCAAGCAGTCGCATCTTACAATGTCCCATTACTTAAACAAAGAACCAGAGTCTCTCTCCCCTGTGAGTGGTATTTTTCCGACAGTCCTCTCCGCCTCACGGCCAAACGGGGAGGACGGAGTGACTCCCGTGACGCCGCAGAGGCCCAAACCTCTGGCGTGGAGTGGCTCGTCTCATCATTAGTCAGCAGGGGTGCGATAAGGGAGCAATTACCTCGGCAGTTGCCATGAACAACGACCTTGGCTTAGACCAGGAACGGACGGGAGTTTGTGTTTGTGCACACTGGGTGTTACGTGAAACAAAGAATAAAGATACAAGAGCTAGATATAGACATTTAAAAAAAAATAAAAAACGTGTGTGTGTTTGGACGCTTGCGGGTTGGTGCCTGTCTGTGCCTGTCTGTGCCTGTCTGTGCTGTGCCTACGTGAGTGGTTTCCGCCTGAGTGCCCGTATTATGGATTGGACTCCTGGGCTCAGTCTGTTGGCAGCCTCCAGCGAGCAGCAGCAGTCTGGTCCTGTGGGAGACACGGTGCTAACAGGAAACAACCAGCTTGAAGAGGCTGCTTAACGGGAGCTTCCCCATGACAGCGGGGTTACAAGCAAGACTGGAATTTACTGCAAAGGCTTTTAGTGTGAAATAAACTTTGGAACAGTTTAAACTGAAGGGCATTTTTTTGTATGTTCACTCTGGATTTTAGTGATAGAATTCTGGACCGATAAGCAAGTACAGCTGGCACGGACACTGCACCAGCTCCATCTGGGAGCTACAGCTGTGACTTCTTCAGATAGATGACTTTCATTACTTACACTGCAAGTGTGTTTATAGTGGCTGACGGACAGGGTTGATCAATCCCCGTGGCCCGTGTTAATACGTCTGGACGGAGGCAGGGGAAGGAATCAAAGGCCCTGAACTCTGGGCAGCCATCACAGCAGACACATAATCGATCATCATCGTCATGTCCGTCCATCTCAAATCAAAGCGGAGAAGTCAGGACGAAAAGCCGCCACAGGTGAAAACAGTAAACGTGATGCGGGACGACTCGGTTCGTACCTTTGGAGAGGAATCAACTACACTTGAAGCAGGTTTGTCAGAGGAAGAGGCTGTAAGCCCCAGTGCAGGCACTCCTCGAGCGTTGGCGCCTCTGCAGTGAGAGTGGACCCACGCCTGAGTGACTCGCTGACAGGCAAAGTGAAAGGACAGCCAGTCGGAGTCTACTCAGGGTTAGTCACATGGGACGCGGAGGAAATACAAAGCAACGCCTTGAGCATGCCAAACACTCAATGAGTGTGAAAAGTGCACACACGGATACACTCTAAAGTACGTACATCCGCATGTGTACTCACAAAGACACCACATACTCATAGACTTCAGGTTATTATTTACATTATCTATTAACTTACAGAAAAACAAAGTGAAGGAAGGAGAGCAGAACTACACCTGCAGACACTTCCAAGTTATTGCAATAAGAGACAGTGAACTGTCTCCTTTAAATGCAAATCTGAATCACAAGTGACTCCACTGAACTCTAAGAAAATGAGCCACAATATATCAGATCATTGCTGGTGAGGTTGCGGCGGGGGGGGAGACCTCACTGATACATCTCCTAAAGTCCTGCTGTGAAGCAAAAATGATATCGAGGTCAAAGAAATGTCCCATGTTAAACTTTAATTTCCCTCTCTGGTATGTCTGGTATAGCACAGAAGACGGAATGAAGCCTACAATTGCACAATGACTGATGGCTTTAGCTTGTCTTATAGTTAGGCATAATTAAGGGCCGCTTTGAGTGACATGTGGGTGCCGTCTCAGGTTAGCTGGCTGCCTGCCATCTCCTCTGCTGCGTCAGCCGGGCCCGCATCAGCTGCACGGACGACCCGCCTCTTTGTATTTTTTTTGGGGATACGCCGTGAGTTAAGGCTCCGTCGTTACTGTCAAGGTGGCGACGGCTTCACAGCATGTTTTATAGAGTCTATGGTTTGACCTTCACTGTGCAGAATGATGTATGTGCAGGGTTCGACACTAGAAGGTTGTTTTCACATGAAACCTGCTGAAGAGGGAAAGTTCCTCCGTTATCTTAAATCTGAGCCTAAGACGTGTTTGTTCAAGTAACATTCTGTGACATCACAAGTGGATTGAAAGCCAATAATGCTGATGTAAACAACTTGACGCCTCCAGTGCACCTACAGTGAGGACGGACTTTTCTGTGAAGTAGGAGACATCTCGTGTCTAGCAGTTAATCTTCTGAACAATAGATATTTGCATATGTGGAGATCCTGGATCTCTTAAAGTGGGAGAAGGAATTCATGCGGTTTTATGATTTCATAACTTCTTAATTGAAAATATGGTGCACCTTTGCAAAGGTAGTTTTTAATCAAAAAGGGTGCACATTCTCAGATCGGAGGAGGAGGTATAATATATATAATTATACTGTAATGTGTCTGCATGGGACATATAGGAAGGGGAGCCCAATGTGAATGGCGTGTTGAATCACATGTTTTCTGATCTAAGCAGCCCACAAAAAACTGACAGGGTCGTCGTATTTCACAGTTTGTGGGTTGGTAGACATTCCAGACACACAAATGTATGTGTACGAGCACTGACAAAGTGAGTTTTTCAAGATATGTATGGTTGGTTCACTTGACTAATTTGTGCTTGTCTGTTTTAGACAAATAATTATTTCTTTAAACTCAACATGACCAACTTAGGCTGTAACACCAGGCTGAGGCTAGTTATGGATGTGAAGAGCTGCAAAAATACAGAGATGCTGAGCATGGCTCTGTCCGATGCAGTAGTCTGGCAAAGCAGCAGTCAGAGTAATAGGATTACCAGGACCAACGCTGTCAGATCACAGGCTCTTTAATCCTTTAGCACCCAGTGCAGGGGGGGCAACCATCCCCAATCTACATCCATATACTGTAAAAACAGTTACAGCGTTTGAGCTACTATATAGTCAACATGATGACGGCCCGCAGTCGACGTGTTGGGAGCCGTTGAGGGGCAATCGAAATGCTCCCAATCTCGTATCTAGCACCTTAAAATGAGGTGGATTAACCATTCAATTCTTCCAGTGCAGAAAAAGAGATCTATGATAACCTCAAATGTGCTAGGAGTGACTTGTGTGCATAGTTAACATACTGATTGACGATATAATATGAACATATCTTATAAGTTGTAGCTTTATATGTCTGCCATCACCAATGTGATTGGACAGGGCACCGGGGAGGCTATACAGCTGGTGTGAAGGAGCTACATGATGAAAGGAAACAAGGGGGGGGGGGACAAGAAAGTAGGTGATGAACCATTTAATAAAACAATGTGGGGTTTGAGGCCAAATGCAACAGCCTGATTAACCACATGTTAACCCTGTTTTAGGGGGGGGGTAAACGTCGGGGTGTGAATCAGGGGCGCCATCTGTGCCTTACATGCAGACATGTCCCCAAAAAAAAGCCCTTTGGAAGAGGCTTTAATAGCGTGTGAGAGCTTTCATAAAGCTCAGTCATGAGTAGCTTTAATCCGTGTCTGAGAGGACAGAGACAGCTTCTCGTGTAGCCCACTACACCGGCAGCAACTTGTCTGACAACAGAAGGTTGGGCAAAGTGCACCACTGATTGATGGCAGTCAGCTCCACTCTACTTAACTCTGTCTGCACATTTTGGTGGTGAACTCATGGTATCATCTTTTTTTTTTTTTTTTTTTTAAACAGCAAAGTTAGTGATTTGATTTGGTGGCTCTCTATCGCCGAGGCTCTGTGAATCACCATCAGTAATGCAATGCAGCAGATAAGAGGCAATCAAATGGATCAAAAGCACCGAATGCCTTTTGTGCAGAATCAAAAGGACTAGGAGATGAGCGATGTTCAGTATGAAGTGTTATAACCAAGAGGATCACTGTGCCATCGATGTGATATTACCCCCACAAAAAGGGGGGTAATACCGTCCAAAACTGACAGAGATCTCATATCCGCTGTTACTGACCAAACATTGTCAGAGAAGGTCAGTTCAGCCATACTTTCAGCTGTATAATGGAGCCCGGATAATGGTGGGAAGTCCCGACAGACTCCTTTACTTGTTTGATGCACCGGATGTAGGTGATGGCCAGGGGAGACAGAGACAACCAGGCAGAACGATAAGAGAGACATCTGAGGAGCGCAGGTTCTTATCATAACACACAAACACACAAAGTGAGAAACCAGACCAGTCAAAGATTATAATTAAATCCAATTGGGATCAAAATATTCAAAAGCAAGCACAACAAAACATGAAAAAAAGTACAGAGTTTGGGAAATTCTGCTCCAAAAATATGCTAATGCCTCCAGTGCATTTGATTATGCGGCTCATGTATCCTCCCTCATTATCCATTCAGTTTTCCTGCCCTGAAAGGTTGATGCATGTGGAGATAACGGTGAACGCAGCAGAGCGGCGTGTTATATAAACAATACAGCAGAAAGATTCAACAACCTGAAAATACAGCTTTGATTGAAAAACCTTAAGCTGCCTCAGTGACAGACGTTAATGAATGGACGGAGTTTCACAGGCAGGGACGTGGTGCTATGAGAGAGCGAGATGTTGTTAATCTGAGTGACAGTCACATTAACCCCGTCATTTGGACTGCAGAGAATACGTTATCTTGTTAGTGGCTGGGCGGATTGGCAGTTTATAGAGTCTGTCTGGTGAGCAGCAGCGGTTTGCACACAATCATTTATCCAATTAGAGGATAACAAGTTGCAACCATTGTGTCCCGAATAGACTGAAGCCAAAAACACAATCCCATTGGCAAGTCTTGGATTCCTGAAAGCGTCCATGAACCACGTATTAGTAGCAACAGATAAAATTAGGTTTTTTTGTGACAACATGAAGAAAAAAAAAGGCAAATTGTAGATAAGGAGTGCACCCAATGTCCTACCTCGCACTGTGGCTGCATTCTTGCAACGTGAAACGATGACGCGAGGAACATGTTTTTTGATCTTCTCCCAAATCGCTTCGGCAACAGTTTGATTGACAGATGGTTCATCCAATCACCTGCCAAGTCGTTTTTTGAAAGTGCGTGCTCGTTATATACTATATACATTATTTACTGAACTTTTATTTCCTGTTTTGACCAGTTGGTTGTTGCATTAAAAAGTTGTACACTTGAACTGTAATTCCCGTTCATTTTAAAGATTTTTAACCAAGTTGCTGGTGTATCATTTATTTTCTAAATAAAAAAAGAACAGTTAAGCAAATGTATCTATGTATTTATTTGTTACATTTCATCAGGAAAGCAATGTTTGAAGTCAAGCCTGATCGGTCTTTGGTATCGGGACTGAAAAAGCCTGTAAATACATATGATAGACAGGCTTTCTTATTCTGGTTTTGTATGGATTAAGAGAAGAAGATATAAAGTGTTAATCAGTGAGCTTTAGAGGTGCCGGTAGGAGGATTTTGTGACCTTTAGTTTGGACACAGCCAGACTAACTGTTCCAGTCTTTGTGCTGATCTAAGCTGACTGGCTGCTGGCAGTAGCCTTTTCAATTTACCACACATACACGAGAGTGCTATCACCGTTTTCATCTACCTCTCGGACAAGAGAGCAAATAAAGCGTTGCAATATGTCAGACTATTCATTAAGTTATGACAAAACAAATGCTCAGAAACCTTCACGTGTGTAATTTGCTTGTTTAAGCAGCCACTTGTACACCTTTCATCAGGGAACACACGCAAAAAGGTCAACTGACTGCATATCAAACCCACATTTAATTCATTCATATGAGAAAGTTCATATCTGTTAGCAAAGTCTCAGGTCAGGAGGAGGGTCAGCTGACGTGTTGACCCATTCAGTCTGAATGCCATGATTTTGCTGTGTTTCTATGTGGAGAATGTCAAGGGTATTTCATCACTCCAAATAGTCAGTAGAAAGGTGTTACAACTGTAAAGGTATGGAGTAAGTTCCCGTGGAGGTGTTGACACCAGAAGTCAGTAGCGGCTTAACGGCAGCTTCAGCTGAGAGCTTTTAAACCCGGACTGCTTCCTGCTTGTTTAAACCAACACAGACCTGAGACGAGAGCAGGAGAACGCAGAGCAAACGCAGAGCAAACGCAGAGCAAACGCAGAGCAAACGCAGAGCAAACGCAGAGCAAACGCAGAGCAAACGCAGAGCAAACGCAGCTACGATGAAAGAGAGACGAAGAAGGCAGCGAAACAAAAAGAGAACGAGGAGGTTTGAACCATACCGGAGCGGGAGAAATGAGTCCTTGAGGCTTTCTATGTAGCACGCTGGAACAAGATGAGAGAAGTGAGATGAACGGGCACACACACGCATATATATATATATACACACACACACACACACGACAAATAATATTTAGAAGTAGGGCAGCCTATCTGCCAGCTCAAAAGCCTGCAGCACTTTTCTCAATCACTACCCAACAAACGATAATAATGCAATAGACCACGTTTATCTGCCTACTCATGCTAAGAAAGACCGCTTCCAGGCAGACAAGAACAACTTGCAAACCTGACACGTTTATTTGAAGTAAAATGGAGAAAAGGGTTTCCGGTTAGACGTAGATTTGAATTAGTGAAAATCTATTAAATTCAAACTGGATACCTGCAAAATAGTGCTGCGTCTATAAGCTATCTATATGCAAATGGTAGGGGGTTCCTCCATCTGCACCAAACTCTGAGCCCATCCCATCCCTGAAGAGGAGTTGAGAAAGACATGTTTTGGCGGCAGAGCTGGTTGCCGGGGAGACCTGAGGAGTGGCCTGACATATGTGGTTGATTCAGATCTGCAGAATAATAGCGAGAGGGAGTGAGAGCTTAACAGTGCCATTCATCAAAGGACCAGCGGTTCGCAGACCATGCAATTGAAATTCTAATCGAAACTCATTTCCAATCGTTCTGTTGCGACAATCATGATGACGGACCAGAGACTTACTTTGACCGAATACAGACACAGAGACGGACACAAACAGGTACATTTGATGCATGTGAATCACTGACTTCTTGCAATGAGGAAGAGATGCAGATGATGATAAAGAGTTCCAATTACACTTTTACTAAAAAAAAGTCACTGCAGTACTGTGAGGCTAAATGCTATCAACTGCAGATATACAGGTGCATGTTTACACACACACACACACACACACACACACACACACACACACACACACACACACACACACACACACACACACACACACACACACACACACACACACACACACACACACACACACACAATACCCACCCAGTATATCCACACACGTGTCCACAGTTCCTGGTGACTGTTGACTTAAGTTGTGTTTGTACTTGAGATTAGCTACAGAAGGCGTTGCAGCCGGCAGTAACAGATGACCGCTTATGAGTTCCCTCCATGAGCTCCTCTGGAACGTTGTTGACATTGTACACAACTATAAGCTTGGACTTGCTGACATATTGCAATACTCCCTAATAGAGTAGAAATAAGACTTCCTCTATACAGCGGACCTGGTTGAAAATGACATTTTAATTTTACGTCTCTATCTGACTTTTTTTGGGTCAAAATGAGTCATGAGTGCTTATTGTGTTATTTTTTAGATAATATGATTTTCAAGTCTGGAAATACTACAAACAACACACTCTGTATTTATGTATCCAACATATACAGGGTACCGAAAAACCACAAGTGGCCCAACTGTGCGTGTTCAGGCTGCAGAGAGCAATGTGCCAAGAAAACGTGCCTTCCGGCTCCGCAGCAGGATTGACTTCATGGCTTTAGACATGACTTTTCCTCAGCATGGGGCTTGTTTTGGGTGAGCGTGGGGAGATCAGAGTGTATAAGACCTGACTAATTGTGGCACTGAAAGACACAGCATCGCCTCAGGGCAGATGATGGAAGCAGAAGCCTGTGCAGTGCGTGTGTGCAGTGCGTGCAACATGATGCTGGTTGTGGAGGCAGGGACCACTCACCACCTGTCTGTCCATCCATGTGAGCAAAGACCTGCTGTCCCTTCAGTATATTTAACCTCCGCACACACCAGTGTCGGAAAAAGCAGTAGCAAAAGTATAAAATACAACCAAAAAAAAAAGGAAAAGAAATACACAATAAAAAATGCGTGCACTCATGAAAATGACCACAAGCACTTTTGGAGGTAAATGAAAAATGTCCACCTCAGCATGAAGAGGAAATAAAACCCGTCTTGAATGAGATGATGTCCTAGCATGTCCCCAGCTGGCTAGCCTGTTAGCAGTTAGCTCAGCAGTTACAGTAGTTCGCCTACTAGCCCTGCGAGTAGCCACTGTGTCACCAAGCATCTTGAGCCACGCTTGGATGAACCTCACTGTGCCACTTTCTGGTGTGAGCGGGTCTTAAGAAAGCAGATCATGCAGAAAGATACTTTAAAAACACTGATTACGGATTGTGATTCACTTTTCACGTGACTGTTAATCAAGAAGAATGGGACCCCCTTTCTCTGTGGGGGGGGGGGGTGGTTAAACAAAGAGTAGCTGCACCCTTTGAAAGCTGAAATCACGTCTAATCCAGTACACATATAGGTCACCCACAATGCTCTTGTACATCTGCCATTAAGCTAGCATGAATACAAAGTGAAAACAATGCCCCCCCCCCCCCCCCTCAATATGTGTCATCATGCCTCCCTAAATAGTGCATTTCCCACATTCACACACAGAACAACCGCCCCCACTTTGCTATAGATCTGTAACCCCCCGGAGTTAATCTGTGCTCTCATTCCTCCCCTGGTTTTCTGGGACATGCAGGGTGATGAATTGTTATGCAAAAATGTGATTCACTGATATTTAAGATCTCTCTATGTTGGGCCCTGACTCCTGTGCAGTTTTCCTAAATGTAGTTTGATCATCTTTTGTCATCAAAATCTCAAGAGTTTGTTTTTTTTGTCCACAGTTTGAGTAAAGTGGAAAGCGTAGCGTCTTCCCACCACATCCCTCTTAACACCAAACATCTTCTCCTGCCTGAGTCAGAACAGTTCAGCGTGCTCTCAAAGAACAGAGACACTGAGACGGAGGAACCCAAAAAAAGACATACGGTTTGCTTCTTCCTAGCGCGGCCGAGAAAGAGAGAGAGTGATGCTCCCGTGAGATGCTCCAGACAGACAGAGAGAGAGAGCCATGTAATAGAACTCTTGGCAGCCTGAAGGAAGGAGGCTGCATCCTGACGGACATGTGAGGGAGGCTAAGAATCCCATTAGAGCCGATCAAAATTCAAAGGGAAGCATGCATAGCCTGCCCTCAGCCTACAATCTATTCCTGTCAGCACTGAGTAGATGGGCTAAATTGAGGTACTCTATTTTGGAGTGAGGGGATGGTAAGAAAACAACAGTGGGTGGATGGCGGGGGGGGGGGGGGGGGGGGGGAGAATAGCCTTAAACTTGTTTTCTTTTGTAGAGAGATAGTTTGCGCTTGTTTCCCAAGAAAATCCCAGTTTATCCTCTCTCCTGCAGAAACGCCAGCCTTTGTCCGTCATCCTCGTTAATCGATTGCGGAGGTTATTAGAAAGCAAAGGGTCTCGCTATGAGGGAGCACTGGAGCAGCTCACACACACATTCATAGACACACACGGTCTATGTTGCTTTCTATGCCACCGGTCAAACTGAATGAAACTAATTCTTATAAACCAAACCCAGTGGGACCAGTCAGCCATAATGGGAGACGGGTTTTTAACAAAACACAACTCTGAAAAGATCCGCAGGATACACAATGTTGTCTTTTCACTTTGTGGCCGTGGGAATGGCAGGTGCGTACGAGGCCTTGACTCAACGGCTCCTCTGCTCTGTCAAACCCAGATTCACCGTTTGTTCAGAGGCGATCCGGCAGCGTCTTCCGCTCTGTGCTCTCCCTTCTCCGTCTTCTCGAGTTTGCTCCCGTTTCCTCACGTAAAGAGCTTAGCCGAGGGAGATGAGACGACTCCGGCTCTGCCAGCCGCCGCGCAGCCCGTCTCCATTCCAGGACTTCCTCTCAAGTCTTTCTACTCACTGCCATCGGTTCATTCCTCACTCTCTTTAATCGCACTCTTCCGCACAGTCCCTCGGCTAAAAGGGTTGCACTTTTAAATGAAAGACCAGGCCTTCGCTTTTGTGAAAAGAGAGGAGTAGAAAGTCAGGAAGGCCAGTCAATATCCAGCTACACAAAGCTAATTACATTTGACTTGGCAGCCGACCCTAAACGCGCGCGCCCACCCTCTAAAACGCCCGTTGGTTTGCATTCACTCAGTGTGGGCACAGTGTGGGAGGGTTCACCCAAAAAGAAGCGGTTGGCACCAAGATACAATCTTTACTTCCCATGTGTTTGAAACCAGGGGCCACACACACACACACACACACACACACACACAGACACACAAACGGACTTTAAAATGAGACTGTGAATTTTGAAAGAAGAAAGAACACAATCTCCCCCTTACAAATAAAAACCTGAATTTATAAGCAATAAAACACACGTTTTATTCAATACACTCGGGTGTTTTGCTGCTGCAGCCTTAAGTTACTTGGTCTGGTACGACCGGTAGCTTATCGTGGCTAATGTTACTTAGCTTTAAAAGCTGTTTCCTGTATAAATAACCATAGCTACTGTTGCAATACATTATGGCGTGTCCCAGATGAAGATTTTAATGTTTTTTATGACAGAAATAAAGTGGTACATCACCAACAGACATTCCAATTTCCGTTCCTATAAAAGGTTTTTATTTTGAAGAAATAACTTGTCGTTTTTTGGGAAATAAGCTTATTTGCTTTGTTGACTAGAGGGGAAACAGCTGGCCAGGCTTCTGTTCAAAGGAGAGAAAAAAACAATTCAGCTCACGTACAGCACCTCTGAAGGTCACTAATGCACACCATATTAATGTCATTTAGAGCCAACTGACTCAGAAAATTCTTTTTTTTTCATTATGTTGTGATTGTCACTAGTGGCCGCTGTTAAGTGAAAGTTATGTATTCTTGCTTTAAAGCTTCAACTGCACACGACACGGTAAAAAATAAGCCAAAGTTATCCACCTGCCAGTGTTAACACAAGTCTATAAATAGTATCTAGTCAGCAGAGATTACACTCAACACGCCTGACAATATATAATAAATAAGAGCATGTTTCTTTATAGGTTGGTCCTTCAGGCAGACTCTCCTGAGTCACACGGGACTCCATAAAGCAGTGCTTCATTCATTAGCCATTCAAAAACAAAAATATTCTATACAATGGGCTGAGAGTTGCAACCTAAATACACTCACTCATTCATTATTGATCCCAGGCTTTCTTTGGACCTCAAGGGAACTAAAAATACACAAACCCAACATGAATGCATCCACACACTCGGACATAAATAAGCACTAATGGGTGTGTATCTTTAAATAGATACTGGTAAACAGATCTTCAGGGTTTTGTTCAGAGAGATAACCTTTTTCTTGTAGCAATCAAAAGCATCTTCCCTGCCTGCCTGTACCTGCTGTGTTCTGCCTCAGCCCGCCGTGCATCACCCCGATGAGCATGTTTACTTTACAACCTTATTAATTTGTGGAATTGCAGAAAATAACAAGGCACTACTATCTGCACAGTCAGCCCATTCACACAGACACTCACACTCAAAAACAGCCTGAGATAGCTCTTTTTTTTTAACAGCGGGGTTCCTCTGATTTTATACACACACACACACACACACACACACACACACACACACACACAACAGCCACCTACAAGCCTGATCTCTTACACTAGAAGAGCCAAAACAATGTCTTGAAACATGGGAGGATTCCCCAGAATGCTCAAAAAATTAAATGTTTACATTATGGCTTTTTAGTAGCTCAAAAAAACAATATGAATTTCTTTCCTGCATATTCACTCAGCTCTGGGTTAAGAGCCTTTTCATGTCTGAATCAAGCCAGATAGTGAGTCACTCTTAAATTACAGAAGCGCTCTGATACAGCTCTGTGTTAGCTCCTCGAGGAAACCGCTGACCGGCCGGGACAATGAGAGGGAAAAATGATGATCCCCACAGTAACGCTACTGATATAGCTTTATAGAGGGAAAAAAACACCAAGCCTGACTATATATATATATATATATATATATATATATAAATATAAAACATGCTCAAACACACACTGTGCCCTTGAACTTTCACAAAACATATCTAGAAAGGGCAACGCATTAGTCAGCAATGCAATCTTTCTTGTTGCTTTCTCTTTCTGCAAAAGCTTTTCCCAGAAGTCGTGATCTGTTGTCCAGCCAGTGAATGCGTCGTTACATTCTCGATACAAACTTCACCTGACAGACGCACACTCTTTCTGCTGAGTGTGTGTTTACTGTGTTATTGTAGAGATAGTTTTAGATACAGCAGTTCCGTCTTGGAGCAATCACCACAGGACTGATGATGATGATGTGTGTGTGTGTGTGTGTGTGTGTGTGCGCTTCTGCTCTTAAAACACACACGGCATGTTTTCATCTTACCCTGATTCTCCTCATGGCTGCCACGATCTCCATCCGACTGTTGGGCCTGGGCACGTCAAGACTCCCCACGTACTGAAGTAAACAATCACACACACACACACACACACATTAGAAGAGCACTAAAGTCTAAGATGTTATCCCACACACACACACACACATTACAGCTGCACAATTAACTCCAACGGCTCCCGAAGTGGAGTTCAGGACAGAAAATGAGGGATCTTTTAGAAGATGTGATGTTTTTTTTATAAAGACTGCATACACCGTCTATAATATGCAGTAATGCTCACCCTATGAACTCTACAGACACAAAAACAAAACAGAAAGACAAACTGAACTACCTCAACTCTATTTTCCCATTGGAGCTTATGTATCACAAGGTAAACACTGAAATGTGGCAACTAGTGCGTCTCTATGTATGAGTTTAATGTATTGTTAAAGACTAGCTCTGCCTTCTTATTAAGCTCTTTGTGGCTTTGCATATATTCACACTTTGGTAATTAAGTAGCTCTAAGGATCATGTTGTATTTGTTGTTATGGTGTATTGATGATTGTAATAATTCATTGAGATATTGTTTTAAACAATCTGTACATGCTGCTATATGACGATGGATGGATGCATGTGTGTGTTCTTGGTCCCACCTGCCATGAGATTCTTGCTTCATACTATTGTGTTTTTGTTACAGAGTTTTGATTGTTTCTACTCCGGGTGTATTGTGTTTCGCTACACTCAGCGGAATAAATGAATACGGAGGAAGAAAAGCAGACAAACTGAGATGAGAAAGCTGCCAGATAAGCAGTCCAAATAACATAATAGATACAAGCAGCCATGTGACTCAACGTTTCACCATTTCTACCACTATGCTCTCTGTTTCCTGCCCTGCAAATCAACTCACACAGCCCAAGATAAAGTTACAGATTGGTGTGTGTGTGTGTGTGTGTGTGTGTGTGTGTGTGTGTGTGTGTGTGTGAGAATAGGGTCACTAAAATCTGAATTCTGCTAAGCTGCTTCCCTGAGAGGTTAATAATTCAATGACTTGGGGAAAAAAACCTGAAAATACACTCAGTTCACTTTTGAGCTCTAAAAATGACATCTCCCTCGGTTTTTGAGGAACACACATAAACTACAATTCCCCATTGGCCCTGCAGCACTACACCACATGTGTAGCTGAGTACACACATGGCGTGCGTTCAAACTTCATGGTGGATCCCGGAGCACCTGCCGCTCCGCTGCAGGACACTACAGCTGTGGGCTGACTGCGTGGTGGAGCTGTGTCCAAAATAAAAAAAAAAAAGAGGAGAGCTTTGTTTATTTCACCTTAGCTTGGAAAGAGATCCCGTGGTGGTACGCCTCGTCATTGTGCAGCGGCAACCTCGAGTCCTTCACGTCGTCCACCAGGTTGTACCTGTTCCTCGCGGGCATCACGGTCTCCAACTGACGACCCCCCCCTCCTCGCTCTCTCTCTCTCTCTCTCTCCCGACACAGTGTTTAACAAACAAACAGACAAATGTCGCCTTGGTTTGTACGGCACGGCTCCAGCAGTGAGTTCCCGGTGGAAACGCAGTCCATTGTTGTTGCTTTGCGCTTCAAAAAAAGCAAAGGTCCCGTCCTCAAGAGGGACAGATTTGGGCGCCCCCTTTTTTTTCCCTGTGACAATACACCGAGACACACTTAAGGATTTCCTTCTGGGAAAAGAAAAAGAAAAAAAAAAGCACAGCACCGTGGAGGGAAACGCGTGTGCTTTCCAAAAGCCACGGAGGGGAAATCCAGCGTAAGAAAGCGGTGGTTTCTCTCTGCGCAGGTGATGTAGCTCGCTTGTGGGTGTATTTCTTTTTTTTTTTTGAATCACGTCCTGTTGGTGGCAAGCAGCGCTGCACCCGTAGTCTCCCTCTCTCCCTCCTCAAAAAGCACAGAGCCAGCCCCTCATTGGAGCAAAGTTCCCAGGCATGATGCAACCTGGAGCTGGGGAGGAGAGCATGGCAGACAGTCTGTAGTCCTCCCCTCAGGAGATGTGGAGGTTACAACAAAATAATGAGGAAATATCAACAGTATAATGACATGTAAATATAACCTGTGGCTGAATGGCTGAGTTGCCTACAGTATCTAAAGTATCTAAAACTGGCTTCACACTGATAAACTGTCATTAAAATCCATAATAATATAATATTCCATAATAATACTATAACACTTTGAAATGAGCCATTCTGCATAATGAGCATATTTTGGATACTTTAATTACATTGTGTTGATAATACTTCTACTTCTACTTGTAATGGAGTATTTTAGAGCATGGCCTTTCTTATTTTACCTAAAGTAAGGGTTCTGATTACTTCTTCCACCACTGCTCTATACTTTACTTAAATGAGGTACTTCTACTTTACTGGACTAAATATTGTACTTTTTCCTCTGCATTTATTTTTTCAGATTAGGATTTTGTACGTATGATCATTTCATAAAATCTGATGCATTGTTATAGATTTAGCTCCACAAAAGCACACAAAGCAGCTCGTATGAACTCCACCTTGACCAACGTCAACATCAAAGTAAGTATTTAATGCTGACAGGGACCATTCTGGATTATGAGTATCTTTTCTTTTGATACATTTTGTTGTCAGTACATCTTGTTTTTTGTTTTGTTTTTACATTTACCATTAATGAGTATTTACACTAGTGGCATTACTACTTTTGTTTGAGTAAATGATTGGAGTCATTTCCCCCCACCTTCTCCAAAAGAGATAGAATATTTGGTCATGTCACATAACATTCCCTGAATTAAACAGCGTATTTTTCCGTCCCAGATCCAGGCTACATTTTTCTCATTGCATCATGCAGTAATTCTTCTGTAGGCCATGAGCCGTGGGCTATTTTTCTCAATATAAAAGGCATCTTTCAAGTCGCCCTTTGCTCCTCAAAACTGCAATACAGAGTCAGGATGACGATGATCAAATGGCAGAAACCTCATTAGGTCATTTTCATCGTCCATAAATTTCCCCCCACGGGAGCCCAATAAATCTATTAATAGATAACTAGAGTTCAGGCACTATAGTTTTTATGACTGCAAAATGATGTCTCTGTTCAGACAATAATTTGCTCTTCGCTTTGCTCATGAAGTTAAAATAATGGGAGTATTGGTTCTCGTGATGCTAAGCCTTTGTCAAGCTTCCACCTCTCACCACGTTGTTGTCACATCACTGCTGCAGCTGCTGGTATTAACGTTAATCCTGTGCATGTTCAGGACAATAATAAGCCTGCAAGTGGAGCATCATTGCCAGTTCAATTCCATTAAAAAGAAGGGACCTTTCTCTACTTGTAATAGTAAAATAGTACATAATGAATTCAACAATAGAACACTTACAGTAATTAAAACTAAGACATGGTGCTTTAATAATGCAATGGCGCCCTCTGTTGATTGCTCGCTATGTTACTGCAGTTTTTTTACCAGGTTTCCAGATATGTTTTAAGATTAAAAGTAGGCATACATACAGTAAATAAGAAAGATCTTTGTCGACAGTATAGTCGGTAGCTTTACAGTGCAGATTCAGCAGATGGACCTTTATGGACTAATCCTTGCAAATCAAATGAATTAAGATCTGTTAATATGAGAAAGCGGCGACTAAATCCCTGCAATCTGGACTCAAATGGCAAACTAAGACAGTAAGATTTAAAGCTGATTAGCTTTATAGGTGAGAGAAGATGCCTCACAAGGGAGGGATGATGCTGACAGAATGCAGTATTAATTAAATGCCAAGAGGTGGTGATCATTAACTTGATCAATTAATCAAACAGGCACCTTCAGCAAAATCAACCTTTAAACTAACCTTTAACTTCTTATCCACATGTAAGGTCATGTAACCAATTTCATAACAATACAACAACAACAAATCCTGAAAGTGAGAAGAGCTAAGGCCTTCTTGATTTCTATATTGGGCCTTTTAAGCCCGAGAGGGTTCAATGAGGAACTGGACTTGAAGCTGGTTTTGTAGTCCAGTCGACTGAATTACATTTGTTCTCAAAGGGATCAATGGGACAAATATCAAGAAATAGCTTGACATTTGGGGAATTATGCCTTGCTTTGCATATAAATTAAATGCGCCGGGAGATCAACAAAGCCATTAGGATATATTCACTGCAAGCCAATAATATCGATACCAAATTGTGTGCCAATCCATCAGGTAGATGAAGGTGAAAACTTTGGTCTGCTGGCGAGCAAAGGATCACCAAAGTCAACAGAATGTATCCTCATAGAATATTTAATATCCGTAGCGAATGACATGGCAATCCATCCAAAGGTTGTGAAGATATTTCACTCTAAACCAGAAATGCTGACGTCATGGTGGTGCGAGGAAAAGTGTGTATGGAATGTCAGGGAGGGCGGGCCGCCCTACAAAACAGAAGAAGCCTAGACCACGACAGTAGTATCAAGTTTGTTTAATTCACTAATTGATATCAGGATCAGGATTCACATCACAACACGCATTATACACATATCCCTTACAGCTAAATATGCACTCAACACTTTAAGATGTAAAATGAATCAAATCAAATCACAGGAGTCTTGGATGCATGTCAACGCAATAAAATACACCTGGATAAATGGTTGTGGACAAGGAATTATGTTTATTGTATTTAATATCAAACTAAAACGGTAGTGTAAGTGTGTGTAGTGTCAGACTGCTGCTGGTGTGTGTGTGAAAGCTGGTTGTGCATGTTTTAAATGCTACACACATGCTTTTCCATCAGCTCACGATAGTATTTCATAGTCGTGCTTATGCTCGTTAGCATACATCTATGATCTATACATAAACTACTTAGTATCTGTGCGTTGTGAAGTATGACACCTGAGAGCTGGTGGTGATGTGTGAATGATCCACTCAGTCACTGACCAGCCAGTAATAGACTTAGGATAGAAACAGCTGTAAGAGCTACGTGTAAACAATTATTATTCCCAAAGCATCCTTATTAACGATGACACTACAGAGGAAAGGCAACAAAAACAACACAAACACAAATGGTACATTGCTGACCGCTGCATACCTCATTTGAGGGACAAAGGCAAACCCTGGCTTTGGTGAATGTGTGGAATACAGACCAATTAGTATCTGAACCAAGACACAACGTTCCACATAAGTTGCAGCCGCGACTTGGCTACCGGCTGCTTGATCACGAGGAACGATACGCAAACAAGCTCACACATGCACTGACAGCTCTTAATGAATTTCCCTCTCTACCAGAGTCTATGCTACCAAAAGTTTAATGCCTCAGCTGAGCTTAAAGCAGCTGGAAAGAAACGGAGATATGAAAAGCAATAACTGTGTTTATCTTTGGGTATACCAGATACATTCCCAATGCTTAACATATCCCTAATGCCTATGTATATTGAAAAATCATTCAGGCTGCAATTCAGAGTTTTGTCTGCACAGTGGGTTTAAAATCGCTCTTTTCTTTACTCAAAAGTAATCCATTAAAGGTACATTTTGGATTCAAATACAGGGAGAAACTTAAGGAAACACTTCAGGCTATTTACAGATGTGTGGTGACTTACCGCACAGACGGCTCTGAATCACAGCCTCAAAGTCGTAGCAAATAACCTGAAGTCACATTTTTACAATCCCATTATTATCTGTTGGGATTTCCTGAAAGGCTCTTGGGCTAAAAAGATGTACCTCACATTTTTTCCTGCAGAAATAGGGTTTTTACGACTGAGAGCAGCAACAAAAGGAAACAAATAATACAACCCACGAGAAGACCATAAACCATAAAGACAAAGCTTACAATTTAAGTTATGGAGTCCCCATGAGAGATCCCATTTACACCACAGGTACCAAATAATGGGCTGAATCCAATCTGCTTGGATACGACCAGGTCAAGAGAACAAGAACGCAGCAGTTTAAGTAAATAAATAAAATCAGTATGTAGTGACAGAAATGGGAAAGAGGAAAGGAGCACAGAAGATGGATGAAGGGGTCGTTAAAAATGAAAAGGAGAGTACGAGGAGGGGGGGGGGGCAGACGCCTCACACCGGAACCCCGTTTGCCGCTTCCGTCACCTTCTCTTCATCCCCCTGTTTCTGATGCTGCAGTCGGGCATAAGTCACTGCGTCTCCCCTGAGAGAGAAAAGAAAAAAGGACGACAGGATGCGAGAGAAGGGAGGGTAGCGAAAAGAGAGAGCAGGTACGACAGGAGAGGGGGACAATGTTAATTGCGATTATTACATGGCTCACCTTGTCGGAAGTTACTAGCATCAATAAAGAGACTCATTAGGGTTTTTAGAAGCATTAAAACAAACCGCATTAGCTGATTATAACGTGGAATACTGCATTTAATGAGAGTCTGTTTTAATGTAAGCTTTTAGAGGGCTGTTGTTATGAGTGAGACATGGAGAGATATGATTCATTACAAAATGTCTACTGTACAGTTTTCCTTAAAATAGATAGAGAAAATGATTGTTGTATAGAATAGCTGTCATTTTTCCTTCTTTCCGCTCCATAAGAGCTTACTATATATACAGTGTATTACTGTATTTACATGTTATAAGCTACTAAACAGACATCTTACTTTTTGCCTAAAGACGCAAGGCCGTACAGAACTCCTGTAGCGAAGGCGATGGCGTTTCCAAACAAGGTCGTAATGGAGAAACTCAAGACTACAGGAAATAGAGCCATCCTGACAAAGAGCACCAAGAGACAAAAACAGAAAGTCAGTGAATCATGTTCAGTACATGCTGGAGATCCCAAAAAAATAGATAACGCAATTATCAGAAATTCACCGTCATGAACTGTGGACGGTGCACATAGCTGTTCTCACCCGCAGTAGAAGAAGGATTTCTGCCACGGTTTGAATTTGTCTGCGCGGGCTGCTATTGCATTAGCAAACTCTATGAACTGGCAACAGAATGGGACTTCACACAGGAACAGCACGAAGGCGTTCAACCTGGAGACGGGAGAAGAGGACACACAAACACAGCAGTGGATTATCTTGTGCACTTCCATCTCAAATACTGTACAAGTCTGGAGGACTTTAAACAAAAAGAACATTTACGCCGTCAGTGTCATCGCTCAAGTGCCGGAGCACTAGGGTTTAAATGTTTACTATTACTTTAGTTATCGATTAAGATGTCAAATATTTTCTTGATTAATAGGTTTTCTCAATTTCCTAAAGCCCAAAGGCGACATCTTCTGTTTGGCTAACAGTCTAAATTTGTACATTTGAAGTCAGAATGAAGAAGCTGGAACCATTGAAGGCAATTTTGCGAGACAATTGATGTCAATAATAAATCATCAAAATAGCTGTGGATTAATTGTTTATTGACGGATGACTGGCATGATGTCAGAGTGACAGGCCACCGTGATTAGTTGCTTCCTACAAGTGACTATTAAAAATCTCACAAATGAATGGGAGGCCGTGTTTGTTTCTGGCATTTTCATCCCTGTTGTTCAGCAAAATGTTCTTTCTGGGGAAAATTTAAAAAGCATTGACTCTGCAACCACAGCATTTCTTTAATTTTTGCTTTAAAAAAATCACTGATTTGATTATCAAATAGTTACAGATTCACATTCTGTCGATCAACTACGTTTATTTATCAAACAATCATTTCATTCTAAAAGGTTCATTTGATTCTGGTGTAAAGAATACAAATGGCAGAATGTCTACATTGTCATTTTGATTCGTCTTTGTAGCATTGTAGCTAAAGCTAATGCAGACATGTTCTAGCCAGGGAGGAAAACAAACCCCAGTTGGCTTTCCTGAGGCATAGTGCTCAAGTCTTCAAGTTCTGAGCGACTCACTGCAGTCTTTGGCACAACATGTTCAAGACAAGAATGTCTCCACACCTCCGTCATTTGAGCAGGAGGTGTGGCCACATGAGACTGCTGCTCACTATCCATGTAAGATGATACTGTACGTACAACTAAAGGAATGTAACAGGTGAGTGCATGAGCTATAATATAAAGGGTAAATATGCAGTCACGCTCTGATGGAGCATTGATATCTGAAGATAGTTTGTATGGGACTCTCAGTAGATGTTTAGTGAATAGAACCAGCTCACGTCTGTGTCTAAATGAGTAGTTTTATAGTATGTTTTATTTTTTTAATCCTGTAATACCGACAGTATAAGAAATGTCTAGGTCTATGGAATGTGAATGATCTATTTTATGCATGCTACATTTAAATAAGCGTGACGAGTGTTAGACTTACACCATCCACACTCCTGCAGCGATGTTTAAAGGGTTCACAGTGACACAGTTCCACACTCCTGCGATGGCACAGGCTGCAAGACAGCAACGCAAAAAAGGGTGATTATTAAGACACATGAGCAACACACAGTGAAAACACAACAGTATGTGGACGCAAATGCACAAAAGACAAACACACAGGCACGTCTTCTGCTGATATCTAAAGCAATACAGTAAACAACTAAAAATCAAAGCAGGCTACATTTTCCATGCACAAGATTCCTGTAATGATAATTTTGGTGTTAACTGTCTTTGTCAATTAATCTGGCAATTATTTTCTCAATAAATAATTCAGTCAGTAAAACGTTAGAACATGTCGACCACCACCACAGTTATCCAGAGCTCAAAGTGACATGAAATGGTTTGTTTTGTTCAACAAAAAGTCCCTTCATAAAGGGAACACATTGTTTGATATTCAACCAAAATGCTAAAACATTGGGTGTTTTAAAACGTCCGACTGCCATTCCAAACACCTAGTAAGTGCCAAGTATGATCTTTAGTATTTGAGAGTGAGAGAAGCTCCACAGTGAGAAGAGAGAGGGTAACCGTGTTTCTATGTGAACTACACAAACAGTGGAACAGTGTATCATATCCCGCTCCTTTAGACCATCCAGCCTCCTCAATAATACAGAGCCCATTGAATATGCAGAGCCCCGGGTGTTCATGTGATACCGGCACTGAGACTCTGGTGTCACTGTGAAGGAGAGCTGCAATGCTGCTGGAAAACTGCAAAGCCAGCAGTAAAAAGAAACAAAAAAAAACACTTCTCACACTGAACTCCTGAGGGATGGAGTAATAGTACCTGCTGTGGACTTTGTGCGTGCATATCATATTGTTTTAATTTAGGAATAACAAAGCTGTTATGAAGTGAAGCAGACAGGCGGTGTCTGCTGCAGGGAGGGGACAATGGGCTGTAACAAAGCGTTTGTCTGGCGTGGAAGCGCAAATGAAGTGAGAATTATAAACACTAATACAAAATGAAATAGTAATCTGGTGCACTTTCTGTCCTGTTTATACTCATACTAATACGGAAGACTACATACAATCAGTATTACATAATGCTGACATGGCAATAAAATGTACCTGCTTGTCACATAAAGTAGCACAAACTTAATGTAAACTGATTCACACTCGGTTACATCCGCAGTACATGTAGCCCTGGCAGGATTATGTCGTCGGCCCATCATTCATGTACTTATAACAACATATCGACAGCTTACTTACACATTCCTCCAACAACTCCAGCTATTTTGCAGAGCCATCGGTACCACCACGTCATGCCATCATCCTCCGGAGTGGTTTTAGTGGACGCTGCGGTCTCTGCCTCGGTGCTCATTGTGTTCTTTTGGCGATGTTAGCTGAAGCTAAAGCCAGTGTTTACAGATGTCAATCCTCAGACCTAACAACAGCTCCGTTAAGTATGTAACGTTACGCCAGTCTCAACAAACTAACTGCTAAACTTGATTATTACGACACAGCGGTCCCTACCGGTGATACAGATTTAATTTAAAGTTTAAAGTATTTTTTTTTTTAAATGATCTTTTCTTTCCTTTGTTTTGTTTGTGACCAGCTGCTTTAGTACCAGCTAACCGGCTAGCTAATGCTAAACAGCACCGCCACCCAGCCGCCGCTAGGAGTGGATATCACCGCTGCATTAGTCCTGAAACTCTCTAGCGGTCTTATTAAAAGAGCAAAAACTATCCCGAAGTCTCTGTTTTAATGATATTATAAACTGTACACTGCCCACGCTGTTTGTTTGGGAGGCTGCTCCGTTGTTCTCCTCTCTGGCTGCTCAGCGGTGCATTGTGGGAGGCATCTGATGCGCGTCATGGTTTGTTTACATGCAGGGAGGGCTCAGCTGTTTTTTGGCGTTGTAGTAAATATGTTACTACATGTTTTTTGATTATATATACATAGGGGAAAACCCTGGAGTGACAGTTTTGGGTATTTGTTTGGTTTGTGCCTTTCCTGTGTACCATTACATTTGAGCAAAATAAAGTAAATAAATAACCAACAATCTTTGAAAAAGAAGGTTGTAGAAAGAATAGGTTCACAATTATTTAAGTCACATATTAACGTCAGGTGCACTTTAAAATGTACATCTGATCCACTATTGTTTTAAGACTTAAAACGTTGACAAACTTGATTTCACCAGCAGCCCTTCACATCAAGACAAGCGGAGAAACTTGCAATTAAATATCCATTTCATCTTTAATTACCCATTCACACTTTTATATACAACACATTCTTCCCAAATCACTCAATATCCATGCGAGTTCCTTGCAAGGAAATCAATACTTCTGTACATTTCTCTCAGTAGCTTTCTGTTAAAGTGCCTGCTGTAGAAACGTGAACGGTGACCTTTTTAATTAAAAATTGGACATGGATGACAAAGAAATGGACAAAAGTCCAGTCTGCAGAGTCTGTGTTTAAGGAGAGGTAGGTGCAGTAATAGAGACAAAATCCACTCTAACCAGTCAGAGTTCTTTGTCTTATTGCATTGAGCCTCAAACCAGAGCCTTTAGTGAAAGCAGGATTTGGAGCGACACACGGCGTCTCTCACTCTGACAGCAGAGTGGATTGTAGTGACTTCAGAGTCCTTCGACTGGTCTTCCTCGCCACCATCATCAGCGCTGGTTTCCTCTTCCCTGTGGGCGTGTGGCAGAGCATGCCATCGAGGGTCTGCTGGGTCACCTGATTGGCTCGCTGAAGATGAGTCACTATCTGCTCCACTGTCATCATGTGTGGGCCACCCTCACTCCGCGAACGCAGCAAATCCACCTGAAACAGGTCACAAGAGGTCACTGAGCAAACTAGTTCACAGTAGATTTAGATAAACATCTCCATAGCTTGTGATCAACAATCTCACAAAAGGATACTTCAAACCCTCTTATTTTTACCTTAGGTTTGACCTCATTATATATTGAAATTAATATTAATTACAACAATAAGTTAAGATATTTAATAACTGCATCCGTAGCTTCTTTTTAGTGAGTATAAGTTGCATAGACAACAGACTGACTTACCACCTCCTGAGAAAATTCAAGCTTCTTCACAAAAGAAGGGCTTTTAGGCAACATGGCTGCCGACAGGACGGAAACAGCATCCGTCACCGCTCCTGACATTGCTAGTACTAGGACCTAAATCACCATAAAAAAATAGTTAATAATCTAATAAAAAGGGTAATAAATAATGTAAGCCGCAGTTACATGAGCACCCTCACCTTCAGATTTTGGCATAATCTGCTGTCAGTGGTCATTATTCGTGAATACAACGACTGTGCATTTTCTATGTCATTCTGGAACAAATACAATATATATTGATTATATATCACACGATATTCTCCACAACGTTCTGCATGAATGAAATGAACAGAAGAAGAAGACATAACTCACTTGTCTAAGTGCTAATGCTACAGCAAAGCAGTAAGCATGTCTGGGGACGGACTGCCCTTTGGTCTGCCCCTCCTCTATCAGAGAAGTGCAGATCGTGTAGGACTCCGCCGTGTTCTGACCAACATAACACAGAACATTAGCTGACCTGAAGGAGTTTCTACATCTTAAGACAAATAGAACTTTAAGGACTGTAATGTTCAAAGTGTATCGCTCAATTACCAGTTTAAAGCAGGTGCCAGCTGCCAGTGTCAATGTGTCTTTGTTGAATGGTATACCTTGGGCCCTCATGGTTCTTAGTACCTCCAAGGCATCTGCAATAGCCAGGGTTAGGAGTATCATACACATGTGATGATGATTTCAGAAGAAAAAAAACCCACTGGGAGGTTAATCTGGTACGTACTTTCATAAGAGCCTTTAGTGAACAACATGTCGATGGTGATGTTAAAGGAGGTTGCGTCGTTGAAAAATCCCCTCATATTCTGTTCAGACAAGTGAGAGGAAATGTTACCAAGTACAATTCAGCTCTTGGAGAAGTATAGATTCTGTCTAAGTGTTGCCCCTCATGGCACTTTGTCAGTTACCAGGGTTGTACCTTATCTGCAAGTGTAGCAGCAGCCAAGCTCTCCAGACCCAGCTCATAGCACAGCCTCACAAAGAGGGGACCAAACTTGAACTCTCCATACACCAAGTTCCTGTTCTCTGCGTGATACCTTGTGAGTGCAAATAAAAGAACCATCACACATGCATAATTCAGCTACTCGATACAAGATGACAGTCGAAGCCATTCAAGACATATTTGTTTTGCTGTGTAAAGTGGGCAGAATCTCATTTCCTTCTTTCTAATTGTTTGTTAAAAGCAATTCAGAGAAGAAGATAAGCATGGAACATGCTTTGGTGCTGAAATGATCAGCTTTTTTGTGCTTTACAAAATTGCAAACAAAGGATGTACCATACCTATAAATGGCATCTCTTGCTATCACCAAGTCCTCGGCAGACTGGCACAAGTGAAGGAGAAGCTTCAGCTCATCTCTCAGAATCAGCTCATTCCTTTGTAGCTTCTGGCTGAATAGCTCAATGTAATTTCCTGTAAAATGGGGGTGAGAGTATGAGAATATGAACTATGAATACATCATAACAGATGGCATAACACTGCAGCCGTAGAGCCAGTGAGGAGAACTACTTCACCTTTCGCTCCAGTGACAAGATGAGCCACAGCCAGCTTCCTTTGCTGGAAGTCTTGTAGTTTGATAACATCTTCTGACAACAGATGCCTCTTAGCTGCAGAGAAAAGAGTTACCAATAAGTACTTATATAAAGCAATTACAAGTACAAATGTCAGTTATCACCACTGGAGACCCACCACCACCAAAAATAAACTACATTTGAAGAAAGGTTGCTCACTTGAGGAGCCATTCATAACTTGGCCTTGCTGGATAGTTTGTACTGACAATAGCATGTGCCTTAAAATATCAAAGACAAACGCCATATGCTTGCAAACCCTGCGAGTAAAACCCGAGATGAACCACGTGTTGGTGGATTGTTATGAACTGTAAAGCCACATAGTCAGTGCAGTACCTTTGTAAACATGTGTGTTATCCACCAGCTGCTAACGTAGCTTCTCTAACAAAACAGACCGTTTTAAGGGTCACAGACAAGGAAACATATCGACGGGTTTTATGTGTCTTACCTCCTATGCAACCTTCAATCCAACCTGGCTGTAAAACACCACAAAACGCTACTTTGAAGTGATCGCGTACTAACGACCGACAATATTTACCGACCCTGGCCAGCGCCATAGTGCCCACTGACTGTACCATGCAACTGAAAACCAAAGGGGTGCAATTTATGAATTAATAGAGTTATAAAATACTGATTTATGCCCAAATAGTAAGACATGTTTCATAATGCACTGGTACCTGATACGCATTTTAATTGGATTAAGACAGAGTGTGTAACTATTTGCTTTAATGTTGTGATGCGCAGTACGCAATTTGGTATCATCCAATATGGCAGCGCCCTGTGATCCGACGCAGGAGTCGGCTACAAAACTTTCATCATTCACGTTATCGTCATTTATCTCTGCTCTGTTTGAATTGAAGCTCTATTCTTTAATTTTGCTCCAGCTGTTGGCCTATATGTTGAAGCTTGTAAAGCATTTTATTACCATAAAGTGTTTCATATTTTGACCTACAGGTGGCGCTGTTGTATTACACGTTAAACATGCCTGAGTTTAGCATATTCATATCTACCCCATACTGTTTGTAATTCTTTTTTAAATCTATATTACCACTATTTATTTCAATATTACTCTGCACTTTTTAAAAAACTTCTGATTAAATGCTAATCTGCACTTTCTTTTCTCAGTTGTAGCCTACTCTGTGCAATGACAATACAATTGTATATAATCTAATCTAATCTAATCCAAACATTATTCTAAAATGTTCATACATCTTCCAGCCTCACCTCTGATCTCCATTGCTTTTGTCCCTTATACCTTTCTACTCAAAATAAATAAATACTTAATATTCTTATTTAGATTTTCTGCATTTTCATTGTGTTTTATTTCTAAAATGTTTGCTCCAATTAAAGATATACCCCCAGAATGTGACATTATTACAGAGAAGCAAATGAAGCAACATGAGGGAAACTTTGTACCGATGCCATTAATGCTAAATCAACTAATCTGACATTTATTTTCAAATGGGAATACTTTTTCAGGCCTTGACAACCTTCACAATCAGAGTGCTGAAGTATACAGAGGACAATTCATGTGTATCTTTATACCTTTGTATAATATCTATATACAGTATGTAAAACGCTTTCTTCTGTTCCAAACAACTACCACACCAGATTCTCTAGATGCTTCAGAGTCCACAGAGTCTCTACTGAATTTGCCAAAATTGCATTTTTGCACATTGCACCCTCGGCTTGAATAATTCACAAAACAAACTTCATACGAGACATTCAAACGCCACAAACACATGTTGTAAGACGAATGTTACTGTTTCAAATATAGTCACACTCCCTCCTTTATGCCGTTATGTAAATTGTTTATGTGACTCCATCCATTTTGGACATCTATCTCGTAAAAGAGATCACATCTCAAGAGACTTCCTAATAAAGGTTAAACATATCATTCAGAATTGCTTGCACTGTAATCATTTTAGGTCCAACCTTGTGGTTATGTTGAAAAATGTAAATTAAGTAGGCCCTTTTATTTGATTTGAAGCAATTCACCTCCATACTTTAATATGGGAGACCTCTGTGAGCACCAAACCCTGCCTCTAGTGTACCCATTGACCCAGCATTACATAACCAAGGACTTATGTCCTTGTGAGGGAGTTCTGCTGCATTTTCTCTGTGAAATTTGAAATTCAACTTAGTAGTTAGTTTCTAGATTCATATTGCCTCTTGAATATTTTTACTGACATAAGTAAAGTCTTATTCAGTGCCCACTATGCACGTTTCATTATAATCTAATGTTCTTTTTCTTCTTTCTTCATTCACAATTTAATGGTATGTGATTTTAGTTCTGTGTAAACATGATTGGTGAACCTGCAGACACTCGGAGAAGATTCATGACAATGATTGAGATGCTTCTTAAAGTGACTCCAGAGATAGAGTCTCTCGCACAGAGAAAATAGGGCTGGGACAGGGAGTTCCCCACTGTTGCCCTGGCAACAAGATCTCAGCCCATCCAGCGGAGATTGCTTGCTCAGCCAATCAGACACGGGGCCTTGGATAATTCATGGTATCCTGCAAGGTGTGTTTGTGTGTCTCTGTGGGGTTCTCTCTCTGTGCATGAGTGTGTGTTTGAATGGATTTAAAAGCAGGTTTTCCCAACATATAGCTCACCTATACTGTACATTTTAGGGTTTAAGCTCATGCTGAGTTGCTCAAATAATGCAATAATCAACAGGGAAAGATAGTACTGTTTATAGCGGAGGTCTATTTAAGCACTCAGACTTTGATTTCCCAAACATTGAGGTTCTGCCGACAGATAGTAGCTCTTACATCTTCTTTGATTTATTCCTGTGTGCACATCCCTTTGGTTTTGGAAAGTGCCTGGGGTGCCCCATCATCATTAATACATGTCCCCATTGAAACAGTTTCGGCACGGAACACAGCTGGTACTAATCACTTTGCCAGACTGTGTGCAACTGTTCTGAAATGACTGTCATTGAAAGATAATTATATAGGTTATCTTCCACCTATAGCAATACTTATGACATACATTTATATGCATGTATATTCACCCAGTGATTAATTTTGCACTAAATATAAACGCCTGCCTGTTGGGTTTGGATAAATAGTATAGTATAATAATGTCCTACTATATTGCAGGCTTTCCACTTACCGGTGTGCAGTACATGCTGAAACAGCTCTGAGAGACTGGCTCAGACATCAGACATGTGGACTTGTTGTCCTCCACTGTACAGCAAAATGGATGTTGAGTTGTGGAGACATGCCCTCTTATCCTGCTCTGCTTTTTTCAGTCAGTGTCCCTGGGGCGTCTGAGGGGGTCCTTCAGTTCATTACATACTACATAATTTACATTATCTTTCCCACATCCTTCTGACATGTTTTATGTTCTAGATATTCTTCTTTATTTTAGATCTTTTAATTTGGTCTCTTTTTTTTCTTAATTTTCCTTTGCATTGAAAGCAGTAATGGAGTCTCTGCACGGCTGCCCCGTAGCATGGTCCTGGGTTCAAGATAGCGCTGAGTGTTACGTGTTCTCCTATTGTACGTGTTGATCATGAACAACTGCAACATTTGCTAAAAATCCATCCAACAGTTGTTGAGATATTGTAGTCTAGAACAAAGTCATGGACCAACTGATTATAATATTACCATCCCTAGAGTAATGCCGCTAGCAGCGCTAAAATATTCAGACAGTTTCCAGACATGGATGACTAAGTGCACGGCACAAAATTTAAACGGCAGTGTCAGGCAAAAACCTTTACAGAACAGTGTAAAAACACTCACACACAGCTACTCTATCTTTGCTTTGCTACATCACTTACTGCACCAGCCTCAGCTAATGCGTAAAACTAAGATGGTAAGCTCATGGTAAACTTTGGTCTGCTAAACATCAGACAGTTAGCATTGGTATTGCGAGCATGTTAGCATGCTGGCATTAGCTATTAGCTCAAAGAACCACTGTCCACTCAGACAGTCGACAGCGTGGCCGGCTCTTGGTCTTGTTTATATGAGTAGAATTGTAAAGGCGTAACTTCTTTGGGCATGTTAATAGCCAAGTAATTATTCACTTCTAAGCAAGATACTTGGATATGTGATATTTTCAAATGTGGTACCGTTTATGATGTGCAACAAGCCAGGCTCAGAAGAAGCTGTTTTTAAAAAGCAATGGAGCAATTTTCTTTTCAACATCGCAGTCTGATTCTAACATTATAAGAAATAACACACTGCCTTTGTAATACACGATAACATAACTGGACCCTATAAATAGGTTGGAAAAAAACAAACACACACATTTTTTTTTTTCACACCAGATTTTATTGGGGTTGTTTTATGTTTGTTCTTTAGTAGTGGTTCCTCTTACATCAGATTCGCCATATGGGGAGAGGAAATATTGCACACAAACATCAGAAAGCACTAAGGAATACTTTCACTTGAAACTAATTACTATAAGTTACATATGAGTTGGGGTAAGGGGCAGAGAAGATGCAAGATCACAAGACAAATATACCACACAGCTGCAGACAAACATTATTAAAGTTTTCCCAAGAGAAAGATAAGGAGAAAAAGGCATAGATAAATAGATAGAGAGAGAAAGAGAGGAAGTATAGAGAAAGAAGAAATACCAGTTCAAGAGAATAGTCAGCTCAGAGATTGTGTGTTGTTGGTTTGAGTTCCCCTGCAGGACATCTGATTATTAGCGGTATCATGAACACCGGACATCATTTCAGAAATATCTGGTGAGCTTGATGAGTTGATAGAATTGTGATTTGTTAAATGTTTCTCCAGAAGGTGGCCTGTCAAAGTTGATCTGTGGCATCTGTGCTGTTTGTTGGGTTTGTGTTGTGTATGTGTTTAAAGTGTCTAGTTTTTGTCTTACATACTTTCATCAAAAACACACAAGTCACTCACTCTCACTTCCGTGAGCGGCCTCTCTCAAGACTACGCCTCTACTGGAAGCTTTTACCTTTTCATCCCGACTAAAGAGGAGAAACTCTTCTGTCACAAGAAATGTTCAGCCTTCAACCTGTTTGTAAGCCATTTGAGTTACTGTCATGTCATGGCACAACTTGCAAAAATCCTAAAATGCTCCTTACATTAATGTATTTAGCCTAGCCCTGTTGTTCTTAATGCAAGTCTGAGCAAAATCCCCATAAAATAAGAGAAACAAATATTAACACATCATGCATGTCTTCCAACCACTCCATCGGCCACAAAGCTATTTATAATTATAGTACAATGCTTTAGAAAAACAAGACATTTTAAGGTTTATGAAAATATCCTGCCTCACCAGCTTTGCAATGGGAAAGGCTAGCACTCCCATAGCTCAATGATTACATAAAAAACAGGTATAAGAAATAAGATCTGATTTCCTCTTTTTTAAATAACTTTGAAATAATACTTAAATAAAACAGACATTTTGAAATAAAAGGCGATCCTCTAAAAAGCATTGTGACAAAAGGCAAGGGAGCGCATTCTAAAGCAACTTCCTGTTGCGCAGTGCAAAAGGCTATCTGGACAATCAAGCACAATAAATTAACATTTAACATAATAAATTAGTATTCATACATAAGCAGCAACATAAACATCCATTTTTAATCAAATGAAACCCAGCCGACTTAAAAGCATAATGTTTCACAACAGGGGCACTTTGTCTCGCCCGTGATGAATATGAAGTCAGACATCATATTAATGTTAATCAGCGTTGAGTGTCCTTTCAAGTTATTTCATATCCACCATCATTCAACTATGTAACCATATTTTTGGGATTGACCACTAGTGTGTAGAGTTACCTGCCCACTCTTCTGCTAGTTGCACCAGTTCTTATACATTCACTTTGACTCTCTCCCTAAGGCAATAACAGAAAACATGTTTTATCCTTTGGTGTGGATAACAGGCGTTATTCAAGATTATATCATATGCAGGGGTGTTTTGTTCCTTGACAGCAGTTAAATTGATTAAACCCTCTCATGTATTCTGATCTGGGGAATGAGAAGAAACTCAATACCTCATCAACATCATCATTATTTGAACTGTATGAGTTAGCTTAATTGACAATCATGACTTGGCCGTGCTTTTTTTAGATTCTAATTTCCGCCCAGCACGATCCATTTATACCTAAAACTTTACAGTGTGGAGGAAACATTGTCCTTTAGATGGAGCCCAAAGCTAATTTGTATTAGTGTTAGTCCTCATTAGAGATATTATCATTTTCATGGTTTGGTACACAAGAAAGAGCATTTTAGAATATAAGTGTTTAAGTGTCTGCTTATGCTTTATGCTACATGGATTTGTTTTCTTCCTGTTTTCTTGCTGAACAGGTCTACATCTCTATCTTACAAGCGGGGAAAGACTCATCCTGCATGACAACAGTGCTGCTGCTGGCCAGGACCATGATGTTGAGCTCCTGCTGCTTGTCGTGGGTCTCCTGGTACCACTCCCTCATCACATCAGTGTCATGGGTTGGAATCAGAGTGACCTGACACCAGAGAGGAGGGAGGTTTCTTAGCTCAAGCATTCAGAGAATTCAATAATCATCCTTTACTGTACAACCAAAAGTTTTCTTTGTCTTTCTGTCTCTTCTTCCCATTTGACATTTGCATGCAGAGTTCAGTAGTATTACTAGCAGGGCTTTAACAGAGGAATGAAAATATGCAATGTTATGTACATCATTGGTATGAAAATGATTTGAGGCTGGTTTATTCCAATTCATTTTTTTCATTTACCCCTGCTTATATCCAACATTCTAATCCAAATGTAATAAACAGAGGACCAAAGAGAAAGTCATATATCAATAATAAATAATTTAAAAATGTGTTTATAACTAACAAATCTATTATATATTGTATTTATACCTTCAAACCCTTCTGGCACAACGAAATTGGGGCGGGGGCATTAACAAATAGGAATTAAAAAATCTCAAATTGAGGCTCAAAATTTGAATGTCAAATAAAGCAAAAATAATCAGCATTCCAGTTAGTTTTACAGTATCATATCAATCATATAAATACTCACCTGCATATTGTTTCCCCACTGGGCCTTTCCTTCAAGTAGAGCATCAAGGACAGCCCTACTGGGCTCCTGAGCTATTTGATCATTGCCACTGACCACATAGTAAGAAGAGCGCACCCGCTTAAAGAACTCAGCATCCGTATTCTTGGCATTGCAGTGATTAGGGATGTAAACCAAATCCATGTACATAGGAGGACAGTTGGGCAGAGATGCCCCACCTGATACCTTTGCACTGCCAGTACCTGAAAGGGAAAAAAATAAAGCGCTCTCTTTGGTAAGGTCGTTAAAAAATATCAGCAAATTATGTGAAGTAGTAAAGTGATTTAAATGATGACAATGAATAAGTAATACTCACCCGATGAAGCACTTTTTACACCTTTGGATGCAGAGGTATTGGTTGCATTCTTTGCATCTTTCCCTTCTCCGACACTCTTCTTTGGAGACAAAGTCTTTGCGTCCTTCACTTTTGATAGAGCAGTCTTCCTAGCTGGCGAGGAAGACTTTTTCAAGAGCTTTTTCTTCTTGGGCTTTTCTCCTCCTTCGGTATTAGCATTGTGGAGGTTTTCTTCCACCTTAAGGGCCTCTGGGTCCACCATGCAGACATCATGGTGGCCTGAAGATGGAGCGGAGTCCCTGAGTGTCACAGGAGGAGGATCGGCATGCCTGTAGGTCAGCGTTCTGTCAGTAGGCAAAGTCTCAGAGTCGTCTTCAGAGTCGATGTTGGCATCTGCTGTAATGGAGGGGCACTCCTCTGTCCCTGGTGGGACATCTGAATCCGTCTGGGAGGGGGCAGATTCACTGATGGATGTGGGCGGGGTCTCCTCACACTGCTTGGCGGAAAGCTTACCACCTGGAGGTGGGGGCCCTCCTCCTGACTCGGTCAGAAGCTTCTCCTCATTCATGGCATTCTCTTCATTGATGAAGTATTCTAGAGGGTTAGGGTTGATGAAAGACGGGGACAGTTCTGTCTTGGGGTGGAGATACTCACATGAAGTGACTAGACAGAGGTCGACATCTGTCTTAGATGGAGCAGAGGGATTCTTTTTAGTGGAAAAGTCTGGGTCCCTGGAGCCACAGGCAGAATTGTAATGACAAGGATCAGAGGAGAGAGGTAGATATGATGGAAAGGGAACTTTGGGACTCACAGGGGATTTTGCCTCAAGTGTAGAATCCTCACATTTAAAGGGATTAGTCTCCTTTGCCGGGGAAAAGGTCTCTTCTTTTGTTAAGGTAAAAGACGATGAAGGAGAAGCAGCTTTGGGAGGTGAGGGTGACTTGTTGTATTTCTGTTGCGTGTCAGATTTATTAGTAATGCTCTCCAGAGATGGTGAAATTGGGCTAATATTTTCTTTAGCCGGGGAGCATCCTAGCACTGGGGATGGCTCATTGGAATGGGGAGAATGGGTGAGAGAGGATGCCTTTGGGGTGACCGGAGACTTCTGGTCAGCCACGGCATGTAGCATCTCTGTCATCTGGCATGGGGTTGTAACAGAGGGAGTTGACTGAGATGCATCTGATGGGCTTGCAGAAGTGGCAAGCGCTGAATCGCTCTCATCAAAAAGAAAAGGCTTTTCCACTGTAGAACTATGGTCCTCAGATGGTTTTCCATTTGCTCCATCTGAGGGGCTATAGTCAACCTCAGTCGGGCCATTCTCTGTAGCACGTGAACTGCCTCCCACAGATAGATGCTCTGGAGATTGCTTACTAAAGTCCAGGGCTAAGGAGTGGTCAGGGGACTCTTGGCCAAACTCGATCGACATGGTGGAGTGCTCTGGGGATTTTGTGTCCTGTGTACTGCTTTTCGTCTTTGGTGAGATGTCTGGGGAGATAGACATGGGCCTCGGGCTATCTTCCTTGGATGGCGATCCCTCAGTTTCTTGGAAGGTGGTTGGGGTCTGAACCACAGATACAGAAAAAGAGTCATCTATCTCTGTTGAGTGAGGAGAGCCTACCTCAGCATGAAGGGAGCGAGAGTCAGTGGTGGGTTCTGGGAAGGAGCTGGTGGCCAGAGAGGCGGTGGATGCTGAAGCTAAATGTGAAAATGTATCTTCTGCTACCACCTCCTCCAGAGGGGTTCCTGACTTGTCTGATGTGGTACCCTCTGAAATGGACATTTTACTCTCTTCTTTGAAAGCTGTAAAAGGATTAGTGTCTGATTCCTGTTTGGTCATTGGTGCTGAGGACAAGACTGAATCTCCATTTTTCTTCTGAGCTCCATTGAAGAGTGACTTTTCCATCTTCGTTGGGGAATCGGGTGCAGTTGAAGGTGAGCACTTTGGAGAGGACATTATCCTCTCTACAGGGGATGCACTTTCTCGTTCTGGCTCATTAGGCTCTGGAGTATCTCTATTGGAGGAATCCTCTTTATCACTTGTGACCTCCACAATTTTTGGACCCTGTGCTTCGTCTTCTGACACAGGTGGTAGAGCTCCTGCTCTTTCATCTACTGGTGACTGATAGTAAGGTGTGTGACCAGAGGACTGAGGCGAGTTAGCTCCCTCCAATGTCTTGTCATCTGGGCTGATGGAGGGAGTAGCTGTCTCTCTGGCGCACCCTGCAAGTGTGGTGGACAGTTCTATTGGAGCAGCAAACAGTGATGGAGAATCAAACTTGTCCTTGCGGTCCACTGAAGGAGAACGCACAAGAGGTGATGTTGTGGAAGTTGAACTGAGTCTAACAGTGTCTGTGTCATGATTCTCACATGACTCTTGAGCTGTGGCAAACCCTTCAGCTTTCCCTGCATAGGGAAACCCCTGATAGAATTTATCCTCTTCTAGTGATGAAGGGGGAGATATCGTGGAAGCGGAGTGGTCGTAGTCCTGGCCTTCTGTGGCATCACTCTGTGAGTGATCTGTCCCTTGCATATCCTGAAGTGGAGACAGCTTCTTCCTGTCAAACTCTCCAGATGCTGATGTCACAAACCTGCCCACGTCCTGTGAAGGAGACTCATCATTGGTGTTTTCGTCACTCATAATGTCCCTAGGAGTCAACATCTCATCCATGGGAGTAGGCACACTGGAGATCTCAAGGGTGGAATGAGTGTGGCCAGAGGTGACAGTGTAATCCTCATGGGGTTCATCTCTGTTCTCATAATCCGAGGCTGTTGAGCTCTCAAAGCCAACAGGAAACATTTCGTCATGGATAGATGCAGCTGGAGAAACAGGTGAAGACACTTTTGGTGAGGCTGATACAAACAGATTATGTTTGTCATTTTCTCCCACACTTACATTCTGACCTTCTATATTTGTATTAGTTACATCATCGTTGTCTTCAACACTAGCTCTTGGTTTGCCGTCCTGGTGTTCATCTTCACTACGAATAAGCTTTTCTTTATCTGGTTCCACCCTCTGTGGTTCATAAACTTCTTCGATCTCTCCCTTATCTTCATAATCTCCTCCCTCAGATGTCTCCTCCATGACAGTACCTTCATCTTCAAACTTCTCACTTACACTGCCGTTGAATTTTCCTTTAAGAACTTGTTCTTCTGGAGTCTCTCCAGTGTCTCCTTCAACCTCCGTTGTGGTTATACCCTCATCCACAGACTCTAATGCCTCAGGTGACTCTTTGGTTTGTATTATTTCTTCACTGTGAATCATCACAGCCTCTTCTTCCTTAATTTGTGGCACAGTTGCATCATCCTCCACCAAATCTTCAGCTTTAAGTTCCTCAAAGTCCTTAGTGAGGTCCTCTGGTGTGGACATCAGAGATCTTACTGCTTCTGGATCCTCTGCAATAGCAGCTGCAATAGCAGCTGCACTTGCTGCAATAACAGCTGCACTTGCTGCAAGCTTGCCACTGTCCACCTTTGTCTCCTTCTTTGTCACCTTTGGCTTTCCTTTCTCTTTTAACTTGGATGGGATTCCTGCGTCTTTCTTTGAAGCATTTTCTTTTTTCAGGGGCTTTGGTTTTGGTGCTAGACTCTTTTCTTCACCCACAGCGGATGTCTTCTTTATGTCTTTAAAGGGCCTTTTGACATCTTTCTTTTGCTCTTTCTTTTCTTCCTTCTTCTCCTTCATAGGTGAGTCTCTTCTGATATCCTTTTTTATAACTTTCTTTGCCTCCTCTTTTTTTACTTTTTCATCCTTTTTAACACTGTGTTTTGGTGTATCATCTTTCTTTGCGACTTCTTTTTTAACCTCCTTTTTCTTTTCCACAGACACTTTGGCCTCCTTTTTGGGTTTTATGTCAGGCTTATTTTTTTCTGGAGTTTCATTTTGAGCTGTTTGCTCTGCCTTTGCTTTTGATTCTTTCTCGGGTGCCTTTGCCTTCTCCTTTTTCAGAGGGGCCTTTTCTTTTTTCTCAGTCTTCTGTGTTTTTTCATGAGACGATTCCGCATCTGCCTTTGCCTTTTCTTCATCCTTTGAATCCTTTCTGATGCTTTTGCTTGGTGATGGCTTTGGGGTAGTCTTTAGGCTCTCTTTGCTGTCTGTTCTGTGTTTCATCTTAGCTTGCTTCAGTGTTGGTGTAGCCGGCATATTAGAAGACATCGCTTTCTGAGTGACAACTGGCTGTTTCAAGAAGTCCAAGTGCTTTAGCTTTTCTAAACCTTCAAAGACGTGATGCTGGGTGGCATTTCCAGGAAAGAGAACACGCACAACCTTATCTGAGGGATTTGCAGGGTGCCACACAATGAGTGAAGAGATTGAAGTCAAGTAAGAGACGGGGAACTCAGATTCTTTTCCGTTTGGCAGCAGAATGGAGGTTGTGTCTTTCTCACTTCCTGTCCACTGCTTCATAAAATGCTGCATCTCCTTGCTGTTCCTTGATGGATTGAGCACATACATCTCAAGCTTCCCAACGCCCATTTTCTGAAAAAGTATGAGTGGTTCAATAGTGTTTCCAACAGGCCTTTGCAAAGACTCTAACCTCAAATTTAGCTTTGTGAGGAACTGCTGAGTGAACGCTGCCTCCTCAACATTCCTCCGCACTCTGTAATTAGGTTCTGGGTTATCCAGGTTTTCAGGAAGATTCACAAACACAATGCCAATATCTGGAGAAATCATGTTCTTCACCCAGTCACTGTTAGCTGTCGAACCCTGTGACTGTTCCTCCTCAAGCTCTGCAACCTTCCTCTGCAGCATGCTATTGATGCCTGGCAGGTTGTCGTCACCAATGTGGGTCATGAGGATGGAGTCCACGCGGTCCAGATGTCTCACCAGCTTCCAGAAGCATGACTTCCTGTCCGAGCCACCATTAATGAGCATGTTGAAGCCGTTGACAGCAAAGAGAGCAGAGTCACCGCTACCAGCAGGGAAAATGTAACAGCATGGTTTGGAAAGTTTCAGGAATCCACCTGATGTCGGTGGTTCTAACATGTCAAAAGGAGATGGGATCTCTACTGATTCAGATAAATACTCTGTGAACTCTGAGAGGCCCTCCATTTCAGGGAGTATGGTAGTGGAGTTTAGTTTCATGTAAATGAAGTCCTGCAGGTTGTGTTTGTCCAAGTTGGAGTTTTTCCATTCGCCTTGTTCAGGGCAGGACAGTGTAAGGTTGGCTTTGTTTCCCGGGTTAATGGTGCTGAGCAATTCACCAATCTGTGCATGAGAAAAATTAGGTGGCTTTAATTTTTAATTTGTCAGACTCCGTAATAAAATGAGTAGAGCTTTGCAATTACAGATTCATTGTATATGTGTTTATGTATATACAGTATCTGTACGGTATGTATGTCAAGTTTTAAGACTATTATTCAATGCAAGAGTGAGAGCTTTTCTGGAAAGCAACCACCATGCATTTATTGAAAGGGTGTTACTGACAAAAATATTTAAAGAAACATTATTCTATAAAAAGACGGGGGAAATCTTTCACTATTGTAAATAATAAAATTGCCAAAACTTGTGTATGAACATGCGGAAAACTATCATATTACAGTATCATAGATCAAATTTTGGTCCGTAAAATAGAAATCATCATGCCAGCTCACCTCTTGGTCGGTAAATATGTCTATGAAGTTGGAAAAAGAGAATGATCCAGACTGAAGAATCAGCTCCCCGCTGTTTTCAGAGCATTGCCCTGAGAGAACCAGAAGCTTGTGTCTGGCAGTGTCTGAGATCATCAAACGAGCCTGTAAATTAAAAGAAGAAAATGTCATGATAGTGCACCACTGACTTTGATTGAAAGTAATGGACAAGTGAAAGAAACACTGATTAAAAACAGTAAAAAAAAGATTTCATTTATTGCAAATGCTTAAGAAAGACAAAGAGTACTATACAAAAATCAAATTAATAGATACAGAGACAGAAAATACAAAGCCTTGCTGCTGCAGCAATCAGCTTGAGGATTTAGTGCATTTGAAATATCACCAGTTTCCCATCACTTAAATCCATTAGCTAATTAGCTGACTTGTTCATTCTGCTAAGTTCCTTTTCATCCGTCTATCTCTTGCCTCTTCCCCTCTTTCTGTTGGTCTTTTTTCTTCTTCTACTTCAACAAGATCAGCTGTTGGCGGCTGGCCAGGTCAAATCTGCTGTGCTGTGAGATATTATTAATGCACAGTTTGACTGCAGACATGGTTGGGGGGTGGAGGCAACGCTGACAAGGAGCAATGACACAAGAGAAAATCTTGTGTCATCTGTGCTCCTGACCCTCCTGTGTCTTTCTTGTTATCAAAATGTAGCAAAAGCCTTCATGCAATGACAAATTGTAAAGGCTGCACTTGTTATTCTAGCAGTAAATAAGGCATTAGTCCTGTCCTTTGAGATCCTAATTGCTTTTTCATTTCAACGAACAGCAGTTCCTATTAAGAGGGTAGATAATTGGCCAAGGTTGAAGAATAATCCTTTTCTAGTTGTAATTGCTTTGTAAATGTGCATTTATTTAATGTATTTGTGAATCATCCCTTCTTGATAAGAGGATGGGAGATGAAATGCAAAGTTACAGAATAAGGAAGAGGTTATAGCTAATTTTACCTCAGTACTGACTGCTTCATCTGAAGGGTTGATAAGCACCACCGTCTCCAGGACATTACTTTTATGGTGAAGAATCCTCTGCCCTGCAAAACAAAATGGAAAATAGCACAAAAAAGGTTTTCAATTTACTATCACATAAGAGGAAAACCAGCAAATATTGACATTTGTCAAGTTAGAAGGAAATACATTTTGGTATTTTTAGTTGGAAAATTACTCAAATGATTAATTGATTTTGAATGAATGCATTAATCAACTAATGATCAACTAGTAATCGGCTCTACTTGACTTACAGACAAAACACAATGATTAAGACTCAATCATTGTTTGTTTTCTCTGTATAATGGGGACTAAATATGGTTCAGTCTAACACACTTTGCCATAAGTAGCAGTTTCCCCTCATTAGACAGAAGTGTTACACAGAAAATTAATGGTCGGGTGTGACAGGCTCATAATCAATCATCTTAGGTTTTGGATGATTGATTATGATGATGACTTTGGTCCATGTGTTTTTGGGGGTGTATCCTTTGGTCCAGCTGACATCTTCATCATTATTCATCTTAACACAGCAGGCTTCACTCACTCAATCGGTCTTTGTTTCTTCTCCTTGTTATCTCATTTCTTTTTGAATACTTCAATCAATGAATTCCCCGACAGCCAACTGACAAAAGATTGGTTTTATTTGATCAATTTAGATCAACTTCTACTTGTAAAAATGAAAGGAAATGCTGCCGCTAACATGTAACAATATGCTCCCTGTTACGTTCAGAGGTCAGTGAGGTGTTGCTTGAATATAAGCTTAAAATTGAGAGGATAGGGTGTGCCTCGTCTCCAGGGACGTGATCCTGCAGCAGCTATCTGGCTCCTGGGGCGATTCTTCCATTTATATTTCATATAGAAGATCCTCATTATGGCGCATACAGCCATTAACCCTGCCGCTGCCTCCCAGAGGGCTGTCACTCCATATGGAAAAACTCCTTCATTCAACGAATGATGCTTGAAATAATGAGTATTTCACCACTTGCCAACCCTTTCAGCAGTTCTGGTATTGCACTCCATTTGTTTAATGGAGTTAGTTCCCCGGAGGGAATACTATTCCTAGTGTGCCTTTGATTTTGATTTTTCATAAAAATTCTGTATCATGGAAGATGCTTAAATGACAAAGACAACATCACCTTTGGGAGAGGGGAGTAGGGTCTTCTGCTATTCTTTTCTGCACGTTTTGCATTCAAATGTATTGGTGTGTCTCTTTTCAAATGAATAACAATGTCATTGTTTAATCAAATGTAATTAATATCAGTAAACTAGTATAAGATAGAAATATCAATATCGAAAAGCAATTTAGCCCGTTAGTCGTGTTTTCCAATAAAAAATACTTTTGAGATAAATGACGGTTATGATACTGTTACTTGTTTCCAAAGCAAACTGTCTGTTGAATGGATTGCTATAACATTTAGAACACACGTTCATGGTTCCCAGAGGATGACTCCAAATGAATTTGGCAATCCCCTGACTTTGTAGCCTTTTACAGGATAAAAATAAATACTGTAAGATATTATTGAGGTGAAAAATGTTTTTTGCAGAGATGAAGGCTACAATTTGATTGTATTCTATTTGCAGTTTGAAGCAGAGATTTGCGTCAGTCTAATACCACCATCATCACAATCCCAGTTGACTCTGGGGGAACCAGCTTCGCTCAGCTTTGCTCTGAAGAGACAGCAGTCTTAAACTGATGACCGAAGAACAAGTGACTTAGGAAACAGTTTTCCGTGGTGTGTGAAATGAGAGAACAATCAATCATGGACGTCTATCGCTCATCCTGTCATGCTACTATACACAAGCCATTGCAAAAGTAATAGAAAATCATTTTTCTTTGTTTGTCACACTGTGGGTCACGCCCAGCTTACTGGCATTTTATGTTATGAAACAGAAAATACATTAGTCTGTTTAGAGCATAAGAGAGCCACCAGCACCGCCACCACAGAGCTGCCAAATTGCCGGGTGTCTCGGCCAACTCGTCAAAAAATGACAGATTGTGCACTGGGGCTTGCTTGACCCTGACAATTACCTTGATCGATATAAAAATCCTCAATGCCCAATGCGTCTCTGTCTCAGCGGGAAGCGAGGTAATGTGGCATGCATCACTGAGCATTCTCCTTCTGGCTGAATAGAGACTGGTATAGTCTGTCTGCCACAGACTGTACCAGACAGGGGAACATCAATGTGGATGGCACCTCACCAAAAATAGATCAGTGGAAAGACTAAATTCAGTGTCTCCTTCTTTTTGCATCAAAGAAAGACCTCACACATAAGGATTGTGAATGTATCTCCTCAGATGGCTGCCCTGTATGTGTCTGCACCTCTCTGCTTCCTGTCATTTCCTTTTCCACCGCAACAGAATAATTGACTTTCAGCAGCGAAGACGGGGGCCCCCCCTGAGCACAGTTTTCAATGTCACTTGTTCCCGTGCCCCCACACAACTGGACTATAAAGGGAACTGGTATATGTAATATGTCTGGGCATGGAACTAATGGCATTGCCAGTGCTGTTGAATTGATTCACAGAGCAGTCAATCCCTTGTGCCGTAGTATTGATGCCTCTAAATAACATTCTGTTTCAAGCTCATTTACGGCCGCTAATCTGTAGGAATTAGAAAAATATAGAGAAAAAATATAATTATAATTACTACATTATTATGTCTTCCCACCACCTATTTTCCAGCTATGAATCTGCGGCTTGATAGGTGAATGACGGATCAATCTATCTGCTGAGGATCTTGATCTCGAACATATTCATTCATGAAAGTCAACACAATTCGTAATTACTGTTACTGATCATGATAGTGGAATAAGTGGATTTGCGGTTTAGAGAGAGCGTTTTTAAGCTTCCTTGCTGTTTTCATTGAAGGCAGAGAGCGAGGAAATCTATGCGTAACCAGAACTATAATATATCCATCAGGGTGACACTGAGGGTCTCCTGTCTGGCCCCTATTTCCTGCTTTCCCGTCCTCTTCACTGTGGGGTTCAGGCTTCCTGTGCACTAATGCAGTGTGATGGATGGGATATAATCTGTCAAGCAGACAGATAATTGCATTCGTCCCTCTCCGCCCAATACCACCTCCTGGTTAGTGTTTTCCTGTAAGCACTGTGCCCGAAGCAATAAATGCACTACACTATAAACATAAAAAACATTTTCCTTTTCTACGAATATTATTAAATTATACCTTCATAAAGTTAGCTGCTCAGCTTCCTAATCAACCATCTGCATCCTGAAAAATGCACCTAATGTTTGATTGAGCTCGACATTTTGAAACGTATGTTTGCTTGCTTTCCTGGCGAGAGTTGGATGAGAAGATTGATACCACACTCTTATATCTCTCCAGTAAATATACGGCTGCAGCCAGCAGCTGGTAAGCTTAGCTTAGCATAACGACTGTAAACAGGGAGAAACAGCTAGCCTGGCTCCGTCCAAGTTCAAAAGACAATGGAAATCCTCCCCTTGAGAAATAGACTTGGCAAAAAGCCTGAGTCGTAGAATACAATAGAACAATATTATTCCCGTTTTTCTGTTTATGCAGCGTTACATCTAGTCTTGGCTTTATTAATTCACAAATCAGAACAGCATTTCTGGCTCTGAGTCACTTCTATCTTCCTACCTCACCCCCCTCCTTCTTTTCTCCCTTGTTTGCTTCTCTCTCATCTCCTTCCTTGTCTTCACAGTCATTCCCCTCCCTTCTTTATGTTCATGGACAGACACTTACCACTGGGGATCCACCACTAATTACTCCCCAATCAACTGCACATCTAGAACTGCGTCGCAAGGCAACGGCACACACGAAGGAGGAAGGGTGGAGGATGGGAGAATGGCAGAAACAAGGTTGGATGAAAGTGATTGGGAGTCTTTTTGAATCCTGTACACATCTCCATGTTTCACCTCCCTCTCAAGTTATTGTATTTCACCTCTGTAAGCCCAATTCTGAGATTTGATATGACTGCATTAAAATACATCACCTGATTTAGTCTGCAGCAGCAGTTGTTGGCTGTATCAATCTATTGTGAAGAATGAAGCCCTGCTGGTTATGTCCAATATGGAGCAAAGCCAAGCAGATGCTTGAACTGCTGCTGACCGCCAAGGCCATACTGCCCACTGACAGACCACGTCCTGCCACACTGGATCTCTTCCATTTTATAGAACCTCTCCCTCACCTTGCAAATAATATCAGCACCATGCAACAAAATGCTGAGAGGACGTATCCAGGGACAGGTAATAAAACCCCTCTGCTTAGTGTAGTGCAAGGAAGTTAAAGCTGACTGTGCACGCTGCTGAAAAGTGCAGCGATAGTATGTAACAAAGTGTATTTACTGAAATACTTAAGTACATTTCTGAGGTAATTGTACCTCACTTGATTTCATTTTCTGGTACTTAAAATCATATCAACCAATTACAAAGAAAATGATGCTCATGTATCATGCACCAGTGATAATAACCCTACAGTGTACATATTCTACATACAGTGTATGTTTGGCTATTACAAGCAAGTACCAACCCTGGCTTTAAAAAGCATAATCAGACTGCTAATGTGAAATGATCAGTGAAAAGGTCTTTGATTTCCAGTGTACCTTTGACATCAGCAGAGAAACGAGCTGAGTGTCTGGAGACAAACAGCTTGAGCTCCTGGTCCAGGTTGCAGTCGATAAGGTTGGTGTCCCATGAGCGGATCCCTGCAAAACAAACAGAATCAAAATAAAAATAAACAAGAAAATATAAAAGAGCAAGGAGAAGAAAAGACGCCAGCGAAGAAAAACGTATGTGAATCAATGCTCACAGCAGACAAACACACTGAGAAACTTGGCAACGGGTCTAATAAATGTGCTAAGTCTCACCCACACCCACACATCTATTTCACTGATCCTGTGCCTCCAGTTTATTGGAAAGATCTAAGAGGGAACATATATAGACTTGTTACTGGTTTGGCATGAAACAAAAATCTATAATAGGAAATATCCATGGCCCTGTCTGTGTTGCGCCATTGGCCAGATGCACTGGTAATCTCCACTGAGCTGAGTCATGGTGGTATCATCCTCTCTTCATAATCATGTAGAGTAGAGGCCTAATGAAGGCCGCTGTGTTACGTGATGACTTGCACTGGGAATGGAGACAAAGGGACTTTTTTGGGGTGTTTATCTCTGAGCTTAACTACACACTAAAGGTGAACAACAGAGTTTATTTACTCACAATATTATTTGTTGAAAGGGTATTACAAGAGTAGGCCTAAACTGGAGCTAAAGGGCGTGGCAATATTATGAGAACATGAATCGATTAGCATGAGCAACAGTGATGAAGATGATAAGATGTTTACAAGAATAAGGTCACATGTTAATACAAAATAAATGAGAAGAATGTAGCCATGTAAATAAAATAAAATACATTTTCAAGAATAAAAGAACAGGCCTAAAAGTGCTTAGAAAAAAAACCTACAACTCCACAAACTCGATCATCAGAGGCACTAGATTGTGTGATACAACCAAACGCTCCAGAACAGCTAGTGAAGGACCTTGTGGGTTGATTTTTACAAGGGCAATAGTCAACTTTTGGTCTCAAGATCTGACATAGCAAGGGACAACATAATAATATTATGAATTAACATAATAGGAAATGAATTTGACAGGTTACACTCTAGTTACCCTAAAATCAGGTAAGACCCAGGAGGAAACACTTCCTCTTTCTTCTCTCCTCCTACAGTAACTGCGCCATATTCTCCTCTTCCCTTTCCTCTCTCACACAAACAAACAGTGCACTCAGTCCAGAAAGGCAGACAACTACAGCAGCTGCGGCTTTTCTAAAACGCCCTGCTCACTTTGAAAATCGTTCCTTGTGGCTTTCCGTAGGGACTGCAGTGCGGACCGAGCCACGCCCACCATCCGGTGAGGGATGAGAGAGATGGGTGATGATGGAGAGACGTTCCCACGGGATGTAAGGGGGGATACATCTAATTCTACCCCGCTGTTTCAGCCAAGCAGTCATTTCAGCCTCAAAACACAGAGCGTGTTTATTCACTTTTGAAAGCGAAGCTCTCCGACACAACAACACAAGCAGAGAGAAAGCTGCTGCTATACACCCTGTTGTCTCCTCCTGACTGCAAACTGATGCGTGGGACCCTCCGCTCCCCTGAAACAAAAGCCTGGCGCACCTGAATAAAGCTCTGGAGAAGAAGAAGAAAAAAAAACCCGCAGATGCACATGGAGCCAAAGAAATGCGATACGCTGCATTATTGACGCATAGTCCAGATGTAATGCTGAATCACTGCTGGCAGCTTTATTAGAGGAGCGGGCCCACGTGTGTGGATGACAACAATTGGGCCTACTGACATTAATGTGATAATCATACTGAACTAACACAGTGGGTGGGTGGCAAGGAAGGTATATTTATGGTTTGAAAGATGTGAGGGGACAATCGTCTTCCGTTTATGGTGATGTTACTGGGAGGGGCTGTTCAATAACCCGTTATAAAGAACATCCCCTCCAGCTCTAATAATGACCCAATAAATAAGGTTTTATATATAGTTAATGACCCATCAATTTGCTTAATTCGCACAGGCGTAATGGATCGCGCGTAAATTCCGGGTAGAAACAGGTGCATCTGCAGCTTACATGACTTCTACAGCCATAAGAATAACTTCTGCCCAAACATATCTGCCCAAGTTGTTATGAAGATGTAAAGTGGTGGACTGCACCCATCAAAGCTCCATCTTACCTTTCTCTATGTCCGCAATGGCACACTTTAGGTGATCCTCCGTTATGATCTCGCCGATAACCACCAGCAGATAAAATTTGCTGTCGTTGAAGTGCTGCGAGGGGCTGGAGGATGTCGGAGACGTCCCCGCATTGCTTTGAACGCCTAAAGTCTCCATTTCTGTGGATTGCACCAGGGTGGCCATCCTTTCGTCTGTCTCTCCCGTACACACGCGCGCAGGATCCCAACAGCAGCCTCCTCCCTTTATTCGCTACAGAGCACCGGAGTGGTCTCCAGACATACAAGTGGAGCCTTGATAGGAGTGGCCCTAGCTTTTTATACCAGCAGACATTGTGTCATATTCGGTTACCGGGGAGAGAAGAGGGCGCCGGTTTTCCTTTTTTTTTTCGCACACTCACTCCACAGCTGATGTCATCCGCATCGAATCAAACGCCTCCGGAAGTCACTGAGATTTGATGCTTTGTGTTGAAGTCTTCATCAGTGCTATCATACTTGTTACTCTTCACAGATACACGTCTGATGTGTTATGGAGTACTTTTTAATAATTGCCCATTCAAAATAATAAAAAATGTAATTAAAAGTATTTAAAAAAACACTCTAACCCAGAGCTCTCTTTTGAAAGACTTAATTTAAAGATTATTCAAAGATTTATGGATTATTGTAATGCTGGCTTTTTCTTTTAAGATCTGAACATACATCAAGGGGAGCAGAAGGGTTGTGAGACTGCTGGCACTAGAATACCATTTAATAAAAGGATTTTTCTACATACACAAATTGTAGGCTCTGACAAGTCCCCTCATTTCATGGCAGTGCACTACTAAATTTCTTGAGGTCCCCTTTCAGTGCTCTAATTTCATTTCATTGGTGTTTGTTTGGTATTAAAGATGATTTAAGCTCAGTTTTCTGTGGACATATTTTACAAAGGCGTTGCTCCTGTAAATATGAGCCCAGAGGTTTATTATCTGTGTGCAACTGAATGCTCTGATGTGATGATTGTTATATTGGACACAAATGTTCAGAGGATAAGAGGTTTAGTTTAATTCTTGGTGATACTCTACTTTAATGCCACAGTTTTGAACATGCAGTGAATTTGTGCAACTAAAATAAAGTAATAAAGTCATAATCAAAATGTTGCAGTAAAGACTAAAGAGTTCACAGCAGAGCAAAAAGTCCAGAGATATCAGGTAATTATCAGCACCAACCCCATACACCCTATAGGCCTATAGATAAACCAGAAAATAAAACAAATTTGATTTAAGTTTAGGAATAATCAAGATATAGCATCCCCACTGCAAATCACAATATTAAAAACTGACTGCGGCATTATCCAAACATGATATTTCTGTCTTTGTCTTTTCACTTAACCCCATATGCACAAAGTGTTTCTAACCCGACAGCATCCTTTATATGTAGAGACAAGTGGCTTGATGTCTGATCACAGCATCCATCTGTGATCTCACTCAGGTCGGTCCCTCGCAGTCGAACAGGGAGTTTCACTTGAACAAAAACAACAAGTCTTTGATTGTGGAAAGCTTCCATCTCACAAAAACAAGTTCATATGAAAGAAATATCAAATCACAGGGGGGTGAAAGAGGAACAACTGCAAATGAACAGCAACTGAAAAGAACAGAGATCAAAGAATTCCGGTCCGTCATATTTTATCAGAAAGGAAAAAGCGTGTGTGTGTGTGTGTGTGTGTAGACGTTAAATGCAGTTGGCAGTGAATAAAAAAGCAATTTTTATCTTATGAAGTAAACATAAAAGATGTTTCCCAGGAGAATTATCGAAAGTAGCAGCTAAAATTAGGCCCTATGTGAAAGCAGACAGACTTCAGAACTGGAGCCGACTGTTGCAAGAACGAAGGTCACAAATTTGAAAGAGACAGCTCGGGATGTAGATACAAAAGGATGCACTACACACACACACACACACACACACACACACACACACACTTACGCAAACCCTGACTTTTCCCCCTGGCAAGCCTCATTGATTCGGTCTCGTGGATGGGGTCACTGCAGGTGTGTTATTGACTTTAATAAGGCTATCAGGAACAGTAGTCCACGAAGCAGTGTGTGAATATTTCAGGGCCTTTGTGGCCTGGCGGGCTGGGCTTGGTCATATTCTCCTCAGGCCATGGGAGGGCAAATCAAACATTCATCATACACAGCTGGGAAAGAAGGAAGGCATTAAAAATACAACAGGCTGCCACCAAAAGTCTCCTAAGGATGGGATGAACATGTGTGTTGTTTTCAGGAGGTGGGCTGATGGATAAGACCGCTATAGGATTTTGTTTGTGCACATGCATTTGTGTCTATGTCAATGTGTATAGAGGCTGTTCAAAAAAATCAAAATGAAAGGATTTTAATAATTCAATAACCTTAAACCCTTGTGGGTCTGACAAAACATCAAATCCTGTGAAGCCTCAGGTCACTTGTAAAAACAACAGACACGGCATAATGTACAGGGGGAGTCTGGAAAACAAAGAGATTTATTCAGTAAGGAGAGAAAACATACAATAAAGAGAAAGACATGTTAAGACAACAGTATTTGTTAGGACAACATGTGAATGATTAGTGATTTGAAATGGGTTGAATTATAGTTGATAATCATGTAAACCCTACACTGTATGTGTCTTTTAACATTGTTAATTACGTGTCTGTTACTGTTGTCCTTTTCATGTCAAATCATTTTGCAGCTTTTTTTTTAACAATGCACCTGGGCTGTCTGAGCTCTCTTTGTTTTCTTCATGTTGCTTTGAAAATTCACATATCAAAGTGCTGCCCGCTGCACCTCTGTCAGCTGGCGACAAGGTCCCCAAATTCAACCTAATGTGACACACTGTGATGGCCATGTTTTTAGGTCTGATTAAGTTACTTCACTGTTAGTAAGGTATTCATCATCAGAGATATTCCTTTTGTTTCCTTTTGTCTACTGCTCAGTGTCGCTGTTGTTCCTTTCAAAACCCCACTGACCAAAGTGACCAAAGTGACCAAAGTGACCAAAGTGACCAAAGTGACCAAAGTGACTGCTTTCTGTCCACTTTGCTTAGTGTTGATACTTTTGACCACTCAATTTTGATTGGAAATTTGGAAAAGTGCCACCTTTATGTTCAAAATGTCACTGTTGAAATTGGGAGAACCTCTTCCTCACCTGTCTCCTTCATCTATGGTGTCCCCCAAGGCTCAATTTAAGGCCCTATTATAGTTTCAATAAGTCGTACACGCTGTTGTTCAGTACATGTACCAGCAGTACAGAGACTAGTTGTCTCCAACCTCACGTTTGACAGCAAATTATTCAGGGTAGTACATGTTAGGCTAGCCTTTTGTTGAATCTTTAACCTGGTTAAAATATTTCTATGCCCCTCATTGTTTCACAGTTTAATTATTTTTAACCTTTAAAGTACTACAATTATTTTAGCATATTTTCTTGCTTACTGTTTGTTTTACTTGACTTGTTGTAATGTCCAAGATATCCCTAAATCATGTATTAATGACAAATATCTGATATGACAGGTTTTTATTTTCATTATTTTGTTGGCATAGAAACAGCCATCTGCCCCGACTTGGCATGGGCCCACAATTAAGACCTTATTACCACGGTGAGAGAGAATGGGTTTGTGGGTAAAACATCTTTTCACTGGCTGCATCTCGCTGGCTCCTCCTGTGCAGAGTTGGCACATAATGTTCATAATGGCACATACGTTCATAACAGTTATTAACGTTTACATTAATTACAATATTTACGTAAGTCATATACTTTAATCGTGACAGACCTTTAACATAGCAGGGAAAGCACAGTTGTAAGTACAAACATGTCATTGAGGTCATGCGAGTGCCAACATCCATAATACCAATAAGGCCCAGCAGTGACACAGCCAACAAGCACCATGTGTTGCTCACCTTGAGCAAGGTTGATGTGCAATGCCTGCTTATATTACAGAAATATTCAATGAAGAAAATTAAGGTGGAGCAATTGACTAGTGGTATGAAAGTAACTTATTACTCAAGTACCAGTAACAAAGAGAAAAAAATAAAATGTTATGCTTTATCGCTACACCTCAGCGAGAAATACTACGTTCTTCTTCATTTATTGTAGATTAAGATTTAAAATACTCAAAACTTTATACACTTTGATTAAATAAAAACATATAATACTTTGATAAAGGTTAAACTACCCAAATGTCGGACTGATGTTAATTGATTCAAATGATCTTTAAATAATCTTGACCAGCTACAACAATAAAGTGAAGCTTACATGTTAATGCCCTTTTACTTTTGATTTTAGTACGTTTTTCAGAAAACCTTTCTGTTACCTAAAGGTTCTCTATATGATATTCAGACATAGCAGCAAACAACAATTTGCTATGTTGAAATATATAAAGGAGTAATGTGCTTTGTTTGAATTATAAATAGCCTAACGTACTAAATAGAGCAGTCAGTGGAAACGAGGTCCTGGATGGTGTGGTGTGGAGGACTGTGCATTATAATCAGAAAACACACACTGGTACCGGCACTGCTAATGTGGAAAAAAAGTGAAGAAACACACGTTCTCCTACATTAGATGCTGCATTCATTAATGAATAAAGCAAACACACGTACACAATAGCATCCTGGAGAGGAAAGCACAAGTGCACAGACCACACACACATCACCGGGTCCCTCTCTCTGCCCTGCCTGGTATCTCTGTGGTAGTTCTCTGGGCCAGCCGACACCCTGCTGAGCTGACAACACCAATGTGTCATCCTGTGTGTGTGTGTGTGTGTGTGTATGTGTGTGTCAGTGTGAGTCCTTGGGTGTCTGAACATACAGTACAATTGACTGAGTGAGACAGAAATGGGGAGGCACAGTAGAGTTCAATCAATCGGTTTACATGAGCACACAGTGTTACACGCTCAGTCATGACACACAGTACAGTACACACAGTTATCTGTATAGGAGAACTGGGATTTACTTTTCTATTATTGTCAGACTTTATCCTGTCCATTGAATTTGTTGTAAATCCCAGGCAGCGATTAATAGTTTCTGACCTGTTTTTCGGGACACGAAGGTCAGAAAGATAAGCTAACGCTGTGCACATCAGTGGTGTGTGTGTGTGTCTGAACCCTCTGAACCCTGCTGTGTCTGTTTCAGACGACTGCTGTGCACAGAACATGGCTGCCTAGAGTTCAGACTGGCTCACCAGCCGGCTAACTGAAGATTATTAGCCACACTAACGGCATGGCTGTGTAATTAGTAAATATGTTTGCATGATATGGTGCATACCTGCTATAACTGCATGTTAGCATGATGATATTAGCATTTAGCCCCAAGTACAGCCTCACGAGCTGCTATCATGGCTGTAGACTTTTGGTCTTAGTATTTCCACTTGCAGAAAAGGAAAGCTGATTTAAAGCTTTTGAGTCAATACTTAAAGGTCAGCTCTCTGTCGGCCCTTTTAAGATTCACTACATTGTTGTTTTGAAACTAGAAGCTTTTCTGTTTTCTTTGTTGGTTCTGGATAAAGTGCGTCATATTCGTTTCCTCCATGAGTAATCTGAACTTTACTAATTGATCCTTGAGAAAGGAAAAGTATTATTGGCCATGAGGCATCAGCTCTGATTCAAGGAGCAGAGCAATATCCAGACGGCACACAGGTTTCACAACTCCAAAGGAAGTGCACTGTAGTGGTGCAAAAGTTGCTGTGAGAGGATGACACAGCAAACAAATAGGGAGTTATGTTTCATGATGTCATCTGTTTTCAATGTATAGGAGATTTTCTTTCGTTTAGACAGCTGGGCAGCTGTTCAGTATCTTGCAGTAGAGACAGTGCAGGGGAGGCCTTGCCATAATTAGACTGACAGCTCCCTCTTGTGACAGTAACAAGGATACAAAATGACATTCTTCAGTTGTTGGAGTTTATTCAATCGTCCTCAGTTATTGTTCAGCAATTTCTATACTGTACAATTGATTTCTAGCTATTAAAATGTCAAAATATACACCTGAAACCTGACACTTGAATGAATTACACACCGAGTATGCTATTACCACTACAACCTCTCCCACATTGCCGGTTTGTCTTGCTCTTCTGTGAGCACAGACTCTGATGACTAAACTTAGTATTCCTTGCCCAGTGACGTCTCCCTCTCAGGTAAAGAGCCTCTCTGTGGTTCTGTCCGGTAGGAGAAACACTCCGCGGCCGCCCATGAGAGCTCACAGCTCACTTTCTCGATCCATTATCTGTGCCAATGTTACACCCTGATAAAACCTTCATCATTACATCATGCACTTCCTCTCTGATTCTCACTTAAACCGCTCAAACATGTCATTATCCAGAGGTTCTAGCAATGACCTTTACACAACTCACAGAAAGCACAGATGATAACAATCTGTGAGGTCTTGTTTTTGCACCATGCTGGGCTTTTATTATTTCACACAAAAGCAATTTGAGGGAGGCTAACTGCAATCAGCCTGCTTATTATCTGAATCTGTGTAGTGGGCCATTATTTGTAATCAAAACACAACCAGTGAGTGGAGCTGTGGTGCCATAACATGAAGAAATATCACCTACATCTAGCTTAGTGGGAATCAGTTTTGACATTTACGTGGAGCGCAGTTCAGGACATTTTGGGATTTGATTATACAGTTAAGGGTCTGAGAGTTAAAGGAAAAGTTTGGATGCATTTTAGGAAACTATTCCCGGTCTTACCTAGACTTAGATGAGAGGATATCACCTTCATATATCTCCTTTAAAAATAAGGCTACAACCTGCAGCTTGGCTAAACATAAAGACTGGTAACGGGGAGGCTAAAGGTTGCGCAAAGTAAGAAAATCCGCCATTTCAGCACCTCTAAAGTGCACTAATTAGCACGTAACATGTAGTTTGTTTAATCTGCACACCAAAGTGACCAAAGTGTAAAAATAACTGGGGGTTATGTGCAACAAAACTCCAGGAAGTCACTTCTTCAGACCAAGAAATAGTCCCACACAACCCCCCCATACGCCTTTTAACGTTCTTCCAGTTAGATGAGAAGATCTTCTCATCTAAGATATTATGCAGATTTCCTTAAATGTCAAACTACTCTAAGATAGAAATTGAGATTACAGTCAGATCTGAGTAAGTAGCATTTAGTGCTGAGGTTTAAGATTGGGCTCAGGAGGTAGGGAGTTACTGTACTTGTGTGCGTCAACATACACGTGTGAACTCTGCTTTGTGTGCCAACTGTTTCCATTTCAACAAGGACATTAAGGCAACAATGGGGTCCATTAAATCCATCAACTCCATTTCAGAGGAAATACTTGGCACCTGCAGCACAATATCACACATGGCAGCACCCTTCCCGACATCTCACAGTGTCCTGGAGCGGACAGTAGAGCCAACTCTGCTTAGCGATCAGTAAACTGTGGGAAAACACAGAGACTACATGTCACAGAGTACAGAAAATATTAGACATGTTTGCCATTAATCACTGTAAATGGTAGTTATTTAGAAATCATGAAGAATGTAAATGGACCAAACAAAGTAGTTTAAAAATACTTACAAATACCACAGACTAACTCCGTTTTTCCCATATATGGAACATGTAGAAATAGAGAACTCCCTTTTCCCAGTGAAAAACAGAGGCATCTCATTTTATCAGACCAGTCATTCCTGTGGTCAGCTCTGTAGATTCTCAACCTCAGTATTAAACGTTAAAACATGTTGTTCTGTGCTGATCAGTACAGAGGGAACTCCCACTGGTCCATACTGTGCTGTTCTATGCTCTGGTGATCTGGTTACTGTCAGGTTAAAAGCTCACTCACTTCTTATCTGACTCCTTAACTGCACCAACGGGTTGACTGATGTTCATCCAAAGCTCTTGCTAACACACACACACACACACACACACATACCTACACATTCCCTTGGCTGACTTCATTTTGACCTGCCATCTGTAACAGTTCAGATATGTATCAATAGAAATGATCATTTTGCTGCTCACTTACTCGCTTACTCTTCTATCGTTGTACTGCTCTTCTCGCTAAATTAAAATGTTTCTGTTTTTTTTAGGCAGTTTGTAGGTACAATATACGACTCAGTTGCCGCTATAAGTTGCCGCTATAATCACTATTTATTGTAAACTGCTGAAAAAATAAAACGTCTTTCAGAAGCGGTTTCTCGTGGTAATTGTAGGTAAGTAGGCCACAATCATTTTTCTGAAAGTTGTTTTCCTAAGTTGTCTTCCAGCCTTTAGTGGTTAAGAAATATTTGGTGTATTTATGCCAATATCGAGTGATAGATATGTGAGCGCGTAGAATAAAATGTTCCTTGCGCTGCACGCTGTCGAAGTCTTGCGTGTTCGATGTGTAGTGCTGTCCATGGTGCTGATCATGCAACCGTCACAATGTCGCTGTTTCAGTGATTTTGTTGTGCATTAATAACAGACTTAGGCCTTGGACTGAAGGTTACATAGTGGGCTGAGACTGCACAACTTTAGCACACTCTTCCATTCTTATAAATAATAGCCGGCACTATCAGGTCAAAATCGATTCATAGCGATGGAACCAAATTAAACCAAAAAGGTGTCATCATTAAAACATACAGTGAATGAGCATATCATTTCAAACTTACAATATATATATATATATATATATATATATATATGTTTTTAAAATGTCGGCCAAATCTTTAACTTTATAAGTTAATACTATTTCAATGCTGTGTTTACAGCTTGTTATGCAGCCACATAAATCAATTAGTGCAGGTCTAACAAAGACATATCTTGACACTGACATTATCTAGCCTTTCTATGTACTTTTACTTTTTGAGTACATCACAGAACTATAATTATAGCTACATATTTGAAAAAGCAAGAACTGCAGAATAGCTTACAGTTATGCTTCTATGCTAAATTCAGCAGGTTAGTCAAGATTCAAGAGATTTATTTGCCATTTGCAATGTAAAAAGTCTATAACAAAATGAGTGAGTGTAGCAAAGTAAAACAATTATAATTTGATTCGATTACATAAAAGAAAATATTTAAATATCGAGTTGTAAAATATAGACACACATTCATCACGTTGATGATCAAACCTCTCTTGGGGGTTTCCTAATAGGTCAGGGCTTCAGAGACATGATGTTTGTGGAGAGTTGTGCGCCAGCTATTTTCAGTCTTTTTCCAAGTTTTCAAGCCTCAATAACGTATTGACACACAGAACTTACAGTAAGCCGGGCAAACATTAAGAGACTCTTTAACACATTGACTAAGCACACAGAGGGAATTGCATTGTTATCCTACAATGTGTTTTTTTTTCTTCACTGATGAATGCAGATAGAAGCAGAAAGGTCTCTCTGTTTGATTAGCTGTTGATCCAGTGACCTCACAGAGACTCGGGTCTAACTTCTGGGTCACATCGCAGCAATGACGCAAAGCTGAGGATAGCTGTGTATTTTCTGTGGAAATGGCCTTTACTGGAAATGTTGCCTTTGAGAAGTTCACTGAGAAGACCTGGGAAAAGATATGACTGTACACTCCAACATACACCTATAACAGGACAGAAAAACAAGTATTTACAGTAAAGCCCCAGTTCCACTCCCGGATGACCCCGGATCTGATCCGTAGTATGTCCAGCTTTCGGTGGAACTGGGGCTTAACACGATCATCAAATGCACAATATGGTCATAAAAGAAACACAAAGACAAAATATGGCGACATCTCCATACTTCCCTTTTAGCATCTTCCCTGATTGAGCCCACTAGGTTCACGTCTCTATTCTGTCACGTCCACAACTTTTTATGTGACTGACTTATGCATTTAGACAAGTTGTTTTTTTTGTCTTTCTGTGTTTTCAGGTCCTTATTCCCAGATGAACTGTAAAGCCCCAGTTCCACCGAAAGCCGGACCTACTACGGATGTCCCTGGAGACACTAGGGATCAGATCCGGGGACATCCGGCTTTCGGTGGAACTGGGGCTTTAAGGGAAGGAGCACTCGTTTTTCATTGATTTGATTTGATCAACAAAACACAGTTGCTTGAAGCAGACACTGACATATTCTCACCTTAAAAAGTAGATACAGAGAGCTAACAGTCGCTATTTTACCCCCAAAGAAAATACAGGGCAACAATTAATTTGGAGTCATGTTTCTTGCCACCTGGAGAATGTAAGCCCAACATTCATTCCTCTATTAGCTCTGTTTTGGTCTCCAGCATCTGCCGTTTGGTGCTGGGTAGGTAGTGCACAGTGGGTTTATCGGAGGTTTATTTTCTGCTGCAACAGCGATGAGAGAAGTGTGAGCGAACCAAAACGTTAAAGTTGCGAGTCAGAAAACCCAAATGAATGAGTTGAAATTAGAGTTGTGCCGGTATCAATACCTCCAATACATCCTAAAATGATGGATCGGGTATTGGCGAGTTATCATATAATTTATCCGCTCATTCATGCTACACACTTTAACAATTTGTGAAGGAAATAATTTTGTATTCCTTGATTTGACTGTCAAACTAGATAATAAAAGAAAATTCTGTGTCATTTATTTTCTGCATGTATTTGTTGATGTTTTGTAACGGGTTTAACCTGAGGCAGGCCATACAACAATTATAGCAATCATATCACATTCATACAGGGTTAGATTAGATTAGATTAGAGGAGCTTTAAGGTATAAAACTGCATCTCAGGTCCCCATACTCCCATACTTGTTGGTGTTATTAATACTCCCCAAATTAAAAAATGAATGTTTTCCTGTCTGTCTGCGTCCTCTTTTCTCTTTCCTTTGGTCTTCACACAACCTGAGTCAGACCCTGTGTGTCTGTTAAGTGCTGGTCTGTGTGGCAGCAGTGGTCAGGCCTGGCCAGTGTTACTGTCTTCTGCCGACGGGTATGCCAGCTTGTCACTGTACTGATCTTCTTTCAAAGCCTACAATGTTTGTTGGGCAGAGTGTTTACAAAACCAAAGTAAAGCAAGCTTTTAAAAAAAGGTCAAGCATCCTTGGGAATGGTTTTGAAATGGGCAGAGTCCAACGCAGACATTACGTCACATGGGAGCGAGTGGCTGCTGGGCACAGTTTGTAAAGTTGACCACAAACCAAATCGCCTCATCTCACTTCTCCTCTAGTCTCCCATGTGTCTCTGAGAGGAGCCGCAAACAGAATTACACAAGAATGCTACGTTGTCTCTCTCTTTGATACACCACTGCCTGGAACTATCTGCTTGTGTTTGTGCACTTCACTTATACGAAATAAGGCTTTAAGAGAATAAAACACATTCAGATATTATACATTTGAGATAAACAGGGAGAAATACTACTGGCATTGGTTTAGTGGTTTCAATATACAGACATAGCATGTGGTCCACAGCATTAAAGAATCATTTTTCAAACGACATGCCGGCTTGATAACACAGCTGTCTCCTGATTCCTCATTGCAGGGGAATTACACATGGCAAGGAGCCTTTCACAGCTCCTGACAACTGCAGAGATGGAACAGTAGGCTCACCCGACAGTTTCCCAAGAAACGATCCAACACAAAGTCCAGTAGGGGCGCAAATGAAGCAATAACAACGCAAATTGTGACGCAGAGGAGTCACGCATGGTGAAATTAGAGAATAATTAAATGCCCCCACTTTCTCTGGGAAAGCATTTATCTCAGACAGATCACACAGAATTTATTTGGCCTGGATTCCCCGGTCAGGAGGGGGCTTCAGAGCTTACATCATGATCGCAGTCCAGCCAGGGTCACTCAAAGTGCTGCTTAGCTCTGACTTCTTTCCCACGGAAACAAGGAACAGTAGCTCCGGAGATGGCAAACGCAATCTGCTGCAAGATTTTGCAGCGATGACACTTTTTTTTATCATATGAAAGTGCCTTTTTTATGTGCTGCTTAACACTTTATTTAGATATTATCAAGAATTGTATACAATTTCACCAAAACATCTATGTCCTGGGGATATAATAGTGTGAAAGAAATGATGAAATGTGTGGGTTTCTCTGCTGTACATTCCATTATCTCATCGCCAGAACATATCTTTCAGCTTACACATCATAACTATGTCACATAAATCAAAGAATACTCCGCTTTCATGTCTCGACTGGTTGGCAAAAGGCATTCAAGTACTCGAGGCTGATTTATAAAAAGGTGATCAGCGTTGGTAAAAGAGGAGTGCATAAACCAAATACTGTCTGAAAACAACTTTGACTTTTTGCCCCACTGTTATGTTATCACCCCTCCACCAATCAGCAAGCCTGCATTAACGAGTCCTACGGAAAATCACTTATCGGGAAGGTATGCTGCTGAAAAATCTGAATGTTTCCAGATGACAGTGATTGCTGATAAAGTAAAAAAATGGGTACTTTCCAAAGGTTCCTACTTCATTTAAAATTGTAATGTTTTTTGTTTGTTCTTTTTTTTTTCTAATCAGCAGTCAGAGACATTTCAACACTTATAACATTCCAACTGATTTGGCTGAAGTATGAAAAGGCTCTTGTGATGCATTGTGTCTAAACTGATATTCAGCAGATGTGGCCAGCATGACATTGGGTTTGTGATCTATAGACTAACAAGATACTGAATATTATATCTGAACCTGCTTATGACTTCCTAATATCGGTTCTACATTTGTGGTTTTGAGTTAAGTGACTCTGTGACTGCCATGAAATGTTTCATCTAACTTGCACCATCATCATGTCCATCAGTCTCAGCTGTGGTTTGTGTTTAGTGGTAGTAAGCAATGTTAGACAAAGTACTTTTTTTTTTTCAATATCTTTCAATTTTTATTTCATAGATTCTTTTAGAGTTGCACGATTTCATGTTTTCAAAGTACTAAAGTTACAGATGTTACAGCTAACTCAACTGGACTTTGAAAGATAGAGCATGTACTCTGCTGTAGGCACACACTGAGAAAATATCCAGATTACATAAACATATATTGTGATATGGTCACAGGACATACTGTGGCCTAAAAGTGTATAAATCCCATGTTGTGATGACTTTGACGTACTAAAACGCTCAGGCCTGCATCATCACTGACGAAGGCATCAATCTCAGTTATTTGTAGACAAATAATATGCAAACAAACCACCATCATATTATCATGTTTGTAGCATTTATAAAGTCAGGCTTATCAATTCATTTGTTTTAAACCCTGGCGGGGAGCAATTCTTTCCGTTCCACTCTTGCTAATAAACATGTACATTCCTTGAAACGGTTTAGTCCAAGTGACAGTAGTGGGTGGTCGTATGTCTGTTTGTTTTAAAGGCAGGAACACCGACCCCACGCCTGCTTGGTATGACATTTAACGTGATTGATCTCATGCTTGTATGCACAAACTCATGTTGCCATGTGGCGCTAACCTGTGTGTGTGTGTAAACATGCCCGAGCGGCCATGGCGGCAAATGAACAGTTCAGGAGTCCAGAGAGGTTTCAGAAGACACTTCATTTATCTTTAAGTTCGACCAACGTTCACACCAGTGTCTAGTGGCCTCCACTAACACAATGAGGCCCTTTTATACACCTGGTCCATCTAATTGGACCAGCCATACCATCTACAGGTAAGTATATTGATAACCATATATGTATAATAAATATTTACATGATTTTACCAACACCAAAAGTATCCATATTAATTAACACCTATTTATAATTCCTATAAATAAAGTCAATTATAAACCCATCATTTATCTAAATAAACACAGCAACACATATCTTCACTTCCCCCTACCCGCTTCCTGTGGTTGGTATTTCCTGGAAAACCTAATTACTCGACTGACGAGTCGAATGAGCGTTTGAGGTTTACGACGGTGCGCAAACGTTCCAAGACGAGCTGTTTACTGATTTCTTTTCATTGGCTCATGAGAAAAGATACCAAAAGTAAAATGAGAAAAAATAAATGAAATTAAAATGAACAAGCAAGATAAATTAAAAGCAAATAAATACAATGTTTGAGGAACAATGTGAATAGTCTGAAGGGCAATACATATTTCTATTATACTCAATTATATTTTGTGTATACATATTTATTTCAACATTTATTTTTGCTTTATTTATTATGACAGTTTATCTATTTGTTTATATTTCCACATGTATTTACTTTTTGTAATATGGCTTTTTGATTTAACTGATTCATCTTTTTTTTAGATCTCATGTTTTGGATTTGAAGTTGCATGTTTTCCCACACATATTATTTTAATTGAATTAAGCACATACTTAATACATTTAATTGCACTTAATTGGGCTTGTGAGTGTTTTAAAGGAATCTTTTGTGGTTACACATTTAAAGAAGAGACAGACCAGTCAAATCTTTATTCAATGTCTCTCTACTGAATATTCCCCCACATGACCTTTTTCACTATGCAAGTGTATAACACCCGCCTTAAAATCCACACCACGTTGGCAACCACTCACTCCACATATATGAAATCATTTTTGACCTTAACTTGGCATTTGTTCCAAGTTTTTGAGCAACATGAGTGAACAAAGGACAAACTTTAAACGCTGCTTTTAATCAGCCAACTGATTAGATTCACCTGTGCTATTTAAGGAGACGTAGGAGATGAGGCAATCTGAAAAAAAAGCTAAAACTACCACAAAATGTTTTGTTCATTAATTATATGGAATTATGCATATTGCTTTGAGTGATATTTAAGTGCGTGTGTTGGGAAAAACGTTTTGTGTTTGAATGTAAAAAAATATAGTGAAAAGTTCTGGATCCTTATTTATCTGCACGATATATTTCATCTGCAAAAGCTTAATGGAACATTTAAATGGTAAATTACTTGCATTTATGTTGTGCCTTTCAAGTCTTTTGACCACTCAAGGCGCTGTACACTACATGTCAACATTCACACACATTCATACACTGATGGCAGAGGCTGTCATGTGAGGTGCCACCCATCCGGATAATGCACATTCACGCACACTAACACACCAGTGGCACAGCCTTCGGGAGCAATTTGGGGTTTAATTTATTGCCCAAGGACACTTTGTCATGCGGACTGGAGGAGCAAGCTAGTGAATCATTGAATTAGTTAGTCAAAGTTTTAAAGCAGGGTTTGAGATGATTGTCTTTTTATTTGACCAGATTGGTTCCACTCAAAACAGTTATTGGTTCCTCTGAGATATATTGTAAGTTGCATTTAAGCAGGAATACAATACAGCTGGAAATGAATGAGCGATTGATAGGGTTGGGATCCCAAACACAGCCCACTTAACATACTTTGTAGTTCTATGTCATGTCGGAAGAAAATGTCAACGGCCTCATATTTTTCTTCTGTCATTATGCCTTTGAATTTCCTGCATTGCATTACCTGCTCGCTAGCTTGCTAACTTATTAGCAACAAGAGTTCAACGGGGAGTCTTGTGTCGTTGCCTAACAGCGGGGTTCTCACAACTTAACCTCTGTGCATGCGACTTCCCTTAACGTAACCACAAACTCACAAGTTCCATTTGAAGGCGGCAGCACCCGCCTCAGGGTGTTGGAACAAACAGGTGCGCTCTGTAGACATTTATGAAATGACTGAAGGTCAACAAAATGTCAGACATGATAAGCCAAGCTGCACGTTCAGCAGTGCACAAACAGAAAACGCAAGAAATAAGCTTGAAAAAGCATCAGAGCTTCTTCTTCTTCTTCTTGATGGACCATGAAGGCGCACAGATCAGCCGCCAGCTCTCGGACACACACCGATGCCCGTCACACAGTGTACTTTCACCGAGGCAAAACCAGACTCTCCTTTTTGTTTGCACGAATCCAGTGCTTGTTTTTGTAACAACGGCCTCACGGCTCCATCATGAAGATGGATGGCGCCGTGCTGGGCCTTTTCCCTCTGTCTTGTAATTCTCGTCAGTTTGCAAGCTAAACCGTGGCCGAGCTTGTGTGACACTCGGGAAGCCGCCCGTGCGAGCTGCCCGCCTCGAACGGGAAGTGCTTTGTTTTTCTCTGCAAATATTTCATCACTCTGCCTGCAGGCCCCAACAGCCCCCGTCGTTTTGAAAAGGACTCGTGAAAAATAAACACACACACACACTCTTACACTCAGACTTGTATAATGTAGCAGTACATCTTTGACAGACTGTGGGTGTTCTGTAACCACTCCCTTTTATTCACAGAATTTTGCCCCAGTATTGTTCTTACACAACTACGTTGGCTCTTTTACTACGTGCATTACGCTGACATACTTTCATGTATGAATGTATTTTGCAAGGCAATGTGATCTTAAAGATACAATTCCAGGGAAGTTAGTCAGAGCTAAAGAAAAATTAATTTCCCTTTTCAACATGACTGTCCTGTATTGAGCAACAGCTCGACAAAGTTGATAAAAGGAAGTAAAAGATGTAATCGTGAAAATTATTGTTTTAAGAGATATTTTATTTTTCAGAAAGCCTTTAAGTCTAGAGTTTCTCATCACGACGACATTTATTAAACCATGAGCAATAGGAAATAGTTATCAGTACACCCGCAGCATAGGTGTGGGTGGGGGGGTTTAAAAAATGTACAAGAAGCTGACAACTTTCATTCTCTGGATCAACTGATGATCCATGACCTCTGCCTCACCTGACTTGTGGCTTGCGACATGTTCTCCACCAAAAAAGCAAAAAGATAAAAAAGATATCGTATAAAGTATTGTAGCTTGCATCACCACGGCTAACGGCTACAAAACAGAGATAATGAGGTTAATGCTAATGTGGCTTTGTGTCCGCTTGACATCTTAATATCAACTTAACAAAACAAGTAGTACAGCGTTAAATCCTCCACTCCGTTTGCAGCGTTAGCCATCATGGCTGGTCAAACACAGGCTGACAGATGCTCAAACATTGAATCAGGAGATGTCGCTATACCAACATGAAGCAGCACAGCAGGAATAAGACCACTGGCCTTTTTTTAGGATTCTGGCTTCAGTTCTTTGAGAGTGTGGGGCAAAAACACGGCGCTGACTGAGCAATGTTTTGTCTTTGGCACAAAGTTATTTTGCAATCTTTTTCAGTGAAATTCAGACTAATGTAAGCAGAGAGTTCTTAACCTTCCCAATTTTTCACTGCAGCTTCTCGATCCATCTCCTCCTCCCTCTCACTTTTCACTGATTATGGCCTCAGATTTGACGGTCAGTGCATTTAAACTGAATAACGCAACATTGAGCATCTCTGTTTCGCTGTATGATCTCATCACATTTAATTTGCAAAAGAAAAGTGATAAATCTGTAATATTTGAAGGCACTATTTTCATGTGACGGAACGTTTAAGATGGCAAATCACTGAATAGTTTGTTAAAGTTTTAAATCAGGGTTTGAGATGTTTGCTTTAATTTAATTTGATCAGCATATATGACTTGTTCTCCTCTGAGATATGTTGTTTTATGGCATTCAAATTAGAATACAATACAGTTATAGACAATAATGAACGATTGATGGGGTAGGGCCCACGTAACATTCTCCTTAATGTTAACCCATATCCTTTTCCTTTAGTTTGATGGGGTGTCAAAGATGAATTTCTGTCCAGAGGACCATAGTTTTGTCCAGATGGACATAAATCATAACTACATTTCAGGATGTGAAGTCAGAAAGCCGTAGAAAGTGGCAGAACTTTCCTCCTCGTTCCAATAAACACAACTCTCTATTACCAGGCAGGGCAAAACTCACTATACAGACATATCCTGTCCTTAAACACACACACACACACACACACACACACACACACACACACACACACACACACACACACACACACACACACACACACACACACACACACACACACACACACACACACACACACACACACACGCGCACGCCCGCATACACACCCATTTTAGCATTAAAGAGTAAATGTTTTGTCCAGGAAGACAATTCATTCATAATTAACTTCAATATTTTGTGGAATATATAAGAGTTGAAGGGATTAAATGAGTAAGTAAAAATAGGTCAAATTACTCACCCGTAATAAACATATGGAAGCAATGGAAAAAATGAGTATTGTGAAAGGTGCTGATATTAGTGGGAGCACCCTGACCTTTAATCAAGTGTCGCCAACAGTCTCCATCTGTCTGTCTATCTCCAGCACACATCTATAGTCAGTGTGACCTTAATGTCATATCACTCAGCTTCTGAAATCCATAACTGTCTGAACAAATACAAACCAAGCCCCACCACAATTCAGACAATTACAACAAAAATGTTTTGGTTCGTTAAGATAATAACTTAACAGCAACTCTACAATCACAAGGTATCAACAATAATTCAAACATATGTACACGCTGTGGGCTTCAAGCAAGGAAATGTTGTTTGTGGACTCGAGCACAGTATGACTACTACTTCGTTTTTTGTTTTTTCAAGAAGGCACGGCTCGTCATTCCTCTGTAGAATTGCTTGAGCGCATCGACTTACTGGAGATGGTAACCACAGTCTACACATTCATGTCACAGGAACCACAAAAATCCCTGAACAAAACAGTGCACAACAGCCAACTAACGGGGCCTGTTGCTTGTATGCAGCTTGTTTGCCGATAAAAAGACTATTATCTTTATTTGCCGTTAAACGGATGTGTGAAAAGACAAGTGCCTGAGGAAAACCAGGGGAAGAATCTGAAATTAAAATGATTATTTCATAGCTGAGCGCCAGTTTATTTATTCATTTATTTAAACAAAGGTCCTTCTGTGTTCTTGTAGGTAGCAGCAGCTATTATATTTTGTTTTACGAAACCTGTAGGGAGCCTGAGGGATAAAATGGTGGCAAGCATCAATAACAAAACATGTCCACAGTGAGTGATTGTGAGAGAGAAAGAGAAAGAAATTGCTCGGGAACATGAAACAAACAAAAGTGCACACACACACACACACACACACACACACACACACATTGCTAAACGGTCTAACTGGCATGTAGAGCAGAGTTCTCTAGTTCAACCGTCATCATCTTAGCACCTTTATTGTCAAGGAATGCAGAAGAGAACAGGTGTGGCACTGTTGTACCATAACAGATGCCAGCACCCGCTACTGACAGCTAATGAATGTCTCATTCACTTCTGATATGAAACACAGATAAAGAAACACTTCCCTGTTTCTCAGAAGTAACACCTGTTGCTTTGTTTTGGAGCGGGAATACATCCCAAAATATAACTTCAATCTGCTGTTTTTAATATTGTGCCCAATAAAGCCAGAATACACACAGTAGCAATGTGTTGACGGTAAAAGCAGGGGATGAAGGGTGAGGGAATACTTTTTGGCACTTTTGTATTTGAATGGATCCGGAAACGTCTCCATATCTCAGTAGAATCAAGGAGCTCCAGGGTGGAACATGATGTACCACTTGTATATGGGTAGGGCAAAAACACAACCAAGTGTGGCTGGGACTAGTTATGGGACAATATGAAAATGTCATGTCATGATCATCCCGGCCAAAATAATTGCAATTCATGATATTATCCCAATAATCATCAACATGTGCACTAATGCACTAAAACACACTGGAATCACTTTACCTTACATTTAGTTTCCAATCAAATATTTGTATTGCGTATGATGTCTTTTTTTAGTGAGCATCCTTTTTAGTGAAACACATAAATTAAAAGAACATAAATTAAAAGAAATAGCAACATTATGTGCTTTTCCAAGACACTGACGATATTCCCAATCGTCCCGATAATGGAAGATATTGATACAATGTGTAGACAATGACAACAAGGGAAACCAGTGGCACTGTGTTGGGCAGTGAGGCATTACAGCACAGTAATTATATTACAGTTATTGATCCCAATAAAGCTCTGTTTCTTCGACAATTTGGGGGTGGAATTGTTGCTAATAACTCAATTTTTTTTTTTAAATGTCACGTTTAACATGTGTTTTGGAGTAAAACACTTTCTGCTCCTAAGACATGCAGCCGCCATGCAGAATGATACCCTACAGCAGTGTAAACAGCCGGGTCAGACCAGGTCAACTGCTCGAATAGTTGGAGTCTGCAGAGGCCTGTTGGATTCTGCATCAACCGAGGTGAAGTACAGACGTAAAACTCGTAGCTGTGTTTGTGTATAGGATGAAAAGTGCATGAAAGGTTTTTGGCATGCATCTCAATTTGGTAATTATACAATACATCCCCCCCCGTCTCTGTCTCTCACTCGGTCTCACACAGACACAAATACTGTGAAAGCTGTGGGACATGAAGTACTTGATGTTTGCTCCTTCAAGCCCGCCGGAGGGAAATAGTTTGCAACTGTTGAGACTTGTTCCTCTAAAGCTTATGTTAAAACCGCACCTGATTGTCGAACTGATGAGCATAATTATAGCCATAAGTGTCTGAGGTTCTCTATGATTGAGAGGGGAAAACTGGGTTCAGGTTAAAAAACAATGTCTAAAAGCAAGCAGAGGGTGAAAAGTACATACACGGAAAACGATGCCAGCGTGTTCCCTTTCTTCCAGGGAGTCAGGAAGGAGTCTCTCACTCCAGAATAACAAGCAACGGGGCAGTTGTGTGACAGTTCGGCTTGCCTCCTGCAGGACAGCCGGGTCTTGTCTTTTAACACACAAACACACTGATTTCTCCACACACACACACACACACACACACACTTCTTGTCCATGCTGCGGCAGACAAAGATAAAACTCTGTGGTCTCTGTTTTAAGCATGTGCTGTTAAGGTAGAACAGGCTGTATGTTCAACATGAAACAGTGCGGTTAGGCAATTTAATCTGTGCTCTTTAGTTTGCAATTTTTCATTATTGACACTACAAAGGAAAAATATGTTTCTCAAAAAGCAAAAGATTAATTTTTAAAAAGCAGCCGACGTTCACCTTAAGTACATAAGGGATGACTGTTTTTTTTAATCAATGTTGTTTTTCACATGAGCAGAACTTCCTGGGTAGATTATTAGCAAAAGAAAAGGCTGCGGCAGGACATTCTTCCGTTTCAAAATGGTTAATAATTGCACAGTTTTTCCAAGTGTTTCTTGAAGTTGGACACAAAACCAGTTTTAGTTGCAAAAAAAACCAACATATTTGTGCGTAAAGGAAGGACAGCAATCATGGGAATTGGACATCTCAAAACACTGTGACCCTGTTCAAAAAGAATACGTCTCGGCCGTTTCTTGAAAGAGAACTTTTGGCCTGGATATCCACTGGCTTCCCCGGAGCCCCAGAAATATAGCCCCTCTCCCACAGAGGCTTATCTGCATCCGACCGATAGCCGATGGGTTCAGAGATTGCCTGAGATGGGCCTCCACTATAGTTGCTGACAAATCACTTGTGTATCTGATCGCAACGATGGATGAATGGTCTTAAAACACATTGTTTTAGGACCATAATCAGTCGAGCAGGCTGCAGCCAGCTGCGCTACTCCCACTTTTTGCCATCACTTGTCTCTCAGGGTTTAGAAATTCTCTTTGAATCTCTTCAACAACAACTGATCCCACTAGTGATATCAGTTTTGGAATGTTTATTGGGGTTAAATCCTGTTCATCCTCGTACTAAAACTTCCACCTTTAATCTTTGCTGTTTTTCAGAACTGGGGGAGTAGGCCCGGGGGGTTGACTTCTTCCTAATGACATGGGAAGTTTGTGTAGGATGTTTGATTAGCTGGACAAACACACAGACACAACCATTTATAGCCTTCTGTCTTCATTGGCCATCTCAGAACTGTGCAGTCTCGTCTTTTTTAGAATCATTGATATTACTGAATTTCATTAGAGGAATGCAAGAATTGACAGAGGAGAATGGACGAATCGGGACTTGCCTTCCACTGATCTGTTCCCTTAATTAGAACAAGCAGGATATTTAATGAGGCTCTCAGACTGTTGGCACTCGACACGGTGTAAGAGCGCAACATAAACCGCAAAAAGTCAAATAAACAATAAAATACAGATCGGCGCTTGAAGGAGAGAAAAAGAGAACGTGATACTCGCTGGCACATTCACGCTGTTAATAAACTGATCATTGATTTTTTTCTTTAATCCCAAACTTGTTAACAAATGTTAGCCAGGAAGTGTGCTCTCACAGCGCTGAGGTCAGCAGACAACGCATTTCTTTATGGTGTTTTCATTCGTTCCCGGAGGAATACTTCACTACCAGAAAATCTGAGGTCTTGTGACATGACCCTTCTTCCACAGACTTGGACCTGATTTGAGATGGGGAGGGGGGGTTGAGGTGGGAGGGGGGGAGAGGAGTGGTAGGTTGGTGCGTTTTCCCCCGAGCTGTGACAGTTTTCAGTTTCAGAGTTCCTCTTGTAGAATTAGCATTTCTTCTCTACACACAAGGCACTCACAACAAATGGCCTTTAAGTGCACTCTATCACCGTGCCAAAGCCACATCAAGTGTAAACCTGACTGCGCTACCTTGCTGGCCATTTGAACAAAGTAAGTAAATGCCATTATCAAGCAGAGGTGGAACTATTTTTAAAATAGCCCTGTGCACAATGAAGAACATGATAATAAGTAAGTATGGCATACAGCCATGATTGAGTCTTCCATGGGTATTTGTATTGATCTAATCTCAGCATTTTCAGAAGTCCTGCTGAAGCCTTATATTAGATTCAGCTCAACTTTATTTCTAAAATAAACAAAGACTGGGATTTTATCCCCCATCACTATGGCATGACGTTTCTACTAGTTACTTCTACTAGTAACATTAGCATTGTGTAGTCTTGAAAGCAGTTAAAAATAAACCTGGTGTTTACATCCGCAAATGCATTTTTTGATGTAAGTGCTTGTTGAAGGATTTATATCAAAGACGAGCATGGAGACACAACACACAAAGACGGGGTGTGTATCCCTTTAAAGTGGTCCATGAAACCCATAATAAAATCACATCAATGGTCGGAGACGTAGTTTGAGTAGATGACAGCTATAATTTGACTCAGAAAGTGCACTCCACCACCTGTTTCTGCACACACAGGCAATGACACGGTGAACTTAGGAGAACCTGATCTTGTCCACAAGACAAAAACAATAAAATAACAAAGAGCTGCACGAAGTGAAAGGATTTTAATGTTCCAACATGGTGTCCAACCTCATTAAAGGTCATCACCTCTGCCTCGTAGCACAATGATTCCAGATGATACGATATGATTTTGGAGCAATAAGCTAAAATGTACATATTGATGAGGAGAATTTAAACTTTTCCGTGGTGAGACGTTTGTTCCCCTCCTCTTAAAAAAACTAAAAACTTCACCCTGAGGTCAGAGGAAGTGGCATCTCTGTGAAGGTTTCAGTGACTGTTCAGTATGTGACACACTTTAAGCTTTCACCACAGATCACTCCACCACTCTGAAAGCAACGCTAACATCCTGCTCTAAAACATGTTGTTTAATGGCCACAAATAACAGAATTTGGTTTGTTAGTTGCTCCTTGTTTGATTCAGTGAACACAATATCAACTTCCCGAGTAGTGTCCTATACAAACTCTTGGATATTTATATGCGACAGCTGTTTTTGTTGCACACAATCCGATTGCCTCCAAGTAAGACAGAAAGCTGACAAATAAATGTCTGTGGACTCTCGTGAAGTATCGCATACAAAAAAATATCAGATGTACGCTGAAGATGATCCAATGCTCATATCTCAGAGTTGAAATGAAATACTTAATTTCCTCTTTGATAGATTTTAATTAATTGAGAACTTTGTTTGTCTCGAGCTGATTCAGTGGAGTGTTTAGAAGCAGGAAATAGTGGTTAAGAGGGTTCGTTAACCACAAGTGAAAAAGTACATTTAGATGACGCATGTGCGTGTTTACATGTTGATGAACTTTGTGAGCATGAGGGACAACATTAATTCATAATGTACGTACAGGAGGTCACTTATTTTGCAAGAACAACATTAACTAACATGTTAGTTTCAGACTGTTTTTGACATGTGATTGAAATGTCACTATAAAGTAGCATCAAATGCAAATATAAGGTACAAGTACTTGAGTAACTGTAGCTTTAGATAGTTTCCACCTCTGACTGACTTTTCTTTCACACATTATTCAGACTTCTCAATAAATGCATTGATCTTGTTGACTTTGATGTCATGTGACAGTTGACGAGAGAGGCGTTTGAATTCAGTGATAGTGAAGAAGTGAAACTGTATCTCCTCGAACACATCTGTTCTCCCGCTGCATGTGGCGCGCGCTTTCTCAAACAGCTCACTGGTTAAATGAAACGCAGAGGAGGAGCTGCAATCAGTGGCACAGGAGGGAACTTCCCCTGTCAGTTTTCAGAGTGACAACAGCGTGAAGCGCAGCTCGCAGTCCTGCAGCATCGCTTGCAAACCAAAACCGCAAGAGTAAACATCTTCATGCTGTGGATTGCTCGTATTTTCATCACGAATTTGACGGATTGTTGAGTTTTAATGCTGTGCGTAAAAGGGACATTAGGAAACGATGGATTTGCTTCTTGTTGGAGATCCTGGAGAATGCGCATTCATGGAAAACGTTACTACTTCGGATGTTAGAGGAGAACTGTTTCTCATTGTGAAACAATAAAAGAAGTCCCTGCAGGTATGAACTCCACGACAGCGGAGAGATTTCTACCGCCCACCATCCCGTCGATTATGTTCATTTTCGGGGTGGTGGGGAATGTCATCGCTATAGTGGTTCTGCGGATATCACGAAAGGAACAAAAGGAAACGACTTTTTATACACTGGTGTGTGGCCTGGCAGTGACAGACCTCCTGGGCACGCTGCTGGCCAGTCCTGTCACCATCGCGACCTACGTGAACCGCACCTGGCCGGGAGGTGAGCCGTTGTGCCAGTACTCCGGCTTCATCCTGCTCTTCTTCTTCTTGGTCCAGCTCAGCATTGTGTTTGCAATGTCAGTGGAGAGATACTTGGCAATAAACCATGCATATTTCTACAACGAGTACGTCAACCAAAGACTCGCAGCGCTCACTCTTTTGGCCATTTACATTTCCAACATCGTGTTTTGCGCGCTGCCCAGTTTGGGGTTCGGGCAGGTGACGCTCCAGAGACCGGGGACCTGGTGTTTCATCGACTGGCAGAACAACCAAACAACAGTCGCGGCTTTTAATTTGATGTACGCGGGTGTGAATTCAGTCATCGTGGTGGCCACTGTCATATGCAACGTGATGGTGTGCGGGGCTCTGATCCTGATGCACAAGCGGTTCATCCGCCGCACGTCTCTGGGCACGGACCAGAGGCACATCGCGGAGCTCAGGCGCAGACGGAGTTTCAGACGATTAGCTGGAGCGGAGATCCAGATGGTGATCCTACTCATAGCGACCTCCGCTGTGGTTCTCATATGCTCCATACCGTTAGTGGTGAGTATCTGTAAAATTGAACCAGACACGTTTTGCACCCTCTGTGTGCGCAATAGGTGTTTTACGCGCAAGAATGTCACAGATGTTTAACAAAAAAGAAAATGCAGTCGAATACATATATTCACCAGAAGGTAATGGAATGTAAATTGATCCAAACGGAAATTCAAATAAAGATTGTGCAAAACACCAACAGAGTTTTAACCTTATGGATTAATACACGATAACAACAAACAGGCAGGAGATGGTTAATTAAACGTTGCTGTTAGAACTTTGTGTTCCCGTTTAAGATCTTTGTGGTTAGATGACACAATCTAAGGCACAAGTGCATTCGTTTACACTCTTTCCGTTTGCTGTTTAATTAAAAACAGCATTTACAAAGATGTATCATTAGCATGTGGTTTAGAAAAGATTAGTAACACATGTTATTTGAACACTAGAGAGTTCGCTCATTGTAGCTCTCATCGACAGACTTCAATGTTCAGCCTGAGCGAGAGCTAAAAGGATCAGAGGAGAGCGTGAGAGTTCTGCAGGTGTTTGCTCGTGCAGTGCAGAATGACACAAGCATTCTTGCATCTTTGGGGTCAAAGTCTGTGTTGAAGGAGAGGTTCACAGTCTGTGTTGAAATAACAGCCAGGTTCCAAAATGAACAGTGTTCTGCTTGCTGTAAACACTACTGTCCTCATTCTGAGTTATTAAGTTCAGCTGAAGTTAATATGAGGCTTCTGCAGTCTGAGTTAAATCAATCTGATGAATTGTCTTTTTAGAGCAAAAGTCCCTCGCAATAACTTAACATAAACCCAGGAATTGTTTTTGGCATAGAACAAGGACTTGTTAGAGAGGGATCATTTAAAAGGTCCAGTATGAACACAAGGAATGATTACAGCAAGCAAAATCGTGCAGGACATTGTTTTAGACTTGGAAAAGGTGAACCTATCCTTTTAGAAATGTCAAACATTAAGACTTTTGTGGCTCTGGTTTTGTTAAATGATGACTGTTGATTAGACCCTGGGGAAGCTCAGTGGCCAAAGGCATCTCAGAATGAATGATGATGAGAACTGTTTCTACTGGCCTCTTGCCATCTCTACACTGCTGTGGTTACGCAGAAGTTACATTCAGCCAAGTGTCTATTTAGATTTGACCGTTCCATGCCAACCTTGTAGGAATATGTTATATAAACAATGATGTTACTCTTCTAAATGAAGCGTAGACAGGTTTGGGCTTTCAAAAACACAATTGATGCTGCACTTAAAATGCTCCATTACATTATGGTCGTTTTTTTTTAGCAGACGCTTTTATCCAAAGCGACTTACAATTCAGATCTATCATACGGGAGCAATTTTGGGGTTAAGTGTCTTGCTCAAGGACACATCGATATGCGACTAGCGGAGCCGGAGTTCGAACCGCCGATCCTCTGATTGAAGGACGGCCCCGCTCTCCACTTAGCCACAGCCGCCAGTTCCATGCTCATTTATGTGACGACCAAACAATAAGTTCCGAAGTTCATCTGTTGTTTTCTCTCCTTTTCTATCAGCTGAGGATCTTTGTGAATCAGCTGTACGGACACCAGACAGAAGAGCTTTTCGGGTTGAATAAAGACCTGCTGGCCATCCGCATGGCCTCCGTCAACCCCATCTTAGACCCTTGGATCTACATCCTGCTCAGAAAGACAGTGGTCCTCAAGCTGATGGAGAAAATAAAGTGTCTGTTCTGCAAAATGGGCGAGCGGGGACGAAGGAACGGCGGGCAGTTCCGCTGTGCCGACGGCCGCATCTCCTCCTCCATCATCTCACGAGACTCTCCCTCGATGGTGTCACGAGAGCTGAAGGAAATTGTGAGCACCTCGCAGACCTTCTTGTACCCGTCTGAGGGAACCACGAGGTCATCTCATGCAGGGGCACAGGGCGGCTCCAGCCCACCAGTTGCACAGACGCTACAGGGCCCCCAGGAGGTCGAGGGGCCTCAAAGGGAGCTTTCACACAGTGAATTAGGGGACAGAGCGGCAGGCGAGCCAGTGAAAGAGCTTCTGATGTGTTGCAAGGACCCGGCTCTACATGTGACCTTCACGGATGAGACTGCGAACATACAGGAGAAATGCATATAACAGTTAGCAACGATCCCGACAAGCATTCGTCACTGTAATATAAATGTCTTGGGACCTCAGATAGGAATGAACAAAGACAGCATAACAAAGGAAGACTGAGTAATCATCCATCAATCTGTAGATATGTTGCGGCATGCTATTTGACAAATGTATTATTAAACTAAATACCCGTGTATCAATGTATTAACGTACCACAAAAACCATATCGCTAAATACACTTCAGTACAATCACAACACCCACTAAACCACGGAGAACAACATGACGTTGTAGAGGTGCTCTTCTGTTGCACTTTTTGTTAAACCACTGCTGGGCTGTTTTCACAACCTGCCAGATGACTATAACAAATGAATATTAAAATGTGAAAAGTGTACATGATGTTAATTTATTGTAAGTATGAAATTGCATTGTTTCAATTGTATTGTTTTTGTCTTCTCTGTGAGAAGGTCCAGATAGTTTGGAGCCATTTTAAATTGGTACAAGATGAATATCTTCTGTTTTTTTTTTTTTTTTTTGTGGTGCGCAGAAACATTTGCAAACAATTTGGTCCAACCGGTTGACAGAGGAGCTGACATTCATGCTAGAATAATACCATCCCCTGCATTTCATGACAAAAGGCAGATATGGCTTCCCCCACTATACAGACACGGGAGGACGTTAAGAGGCCTTCTAACATAACGTGTTGATATAAAATCATTAATTGACTCTTTCCAGCCCATTACTTCGAAAAGATTAAACCAACTTCATCTCATTTTACTTCAATGTAACGTGTAATTCCTCTCATCTAATCAGACTTTATAGGGGAATTAAGAAGAGAACAGAAACACACACATTTCCTGTCTGATGAGTTTAAAGGTTTTACCTTTTCTTTCAATGGATTTCTTAGATAGAGTTCTATAAAGATTGATATAAATACCGTGTTCATATTTCAATGTTACGGTTGTTGTTGTAGCAACAACCGGTGTCAAATTTACCACAACATGTTAAATCTCTTGTGAAAAGACTAATGTTGTACCGAACTCTTAAATAAACTGAAAATAAAAGTATGTAAATATTCATAGACGCTTGTGTCACTTTTTTGGCATGGTTCAGAATGAGAATGAAGTATGTTGATATGATATTTCTTAAATATTGATGGTGAATATGTAGAGTGTGATGCAAAGTAGGAGAGGGGAGTTATGAGAGGAACATTTAGAGCTGAAGCGTCCGATAAGGGAAGTTTATGGATGAAAACCCTAATTTATAGTATTTAAAATTAATATAGATTCTAACTGAAGTTCAAGCATGTCTTCAAATAAATGCTCTACAATAACATTTTCTTTTGCTAGCACGTCACCGTTAGTGTCATGCTAGCAGCTGAGAAAACAGCGCTGATGGCGAAAGACATTTCTAACCAATAGCTGGTTGAGATGGAACAGCACCGCTCACCTGCAGACAGATGCTTTCTTCACCCCCAGAAGATTTTCAGGTCCAGTGTGGCCGATGTCCTCTGAGACCAGTATCCCATTAAGGAGAGCTGTGACCGCAGACTGAGGAACCAGTTCAAGCTGTAGAGTCTTCCAGGAGGAATAGTGATTGACAAAATAGTTGGTAGGATTTTAACAGACGGCGAAATGAGAAGAAATGTCCAACTCATTCTCCACGTCATCAGCCAACACATTATGTGTGTGTGCAAACAATTGGCTATTAGAAAATGCCACTTAGAAAGCAGTGAGTGTTCATGATGTGGCATTTTAGAGGAATGGAGTTCAGAGTAAAAAGGAAATTCCAGGAATTTATGGACACAAACATGTTAACAGTATTCTTACTATTACATTTGTTTCTATATCAGTCTTGAAGACGTGTAACAGCCTTGCGACCATGGTTCTGCACCCATTTCCTCTTCAGCCGGATTGGCTACATCCTCCCAGCGGCCTTCAGCTGTGAAAGCTGCCTTGGCCCTGTGGCTACCCCAGTTCTGTGCTCACTTGCCTACGGAGGAACTGCGGTGTCGAGCAGAGGCCTAGGTCTGGGCTTTCTCGTTTTCCGGATCGTTTGCCCGCTCCTAAGGCACTTTTTCATCATACAAATGGCGGACAGATCTGAGAGGCATTGCGATGCCGGCAGAACAACCTGCGATTGCTCGCGGCCTCTTACGCGGAGACGTCTGTCAGCAGGAACACACTTTGTCAAGAGACACTCCACTGATGTGCGCTATTTATACTCATCCTCACCCATGGCTTTCCTCACAGGGACGACAGAGGCAGACATCTGCACAGCGGCATCCTGGGCTTCACCGTGCACTCGTCCATTCCCTCACTCATTCAGTGTTAAATGCGCTCGATGGCAGATGAAGCGCTGCCCAATGTGGCACTTTTACGCACATGTGCGTCTGCATGGGGATCATTATGATGCAAAATCTGAGTCCCAATCCTGTGTAGAGAGTGTAACATATTTTTTCTCCACACAGGGCTGACATGGTGTTAACCGTGGCACAGTCTGTGCCTCCCTGACCTTTTACGCACGGCATTTACAGTTAGTGATTCGGTGTGTGTGTTATCGGTTTGTGGAGCAGAACTATGGTCGTGCGGCTGTTATATGTCGCAAGTATTGATGTAAGGCGGACCTGTGCAGAGCACAAGGGTGCGAAAACAATCTTCATGACAACTCAAGCGCGCAGCAGCTGGACTATGTCCAGATACATGTGTATTTAACATAAACTCACTTGGCACACCCTGATTGCACACAAGTGATCTTCATCTATCTTATTACGCAACTTTGTAAAACATCTGCACCAGCTATGATTTAGGTGTGTTACAGATGAGGGCGTGTCTACTGATGTCATCATTTTCTCTTTGGTTTGTAGAGATGTGTTCTCTTTGTCTTGTTTACAAATGAAACACTTTGTTTTGTCTTTAAGAAAGAAATGGTGGGACAGCATCGTCTCCTTTCCTTTCTTAAAGGATGGTCCAATGCTCCCTATGCTGAAGGAGATAAGAAATGAATTCGACCAGCTCTTATCATGCAGGTCAAGCAGGAAAGACTATTTGAGCGCAGCCAAAGTCTGGTTACTTCTTCAAGCTAAGCTAATCGATATCATTTTAACCTTTAGCTCAACTTTGGAACAAGTCGGTAAAAATCTTGCAACTCATCTCCAGATAACAGAAGTAGAAGACATCCGACAGACTCAAAAGAGGAAACAAAGAAAACAAACAAAGGGAACCATCACATATTTTGATTCATGTTTATTCACTCATTAACAATTTGCTGAGCATGCACGCTCTTTTTCAGGAACATGTTTCACAAAGACACCTCACAGGTCGTTAACATTCAGCTAATCACAGTGGACGAATCCATGATCTGGATTTACTAGGAAGGACCGGGATCTATTTTATTCTGTTTAATCATCAGTCATGTGCCTTAATAATCTTGGAGGATAAATGATTCTGAACGATGAATCAATCTTATGTGCTATAGAAGCAAACGGCCCGAACACAAATCTTTGATTTTATACACAATCCCGAATGAAAAGGTTGAAATCCTGTTTTTATTTCCATTAAGACCTACGGACTCTATCAAGTGGAAGAATCTCGACCCTAATGTTCCCACAGAGGACATTAGCTACCAGCTAAACGTGTTATTGCGCCATGAGGTGAAACACAGAACTAGAAGAAGTTTAGAGCTTCAAAACGTGTATAAACTTTACGTGTACATTTTACACTGTTAAAATGAAAGGGATGGAAAATGTAGACCAACACAACTCGACTGACGTATTTAAACCTTCACCAGAATTTGTCAGTTACTTTATGCTACAGGTTCACACGCTCACTGTGGTCCGAAAAAAATGTAACCGGGAACATCAACTCATTCTGAAACCATTTCAAAGTCCTCTTGCTTTGACAAACTGTTCTTGTAACGGCGTCGCTGCATCCTCTGATCCCTCTTCCCCAGCGAGCACATTTTTGATATTCCCCTCAGCGTCTATGACCACGGCGGTCCTCTTCAGCTCCTCGTAGCGCGTCTGTCGCTCTGCCACCGCCACACAGGCGGCGAGCACCTCGTCGGACTCAAAGTCGTAGTCCTGCTCGAGCTCCGGGGCGTGAAGGATCTGTTCTTTGGCCTCCTCCTCTTGCCGAGTCTTCTCCTCGGTTGCCAAGTGCTGCTTCTGTAACCTCCATGCCCACTCCAGGTCCTCCTGCCACAGGGTGCGCTCTGATGGGCACAGGTGGATCGCAACCTGGAAGGACCTCACAGCCTACGGGGGAACAAGTTCGGCATGAGCTGAGAGTTCAAACACAAGCTTTTTTTTACGGGTGGTCATGCATGAAAGATGGGTGAAGGCATGTTTATAGTCTCCAACAAACTGAAAAGTTCAGCCAGAATTCTTTACGGCCTTTTTGGCGGGTTCACCGTTACTCTCACAGATGAATGGTGTGCTGTCTGTGCAGCTGAATGAGCAGGTCGGGTACATCACGGGCCCGTCGACCAGCGAGACTCGAACATTCTTTGTGCTGCAGGTCGATTTACGGTTTCATTAAGAAGACGCCAATAGCTCTCAGCTGACTGTGCAGTTACAGATCGATGTGAGAAATGATTGTCCCACTGAAGAGAAATAAATAACGGCTGCTGTCGTCCGTGGGACCTGATGTCAAGCTTTAGCTGGGACTATTTGCTGCCTGTGAAACGGTGACGTAAATCCATCCATGCATGCTGTCTGAGGTGACTGATCATGAATGTATACCATTAATATGGTAATGAAGCCTATTCAATAAATGACATTTGGGTGGATTTGAACCCACTTTAAAGAGTTCAGAATTATTAAAAATATATAACAAAAACTGGGAGAAGTCCTGAAACTGACCTGACGCGATCAGATTTCTACCAGAGGAGACACGTCAATCTGTTGGAAGTTGATAAAACTACGGTACTAAACACTCAAGGACAACAGCAAAGTGGTTTTTTTGGGCCTGTCATCAAGATACACACTGAATTAACATGAATTATTGACAGCTTGATTAGCTGCTGCTGCTGCTGCTGGCGATGCAATACCGGCCGCAACAGTGCGTGACCGGTATTGTGTTCACCTTGCGAGTGTGTTTGTGAGTCATCATGGCAAATATATGGTCCTGGAGACACATACTGGAGCGGGAAACCACCACAGAAGTGGTTTTGAGAACTTTGCCAGGTGTTAATACGTCTGTCTGTCTGTCTGTCTGAGGTCTGAGCAAAGGGCGCAGCAAGTAGGAAGTGGGGCCACTTTATGCCCTCGGCCCAATTTGGCATCGTGGTTGGTGTGATTGCATCACAAGGTGGTCTGTAGCTTGTGTTGTTGAATGCTTTGTGACTGTAAACCGAGAGATAAAAGACTCAATAACAAGATTTGTGTCGACGTTTAGAGAGTCTGTGTTTTTTGCCGTCCAACCAAATTCTTCACATTCACACAGTCGGGTCACACGGTAGAGCCTAAAACGCAGTGAAGCAAAGCACCAGGGATTACAGTAAAGAAAGGATCTGGTGTATTTAAGCCGTTATTGATTCATTCCCTGCCCTGATAATAATCCTTAGGATCAGCTCATCTCTAATGGAAGTCGCACGAGTTGTCCAACGAGCGCCATGCAGAGTTAACGTCCCACCGAGGACAGCTTTTCAGTTGCACCTGTTCCCAGTGATACGGTGAGTCACACCTCTTATGAAAATCCAATTTAATCAGCCCATAAGTCATTGGTGGAACAAAAGCCTCGTGGCCAACCTGTGATAGAAGTCAGGCCGAGGAAGTGTCATTTAACGACCAGGACAAACAAGCTTCCCAGCTGGCCTTTTCTGAACCCTAAACAAGCAAGAGGATCGCCGACAACTAATTATTTAGCAACGAAGCAAAAAATAAACCGGTATGAGAAATGTTCCCCACCGGTAACATAAACAAGTCTTTGACAGGCTAACTGTAATAGATTTTTAGACTTATGACACAGTCTGTTCCCAAAACAACAAGTTCAATCTTGAACAGACTAAAGTCTCATCACGACCTCGTCTCCAAAGAAATCCTTCAACAGACCAGAATGCCACAGTTGGCAGATTAACCGGCTTTATCATAATAATGAGGAGATGAATGGCGACGGAGCCTTCATGCTGTCAATGTCATGTTTTTGAAAAATGAAATCAGAAGCTATACACGTTTGTTTTATTTGGGTACTTTCCAGGAGTGGAAGTTAAAGAAGGGAAAGAACAGACTTATGGGGGGGGGGGGGGGGGGGGGAATCGCTGCCCTCACATTTGCACAAACAGGCACGACTCAAACATGTTGATGCACACAAAGCTCGAAAACGTGACTGAACAGGCCTTGCTAAAAATAGATGTGCCTTCTTTCCCCCACTGTTCCTTTCCAATAACTCAATCATACAACGAGGCGTTTCTATATTTGGTTTAGTTTGAGCGCAGGTAACTTTCAACACTTCCCATTGTTGTTTCTGATGCCGTAAGACAGGTCTCTCGCTCTCGGAGTGACATGCGGTGCCATTAACTGAAGGGCTTCGGGAGTACAGCCTTGTTTGCTCGGCTCTGAATGGGCGGACGGTGTAACTGAGATCCGTGGGTTCCATATACACACACACACACACACACACACACACACACACACACACACACACACACACACACACACACACACACACACACACAGGTCCCGGCGTGTTCTGCGTCAATTTGAGCAATCGTCCGAGCCCCGGGGCTGACTGGGTGTGCTTTGAAAGAGGAACATCTCAGAAGGAGAGTTTGCAGAAAGAAGTAAACAGAAGTAACCGACGTACCCTTTGACAGCCGTTCAAAAGCGAAGACGCAACTGATTTATAGCCGGCTACAAAAAGAGGCGTAGTTTACTGCAAAATCAAACATTCACAAATGAAACGGGGGGCCCTTCCAATGAAGATCATTAGTGACTGAATGAGCAGGAGGCCACAAATTGTTACGCAACACTACCGAGTGAATGTTGGTGCCAGCGTCAATTTTGGCGTTTGCATTGGCAAAGTGGCAAAACAACACACTGCTTCTGCAATTATCAATTTTAGTTGTTTCATGTCTCCTCTCGCTGTGAGTCACACATTCCTCCGCCTAGTGCTCGCATTCGTCGACAGCCCTGAATTCGATTGCCGTTGGACAGCTTTATGCGAGCACACCGCCTTCTGTTTTTGTTTTCATTTGGAGCGCACTGCCAACCAAAACTCACCAGGTCCACCTCTCCCAGGTTGAGCTGGGCACGGCCCAGCGTCTGCCAGCCCTCCCACCAAAGGGGGCGGAACTTCACCGCCATCTCGGCCGCCTTCACCGCAGGGAACACTTCCTGTAAAATGGTCAGTACCTGTGGAGAAACCACAACATGATGAAAGACTTTTGCTTTGTTGTCATGTACAAGACAAGCTGTCAAGAAGCTTAAACCAATACGAGAGCTGTAAAACATACTAACATGCACGTGGGCGTAGAGCCTTTGGTTCATACTGAAGGATGCTTTCAAACATACATATCATAATGGAACATAGCAATTAGTGTTAATTGGAAAGGCGCAATTAACCTCATGACTTTAACCTCATGACTTCACCGCACAATCCACCACAGTTCTAATGAGCGGAGCGTGACTGTGAAGAGGATGTGATGACAGTTTTACAAACGGAGCCAATTTCCTCCCGAGCGCACCACACAGTCTGCTGCAACAAGACGTTCAGAGTGACAGGTGGCGTATTAGGCACAATGCTGATTGAGTTAAATTGGGAGAAAGTGATGAAGGGAAGTAAAGTTGACCAGCATCAGTGAAGCCATCCTCGTCATGTGGATCAGTAATGGGAGCGTGATGAGGTCCGGTCTATTGATAGCCTGATAATGGACAACAATAGGGTGGATGTGCTTTACATGCGTCGTCAAAATACATTGGAGCTGAAGCTGAGCAAAGAAATGTCCGTGCTGCTTATGTCATGTTTCAAGTCAGTCAGAGATCCCATTTGCGGTGGTTTCCAAGTCCTGGTCCTCTAATGATTTCCTTCTCCAATAACCTATAATGGATAATATTATATTAGGCAAACAATGGCTGGGGCTCTAAGGAGGTATTTAATTGTGTTTGTTGTAGTAAATGGATAACAAAGAATTGAGTTTGTCTGTCCGCCTCCTCTGTCTTCTTTTTAAAAGATGCCAATGTTAGAAGAAAAAGGAAAAGCAGCCGAGGATCAACGGCAAAAGAAGAGTGAGAGAAAGAGGAAGTGAAACGACACTAAGGAACAAGGAAGTGGAGCTAAAAAGCCAAAAAGCATTGAAGCTGTTGGAAACATGCGGCAGACTTTTAGTTCCGTCAGCACCGCGCTGATATCATGTATCTCTAGCCTAAAACGCATTCCAGAGCAGCAGCCGAAAGAGGCTCTATGTGGCTGTGATGGCTGATAAATAATCACACACACACACACACACACACACACACACACACACACACACACACACACACACACACACACACACACACACACACACACACACACACACACACACACACACACACACACACACACACACACAGACACACACACACACACTAAATCAGGCATGTGTAGTAGTGCATACACGGCATGTTGGTGGTCACTCAGTAACAAACACAAGGGCATGAACAGAGGATGTGTTCAGTGATCTCAAACGTTGCTGTAAGTTCGCTGTGACTTCTTTAGTAAACCCTGAACACAAAACCACTGTCAGATAATCTACGTCGTCCTCTACCCAGATGTAAAACTACACCCCCCCCCCAAACCCTGAGGGCAGCTGTTGGGCTGCATCACATCTTAGACACACTAGCACTGCCAGGAAACAGCGGATCAGCCACGTGGTCAAAGTGTACCTGAGACTTCATCTCATACAGTAGGGGGTTGTCTGGAGTCAGCTGGAGGGCCTCGTCCAACTTCTTAATGGCCTCCCAGTGCCTAGAGAGAAAACACACACTGTGGGTCAAACGCACACCATAGAACGAAGAGATTAATCACACAAAAGGTGTTTTGTTTATGGCATCATACTGGTGCACTTCAAACTAACTTAATAGACATGTGAGTTATTTATAGAGCATGTTTGTTGGCTATGATCTAAAGTTACCAAAGCTATCAACGCCCCACACAGATCTCTTGCTCTACATTGGGTTGAACACGGCTTTGTGTTGGAGTCTTCGGATAATGCGGCGCTGAAGCGCGACGGACTCAAATACACAATCACATAAAGCAATGAAATTGGACGCTCGGTTCTACTGCCTCCGCCCTGAGATTTGATATACGCTACGTGACCGAACACACTGCCACACGTTTTGTTTGGTGGATATCATTAAAGCCCTTCTCCACGGTCATTTTTTGGCTGTTGCCTATAATAGAGAACCCAAACCTTCCCCCCCGATCCCGTCTGTCCATTCTTGCATAGGACTTCTCAAAAGCTGAGATGAATAAACTTGTATGAAGCGTAGCCGAGTCCTATTTCAGTTCGCCATCACCTTGAGTTTTGTGCACTTTAGCTATTCCTTATTTTTGAACGACGAGTTCTTGACGCTGTACAGCTGCAAGCGTATACTGCAACACCTGGCAGAATGTCAGCAGAGTACGAAACGGCTACAGCAGGCTGAGTAAACACGCACACACACACACACACACACGGGTCTACAGGGAAGCTCGTCAGGTTTCTCATCTGAGCCAACGAGACCCTGCTATTGGCTCCTTGTCAGAAATGTAAGGAGAAACATATACAGGATTTGCATATACATTTGAACAGAAGTCACACTGCAGCCTCACCACTGATCTGTTTTGCATATATTTTTACGACGGTTAACTGAATGGACACATGAATCCGGGTTCGATGTTTTCATTTTTTTTTCACTTGCATGAATAACGTAATGTATAACCTTTATTTAAATAACTGAATTCGACGGGCCTTTGAAAAGCGACTTGTGTCCAACATGGCTGAAGTTTCACCCACATCCTTTAAGGCCTCCCAACTAAACTCTTGTTTCCAGGATAATTGAGCCCTGATGAACATGATCATGCTCACTCCGACATCCCTCTCCTCCTCAAGTCAATATTGACTCAAGAATCATTTCAATAGAGCGCTCAAGACAAAGGCTGTTGCGTGTGGATCTTGTATAGCTTTATGAAGAAGGATGTCCTGAAAATGTTTTAAAGCAATTAAAACCACACGAGACCATTAACAATGATCAGTTATACAACTCGGATTACAGCCAGAACCAGGATCAAGCCTGAGAAAACACACACTACTGCTGTTAGAGTAAGAGAGGAGTGAGGAAAGGGAACTAGAGCAGTGTGGAAATCCTGCCGACACACGAGGCAAAAGACGCTGCAAAATCATGGGAGGAAATTAAGCAACGAGCAAGTTAATACACCCCATGAACTAAAAAACGACTCCTCTACAGCTATTACAACTCTGTACATGAGTCAACCTGCATTCATTGGAATGATGGAAGAGCACACCTGTATGTCGTTTAAAGAAAGAGCGAAAAAAATGTGTAACACAGGAGCTATTTGGAGCACGTTATTGTTCTGGAAAGAGTGTATAGAGGGTTGGGGGGGGATTATGATCATTTTACCATGCCCCAACGTGTGCCTGTAACATTACTAAACCAGTGAACTAATCTCAACCGCAGCAGCAAAAAGGAAGACCTTTCGGAGGATGTTGATCATTTGAAATGGCCTCCGAGAGTCACGTCACACACCTCGCAAATGCAGTTCCAGCCAGAGAAATGTACTCGGCATTGGCAGCTGGAAGCCGGGCAAATCGGCAAACTACGTGCAGTATTTGGACGATGACGTTGACGCGCTGCCTCACAACACACCAGGACCCTCCTGAACAACTGTTCAAACAAGCTGTTAAACAAATAAATGGAGGCATACTTCGGGAACTGCCCTGGTTTTATTTCAGTTTGAATGTGTTTAAAGCTGATGTCTGAGTGAAGGAGAGAACTGTCAATCATCTTCTGTACATTTACAAATGAATATGCAATACGCATCATAGAATGTTCCTTTTTGATTGTTGGTTTCGTTTGTTAAAGCATTCGTTTATCAGTCAGACGCTGGCTATCTCTTGTTTTCCTTTTTCAGTGTCGACCAGTCTGTTCATGCATGAGCAACAATGACTTGTCATCCTTTATCAAGAGTCTCCTCTGCATGTCAGCAGCAGCTGATCTTACAGAAAACGGTTTGCGGTGCTGTGAAGATTACTGTGTCTGTAGAGAGTTTACAATATCCGTGTCTCACTGTTCAAGAGGAAATATCACGTATACGTTTGAAAAACGTACACTTAGCTTATCGTGACACGAGTACATTTATACAACACAATATCTGTTGGTCTTAAAAATGAAGAAAACTGCCACAAGTCGCACAAAACTTCCATCACAAACACAAGAGGAGCTCTTTAATTACATCCGGAGCATGTAGACCTACGTAATGACAGACTTACATCAGAGGTCAATGTTGTTAGAGAAGAAAAAAAAAACATCCCCGACCAGACAGCATCTCAAACCTCTGAACAGCCATTACGGAGCAGCCGGACATCATTTCCCCTCAACAAAATCCACTTTCCCCTCGCAAACACAATTACAGGCTGTGACTAAGGCCAACAACATTACATCTTCTGGACTGAAGAGGGTTTCACAAAGTGATTGTTATACGGCTAAAAAGGTCAATTATCATGGAAGAAATATCAGATAACGCTTCCTTTAAAAAGGCCTATTTTGTCGTCTAGCAGTGTCTATAAAAGAAACAAAAGCAGCTTTTTATTTGCGTTTTGAGTCACACAATAAACGCAGTGCTGGAAATATTTTTTAAATCCATCAACGGGAGAAATATCACTTAAAATAATCATTACCATTCTTTACCATATCATTCACTTTCCACAGGAGCATACTTCAGGGGGTGCTAGAGTAGATTGTAGGAGCAATTTAAACAAAATCACTTCCTGTTTGAAAGCTTTCCTTAAATTGCTCCATGTTTTTGCTTTTCCCTTCCACTCTTAAATATGTGTTGACGGGCCTGAACACCAGCTTCTCCCATGGCCACAATATAAATTGTTGTTGTATTCATTTACAATCTCGTCCTGAGAGGAATACAGCTCTTTGGCTTTTGAAATCCTTTTGAAATCCAAATCTATACAAAACACACCTACTAATCTCACAAAAAGCCATGCAATGAAAAGTTCAGATGGCTCTTGGCTGTGCCTTTGAATTCCACTATTTAAATAATGTAACTGTAGTAGCAAGTCGGTAGAAAGCTTTCAGCTGCGTTAGATGGCTCTCAGTGCTCTGTACCATGGTGCCCTCCATTGGAGGCTTTCACATATGACATGTCCCTGTTGATGCAAAGTCGAGATCCTTTGCGCTGTTTGTAGAAACAGGAAGTTTGTCTCATTATCAACTAAATCACATAGTTAAAGCTGGAAGAGTTGTAATCCTCATCTCTCTCTCCTCTCCCTCCTTCAGATGGTTCACTGACTATGGTGATAACTTCCTCTGGATGGACAGTTGGTTTAAGTGTATTAAACATCTGCTATCAAATCCAGATGTTCACTTAAAGAATCCAGCAGCACACAGACAGGAAGTCCTCAGTTTCATGGACTGAAATAAGATTAAAATTGTAACTTTGACAGCAAGCACAGAGAACTGCCAGCTCTAAACAAGCATCCCTCACCTGCCGTGCTCAGCCAGCACTGCACCTTCATCCTTCAGCCTCTGGCTCTTGGCTGCACAGTCCTCCAGCAGGATCTCTCGCCGCCGTTTGATGGCGTGCAGCCAGTCCACCTCGTCACCCGGACCTGGCCCAGCATCCTCAGCCTTCTCTGCCTCAGCCTCAAACTGCTGCACCGCTGACTTTGAAACCTTCTCACCAACTTTCCTCTTCCAGCCAAATGAAGCCATTCTGTTATGGGAAAGGGGTGGATGGTGGTGGAGGTTACAGAGTATATGACTTGAAATCACATCTGAAATCAGCATGCAATCAGCACGTGAAAATCTACGGAAATTGACTTTTATTTTGAAATATCACAAACCTGCAAAATTTTAACGTGATGTTACTGCCAGACACATATCTAACTTAACGTTAACGGGGAATCTTGCTGCTACAGTTAGGTATATCTCCTGTTTAAACACAGGGCATATAACTAAGTTAGTTATCTAACTACTAACTAGCTACAACAGCAAGACGAGTTAACTAATAAACAAAAACAACCCTCTCACAACAATGCTAGCTAACGTTAGCTCTAATGACCTAGCTAACACTTAGCCTAAACTCTTGACACCTCCGTAAGTTTGCTTACACAAGACTGCACTTGAGTTGATTTTAACATAACATATTACATTTGCACTTGCAGACTTCTACAGCTTTCCGTGGGCAAAACTGGACAAGCTAACGGTGGTTAGCCATATTGGTTGACCCGGAAGTTGTATGAATGTTTACGTCGTCTCTTAAAGAAACACGAACCATATTATTTTTTTGTAAAGATTATAATGCAGATGCGTATGTTAAGGACACAAACATATAACACATTATTAAAGTATGTTGGTAAATTTGATAGTAAAATGTTACTTAAATACAATGTGTGGGACTGAGTCTCCATTTTGCCCACTAGATGGCACCACATTACTCAGAACAATCTCTTAATAGAAGATTTCATTTTTAATAAATGTAAATTTGATCTAAAATGAGGATTGCTTTCCATCACTTATATTATTACACAGAATCACCTGAATAGGTAAATCAGTTAGTGTCATTCCAGAATAACAATAAGGAGATAACTTTCACTTCCTTGTTGGAGGACATTCCTTGTTTGCAGTGAGAGTAACATTCAGTTTCCTTAGTACTGTTGATTGCATGGCTGTGATGGTGGATGGTACCATCTTTCAAGTTCACAAGTGAGCTGTCCAAAGACTAAAAACATGCAGAGAAACTTCAGCAAAATTGTGTGAAATTTAGCGGTTTATTAGGCAGTTGTGTATACAAATGATTTCAACACTGTCCATTCAGATTTACACTTGTCAATCTGGTAGGGTCCCTTTACACAACAAACAAAAATAGAACAATATTTATTTGAAGCAGTCCGAACAGATAGACTGGCAGAACTTATCGTCAGGACACGACTCCATAAACTGTCAAAAAGGTCACGGTTTCACACATTCATCTTTCTTACAAACCCCTTGAGAAGTTTTAATAATCAAAATCAAAACTTCAACTGCCCTATAAAACTAAAAATGTTTAGTTTTACAATATCATCCCAAGACCAGGGTGTGGTTCTTCACCATGATCAGTTTATTTCATAAACTCTAGTTTAAAACGGAGACATAAAAAGGTCAAATATGAACTAAATATTTCAGTCCAAACCAGCAAGAGAAAATTGTTGATCACAATTATTGTCACTCTTGGCAATTTTTGTTACATCATCAATTGTTTATACCGGTGAGATATTTTAGATTTTTAAAGCCGTAGCTAAACTCAAGAAACAGCCTTGAGCAACTGCTAACACCTCTGAACACAAATAAAGTCAAACTTTTTTTAAGTGACTGATATTACGACGGTAACATGCAAAGTTCATTAAAATCTGGTTCAATTGACTTAAGACAAAAATGATGATTCATGAGAAACCAGTTCAAGTTTGCTTTGTTTTCCCTCTATTGCCAGAATTAAAACGTGTTCGCAGTTACCGAGGTTTATTTTACGTTTTGCATTTAAGAATCTCCATTTTTTTGGTAATGCAAAAGTAATCTGTGAATTGTTAACAGTAGTTGTGAATTAACACTGACAAAATAATTTGTGGACTTCAACACTTGAAATTCCCCAAAAAAGTGCCAATAATTTTGATCGGCACTGGATTACTTTTACATAAAAACAGTACAGATAATGATAAGGCAGCCAAACAACAGACACCGCTTAAACCTTTAAGACTGTGGACAGGAAATGGAGGGAGATGCATCGTACTTAACTAAAGACGTATATATCCAAGACTTTGTGAGCTTGCAAGTATATTTTGTCCGATATTTCTCTTTATCAAATATAAATCCCCAACACCGTTTAAGATCTTAATGTTTGCGTGATGTGTTTTTCCTTCTACAAGAACTGCAATCTATCCAGCATGACAGGTTTGTTTCAGGGTCAAGTATGTAAAAGGGAATGTGTGGGCAAAATAAAACCCCCAAAATGATAATATTCTGGATGTATTCACCTGCCGATAGACGTCGTCCATGCACTGCATGTAACTGCTGCTACTACTCAATTTGAGCCCTGAGGCCTTTGCACTTTTGATGGATTGGCATTTACAAATTGGACGTAGACAAAAGGCATTTCATTCAGTGATCGTACTCAAATCCTAATCATTAAACTAAAAACAAAAAAGAAATACAACAAAAAGTCAAAACCACCGTGTCATTTTAATATGCGACACTGAAAATTATATATTTCTAGATTTTGACTGTCATGGCAAAATACCTCTTAAATGGTAAAAGCAGGCTATATTTATCTGGAGAGACAATCAAGTATCAGAATAATTGTGATTGAAGGAAACAAAGCTGTGATATTGATTTAAAAACCAGTCAGTAAAAAAGGAAAATATATACCATCCAGCAATAGATCTTGATGCAACAAACAAAAAAAAGCAACCCAAAATTCCATTTCCAATAGAACCAACACTCCATCCACTGATAAATATATTCATGTCTTTATATATAAAAATGTAGGGGACAGACAAATTCAAACCTTTTTACAACAAGGACACAAATCATGAAAATGTAGTCTCTGACAACTCAAATTCACAAAAAAGAAAAGCAAACATAAATGTGATGAAGCATTCTTTTGTCCCTGACACAAGACAGAAATAAAGGGCTCATTGCACTTCTTCAGAGTCCAATGACTGTGATGGGCATGACGACCCTCGTTATAGCCGGTGCAGAGCCCCGATACATCTGCACCGCTTCTCTGTTCCCCACAGAGAAAGAAAACAAAAACAAGAAATAAAAGAAACTTGTGCAAAAGTGCTACCTGCACCCTATACGACTGCCACCCGGACACCCAACCCCTCAACATGTGGCTTCCTTCTCTGCAGGCAAAAACTTGATCTTGTTCTCTGTACTGGGAAAGCAGTGCTCACTGGCTACAGTACAGAAAATTCAGTGTAATCACTTGCGCATATATGTATAGGTGGGATGTGGACATTTACCATTAAATTGATCAGGGAGTTGTAAAACCCCCTTTCTAGATGTTGTTCTGTCCTTGCCATTAGGTAGCCCATCTTTCATCTTTCCAAATAACCCTTTACAGTCCCTGTCAGCTCAGTACACATCCTGTCCACTTAGGGAACACTAACCTGCGTCAGTGCCATGGAACAATCACCTCATCCTCAGCTGGGATGAATTGAGCCATGAATCAGTTTGCATGCTTATTGCTATAAAGACACTCGGAGAGGAAAAAAGGCTAGCGATTGTTTTGCAAGCTATCGTGCAAGTAATTTAATAAGATTCGCACACATCTCAAAGAACTCGATGGTGTGGCTTCCCGGTCGAGGGACGGTCGCGGTGTCCGCCCCTCCCGTTGATTCGATGGACGAGGTCAACGATGACGCTAAGGAGCCTTCTGCGGCCTTGGTGGGGAGCACAATGCTCGACGTGGCTGGAGCATCTGCCCCGTCGACATCGTTCTTAATAGTGGTGCGGTAGTTGCCCACAGACCCGGATCGGAGAGGGGTAGCAGTTCCAGATTTCGCCTCCAACATATCGTCTAAAGAAAACAAGACAAAAGGTTTTCTACATAATACATAAACAAAACCCCTCGAATTTCATTATATTTCCATATCAAGGTCTATAAAAAGGGTATATGCAGTTCTTGAAAAGTTGTAGAAGACATTGAATTCCCTAAAAAAAAGCCCCTGAAAGTTATTTTAAAAATGCAGCCTTCCATTCCTTAAAACCATCTGTGACAACTGCAGCTAATGCTGTGGCTGACTCGACTGTGGCAGCAGTCAAAATGTAGTCTCGTGCCCTTTGCACAGCATGCCTTTGCTGTGTTAATTCCGCTCACAACACTCTTATCTCATATTTGCCTTTGAGGTACCGCCGCGCACCGACACAGACAAAAAGCCAAAGCCCTCAACCCTGAGTCAATCATTTATGAAGTCTTCACTGAGGCAGTAAACTTCAGGACAGAACACAGGGAAACACGACCAACATACAGGAAGCTGCATTCAGAGCGTAGCAGAATATCATCAAAAACTGTAAATAAGTGATATGAGACTTGTTTAAAACACACAACTAACTATCAGTTTCTTTGTTTCTCTGTTTTTCACTCACATCTTAGTCAATGTAACTGATACAGAACAGTTGAATTAAAGCTTACCGTCTATGCTACGGAAGTCGAGGAGGTAGGTTCTACTGTCCACCTGGTAGAGTTGAAGGCTCATCTTGGTTTGCATCCCAGTAACAGGATTCTTCCTTCTCACACGCAGATAATAAGGATTCACAACCTGGAAGAGTTATGAAGGGTGAGGAAACAGTGACTGTATCATGTAACCTGTTTAAATGTACTCTATCTTAGGCCTATTTCCTCCTCTTTCTTCCTTACCTTCCACTCATAATCCAGCTGTTTCATGGCACGGCACACTTCGGACATGATATCGTTGGGTCTACTCTGACTCCGGATACCCAGGTGCCACTTGGCCCTTCGAACACCCTGGTGCTTGGACTTCTGGGGGTTCAATTCGTCCAGCGTGTGGCGAGGCCTGGGTGGAGTCTCCGCCAACAGGAAGGGTACGCGCTCAGGGTGGGGCTTGATGATGCCAGACACAGTTGCGCCGGACGGGTCATGGTCATCTAGAAAAGAGTCGGGAGGGCTGGACGCCAGGTAAAAGTCCTTGGCTTCATTCATGATGCGACGATTGTCAATGATGAGATGGTAGGCGACGGCCAACGGATCCTGGTGGTTGCGACTGTATATGCAGGTCAGGACCTCCTCCTCTGTGCACTCAAACTTCTCACATACCTCTTTGAGGGCCTCGTCGTCAATCATGTTGTTGCTGTAGGAGGGGTCCTCAGGGAACAAGTACTTTGGTAGGCCCTGTTTGAACCACTCATCCTCTCTGCAGGAGGAGACATTATTTAGTCAAACAAACAATGAATGCAACACTACAGCAATAGTTTGACTTTGTAATTAATCTCGTCGGGCTCACCGGATCTCTTTGATGGTGGCTCTTTTCATGGGGTCCACCTGCAGCATGTGTTTAAGGAGGCTTATTACCGAAGGGTTCAGATACTGCGGGGTGAAAAAGATTCCGTCGCAGATCTTCTTAAAGAGTGTTGGCACGTGGTCGTCATCAAAGGGAAGCGTCCCACACAACAAGGCATAGAGAATGACCCCACTGCTCCAGATGTCTACCTCTGGGCCAGCATATAGCCTGAGGACGGGTAAAAAAAAAAGGAAACAATCCTGTAATCATGAACACCACACCTTACTGGGTTTTGTTTATTCAGTCAATGTCAACATCTAATGATGGCAAACATTACCTTCCTGAGATGACCTCAGGAGCAGCATAGTTTGGAGAACCACAGCTCGTTCGCAGGAACTCTCCGTCTGACATCATGTTTGATAATCCTGCACAAAATGTTAGACGGGTAAAATACGGTCAGTATAAGCCCCGATAGCTATTCGGCATATATGATTGGTGCATCCCTACATGTAATGCAAAACTAAAAACAGAGGGACATTGCTCGATAGTCAAAAACTCCACATGGACAGCGACATTAAATTTAGAGTTACTGAACCAAGTTCTGTACTATTGTGTCCATCATTTTAACAAATACTGTCACATGTGAAGACCTGGGTTTAGGACTTGACACGCTTACCGAAGTCTGCAATCTTGGCATTCATGTGTGCATCAAGCAGCACATTTTCAGGCTTGAGGTCTCGGTGCACCACCATGTGTCTGTGGCAGTAGTCTACCGCTGAAATAATCTGCTGGAACAGCCGACGACTCTCCTTTTCATCCAACTGTCAAAGCAGAAATCATCCATGAGGTGCGATCTTCTCTGTGACTCTCACTCTGTGAATTAGCACATCTCAGCTGACTAAGCAGCACTTGGTGTGGTGTTATGTTATCTTTTCAAGCCACAGTTTCTGCACCAAAGGCTGGCTATAAACACAGAGACGTACATAATGCACTTATGTGTGCTGGTCCCCTCGCTGGAAACAAAATATGCAAAATATGACAAGATGGAAAGAGTGAAGGAAAATGTATTTGCCAGTATCATAGTGTATTACCTTTCCATTTTTGCAGATATAGTCGAATAGCTCGCCTCCCGAGACATACTCCATCACCATAAAGATATCTGTAGGGGTGCTAATAACCTGATACCTGCAGACATCAACACAAAGTGGAAATCATACGGATCATCAACAATTAGGAGATATAACACCGCTCAAATACACAGTTATGAGTTATTTCATCATTTGTAGGAATAAGAAATAGGAAAGCATGCTATTAAACCTCATGGATTTTGTATCCAACTGTGGAATGTTGTAGAAACATAACATGTTACGCTCCATTTCCAGCAAGAATATGACTAAATCATAATATCTTGGAGTTTTATGCCTTGCTGTTAGAAAAATAACCCATTTAGTAAAGGCACGCTGTGCCACACTTTATGAACCTGGGAGGGTGCACTGAAACGCACATCATGCTTCGAGCAAATTAAATAAACTACAGGTGTGAAAGCACCCTTTGTTAGTGAGTCTAGCTTTCAAACAATAGAGGCCTGTTCCAAGCAAGAAAAGCACATTTGTATATATTTGCATACACGTTAAATAAAAGCACCACAATTACATTCATCTATGACACAGCACATATGTAGTTTGATCTATTCTGCAAGGAGACAGTCTCACACTCAAAAGCATTGCAGATAGCTTTTGATAGCTTATCGGAGCATCGTTAGTTTAAACTTGATTCAGCTACTTAAGCCTTTGTAACTGGTTAACGTCTATCCTTTCAGTCCATAGCTTAGTGAGGAATTCTTGCACTTAAGTATTTACACTGGCAGTGATTATCATATTCAACATCAAGCAGCAGAATAAACTACTGAACAACTGAAAATTCTGTACGCAGCATTGCAGCCCCTGCAGCTCTAAATCCACAAGTTTTAACATACTAAAAAGAGTAGCAAAGTAATGACAAGCTAACAGTGTTATGGTATTACAGTGAAACTGTGTCCATCTCCTCTTCAATCCACAATCACAACATTTCAATGTCAGTCTAAAGGTAAATGCATAATGATTGTGGTGCAGTTTACAGGAACCAAAGTTAAAATTACCAAAGTTTCAGCAGATGCTGACTAACCGCTCAGCTCATTTGTCACAATTGCTACAAACATCCTGTAAACCAAATGAAGGTGTATTGTATTGCTTCACTTGTCCTCACTAGACGAGCAACGCTGTGCACTCTGCCCCAGTGTTTGTGCGTCCAGTCAAAGATCTCTTTCCTCAACACACGCACACAAAAAGTTTACATTCTTGTGCATGCATGACATGAAGCTGGTATTTCATGCAATTAGCCACACCTCATGACTTTAATGACCCTGTAACTGTGGCCTTGAGCACTTAGATTCAAGGTAGGAAGTATCTCTTCATTTTTGGATCAGTAACAGTTTCAGCAGCACCACTACAGCATTCTTGTGTTGCCTAAAGGAGTGTTTACTTCAGGCTTGTAGTGGTTTATAGCACTGCTTGAGGCAAATGTGCATTTAAGCAACAACAACGTACTGAGCTTGCCTCTGATTAGTTTCACTGTCGGTTCAGACATGTGAAGTTAAACAATGACTCATTCAAAATGATGCCGTCATGTATCTGTCTGTACCAACACATGTGGTGCCATTAGCTATTTGAAACAGGACAGGAAATATATTTTGGATAGGATGTGACAATTCTACCCTGTTGTATTATATTCAAAATACAGACCCCCGAGTTCTGTAAATTAATAATTAATAAACTTTTAGTGAATACGAAACTGAAGGAGAGGCGATCACACAGCAAGGCATGAAGCAAGATGGTGATAAAGCACTTTTATGTATTAGAACGAAAGGTCAACAGAGAGGAAATCAGGCAATAAAGCAGAGTGAGCCAGGGACTGAGAGGAGAGGAGACTGGGTCAGACAGATACCCCCACATGGATGTATTCTGAAACACACCATTAAAGCCTGGAAATAGCTCGGTGGGTGGCATTATTGTGGCGGCAGGGGGATTATGGAGCAGTGAGCAGGGTGTAATCTAGGACTTACAGTTTAATTATGTGAGGATGCCTGAAAAGCTTGAGGTTCTGGATCTCCCTGCGGATCTTTCCCACCACGTCCAAACTGCGGATCTTTTGCCTGTTCAAGATCTTCACGGCCACTTGGTGCTTGGTCAGCTCATGTTGGCCAACTGCAGGGTAAAACAAGATGAGCGGACATGAGCAATACCAATTACAACACAGGACATACACTGCCATTCGAAAGTTTGGAGTCTAGTATAATAACACCAAATGTATTATTTACGATTGAAATAAATTTGGCAATTTTTGCCCCAAATACCCATTGATTTTGAATTTGTTAATTAATATTGTTAGTAGTAATATGATTAGTTAATATCCCAGCTTGTTAAAGGCATTGTTGTGCACTTAAAACTGAAACAGGAACTTGTTCCTATTTAAATCTGCACACATTTTGATGCTAAGCTTCCAATTAATTTAGTTATTTATCTTATTATTATTTATTTTATTCTTACTGTTGCTCGGAGGGATCTATGTATCTGTCTGCCATTTCAATTGTAAGTCTGGTTGAACCATTGTACAGCGTTTCGTTCTCCATGAACAAGGACCTTTTCTGCAAACCCTTCATCCAAAACAACATCTAGCCTATTTTTGTAAAGAGAACTTTCTACAACCTAAAAGACAATTAAAAAACACATAGTATTTCCTGACTGTAACGTATCAAGTTTTTGAGGCAGGCATTCCCAAATTCTGAACAGCTGAAGCTAAAAGTGCATCTCCAAAACACAGACATATCTAGCCCGATATGTCTGTAACCACAACAGTCTGAAGACCAAGAAGTATGGTGGTTTAGCCAATAACTTGACAAACCCAAAATAAATTTGATCTCAAACCAAACATGTAATCTTTTAGTTAAAGTTAAAATAATTTTCACATGGAAAACAGCGATATGCAACAGTGGGAAGACAACAAATATTTTAACATATCAGTACAAGTTACCATTCAAAGAAAAGGAGGGGGCAGTTAGTAAACAGCTGCTATTGATTTACCAGTTGTGCTGATGAACTATGTACCAAGCCTCCAGTAATCAGGACCATTACCACAGAGCAAAAGACTGTGGTCTTCTTTCTTACAACGACCACACAAAGTGCAGCGATGACTCACTGGGAACTGTCTGTAAATAAAGCATGTTGCTGTTCTGACTTTTTTTTGGAGAGTGCCTGATGGGTTCACTTTATTTGGGCTCAATCGTGAGTTCAAACTGCACTGCATGGTAAAACGGACAGTCTACAGTAGAGGTCGATAATAACGGCAGAGCTGAGAGGAGAATATGAAGAAATACACAGGGGGCGTTGTCGAAAATCATTAGACCAATAGGTGTTGTTGATACAAGCAAAGCTATTTATTGACATACTAATCGTGCAGCTCTCTAGATTGACAACACGGACTAGATTGACAACACGGACTAGATTGGGTCCCTCCCCACACACATCTAATAGCTGTCTCTTCAACAGAATGGCAAACACAACTCATAAGGAGGGCAGAGTTGAAGACCTCCGAGCTGCAGAACATTCCTGCATCGTGTGGTTTTAAAAAGACAGTAGAGGAAACGACACGAATCGGGGATAGCTAAATGCTCCTCGTTAATATCTACCCATCTAGCGCCATGGCTAGCAACACCACCGCCAGTCAAGACGGGTCTACTTCCCGGTGTCTGTCTTGACAAGCGACTTGTGGCTTTGGGGCTAACTTAGCTCCAAAACGCAACCGGCCACTACCTGAAATATATGTGGCTAAGCAGAAGCTAATGTCATATAACTTGCATTGTGTGTCAGTCGTTGGCATCTGCGGCTACATTCCGGAAAAACGTCATGTCTGTCAGAAAACAAGTTGAGCTAACTAGCAGGACATGAGGACAACAAGTGTGCTACCTTTCCTGGCGTTGCGACAAGTTAGCTTTCATAGCATGCTAACTTAGCATGCTAAGCTAGAAGCTCCCATTGCCACCATCTTTCAGTTAGCAGGATGCAACAGACGTAAAAGACAGTCGGACATACCTTTAACCTTTCCAAACGTCCCCACACCGAGTGTATCTCCGAGAATGTAATGTCCAATTTTCACTCTTCCTTCATTTTTCAGTTTTTCCGTCGCCATCTTCCCGCAGTGGCCTTGCTGCGGGGTTAGCTAGCTGCGAGCAGAGATGGACCGAACTCCGCTGTGTGCGTCTCTACTCAAACGCCTCTGCTCCGCGCGGAGAGTGGGCGGAGCCCCGGCTCTTGCGCGAGTCGTTAGACGCGTAGGCGACGTAGAATGTTGCCTTCAAGGTCCCCAGGAAACTCCTAAATCGGGGTGTGATTATTAACTTTACATGGATTGAAATTTGTTTGTGTCGGAAAACATATTGGTGGTTATTTTGAAATCAAGAGTCAGAGAGGAAATGTACACTAGACATACATGCGATGATAAATAAGACAGAAAAGTAAGACATGGTGACAAAATAGATGGAACAGAATCTCAGTAGCAATTATGAACGGATGCATCAAAATGTAACATTAATTATTTACAGAGAAAGCTAAACTGCACTTTGGGAACTTTGAATCAACTCAGCCCTGTAGAGCCATATATGGGCAATAGCTTTTTATGTGTGTCTGACTGATATACATGACCCTTTGTTTTAAGACTGGATATACACAATTAGATTATAACTAAAATGCCATGGTAGTTATAGGCCTAGACAGGGAGTGACACATCTCATCCAGCATTTAATTTAATAATAATTTACATGGAGTTTTGTGAAAATGTGGTTGTGCCAAAATGTGCCACACCCAAGCCTTACCAAGTGGCAAAAATCTTGTTTGCAAAACTAAAATAAATGAATCCTTGGTTCTACCCTGAACATCCAGCTATGCAATTGATGATACATGCGTTAGGTCTCTTTTCAATAGGTTATTGTGTTAATTGTGTCATTTCTATTCAACTCTATTTTAGGAAACTATCCAAGGGCTGGAAAGGCAAATGAGAAAGAACATTTGGTTGGATTAAGAGAAGTGAGGACACTCACCTTCCTCCAGAGACTGAGAATACCACCACTTTATTATTCATGGGAGTTTTACTAACTAAGACAATTCTGGTCCTTAAAGTTATTAGATGGAAATAAAACACTGAAACAAAATGACTATTCAGTGCTGCTCTGGGTTGATCTTCTTGTAAGTTGTGAAGTCAAAGGCAGCTGGGCATTGTGTAGTCTCATTGATGGCTCTTGAGTTTGGACAGAGCCACTTATACTGTATTTCATGACCTGGAAGGCTGAGAATGAGACGCCTTGAGAATAACAATGAGCTTGTCGGGATGTGAAGAGCTGCTTAGTGACAGTGATGCATGACCAAACACCCTCAAAGCATCCCAAATCACACCCCAAAGCACAGGGAAGCCCAGCAGACAGTAATGCACTTTGGATATCCCAAATAAGTGCAAATATCTTTATTTTTTTCGCAAACAAATACAGGTTTCACTCTGTCAGTCAGTGATTATCAAAGAAAGCATGGCCTGGTAAAGAGTTACCAAGACTCCCCAGAGAGGTCTAGTAGGAATTTACAGTTAGTACCAAAAGTCCCTGTCAGTAACATTTGGTCTACGTTTGTGTGTGTGTGCTGGGCTCTATATAGGTTTTGAGATAAAAGAATACAGATTTGATTAAAGCTCTATTCATACTGTCCTTATTTTAGGACTCCAATCAACATCAACACAGTACAGTGCATATGGTCAGGTGTGGTTAGTTCTCTTTCTGTTCTTATTCATCAGGCTGGGAATTTGAGAAGTGAGGGCCAGTAAATGTCTGTCCATCAATGTGTTTCACAGCTCTGAGCAGAAACCTACAGATGCGATATCACCCAAAGTCTTCTCAGTGGCGACATCTTGTGGTAACTTGTCAGTCCTACAGGCGCAATTTGTCAATCGAGGTTCTGGTCAGCTCTTGTTGTGAATAAGAGGATGAGCAGCTCAGTGCTCTTTGACATTTATCTAAAGTGACTGTATGGGCTCTGCTACATATCATTGTAAAGTATTAGTTCGACAAAGTAGGTCCAAGTTAAAGGGGGTGTTACCGTTCATGTGGGTCATTCAAGACATTGTAGCAACTTACCCAGAAAACAGACACCTCCACTTTAACAACTCTTCATAATAAACACAATTAAGTCCTGTGATGTCACCAAAATGTGGACAATTTGAGTGATGAACTCAACACAGGTCATGCTTTAGATCAACAATTAACACTAAATTAATGAGTTCATCTCTTGTAGAAGGTGAGCTAATATATATATATATATATACATATACATATATATATATATATATACATATACATATATATATATATATATATACATATACATATATATATATATATATATATATATATATATATATATATATATATATATATATATATATATATATATATATATATACACACACACACACACACAATTTAAGACTATTAGGATGTCTGGCAGACGCAGTTTTGAAAAGTACAAACCAAAGTGTTTGGGTGTGACTCAGTGTGTAGTATTAGCTGTAATGTAGTGCTATATCTTAATACTTAACAATTAGCTTGGATGCATGCAAATTTGCACGATACAATGGGCCTCAATTATACCAGTTGCTGCATGTACTTTTATATTATATGTTGACGATGATCTTAATGGAGCTGGCTTTCTTTATCGCAACCAGTCCATGGAAGATGTGCTCGTTAAACCTCCAGTTTCATGAGCAGGCTCTCACCAAACATCTCACTCATGTCATGACTTAGATTGACCAGTAGATGGAAGCCTCTATGCGAGAGAGGAGATCCTGAGGAGGAGGATGTCCTGTCCTCAGATGCGCTGCAGTGATGCATTCATTATTTCAATGTCAGCCGTGGACCATTAATTACCATCAATACAGAATGACGCACCTTTAGAATACTTGACTCAGCAACAATTAATCAAGGTAAATCAAGCGAGTCTGTGACGAGAACAAACTTGTGTATAAATGCGAAATCTGCTGAACACATACAGAGATACAACTAGAGAGGGAAGGGAGTGAAATGGTAAGGAACAACTCTGAGAAGCCTGGATGCAGCAGCACGACAGCAATCAGTTTAATTACAGAGGTGCTTCTAACAATCCTGCTGAATCCGCCTGTTAACATGCTTATTAAAGTATGCATAAGCTATTCCCCACCCACGCACCTGCTCTCCCAATGACATGGAAGATAGATGGCCTTTTACATACAGACGATTAAACACAACCAAACAAGTGACTGTGTGCACTAGAATAGCAGCTATTGACCTTTTATTGAAACATGTGTTATTGCTCGGGATGCAGCTGCACGTACATGGAGCAACATGAGAAGTGAACGAGGAAAGAATATGGAATGAAAACACGGTTTACTAGTGAAATTAAAAAAAAATACCGCGGTTAAAGACTATTCTTATATCTATTAAACTTGTTTTTCCACGCAAAGTAAAACTGAGTTGAAGAGGTTGAAAGATATCTCCATGACAGCAATGAACAATTCAGAAGTGAACAGGCCAGTGTAAGAATAATTTTAATTCCTTTGGTGTCTGCAAACAATGTGCATCTCAACAACATTAAAAAGATGTAATACACCTATCGGACTGAAAACAAATAATACGTTTAAAAACACGTTAGGTGGATCAAAAATACTAATTCACAGTAAGTAGCGTGAGTTACAGAAACACTGAGGCACAAATAACAGAATCCACAGGACAATGAACGCAGTTCAACACAGCGGGATGGTTAGCGGATGAAAGAACTGTGGGGGGGGGGACAAAGAGAAACTAATGACACACGTGTGAAGAATAAGGTAACCTAAGCAGTCAAATCAACTCAAACTGGTTAAACGCTTGCTGTGACATAAACCAAAAAATTATAATGTTAATAAAAAGAGAAAAAAATGACATTAAAAAAAATTCAACACTTGAGAATTTCACTCAGAATGTTGTGGAAACACAATATCAATACAATTCAACAAACCTCATCAAAACGGTCTCAACAAAGAACATGATTTCATGTTTTCTTTTTTCCTGGAATTAGTGAACCAAGAGGACTGCTGGAACCGAACACGCATGTGCAATCCCCTCCTTTCTCAAGCGGTGTGTTGAAGCTCGACAGCATCTGCAGGTTGAGGCACTTGGAAAGAATATGATTGTACTGTGTGGAGTATATTATGTACATTTGATACGCTTGTGTGCCTGTTAAAAAAAAAAAAAAATCACACTCCCTCCAAAATGAACACGTGCTTTTAACCTTACAGATCTAAAAAAAAAAAAAAAAACGGAGTCAGGTTTTGCGGTTCATGCCACATACTGAAACTGAAAGTCCCATGGTCAACATGATCTCTTATTCACTCACACTAGCCGAGAGAGGAATATTAAAAAAAACGCATAGCAGTACAGTCAATCATCTACAAAAATATTATTAGATCACAAAAGTGGCCAGGACGACCTAGTTACTGATTCCAGATCAGTGTTTCAGATCCGAGGGCGGATGACTTTGACCCCAAAAAGGAAGCCGGGCCTGTAATCTCTGGCACCTGATCTAAAGCGACACGCTGACCAAGATCAGCCAGACAGGAATTCATCCAAGACCACTGAGGACAGTGCAAAAATGTGTTGGGAAAGCTGCTTCTTTTTCCTTGTGCTTCTCCAAAAGCATCCTATACTCTCACGTCGCTAAAATGCTTCCCAAAAAAAAAAAGAAACAAGGAAGGAAAAGCAACCTCTGGAGTCTTCCCTTAAAATATATCCATGAAAACACTTACAACTAAATGTATCAACCAGATCACGAGTACAACTACTAATGCTACATTTCAATTAAAGGGGGAAACAAAGATGAATGATAATATTCCCAGTCAAACATCATTTAGTGGGGCTGTGGGCTCAGACTTCCAAATGGCAAACAGCTCGCACACACCATATATATATATATCACAAAATAACGTCCTCAAATCACCAAATCACTGGTCCCACACTAGTACAACACTCCACATGTTAAGAGAACGATTCGAGTCCACGCAACCAACGATGGTCCCTCTGCTTCAGCAGCAGTCCGGAAGGCTGACACCTACATCTACATGGCTACGGCAGGCTAGAAATGTCCCGCTTTGGAGGGGGTCCGCCTGGTTTACAGGCAGCGCCGTTGGCTTTGTCCTCAAAGACCAAGACTCTGTGGAGAGAGAGAGAGACAGGAATCATAAAATAGCTAAAACAAACAATACACTTGATTTGTATTGACCAAGATACATACGGAACGCAACATTTTACTGTTGGAAAATCAACTTGTGGGTCTGTTGGACAAGAGACGTGATGGACTTCCGTTATTGATAACATCTGTAACATCAAATCGGCCTAGCTCCAGTACACAGCATGCAAAGAATGAGGTTATTTGATTGTGATGAACATGCATGAATCTGTATGACTGTGCTCCAAAAGTAAAACTAATATGAAAGATAATAATGTGGATGTCTGACTAATGAAATCACATACTAAAGGAAAGTGTGTAGAAATGTATAGCTTCAAAATAAATAAATGTAAACAGGCAGAGACAGGGAGACATAGTTTGACGTTGAGAGAGGCAGAAAGAAAGTGAAATGTGGATGTAAGACAGAAGACCGAAGGTGGTAAAAGAGTGTAAAGGAGGTGAAGAAGAAAAGTAGAAACAATACAAGCAGGAATGTGTAAGTGAGCTCCTGGAGGATTCAGAGAGCCACAGGTACAGGGCATGAGCTGGCTGAAAGGAAACCACAGAGGGGAGTGAGGGGCATAGTGGTTTACACTGTACACTGCAGAGGGAGCGATCGGACAGGAGCTATTCAGAGCACAGAATGCCCGTCTTTAATTTCCTTTTTTGGAAAACTCTGCAAAGCTCCACTAAGCTCATCAGGAGCAATGATCCCAACGACGAAACCGGCACTCAGCAACTGATCACACCTGATCGGTCACCTCCTACTGATCCGACCATGAATCCAACAGCAAGTCAAAGGTCCTCTTTTTGTAAACAGATTATTCCTCATGGGACTTAAACATGTGGGACTGTCTCCATTACAATAGTTACAGTGATGCATGTATGATTTAGGCATATTGCCATGTTAGGTTTATCTGCTTAATAGATAGTTACACGCTGACTTAATGTTGTTATTGTGTACATACCATGGACTGTGCACACCAGATACCCGTTTAATATGTGCAACAACTGACATATGTATATGCACTCTAATGCACACACAGTGAGTAGATAGGACCCCTGTGATTATCTTCATTTCATGGAAAGAAAAAGTGGAATCTTGTAGTCAAGATCCCTCACAACTGTTGCTACTTGTTAACCAATCGCTAGTACAATATGTAAGGCTCATCTGTAATTTAAAATCTTGGGTTAAACTACAGTGGCTGAGCGTCCTTGTGCACTTGTGCATCGCTCCAACAGTGACTTTATCCAAAGAGCTTTCCCAAACTGGGCCCAACTTGTGCAGCGTGACCTCAATCATTTTCCTCTGATTGTAACTAGATCAATTGTTGGTGTGCCAAATGCTTTGAATAACACTATTCTAGAGCCCATTGTACCCTCAACTCCCCCCCCCCCCTCCCTTTAGAGACAAAAACAGCAGAACACAAGAGAGGCGTTGTAGACCTTCGCACTCATCAGAGAGAGTGGGAGGAGCAGTAGAAACAGCAAGATACTCCATGGAGGTAACCTACACCCTGTGACCAATGTCTCCCTTCTGCAGATCAATGAATGTGTGCGCACACACACACACACACACACACACAGACACACACACACACACACTACAGAACGTTAGTAGCCAATAGAAGCTCACTCTAAAAAAAACCCTCTCCTTTCCTGTTTATATAAATGTGTTAAATCTGCAACATTATGCACAATACATTTAGTAAAACAAACCTCATCAAGTGAAGATGTGATCGCTGACCAGTGTACCATTCCCCTGGTGAAAGTGATTACAAACCACTACCAAGTGGACAAATGAGGCCAAATGAGGCACTTATAAATAGCCGATGTGGGATTATGCGATACACTTTTTGAAAAATGGTTGAGGGCAAAGGAGGAAAAGTTATGCATTTCCCCCTGCTTGGTGTTTTGGGGATTATGAGGATTTGTCTACTAAAAAGGGTCCAGCCAGTTTAGTCCAGCAGAGCTGACACGCAGCAGCCAACACACTCGTTCTCCTGCAGTCTGACCCACTGCGAGGCTGCTTTAGCATGGCTCGCACTGCAAACACCGACACGGTCCAGAATAACAGGGAATGTGTCCCCGTATCCACCAGGGGCCATTGAAAGAAACAACAACTATTGTAAAAGAATTCAATCTCATGTGGTTGGGTGTCTTCGCCGGTCCCGTGTGACTGTCAGCGGTTAATCAGCCTATAATCAGTTACCTAAGCACATGATCCCGGCTCAGGATAAGGATGGGTTGACTATGGATAGGCTTACATAAATGGGTTCTGTTGCCGTGGAGACTAACGACTAATGTAGCATGTGGGTAGTGACATCATGTGCTCATCATGTCTGAACCCCCTTCTGAAGGATGAGACAATAGGCTGACACAGCACATGATTCATGCGAGCGCACACACACACACGCACACGCACACGCACACGCACAGGCACAGAGGTGTACTTACAGTTTGAGCACGGCTGAGCGCTTGCCCAGCATCATCTTGACAAAGTCCCTGTAGTTGATAGTGTTGCTGCTGCTGCCGCCCGTCACCTCAACGATCATCTTTTTCAACTCCAGGTGGGTCTTGGGCACCCCCAGCTTCTCCATCATGCGCGTCAGACCCATCATATCTGAGAGAAGGTGCAGTTGACAATCAGAGCCGCGCTTAGTTGAGAAAATATGAATCATTTTTACGTCGTCGTGCAAACTTTCAGAAAAAGGTCATTTCACCAAGCTGCATTTCTTTCCTTGAAAATCTCGTCCTATTCTACCTAGATTTGGTAGCATGGACATCTGCCCCATATGTCAATGTAATCCATTCTGTAGCCGTTGAGATATTTCAGATTGGGCCGTAGTGGCGGACCAAGCAACTGACATTGCCATCTGTTTTTTTTTTTTTGTTAGCCGCTAATGTGGCTAAAAAAACAACACACAAGTTGACATGAAGGACAATTAGCAGCTTCTTTCAGGACCTGCAGACAGACTCCATCTCTGCGGTCGGACTCCGACACTACAGTTCGCCTCACATCTGCTCCAAGAGCTTTCACACCGGTGTACAGTGCGGTCTCACTTTACGTACAGGACTCAAACATGACACACGAGCCTGATCAAGCCCTGTGCTCACACCGATCAGACAATACACACAGTATTAATTACTGCTCCCTCATGTCGACCCTGCACATGGGCCAGCTGACAGTTGGTGTTTTAGTGCTACCATTACTCACCGATCTCTCCTTGGTCATTCAGGTCAAACTCGGTATATTTATCTGCAAAACAAACACACACAAGAGATCATTACTAACAGCTCACACACACCACTTCACCAAGAACAACATTTCAACAAACACCAATCCCCAGCTGGCATCTTGCAGACAGTGAAACTGTGTGTTAACAACCTCTGTCCAGTGAGCTGTCCTTACACTCTGCGGACAGCTGAGCTGGCAAAAAAAAAAAGACACAAACAGCTGATGATGACAGGTGTGTCGTGTGTGTTTTGAATGTCTCAAGAGGGAAAGCAGGCGGAGGGCAGCTGAGTGGGGTTGATGTCTGAGACGGATTAAAGTGAGAGGGTCAGAAGGTTAAAAGATAACTTACAAGTTAAAACACAGCAATCAGGAAGGAAAACAGAGACGCTCGGGCTAAAAACTGTCCCCCACAGTCGTTATGTTTAAATAGCAAACTCAAATTATAATCTCATTTTCCTTTAAAGGGGTCGATGACCCCGGTGCTTTCATTGGTCATGTGCTTGATTCATTTTCTCATCTTTAGATAATATTTGTTTATTATAACTGTTTCTTTCCCCTTCAGTACATCTTATAAACTCTCTCTGCTCTGCCGTGTGTTTCCCCCACAGTTAGATCAGTAGGTCCTTTTAAAGGAATAACTTGCTTTGTGAACGTTTACACTCTTAGTTATAGTCTGTGTACAATGACAACAAAGATGGGAAGTGAGTTCGGACTAAATCTGATCGGGGGCTTCTCGGCCGATGATCACTAAAACAGTCCTCATGTATAAAAGCTCATTATTAACATGCTGATGTGGCTTCACGCTCTGAAAAAAACAATAAATGACATTTTCCCACTCCTCCCTAAATTTCCCAACTCTTTTGTCCAGAAGAACACTTTGGTCAGATTACACTTGCTATTTCTGTCCCACACTGGAAGCTGTGTGTGTGTGTGTGTGTGTGTGTGTGTGTGTGTGTGTGTGTGTGTGTGTGTGTGTGTGTGTGTGTGTGTGTGTGTGGGAGGGAGAGAGAGGGGACTGTGTGAACCCATGGGGAACGGGACAGGACAATGCTAACTCTGTTTGTAAACTCTGAGAAGGGGGCCTCCACACACACACACACACACACACACACACTCTTGAGTGGGCCACTTGTCGTAGAGCAGCCTGCTGATCATCTGATGCCACAGAAAATGGCTCCGCTGAACAAAACCGTCTTCAGTGTCTCCTCCTGACCCACATTCCTTTAGCAGCGGATGTGACAAAGTTACAGGGCCATCGATTTATGAACCAGACATCATCCGAGGAGGCGTTTCCATTATGAAAACAACTTTGCTGACAAAATAATTGAGATGGATGATGACTAGCTGCTACTTTGGCCAACACATGAATAAATGATACGATGCCGTCAACACTAATTTCACACTGACTTTAGGCAACAGGAGTAACTATGTGTTCTCATTCGAACCCTTCCACACAAAAGCATGACATCACAGAAGAACTGATGTCTTAAAGGCAGAATGAGTAAAAAAAAAACAAAGATGTACACTCATAGAGAAATAAACCCCCTCAATCATCACTCATGACCCACTAGTGTGTGTGGCGCTGTCTGCATCTGCAGAGAGACGCTGACCTCTTCCTTGTTCCTTCTTGTTCGTGATGTTTAATACAAACTCTAAACCGGCTTCATCAGACTAACATCACGTTGGTGTCTGACCTGCAGTGACAGCTTTTTGTCTCTACTTTCACCAACATGTAAAACCTCAACGTTCCTCGACAGTGTGACGCGCTGCTCTGATTAAAATACTGCAACGTGAACGTACGATGTGATCGATCGATCACCTGCTGAGCTGAGCTGAGGGCACCATCAATGACCGTTACATCTCAATAAAGTCTAATATCGACAATAATCAATACAGCCAGTTTAAAAAGAGACGCTATATACTGTTTGCGTCTTGTTGTTAACAAAACGTGCTGATATCGGGTATTTATCCAGTGTGATTAGAAGGTTAGCAGTGGAATAAAGAAAGGCTTTCCTGTTCTGCCGATATTTCCTGAATGCAAATTTAATAAGCCTACTATTATATTTCATAAAAAAGTAATACTTGGCGCTCCTTATGTCAGGTGAGGTGGAGCACCTCCACTATAAAAACCCTGCGTCTCAGTGTAATTATTGTCCCAATAACAGCATAAAGGTATTCTCTTTTGGTTGTTTTATTGCCAAAAACGGGGACAAGGATCTGCCATTTAATAACCATTAAAACAAAGAAAATAACAGTTTGAATAATAATAATAATGCAGTAGCATTGATGTGATTTGGTTGGTTTAGATACTGACCTCTGGGTCACTGGGACAGTATGGAAACAGAAGGGGAAAGATAGAAAGAAAAAACAGAGATCCTCTTAGGACCCGGGTGTCGGGTCCTCTCCGTTTATACATTACTGCTCCATTTCCTCCAGCAAGCACAGACTGTAAGTAGGACACCGGAGCAGGTTTCTCGTGCCCCCTATTCCAATGAACAGCCTTATGTTAGTCCGTCTGGAAAATCGTGGATAAAGAAAACTCACACAGGCAGAAAACAAATGACTCCAACTACACCCAGAGCACACGTGTGTAATATCAAAGCAACGGGGACGAGTTCTTTGGCAAATCGTGCCATTTTGTTCCCCGCAATCAGCTCCTAGTAGCAGTGATTGTATTCTATTCCCAGGAGCTCAGGAGCTATGAGTTTACCCAGCGTACTTCTGAATATTGAAACAACAAGCGGAGGAACGCCCCCCCCCCCCCAGCACATTCCTGCAAGCCCTCCGAGGACTTGGCCTCGCAAACCCTCATTGGAATCTCAGCAGTCTGTCTTTCCCACAGAGAAACACAAAATGCTGCATGTGTGTGTGAGCTAACAAACAAACAAATACACAGACAAAGACAAAAGACAGAGAAGAAGAACACACCCTCACAAACACAACCACACCCTACCAGATACTGAAACTACTTTGGGAAAGGGAAAATAAAGGGAATGATTTGCTTACTTTTGAGCCCTTCCAGCTTTTCGGGCAGGTCCTCTTCATCCCTGTATTTCTGGTCTTCCAGGTATTCCTGATAAGGAGGAAGAGGGGTGAACAAACTGAAGGTGATCGGGGGAAAAAACAAACAAGTTTTACGAGTTTGACTGAAACCCCTAAAATCAGATCTGAGCCCATTTTTTGAAACCTTGCGTCAAAAAAAGTTCCAGCAGTGTTTCACAACGCACAATTAAAGAGGAAAGAAGCCCAAATTAGAGCACGAAGTACATCAATCTGATTGCATTCTTCCCGCTGCAGTCACATTACTTCATCACTATGTTCGTTAAGTGGAACATCCCACAGGGGTGTAAAAGGAAAGGGCCTGAAGGGAGCTTTTCAAATTAAATCATAATGACGCACTCTGCCATGTGGGAGTCAGCTTCAGTCGACACGGAGAGAAGAGAGTGTTCTCTGCGTTGACTTCTGTGAAGCTTGAAAGGAGAGGGTGAAGAGGAGAAACGCCACAGCTGGATGCTTATCAGGGACGCCTGACTCAGCCCTGCTGGACCCCCCCCCACGCAGGAATGTCCCCTCACAGTCAGAGTGTATCCTAAATGTATGCAAGTGTATTTGAACGAGTGCAGCACCAGTATTACCACAATACAGGAGGTCAAATACTGAGTATCTCCTCCAGCTGAAAGTATTTTAGGGCTGCAGCTAAAGAGTCGAAATGATCAGTAAATTATTTATATTTTGTGTATAAAATGTCAGAAAATAATGAGAAACAGTTCAAGCTGGTGTCTTCTACTGGCTTGTTTTGTCCCAAATATATCCTTTATAATATTAGGCCTATGCAAAACAAACATCACATTGGAGAAGCTGGAGTGGATTTTGGTTGCAGATGTCAATCGACTAATCGATTTTATGATCAGATAACATTTTCATAGATGAACAACACAGGATGTAATTACAGTAGGCTACAGTAGGAATTAAGGGGTTGTTTCTCTAATGAACAAATGAGGGATTAACAAATAAAATGCATAAATCTCATGAAGGAATAAGAGTGCGTTTGTCTCTGTGCACAGAAATGTGACAGGCGCTCCCGGCTGCCTTCTTTCCGCGACCTGGTTTCCATGCGAGAGCACGACGAGGGCCACGGTAAAGGGAGGGAAACGGAGATTATGTGCAGACACGTCGTTAATCTGAGGACCTGACGTTACTTCACAGTTATCTGACGGAGCGAGGCCCGGTGTGAGACAAAGAGCTCCAAAACACCAGACAGAGGAGCCACACAACTCGCTTCAAATGCGTTGGTTTTACGCACAAATCGACACGACCGGGCCAGGAGGAGAATCCTCGTGTGACAGCATGCAGCCGTTCAACAAGTGCTACCAGACTGCGAGGGCAAAATCAATAAAATGCATCGCTATGGGGGCTTCCATTAAATGCGTGGTGCGTTCAGGGAATTCGTGCATTATTCACAAATCTACCGGGGGACAGATGCACCTCACTGCCATGAATCACGCTTCACAAACAAGGCCAATGCCAAGTCAAGTGTATGCGTGCTCCATGAATTCAAATTCCCGTGAGGTGCCGTTATATGCACGCTGATAAACGGTAAATAAGGAGAGCATGCGTACCTTGTTTATTTCTTCCAATTTCGACCTTTGCTGCTCCTTTAGCAGGCCAAAGGCTTTCCCTCCTGAGGAAGAAAAGAAAATCAGGTTATTATAATAGAGAGCTAGTTAATACCGACGCAGGTTTAGCTTGGCCTGCTGATGCTCTATTGTAAAGAAGCTTTTAGCTCGCTGCAGACATGCAGAAGATGCGCGAGACAAAGCAGTCCGCTGTCTGTTTTATTTATTACCTTGTACATTTGAAGGCATCCCGGAATGTTATCTGCGCGGTGTAAATCCAGAGAAAGAGAAATATCCGAGCCAGAAGGCTACCGCAACTGTCCGCCGGGGCGATACTCCTGCTCTCTTTAAGGGACTGGGCTGAGCGGGTCGCGAGGTACCGGTGTCAAGTCGGACACAATTAGAGGAGGAGCATCCGGTCAATCTTTTCAAAATAAACTATTCACCCCTCTACACAAATCCAGTCTTAAATTGATCCTAATAAGAATATACAGTTTCAAGAACAATGTAATGTTATATGTAACAGTCTGAGAAATGTCTGGATGCAATTGTCTAAAGGAAGGTATAAATAATCATACAGTTGACTAATGTGTTTTAATCTATATATATATATAATATATATATATATATATATATATATATATATATATATATATATATATATATATATATATATATATGTAATATATAAATAAAAGATGATGTATATATGTATATAATCTTTTAGCAAGACCTTTCAATCACACAGCATTACGATGAGGTGCGGTTGCCTCAATGGACAAAACTAATGTATGCCTTTTTTAATGATAGTTTGTTTTCAAGCTCTTATTTTGAAAGCTTCCACGTTCCGGTATCAGTATGCATTATGTAGTATCTGTCCTCATCAGTGAACGATGCTCTCTAAACTGGGACGCCTCTTACTCGCGCATACAATCATGTGGCTGATGAGAAAACTGCACGTAATGCTGGTGTTATTCAGACAATGGCCCAATCCCAACCTCCACACGCACGGACTCACGGATTTTTAAGGCGCGCTCCCGCCAAATCCGTGAGGGTGTGGGGCTGTCCCACTGTCAATCATCGAGTGTTTGAAGGCTCTCTCGCAGACATTTTGAGCCCTTTATGAACCCTTTCCGTAAATCCGCATTTCTGCAGATTTTGCCCAAGGGAATTACCCACAATTCATAGCAATGTGACGTTAAACACGGGGGTTACCAGTGGAAGCATGGTGACGTCAAAAAAGGTAAACAAAGAGGACGCACATGTGTTCAGCCTGGGGTATTACATTTACTCCAAGAACATTAAGGATTAAAGATGTAACATAAAAACGCAGAGATTATATTACATGGATGTATTAATCAAAAATGTAATTTTGTCATTGAAGCTGTTTTTACAAAAACGAGTAAATAGATTATTTGAAATCAAGTTTTGTGAGGAAAGAGCCTGGTAGACGTTCAAATCAGGGAGTAAAAAGTTAAAATAAATACCCACAATTGTACATAATATTTTTGACATTGTCATTGTAACGTGATATGTTGCAGCAAAGTGCTGTCTCGTTCGTAATGCTTCCACAAATCTCAGGCTCAATTCGGCAGAACTGGATAAAGTAAACAGACTGAATTATCCGCGAACAGCAGCATACGTTCCAGCTAATTAAATCATTTTCAGTGAGCAGAAATATATTTCAAAGCAATAAAAGTAAGACAGCCGCATAGCTCATATCCATCCTCCAACAAAGCGTTTCAATTCGCAATTAAAAAGCCAGTTTTTCCAGTAAATGTTCTGTAAACACTGTGATATGAAGCCCTATCATGCCACAAAAAAATGACATTCATCATCACATTGCATGCAGATAATTCACATTCTCTTTGTCCAAATTGTTTCGTTGTCTCCATATAATTGGGTAATGGAAACATTATGCCCCAGATGAGGCTTTGTTCCTCTTAATGTGATTGCTCATACAGCAAAGCAGTTTTGGGGATTCATATTGTTTACTGGAGGAAATTTCCAAATCATTTTTGGATGATTTCATGACTACACAGCGCCATTCAAATCCACCTGCCTGTTCACAAACAAAGCACAACAGATCTCTTTAAAGTGCAGCCTTTGATATAAAGAGTAGACCAACAACTCTAACATCAATAGTATTAATTAGTATTTTAATGGGCCCTTCATGTATTTTCATCATGATAGCCAATTAAACAATGTCTCCCACAATACCATATCGAATACCTTATTCATCCCAGCAAAAATAAAATGTCATCAGTAGCGTGACAAAAAGGAAGATGCATTATTTATCTTTAAGTCCCTGATTTCAAAGAGCTAAATTGCTATAAAGCTTCTTCTATGTGATATAATGAAATTAATTGGGTAATGTTCCCAATTCATTTCTAGAATACTCTAAATTATGAATATATGGTAATTTTTTTTCATTCTATCTAAATCATTTGTTATTTTAAAGTGTGTTTGAAACGATCGTCTTAGCTCTGCAGATTAATAAATGTTAGAATGAGGATTACGTTTTGCTTCGTGATTTAGTTTGTCTCCAGCTGTCTGAGAAGGCTGGACTGGACCACAGAGTACAAACAATCAGATCTAAAGGAAAATAAAAATACAGCTCAGCTGTTGATGGGGTTTCACTGGTGGTGTAAAGTTGTTCATGAGCCGAGAGTGGTGGATGTGTCGATCATTAACCTGTAACAAAAGGATTCTGTCAGGCATGGTTTCTGTCTGTTCAAAGAAAATATATGGAACACAAGTAATCAAGTCCAGTAAATTGTATATTTGTTTAATTTAGTAGTAGTTTGTCACCCCCTTGTGGTCATTTATTGTAAAAGCCTCTATTCGTGTTGCATCCGGATGAAGGCACTTCTGCGGTTCATTCATTTCTTTCTTTGGTGAAATGTGAGTAACACATGACTATATGTGTAAATACTGCAGAGCTATGGGCTATTACCATTATGTATACATTTGTAAAACACGTTGAGATGTTTGACAGTATATGAAAGATGTTTTCCACACCGAGTTACTCCGTTTCAGTTTGTTTTATTAATATAATTCAATTTAAAATCTACTATCTCTATCGTCTCTAACAGACTTCATGACTGATCCTGGAGCATTAGACAAGCAGAGAGAAAATTAATTAATACACCGGATCATGGTTTATTGCTGTCCAGTAAATTATTTTTACTAGATTTAAATTAAGAATTTTAATGAGTTTTAGCTCAAGGCAATTAGCTGTTGAAGTAAATGTCAACATAATCAGAAAATCACACATTTACAATAATCGGTTAATGGGAACCATTTGCACATTTGAAAAGCTTTTGCTATTGGTGCTAAAGTTGAGAAAGAAGTTGAGAAAGTAGGTCAGTTGTGTGAATGTAATGTACCTTCCTGTGAAAACCGAACATATGTAGACAGATGCTCACAAGAGGAGGAGTGATTAGTGTGAACACAGTTTCAGGGCATACTTGTTAATTTAAAAGGCGCAGTCTCACTTCATTCATTCAATGACTACTCAGAAGTAGTACAATCAGGGGTGTGTGGGTGATTGTGAAGACATGTTTATTCTTACACTGAATCTCTTGTCACTATAGCTGCACAACAAAACACAGAATTTACATGAAACAAAACATGTTTTGTTGGGAGTAGACTTGAAAGCCGGTTTATTCAGTTTACACCAATGCGTTTTACTTTATCCCAGGAGACATTTTTTTACACTCATTTTGATTGACATGAAAGGGTCTACTGGTCTTCCTTAATAACAGCTAAAGAGATTAGCCTGCATCATATAAATTATGAGACTCAGCTACTGGAGCTGTTTTTTTTACATTAATTAATTCAGTGCTACATCACAGGGCAGCTGGTTTTAAATGAATCATGACCTTGGCAAGACCACGGTCCGGTGCTGAATTTTACCGACTGCAAAACACTTTCAAATTATAATACGTTGCCCTCCCAGTGACTTCTGAGCTATCTCGTGCTTTCGTTGACGTTCAGAAGTGTGTGGACAACACGTTTTCGACTTGAATATTTAGTATGTTGCCAACAGTTTGACTAGTAGAAAAAAAAGAAGAAAGATTCTAATCAGGTTTTGTGTGTTCACACTTACAAAATAAAAAGTACCGGACAATGTGCAGACTGAATAAGGTCGATTTCTGAGTGTGCTGCTTGACACTTTATTTACATTTCACAAATTAGCTTTAACAACTACAGTGTCCAGCTGTTTAACTATGTATATTTCTGACAAAAAAAGTATAGAGGTATATAGGTGGGCTAATTCATGTATGTGTGGGGGGTCTTAGGACTTCATGATTCACAACTGGTGAGTTTCACATGCTCCTTGTTGTTGTTTTTTAAGAGCCCCCCCGAGATCCCCGGGTCAACAGTGAACATGTGGTGGTTCAGTGTTAACGGAGGGTGAGGGCCGCGGAGAAACATCTGCAGCAGTGTGACGAGACGGCGGAGGCTGTTTCAGAAAACCGTCTACTTGGGTTGTGTGAGGAGGTGGAACATTTTTGTCATGCGGGTTAAGGACAATCAGACTTTTGATGGGGGAAGATGAAACTAGGGCAGGCTGCAAAACCTGTACAGGGGGAGATGTTAATTCAGAATCACTGAATGAAAAAGGAGATCGTTAGTGAATTAGGTCAAGGGTCAAAGGGTAATTACATCCTTGGAGGGTGTCACGCTTCTTCTCAAAGTGGGAGACACAGTCCTCGGTGAACAGAGAACAGAGGGTACAGAGGTCAGAAAAGGTTTCATCAGAATCTAGAAAGTGAGAGGAGGGAGAAAATGAGAAGTGAACGGAAAAGGGAAGGGTAGTATGTGTTTCCCATACGATGAGGTGAGACAAGAGGGGAACGAGGACAGGACGTCACACAGCATATATATCATTCAGGAGATCAAGACAAGCTGATGAGCTGGAAACCAAACGAGGCGCCAAGATAGATAAGACGACGGTTTAGTTGCAGAACATACAGAACCGGACTGTGAGATACGTCAGAGCATAGATAAACAAAACACCCCAACCAAGCGTAATCAAGTCTCTGACCCCACGGGCAGATGGAAACAATTTGAAAATAAAATACTGAGAATCTAAACACACCACACGGGGGCAGCATTGATTCACCTTCCTGACAGCGGAGCCACGTTCATACTGCATGCAGTACATCATCCCAAAAGCAGAGCGTTAAGAGGATCAGTCACAACAATTATAAAATGGGTTCGAGAGCAACAACAAGTTGGTCAAAAAGAAATCACAACAAGAACACAGAACACGGAGAAGGGAAAACAATATGGACACTACTGGCAATCATGCAAACGTCCTCCTCCGCAGGTGTGTATATGTGGGGCTGAGGTATAGATTCATGCAACGTTATATATGCTGGATGCCAAAGAGGTAAACCTTCCGATAAAGGTAAGTTATATTGCCATATTTTACCATGCTGTTCACCATAAGGAGTATAAAGCCAGATACTGCTGCAGTAGTCAGCTACCCGTCTCTTCAGCATATATATATATATATATATATATATATATTTATGAGGTACGAGACTTAGTTCACTGAGTTTCCTGCTGAGCTGCTGAGATTACAAAGATGAATGTCAGAAAATACGGGTAAATTCTCGCCTAAATCACATCAGAAAATCCACATCAAATCTTCCAGATTATGAAAAGACCGAACAGAGGACAAAACCCTTTCAGACATTACTCATCCCCCCACTGAACCTGTGTGTTTAAAAGATTAGTCTCCACTTCACTTCTGATAATATCGGCCTATTTATCTTTCACGAGCCAACAGTTAGGCATTTAAAGTGTTGAAGTGAGACTTTTGCGGAGATCTCAAATTGTTAACTTAAGAAAAACTGACCGGTCTTCAACAGATGTAAATACAAAACAGATAATTAGGCTAACTTTCTTAATGTCACGTCATTGATAATTAACTTCACAATTTTCATTAAATCGTTCACTATCAGTAAACAATGTAGGACATTAATAAATAGTCCTCGCTGTTTAATTAGATGGCAATTAACTTCTAAACGATGACTGATGCACTGCCTCGAACTGATTATTAGTGTTACCAATATTCATTACCTTGATCTTTGATTGGATCATGTAATCGGTTTACAGCATCAAATTATGATAATCTAAATTGTTATGTTTTTGCCTTTTTTTTCTCCCGTACTGAATAATTTGAGCTGGCAAAGGCTGTAGGGACGGCGATGTCTGTCTGTTGGCCGGTCGGTCGGTCGGTCGGTCTGCCACTTTGGTCCAGATGGAAAATTTCTCAACAACTATTGAAAATGATGAAATGTATCAAATTCCCCGTTCCCAGACGACATATCCGTCTCACTTTAGTGATCCTCTGACTTTTCCTCTCACACCGCCATGAAGTTGACTTTTAAGGTTTTGCATGAAATGTTTCGACATCCATTGGGTATTAGATATCGTTGACATTCATGTCCTCCTGCGGATACATTGTAATAAAAATGGTCACTTCATATTCTTTCACAATTTTGTTTTGTCCAATACTTTGGTTTATGAGCGAATGCATGCAAAACTATTCCAATAATGCTCAGCTGTCTTCAGTGCTAATTAGCAAATGTTAGCATGCTAACACACACAACTAATGGTAGCCTACATTATGCCTGCTAAACATCAGCATTTCAGCACAGCCTCACCGTGCCAGTAGTGTGCTGTCCTAACTGTGTCATTATTGACACCTCAATTATAATGTTAATACAACCATTTTCTTAATGCTTTTTTTCAGGTAAAAGCGATAATGGCAACAGCAGAGCAGCCCAGACAACCCCATTATGTCAGCTAAAGAATAAATCATTGTTTGTTATGTCTCCATCTCTGCCTCAGAGAACTCATTTTTCTGCCTTTTGGACAGGATTCCCCGTATGCGATGTGTCTTTGTGGGTGTTCTGAACGGGGACGATGAAACGCCACCAAATATTTGATAAATACAAGCCCTTTGTCACCTGATCAGATTACTCTCGTGAGGAAGCTGCTGCTGGACCCTCACCCTATCAAGCAGAGAGAAATCAGCCACCCTCTGGAAGAATCTCATTTTATCTGCCCGTGTGCGCAATCAGTTGGTCACTTCCCAAAGCTGGTGGGGCGAGTATCAGATTTAAGATTGAGCGGTATGTTGAAAGTGTCACTGTGTGCCTCAGCTGGCTGTGAACAACTGCACTTCATACAAAGTCTGTATTACTGAAGCCGATGCCCTTGACCGGGGTCAGTCTTGTGATCCTTCTTTCAATTCCTTGTGAATAAACCACCTTTTTGTGCAGTCGCTTCTTGAATTGTAACCACATCATGGCGGAGCCGGTGAGCGTGCGCCTCGGTGACCCTGAGAGCAATGTTTTCAGGAACATGAGCTGCTGTTACGGACACCTGAGGCAAACTGGTATCTGATGAGGAGGCTGTGAAGAAAATGGTGCCCAGAATAAACACACCAGGGCGAGGGACAGATTGACCCCTGTAGCTTGACAGGACACAGGGGCCAAAATGTGCACCACTGTGCCATAAAAATCTAACAACATTTTCTGTATTGCCTTAATTGTGACAACTAATAGTGGCAGCCGAACCCAAAAACGTTTTTTATTGCAGTTCTTTTGAAGATTGTTATTGTACAGAGAACAACATGCATGGTCATAAAAAGACAGAATGAGAGCGTCAGCTGTCTGAGTAGCCTATCTATTTATTTTCAGTGGTACATATTTGAGTCTGTCCTTCTGTACTACAAATAATAAGACAAACAATTGAAATCCCACAAAAGAAAGAAAAAGGATTCATTGAGGGGCCTGAAGCAAGGTCCCCCAAAACATCAGCTCCCTGTCGACCTGTAGACTTCACCCAATATCTTCAAAACCAATTACCTGTTCCCATGCAACAATGTTCCAATCGACTTATTACCAGAACTACCAGTAATAACCAAGCGCAGCCTCCAAGGCAATACACTAACTACTTTACTTAGCAGGGATACAGTGTACTTTAGAATTCCCTGTTAACAACTATTTCTGTGTAATATAAAAAGTGAAAACATGATCCTGCTGTTTAAAAACACAAACAACAGGCTATGTAAGCCGAGCAGCCAGCCCCACTTAGGATGAAGTAACAGTCTAATCGTATTTGCCAAATCAATGCAAGGCTTCGGTCTAACAAGCAATGCTCTACTTCTTCTTAATTTAGGATCTTCTGCACGGATCATCCACCAGTAAGGATGTTTGCGTCTCTTTTTTTTTAAACCTTGGACATGTAGCTTTAACCTCAGAGTTTTTTTATGTACATAAAGTGCATACTTAAGGACCTATTTTACGATTGATTTCAAGATTTACTTTTTTAGAACGATTAAGCTGAAAACATTAAAGTGACTAAAGTGGATACGTAGATCTTCTTGGGCTCACAAATCGTGTAAAAAAAAACACATTTTATCGAGCATAAAACTGCTGTTTTGATTGTGTATTCTATACAGACCTCCAAGCAGGGGGATGGGCGAGGATGGATCCTTTGTAGACCATGTTCAGTAGTTGACGTCAGCAGGCAACAACGCCGCCTGATTGGACAGGAGACTGTTTTTTATAAAGCACTTGGATCTGTGGAGAAGGACATATTGTCTTTTTTTTCTTCCCTTGGTGGATAATCTCCCACCTCTCCAGTCTCTTGCTACTCCCCAGTTGTTAAGTCTGCTCCGCAAAGCTGAGTGGTTGATGTCAGTGTCCAAGTGTCAGCGGTATACTTGGACCGTGTGAAGGTTGAGTGCATGTAGGGATTAGTGGGAAGAGGTGTTTGAAGTGGGTATTACACTTTTTATTCATCTCATGTGTATCTTTTCTTTATTTGCCTGGCGTGCCCAAGCAGGTGGAGAGAGTGGCATGTTGGGACACAGCAGAGTAGACGAGAGAAAGGCCACGTCGAAGCTATTCATCCTGGTGCTTTATTTCAACAGTTTCCACATTTGTAAGGTTTTGTACTGTACAAGAGGGTTGTAGTAGACCTTGTAAACGGTCACATTACAATAAATATCTCCTTTCCGAGTGGTACCTGTCCCTTTATAAAATCTATACTTCTCCACACTGAAACTGATGAAAGAGGATTTCTATTTGTTCCCATTATTGAAGGACAAGTATGCACAGCGGACCGGCAGTATTCAGTTTTTGCAGCACGAAATAAAGAAGACAACACACAGAAAGTCCTCAATCACAAAGAAGCACTTGTACAAAAACATTTATTAGTTTAGTAAAACACATAACGAACCAGTTGGGCTTTTGTCCTTTTTAAGGCTGAGACCTTCACAGCTCGGCACTGTTTTCTTTTTCATGAGAAGTGGAGTTATTGAGGCTGTACAAGTTCCCCTGACAGCAATAGTCCAGCTAATAAACGCCAGATAACGTAAACTGCACTAACCTGTCGAGGAGAAAAACAACTTGGCTTCAGGTTTCATTCCCTCCGACTCGCTCAGGTTTCTTATGCTCTCAACAGAACTTCCAAAGTGTGTTGTTGTTTATGACCCGACTCCATCATTGACAATTTGCAAGGCATACTGGATATATATGGGGACTCAAAACTGAATGCTCCTCCATCATATTTTGCATTACACACCTGTCCTTGGGGTGGTTTTCGAAGCCTTTCAACCCCAGAAAAAGCTTGGTAGATACAGTAAATCACACCATCCTTTTACAGTCCCCTACTTCTTCAAATAGTGTTTTTCCATTTTTTCGATCTTTGAAAATGTTTTATTCCTTTCATTGTCTTTGTTTAGTCACAAACCAACACAATCTGCATGGCTGGATAACACTCGAAGACAAATATTTGACTTCTTTACGTTTATGTAATTATTCACAGAGGCATATTTTACCAAATATTGCATGTTGTCAGAATTCAGGGAGAGATTATCGAGCTATTCTTAATTGTGTAGCACTGACACCCCAATTAAAAGCTGGCAGGTTGTTATGTGGTAACAGAAAACTTGTGGGGAGTGATGATGAAAAAACAACAACTGTAGGCAGAATCCCATGCAAAAGAAAAGAAAAGAAAAAGAACCAAACGCCTAAAACAAACCCCAGGGGGAAGTGAAGTAAAAATAAATCGCACACCTTCAAGCATTCCTCTTTCTCCTAAATTACAAACCAGTGACTCGCATTTCACCTTAAACAGCCGCACCTAAACTGGGTCGTACCATCTGCTCAGGTAAACACGGGGTGACCTGAACAGGTTCCTTATCCACATAAACACACATATGACGAATGTTGTAATTAGCCTACAGCTATGCCTCATCTCTCCCCAGCAGGTGCTTGTGTTTCTAGGACACATTTAAATGTATTTTAGAGCATAAAAACTCCAACAGAGCGGGCTGAACCATGACTAAAAAAAGCTGTTCCACCTCTGAGATTTCCCAAACTTCAAGTCGCTATCTCGCAAGTGAATCTCTCAAGTACAATTATATTTGCATGACTGCTTTACCATAAGATAATTACGTTTAGTAACCACACAGAGCTAACAATTCCATTTAAACTGGAAAAAATAAATGAGAAAATATGTGATAAGAGACAAAGAGCAGTGATAAATCTGTAATACAGACCTGAACAGCAAGGAGAGTGTGTAGAACTTTATCATCTACCTGCCTGTATGAGAGGGTATAACACGTCAGTCATCCTGAGCCATTTTGAATGCATATATATTTTCAAAATGAGCTCCAGCCAAGAATAACACAAAAAACATGCCACAATCAGATTCACATGACAACTTGACAGCCCTCCGAGAGAATTATGGGACCTAAAAAAAGGTCTCAGGCCAGTAGGCAGGGAAAAAGTCATGGAAATGCCTGAAACGTGCATCATTGAATTCATTAACTCTGAGTTCCGTATCCCCACTTTTGTGTTGTTGAAGCCTCTCAGTGATTCATATTGTAATTTGTGATAATAACTGATGACTGCAAGAAAAATCTATTCCAAAAGTGCTTTATATTAGTTGGAAAGGTAATTTTAAATATTTTATTCATCCAAATAATAATAAATAATGTTACTGGTTGTAACATACAGTAAGTGTCAGGAGAGAACTTAAAGACAAATCTTATTTAGTTATTATGGATTTCTTTTGAACAGCTGATCTTAAAGCTGCACTATTTAATATTATAGTAACATCAGTGTTTACAGCTGTGTTTACAGCTTGTCGCGCTGCCCCCAAAGAATCTTTACATTCACAAAATATTGGTCAGCTTCTCTATGTGTGGCTTCTGTTTCTTAAACATACCTGTGGCATCATTTTGGTACCATATGATTTTGTGTTTGATATTAATATTTCACTATCATCTGCCAATTCTCCATTAACATTATCCCTCTCCATTGAAGACACACACACACACACACACACACACGCACACGCACACGCACACGCACACACACACACACACACACACACACACACACACACACACACACACACACACACACACACACACACACACACACACACACACACACACACACACACACACGCACACTAGCTTTCATAGTTCATTTGAGCTCTGTTAAAGCTTAACATTTCCCAACAGGACTCACAGTATGTTCATCATCAATGGGAAATGCAACAGGACTTTCGGCACAAGGTGCGATTGTAAATGAGGTTACAAAGATTTCATCATGCAAAGCCCCGTTCTTTATAGTTTCAACTTCAATGATTCCACGCATTGCAATGCGAGAAGAAGATCTCCACAGTCTGACTCCTCTCCATTACACACTATCATTAGTGGAAACCACTCGAATACACAGAGTTATGATATTTAAAGGACGAATATTCATGATTTTTGCAAATTCTGTGTCAATTTGCTTTGGTTTAAACAGCACACACATATATGAACATTTTGGAACAGCTTTTGTGCAGAACTTTAAACGTGAGGAATTTACTGCAGCGTGTTCTGAGTGCAGACGCTCTGCAGTAAAATAAAGCAAAATGTATTATTTTCAATGTTTTGAAAATAATACAATCTTGTGGGGCAGATAACGAGCTGCAAGAAGGAAAAATATGCCCGAGACCGGGTTTAAAATACATTTCTGTTTTTATATACAAATAACAATGCATTGATGGCAACTGAAAAGCATTTATTTGCATATTTTTACATGATTTGAAGAGGTGAGTCACAGCACAAATCCCTCTGCAGTTATGTGTGCAGGTTCTTTTTTATAAACCTGTGGACTTATATTCAAGACTCATCTGACATTTAGTTTTCCTCTTGTTATGAGCCTGTTTAATCTATAGTCCGTACTTACAGCATGCTCACATTCACAGCCACCGTGTTATTGCTCGATACCAAAGAGAACAACACGGATGAGGAAGACAGCGGCGCAGTTTTTTTTTTCTGACATGGGGGCATGTCATGGTTTTGCACTTGTGTTGCCTGCTCAGACCACGTCAGGTATCTGGCTTCTGTGCTATTCTTTTGTGGCATTACCAGTTTTCTGTTGGTTTTAAAACAGCTAAATTGACACAGACGTGTTTTTCCCGGGAAGGTACAAGGGCTTTTTTTTTCATTCCAGCAATCTATCCTCAGCACATGGTAGCTGTGTGAAAGAGATCCAACATGCTGTCTGACTGCCAGCGTTCATGTTGACAAACGAGGGGAGAAATGTGAAGGTTGATGCATCCTATAGATGTCAAGGAGCGACTGGTAATTACCCTCCACCCCCCCCCTCCCACACACACACACACACACACACACACACCAGGATAGCCAAATAGCATCTATGGTTCACTGCCAGTTTCTGTTTGGCTCTCGGCTTAATATCACTCATCCAACTCTTACTTTCCTGCTCATGGCGATTCCCTTTTATGGACATGGGTTTTCTCTGTGGGAGAAACTTTTTTTGGCAAAACTAAAGTTCATATTTGTGCAAATAGAAAATGTCGAAATGTTACGGGTGGGGGTGTTCCACAGGGATTGATTGAAGAGTTGTTATTGATTAGGATCTTCCTGAATACATTTTTTACTACAATGTCTTAAAATACTGTCCGTTCAATCAAACGGTATATTTATTCATGTATACTGTCTGTGTTTCATTCTTACCTTTACATTTACAAGACAAGAAGCCCTGAGGTTCATCTAAAGGTACGATGATTTTGCAAGGAGCTGCACATTCTAAATTTCATTAGCGTCCAAACGCATCATTTTCTAGGCAAATTGACATGTGACAAAACACACTGTTATTGTCTTTAAAAACCTTTACATTTGCTGTTGGTTGCCATGCTTTTTAGAATTCCCCCATCTTCAGCACTGACACTACAATACAACTGCTTGTGTTTCCAGTAGAATGACGGAGACGAGTTGATCAAAGAATGAGAGACGAAGATGCGGTTTGAAAGTTAGCAGGAAGCAACGCTGAAAGAAACACATTACAGGCCGGAAGACTGTTGTTACTGTATTCTGTAAGTGTTGAAGTAGGTGGGATCATAATAAGTGAGAGTTCTTCTGATGCACTCATTTCTCTTCTTGAACTGTTCAGCAGCAAACTTTTTCTTCTCTTTTTAACTCCTTTAATGAGAACTCCAAGTAACAGATCTGAGATGTGTGAGGTAGCTTGGGAGACAAAACCGTCTTACTTTTCCAGTATAACTGTTTATTGTCTAACTAATCATTCAACTTTAAAGACATTTGCTGAACCCTTTTCCCTGTGCCACAGCAATACGGCTGTAATGGTGTTGTTAAAAAGGCTTTCTCGCAATTTCTATAAATTTAAAATACGTGGAGCCAAAATGACCTTCGACGATATTGTTGCCGACTACTTACTGACTCTAAAATCTGAAACCAGCAGGTGATGCATCCACTCAGTTGGACCTGAAATTACCAAAGATCGAGACGATGTCAGCTTTATGAATCGTTACACTCACATTGTCTGTGCTTCTGGAACCCATCAGAAAAAAAAAAGTTTCAGTATTTACAACAGTACGACCACGAAGCATGAATATTTTAATAATGCAATGGCTTTAAGGACATTTTCCATCTCCTTATTGCCTCTCACCAGTCTTGAATTTGGATTTCATATGGTAATGCCACTCGTCTCTACTTCTAACATTCAGAGCTGCATTTAGGCGCATCGGCCTTAGATGTGTCGAAGAAAAGAAAACATTTCATCTCTGGTGTTTCAAAAGGTAAATGCGGACTACAAATGTTGTACAGTATTTAATTAGAGTAAACCTCCACACTCTATGTGTAAGAGGGTCTAATTAACATCCTATATCTTGTTTAAGGAGATATAACACTTGTATGACACTGCAGGATGTAACATGTTGATTCGTGAGCTTTCGAGGTGCTGGCAAACAGTGAAACAAGTGAAAAAAAGTGAAAAAGGTGTAGCTTCACGTTTAGCGTACAGACATGAGCGCGGTAAGGATCTTCTTATTCAACTCATGGAGAAAAGAAAAGAAGCAAATGTGCGTATTTCCTAAATCTTCCAAACAACTACATGCTCATTGATGTACAAAGGTTGACACTGTGCACTATTTTAACGCAGAAGAGACACATGTAATTAACCGTTTGGTACTAAAAGGAAATTAAACAAGATGTGAGTTAATAGTTAATCAAACTCTGATGTCCTGTTGGAGGTCTGTCACATTACATTTTTGAAATATCACAAACAGCAAGAATATTTAATTTATTATTATCTTTTCTTGAACTATCATCTACAAATGTAAGCTTTTAATCAGCTGTGAGCAGCTCCTTTATTTCCATTGTTGTACAATAGTGTCCAGTACAATAATTGAGACATTTTAATATGCAAAATGGCCCTTTCAAGTATACTTTATTTTGTAATGGTTTCTATGTGAAGGCCTTACATACTCAAAACAATTACTATGAGTAGATGTTGATGTCGAACTGATGAGACCATTTGTCTGAATCTGATTCCTGATCAGTTATTCAACATGATTAAAAACAGGAAAAAAGTGTATTTTGGCAAACCATCACTCCACGAGACATTTTCCCAATACAAAGGTAATTAGCTTTCATCAGAAGTCAGAAAGTGGGACCAAGACCGTGACCCCAAGACAAGGAAGATTGACCATTTGATAGTAGCCACAAAAACAGAGAGGTAGGCACTGTGAGAATCCCAAACACAGGTTGTGTGCTCTTGAAGCCTGACCTGAACCCCACTGAGGCCAAGGGGACTAATTGTTAATTAAGCCAGGCTGATGAAAGAGAGCTCAAGTGTAAATGAATGTGTCAGTCTGGAGGAGCACTCAGACTCACCTCTTACCCCCACAAAGGAAAATCAGCATTATTTTAAACTTGACGGGGCACTCCAGCAGTTCAGAACGGCTGCTTATTATTCACGGTGAAATTAAAGTTCTGATGTTGTTGAGTGGGAGAAAGAAATTAATTGCGAAAAAAAAACACCGATTAGGTGTAAATCATAGGAGACAGTTGAGTGTGTGTGAGACAGTGTATCAAGGTAGTAAAATAAAATGTATCTCGGGGCAAAAGCTTGAAAAAGGGAAGAATTTAAGGATATAACTGACTTTTTTTGAAGCAGAATAATAAAAAACGTCCGTAGACCCTTTTTATTAACTAAATCCGTGGTAAAATAAAACGTACCCTGAGGCAACAGATGGAAGAAGAAAAGAATTTAAGGATATAACTGACCTTTTTGAAGCAGAATAATGATAAAAAAAACGGCCCAGCCCCTTTTTATTATAGAAAATCCTCAGCCTTCTATGATGTTCAGCTGTTTTATCATGACCCAATGCCTGTCATCTACAGTATCTAGCCTTTACCTGCACCTGTGGCCTGGGGGCACGACTGAGGCAGGTTTAAAGTGATGTCTCTGAGACTGTCTCTCTCCTCCCTGATCTCCTGTAAGTCCTGTTCAATGAAGGACATCCTGCTGTGCTGTTCCTTAGCGGCCAATTGCAGCTTCTGGATCTTCGAGCCCAGCGTCGGGCTCTCAACACTCCCGCGAAGCATGCTCAGGCGGCGCGCTGTCTCATCCAAGATCCGGTCAAAGCGCTCCAGCGGCACGTTCCCATCTGGTCGGGACATGCAAGAGAGAGGACAGTTGGAGAAAGAGGCAACCACAGATGGAGGCGTCAGAAGTTTTGGTAGATGGTGGTTTGTAAGTGTCGGTCCTACATCAGTGATTCAAGTGGGGGATCAGCCATGATGACCTAATTACTGTGATTTGGTCATTATCCTCTCAATCATGTTAACATAAGCATCACGGAGTGCCAGGTCCCTGTCATTATACTTAAGTCAACAAATTGTACAAAACATGATACAACAAATGTGTCAGATAATATTACATCAGAAAGTAATTCACTGAATTATTCTTACACATTGATATTTAGCCACAAGGAAAATGCGGCTGGAAAACATGAACGGCAGTTACTCTTACTTTATCATGGGGGTACCAATCTGGGAAATATTTCCATGTTAAATGAGGCATTAAAAAGCAAAGAGCTCTTTAGTGATTTGACATTTAAGATATAATGAAGATTTACGGGTTTTATAGATATGGACGACTAAAAAGGTGCCGACGGTGAAGATGATCTATAAGGGAGTGACTTACCAATCTTGCTGATTAGCTCGGTTAGTGTAACAGAATAGGCCTTTAACTGGAGCTTGGCAGCTTCCATGTCTTCCATAACGCTGTTCAGGGACACGTCAGGCTGGAAATGAGAAGACATACTCTAGAAACAGTCTTTTAAGGTGCACACAGGAAGAACAGATCAGTACGCATAGACTCTGCTGTTTAAATGCATAGATATGTCTGTGTTAGGTATACCTCTAAGATGATCTGGGAGTTGACTGTGTCAGCTAGCGTCTCCTGCTCAGCCAGCTGTTGTAAAGCGGAGTCTATATGGGAGCTAAGGTGAGCAGATGCTGTCCTGGTATGCCTGGCCTGGGTCAGAATGGCTTTGGATTCCTGCACACAAAGAGAGAGGAAAAATAGAACTAAGGAAAGACAAACGATAACCGAATATTGAGGATGTTTTGATTAGTTACAGAACAAGACTAAGGACCTTATTTAAACTATAGCGCACGGTCTAAAGAGAATGGTGCGAGTGCAACGAATATGGATTGAAACAGAATATCTTGTTAGATAAAAACATGTTGTGAATTTTGGAAATGATTACATGCATCACTCAGCTCTGGAGTTATGTTTGGATCACACGACTCGGAAACAATCCTATGCAGCCACCACTGGCATTTCATTCTACAAATAGTATAATACTATTGATATTAGTGTTACCTGATCTTTATCTGCACATGTGCAGAAATGCTGTATTCAAACAGAATGAATAGGCATGCAACATAAAAAAAGATGTGCAGTTTTCAAATGTTGATTTAGAATTCGAATGAAAACGTTATGAATAAAGCTTATTGTCTTATATCAATGCGTTTCATATTGTGTTTACAGATTTAAAGGGCACTCCGTCTGCTGTTTGTCCCATTGACAGAGGGTGCTGAATATAGAGGCTGCATTTACACTCGGGCTTGTTTGTAATGAGCGGAGATATAAGGCTCAAACTTTGAAGTAGCCTACGTCTACACTCGCAAACACGACAAAATGCCGAGCGCAGAGACGGAGGCGTTTGTGCACCGTCCACACAAGGCATAAAAATATCACTTGTGCACTCATCACGACACACGACTTCGTCGTTCTGAAACTAGCAGTGACAGTTGTGCTTCGCTTCGCTTTGCGCCGGGTGTAAAATAGGACGCTAAAGTTTCCAGCCATGCAAGTGGCTCTGTGAGGATGTACTCGGGCATATCAGCGTGCAAATATGTTCATAATGACAATGCTGGCGCAACTGCATATATGATGCTTTTATCCCATCCCATATGCCCAAAGGACACTTCAACATGTGGACAGGAGGAGCCAGGTATCAAACCACCAATTGGATGAATTACAAATTTGATCCCTATTATGACACTAGATTAAACAAAAAAAAACAGCACACATACCTTTGCCACAGCATGGGCTGTCTCTTCTGCCTCCTTTGTGGTGTTGCTGGAGAGGCTGGAGTTTTCCAGCGCTGGTTTTAGCATCTTCTTGATTTGTGAGACCTTTTTCCTGACATCAGCTAGAACCTTTTCCTCCAGGGGCTTTTCCTTCTTCATTGCAGCCTTGGTCTGGGCCTGCCGACGGGGCCACTCCCTCACCATGTCTGAGTGGAGATCGGCAAGAAGGCAAGGCAGTAGGATTAAAGCCCTGAGAACTCTGTCTTTAAATCCATGGTATTTTTCTATTAAATAAAATAATCATGAATAAATAAGCAAAATGAAAGTTAGGAAAAAGACATCCAGAGCGTCAAATATATAAATCCTGATTGGTGCATTGATGTATGGGGGCATCACATATTTCCAACTGAGCCCCACCAACTTGAAACAGTGAGAAGAGATCAGACAACATCACAAACATTTCATTCATTCTTCTCCAAACATTTCACTTCATTTTCTACACAAGACGCTGCTGCTTTCAATACATGACAATTAGCTCAAAATGTTACAATGGGGATGACATATTTATTATACTAAGATTTCAGTCTGTTGCTCTTATGTTTGTTTTCAGACTCTGCACTTGACATTTCAATTTGAGTGGAATAATTCAGTTGGACGTTCAACAAAAACAACATCGCAAGACAGACAGCGAAGAGAGTAAAACAAGAGAAACAAGCCAGATAGATAGAAAGAGACTCACATTCTACTTCTCTGTGCAGGGCGATGGCGTCGGATTCCACCCCTTTCCCTGTCACCACGGACGACAACGCCGTGAGCTTCGCCCCTTGAGCGTGAGCTTGCAGCTTGAAAGAAAGACACGTGAGAGGAAACATGACCTCAGTTGGTGTATTCAAAGCTGATATCAAGGCAAAACTGAGGAGACGACAGCATTCAAATAGTCTACAGCCATGCTAGCAGCTCTGTGATGTAATATTTTGAGCTAAATGCGAATGTCAGCAATTATAAATTAATAAAACCCCAAAAATGTACGGGCCGAGATACACGTGGCAATCACTCAGCTGTTGTTTCAGATAATAGGCCGCGCGGTTTTGTTTTGTGTTTGTGTGTCGATGTGGCGCCGTCCAAAGTGCTGGAACAGAGCGACAGACACGGTTTCTTAGCCTGCTCGCTTGTTTTTGTGGTCGCGGATTGGACTTTTGGCCCTAATTCCATTTTCCCACCATCGTAGCGATCCACAGAGAGAAGAAAAACTGGGAGAGGGAGACGCAAGCGGCAACAAGTTGTTTCAACGCGCCTCCCCCTGCTGATTGAAGCAGCTTCATAAATTCAAAACAATATCTAGCTCTCTGATAGTGTTACGCTCTCATGCGAGTGGTCTGAAATATAAATGTATTCTTTGATTTTGTAACAGTAGCCATATGTTGTTGTTGTCTTAGTCTACATGGGGATTTATTTACACTCTAAGGAGATTGATAACAGTATTATTGATAGGCTGATATTTATACCACATTTATTGGAAGAAACCAAGCAATTCTTTGTAAAATCAGACATTCATCACCCCCATATAGCCTGAATGGAAAGATCCTTTGTTTCATAACCACATTTTTCCGCCACGAGGAGATTCGATTGCGAGCTCGGTAGTCAAATCAGGCTCCGTAGATCGAGTAGTCGACTATTCAGGGTCACCCTTAGTAAGCTTGCAAACATTTGCTAATTAGCTAATAATCATGCGAAGTATTGCACAAATTGAAATTTTGATTTGATGACGGAGCACAATGGATAGTCATTACAATTCGTCCTGAGGGGGACACATGAGCGTCTGCAACAAGTATGACGGAAATCCTTCCAGGAGTTGACCAGATGTTAAATGGGATTTATGACTCAATTAAAATGTTGTAAATTAAATTTTCAACCACAAAAGTGAATCTCACGGTACTTAAATTCATCCTCTGGGAACCTTGAATGTCTGTACACAATGTCATGGCAATCCGTCTGATAGTTGTTGAGGTATCAGGACGAACAGAGCTGTTCACAGAGCTGCTAGCATGGCTAATAAACTTCACATTAAGCATTACAAATTAAAATTCAATATACATTCAAAGTATAAAGACATAAAGTCACATGTGCGGTATATTTACTCACCTCACTAATGTCATCCAGCACTTCCAGTTTCTTACTGGCAGTCTGTTTTAGAGGCTCCGTCTCCTCTCTGATCTTACTGATGAGATTGTCTTGGGTCTGAATTTGCTTGTCCAGCTCTTCTTTTTGTTTTAGCAGGTCCTCGCCCCACTAAACAGGAAGCAAAAAAAAAATACACAACTTTAATGCTTTTATTAAACAAATCCCATTTTGCTTTCCCTATCAGTTTTACAAAACATTCTGCCTTTAATCAGCCATTTTCAGAGGGCAAATTGGCCTATTTCTGTGTCCATTTTTCAATTTTTTTTGTCTGCTCAGAGAGGCTGCGGTGGTTAATCACCCTCCTCTGGAACAACATGTACCCCCATGAGCAACAAATCCTGCCAGGATCCTCTCTCCTGTGCCTACTCAGTGTCCCTCTCTGCTTGCCAAATGTAAAATGAAGAAAGAAAAAAAAAAAATGATGTGGAGGTAACTGCCCACTCTCCAAAAAAAATGAGATACTCGCATCTGTATATTAGCCTAGTTACATGTCCCGGAATGGTTTCTTATATAATATGTGCCGCTATCAAACCAGCTTTAATTAGGCTAAATGATCCACTCATGCGTCTATAATGTTACATAATAATGCTTCAAATTCCATTTGTACTCTGCAGGTGCTGTCCAAACTCACCTCTGTTGTACGGTTGGTTGGACGCGTTTGGTTGAGCAGCGTTTGGTGAGGCTCCGGTGATGGGCTGGCATCTGTCAGAGCCAACTGATGTAAGGATGATGTGATGTTACCCAGGGCAAGCTCTAAACCAGCAGCTCCCTCCTCCAGGGCCAGCTGTTTGGCTGCAGTTTCATTCACCTGTGCTGTCAGGTTCTCCTTCTGCTGCTGCATTTGTGTTATTCTTGAGAGAAAAGACGGAGAAAAACGCTGTAAAATGTAGTGTACTGCAATGGACACTATTAAACCTCAGGATGTTTTTCTGTTCACTTGATTTATAACTGTAAAAAAAGAAATTATGAAAAGATTTCCTCTGCTGCAGACTCATTAGAGCATCACATATTTTGCACATAATTCAGTACATTCAATTTCATATAGCGTCGGTAAGAGAAACCTAAAAAGCGTCACGCTGTGCCGTATTTAAATCAATATACATGTGGGAACAAGACAAGGCGGCTTGTTGTAACTGAGTAAACAGGATTAAAAGGGAAGGCATGATGAATTCACGAAAGGCACAGAGCAGTAGATGTTAAAGTGCCATTTTTATCACCTCCACAGCTGTAATGATATCCAATCTGTTTTGCCTCAACAGAGCAGAAACACATGGATTCACAGTGTGACACTTTCGCTTTTTTTTTCGAATCAAACAAGCACACGTCCTTCTCTTGGGTAGTTCAAATTATTCATTTTACACAATATTTTAATTGAATATGTTTGGTAGAACACTGGAATGCTGGAAGATGCCTTTCAAAACAACCCATATGGCAAAAGTATCAATACAACAATGTAAAAATACGCCATTACAAGTAAAAGAAGTATTACATAAATACATAAGTATAAAAACACTCCTTCTGAAGAGAAATGGCCCCTGTCACTAATATATTTGTATCTTATACTACATAGGATTTAATTTCAAAAGTAGATAGTAACTATATATAAGTTTAATAAATGTAGTGGAGTAAATATTACAATATTTCTCTTTGAAATGTGACAGAGTATAAAGTTGCATAAAGTGGAAATACTGTATCAAGTTAAGTACAAGTATCTTAAACCTGTATTTAAGAACAGCACTTGAATGAATACACTAAGCTGACCTGCGTTCTCCGGTCTTAGAGTCGCACACTCTGTCACACTATTTCTGCGTTTGCTCTCTGAATATAAAGGATGACGCTGATTGTCAACATGGGCTATTTTTAAGTGCTCGAACAAACATTTCTAAACTCCTGTTAAGGACAGTGGTCTTAACTGTAGCCTTGTAATACATGCTCGTTGTTAGCGGCTGGTTAGACTCTTTTGTCATTTCTCTGATCGGATAGCTGTCCTGCCTAAAAAATACATGTGATCTGCTGAAGTACCAACACATGGGGACATATGTGTAGGAAATATAATGTCATGCTGCTCATCTGTGCATAAACTGCTCAATTCACATCCTGTAAACTGACACACACACACACACACACACACACTATCATATACAGCAGCGCTCCAGAGATTAACAGAACTCTCCTGAACTGAGCTGACTACTGTTAGAAGGGGGTAATCAATTTTGAGTTCCTCGCTTCTTGCTCTCATCATGGCCACCGGAGGGCTTTTTGCATCATTCTGTCTGGCATTCAGGATAATCCTCAGAGCAATCACACGCTAGGAGATGCAGCGAGCGTGCGGCAAATCCAAGAAAGCAATAGGCTTACAGTGGAGAGAAGCTGTCCCCCTGTGGCTAAATGTCTTACTCCTAAACTCCAATGTGCTTTAGAAGGCTGCTGTGAAGAAGAGGACCTCGAGCTGTTATACAGGGATAGGTGCACTTTGTTAGAAATATACTGCGAAAGCACAATAATCTAGGGAGTCATGCAGCTTGTTGGGATTTTTCAGTACAGGATGCTTTATGTGAAAGGGAGGCATTCTCTCTTGTGCTCGTCTGGGTGGGCGTGTGTTTGGATTGGTTATTGTGCTCACTGCTCCGTTAGGTTCCTGATGTACACCTCTGTGGAGTTGTCCCGCAGTAGATCCATCAGGAAACCGAAGGTCTGCTCCGAGGCTCTTGCCGCCCTGCTGGCTACGGCCTCAATGTGGTCTGCTGTTTCTCTGTGACTACAAAGGATTGGGGGGGCGGGGGGGGGGGGGAGACAAAGTGAAAGGAGGAGAAAAAGGAAGTGAGTAACAGAGAATAACAGAGCATTACAACCGCCGGAGGAGAGATGAAATGGATTTCAGCGTCAACGACTTTCTCCTGCAGTCCAGATTGCTGTAACTACCACATAATAATGCTGCATACTCTGAGTGGCCAAGGGCATCGATTCACAATGGCTTAACCTCAGTGTCAGTGACAAGCTAAAAGCAGAAGCAAAGAGAGATGAAGTTCCACGGATTACTTCAGTGGTCTTTTCTTGTAATGGTCCATTGATCTGTCTTACCTTTTCATTAGGGCCTGTGAGTCATTGACCAAATTGTTCCATTTGTTGGGTTCTGACACCACCTCAAAAGGAATGATCTATGAAAAAGGAAGAGAGGGAATGCAACATGCTGAGCTTGAAGAGACTTCAGACATGTTTTGACATGTAGATTTTCATCACGTGAACTCAAGTCTTAATCTAATCATTTTTTCTTTAGACCCTGTGCTGTTTGCTCAGAAAATGTAGCATCTGTGTGAAAGCGGTTCTGGAAATCTGGGCACAGATTTGTAAAAAAAGAGTAGAGGTTCATTAGATTAGTTTTGGCTCGATTTAAAATGCTTTAATTCTGCAAATAATGAAACTCATCTAATGAACCTCTTAAGCATATGTATTCTAAAAGGTTCAAAGCAGGCATATGGAAAAAAAACCTCCCTCAAAATAAATCCCCTCAAGTTTTGTCCTGATAAATGTAATGTGTATACAGTCAAATGCAGAATTCTTCCCCGAGTGACATTTAATTTGAGAAAATGCAAATAAAAATGGGAAAACCGAATCCCCAATTGACACTCTTGCATTTTTTCTTCATTTTGGATGGCTGCTCTGCTTATTAATATGGAATTAAATTGCTGCCGCTTCAGGCTTACCCAAGTGATAAGGGCTACGGAGGTACAATGTGCCCGCGCGCACACAGACACACAATCTGAAATAGAGAGTTCTATACTGGCAAAAACAAGCTCTCTCTCTCTCTCATCTCCCAGAATCTGAATAACATGGCAGCAGTATCCATAATAGATTCCTGCAAAGCGTCTTGGTGAGACGGTGAGAAATTGTTAATTTTAGCGTCCATCAAACAGTCTTTTGGATTTTTTTTCCTTTGGAAGCAGGAATTTGCCAGGCAGATGGAGGAGGGAGGAGGGTGGTGGAGGTGTGGGTAAGGAATATTGTTTTGCCTTGGGGGAACTCTGTGATCTATACAGAGGAGCTCCACCAAAAGGAGTAAACTGCAGTATCCAGTAATGCAATGAAATACCTGGAATACATTCTAACTATGTGGACCATGAACACAATGAAGAAACAATATGGTTAATTCGCCTACCATGTTGTCCAGGTCCAGTGTTGCCTGCTTTAGCTGTTTGTGAGACGCTCTGACCATGAACATAGTTTCTGTGAAGGTTTGACACACACTCCTGCTTCCTTCGTCCTTCCTCCTCTCCTTCCCCTCTTCCTCCGTCATGCTGATGCTGCAGTTCAAAGTGGAAGTAATGCCATGCAGCTGGGCTAAGACTGTGCCTGCGGAAGCTTCCAGCAAGGAAAATTGTTTTATGAAGGCCTCCCGAGCTTCTGAAAGAACAAAGAGGAAAAAAAGCAAATAAAACCACATTAAATCCTTCACGGATTATTTCACCGAGAACATCATTCCTCCAATTCTTTGTAGTTAGAACGCAGTATTTTAACACATCTCTCATGTTCTCTGTGAATTCAGATTTTCATCCTTTCTGTCTACCTGTTGGTAGGCAGAAAAAAAACCCCAAACCACACTGAATTCTGTCCATTCAGTGGTATTTCTTGTGTTACCGGCTGCCTAGCCAGTCTGGAGCCGAGTACAATTAGTACAATGTGTCTGGGTGTTTGTTGCTTCATTGTGTGACATGCTTTGCTTGTCTCTTTGACTTTGTGTCACATAAAATAAGAGATATCAAGTGTGTGTGTGTGAGCCCCAGTGTGATTTGTTTGGCTCCTGTGTGCCCGCACAGTGAGCCTGTCGCTCCCACATACTCATTAAATCATTATTGGGCCACCCAGTGTCATAAAGGCCATGGCTGGTAACTATATGTGTGTGTATGTGTGTGTAAGTATGTGGGTGTTGGGCAGGGGGGGGATGTAAGACAACTATTATCGTGATTGCAACTATAATCATGATAAACCAGGGATTACAGATGCATCGCCTGTCATATAAATAGGGATTAAGTTGGTCACACAGCGCCTTGTTCTATATTGTTATGATTTGTCTCCATTTGGCCTGTGCAGCTGAGCCTGTAAGCCCTATCCCCTCCAAAGATAATGAGGATATATCAGCATTGTGTTCAGTAATTGGGAGAGGTTTGTATTGTTGCCTTCTTCCTGATTTAATCGCTTTGTTTTGTTATATCTGTAACAGTGTCACAACGAGGCGACACAGACAGCGCATCAGCCTGTTTTGCAGAACGTCGTGGGCGGTTTCGTGTCAAATTTCTTAGCCATGCTCGCTGGTCCTGTGTGTACTGATATGGCACATTATCATCTCACAGCCAAAATGTGACACAATATTTACAAAAGGCACATAAAGCGAGCTTCACATTTCACAAAAGCAAAGGCTGCCGAGCGGCTCTTGCGTGACCACACAGGAAACATTAAAAGGAGCGACAGGCCAAGTGGAATCATCTTGGCCATTCTGGCTGCTGTTACCTTGGAAGGCCAGAAAATCCTCCAGAGCATTTGGTAGAGCGTCCTCCCTCTGGTGCTCATGCTCATAAAGCCTGGCCATGTGATACTTCAGCAGGTGGTGCTGCTTCCCAAATCTACCTCGGCAATCAAAGTGAGCCAGCAGCTTCTCCAACTCCTGCAGGCGAGTCCTCATCTCTTCTGCCTGTACAGTAACAGCACAGAGATTTATCACTGACGGCGACCAAAACACACAAACAACTACTACAGCAAAAATATATATCCATCCACATCTGTACTATATTCAGACACAAGGATTGAGATAGGACTTTGATTCTTGGTACAGCATGACATTAAAATGTAGTATTTCAACAAAAGCAATGAATAAATGAATACGCAGCAACAGGATAAGGATAGAACACGGTTTTCATATCCACGTCCACTCACACTGTTCTCTGCATAGCATGCGGCCAAAGAAAGCGCTTCAGAAGATAACTGGATTAGACTGCTTAGAGAATGGAAGTCCAGGTCTGAAAATTGAATGACGGTGCCGTGATTGGCACCAATTTGTTGACCCTGGAAGTTAAATGGTCCGGACCTATAAAAAGGAGCCTGTAATCTCGCTGTGAACACATCTCTTCTTCAAACCACCATGTTGTATTTGTTTTACACGTGTGTGGTTACGAGGTGTCGGCTCTGGTATATAACTGTGATTGCTGATCGGATTATTTAGCAACCACGGTGTTAATGAGCTCACATCTTCAGTCCAGCAACATAAGCATTCTGACACTGTGGTCCTCTGTCTTTGAATAAGTACCATGTAGCTAGTTCCTATTCTTTATTTTGCTGTTATCCGGTCAGCCTTCTTGATCATCGATCACATATTTCTGTCTTTTCCAACCTTCCCCTCTTTGCGCTTGTTAGTCTTTTCCTTCCTGTGTGCAAAGCCAGATGGAAATGTGAGAAGAGATAGAAGGTGGGAGAGGCAGAGAAGGGGAGCCGGGGGAGACTGAGGAGTAATTGCAGGTGTTCAGAGCAGACAAGGCTTGGGTTGTTCACTGAATTGCCAATACTGTAGAAATCACAGTAGGTATTCACACAGGTACAAGTCGGTCCAGGGAGAACACACAGCCCCTTTAGCTGGAAAAAGAATGTGTTCAGAGGAAAGACAGAACATGTTGGTGGTATTGGATTGACTTCACGAGGCAAATCCATGGACGCAGCACCTTAGCATACAGACGTGGGTTGCAACAAATCTAAAGGGACAGAAAGAAGCTGCCCAGGAGATCATTAGGGCAAATGTCTCTTTCTGTTTCACTGCACATCTGCTGTTTACTTGCAATCTACAAATACAAAGGAGCCATATGGCTTTCATCAGGGTCTACAAAGGCAAGATGTGCAGGGGGGGACCGGGCTATTTCAGGAACAAATTGCAGCTTATAATACAATAGTGAGAGCCAAGACGGTGAGGAAAACATTTATATGAATGTGTGCAGCAAACACACATTAGTAAGTGTTGAGTGACACGTTCGCCATATCAACTTAAAAGGAGCAATATATGACATTCAAAGCATTATTGAAGCAGTAAACATCTATTTCCTAAGTAAAGATAGAGTGGTAACGCCGTATTGGCTGACAGCATCGACGTGGAAACGTAGCAGCCACCCAACCTTTTGGTTCCCCCTCAGGTTTACACTGTTAGCTCTGTCAGCACGTTTGCCATAGTTTGTACTGTTAGCACTGTGAGCACTGCTAGCTATGATCTGCCTACTCAGGCGTTGCCATCGTGAGAGCCGCTTAGAGGCAATCAAAATGCTCCCAATCCTGTATCTTGCACCTTTAAATGGTTTATTCATATTTCAATGTTGTGTTCACATCTTGTTTGTGTTGGCCCGTGCTCAAAAAACCCACATAAAAACAATCACAAACAACCATAAACTCACCTGTTTCTTGACAAGGCCGTAGCAAACTGGGCATTCCTCACACTGGTGTGTGGCCCTGTTGTGGAAGTAGTTCATCTCACATTTGTCACATTTATAACCCACGAAGCCCTGGCGGCAGTGGCAGGTACCGTTACCGTGACACTGCATTGAAATGGAGCCCATTGGGTCACAGTTACAGGCTGGGAGAGGAAACAGGACAGCAGGATGGGACCACAAGGAAAGATGGGGGAGCAGAGGAAAACATTTGAAGAGTTAGAAATGTCTTCCTGTGTGATCTGTATTAGAAGATGTATTAAAGGATTAAAGGATGGCACATAGTGCAGTTGTGATGCCTGAAGTGAAGTCCTGTACCTCTGCAACCTCGTGACGAGAATCCAAAGAAGCCCACACGGCAAGAATCACACAGTGTCCCCTCCACTCCGGCACGACACACACACTGCCCTGTGATTGGATGACACGCGATGGACGATGAGCCAATTGGACTACACTTGCACCTAAGGAAGGCAGGGAAATGTCTTAATGATAGATTCAGTTTAAAAGTTCAATTGTTATGTCTATTAAAAAAAAAAAAACACCTAGTTGTTCAAAGGTGATCTCAATACCTCTCACATCCTACACCTGGTTGGAGGTTGAAGAAGCCAACTTCACAATAACTGCAATCCCGTCCGGTCACATGACCGAGGCACTGGCAATCTCCTGTCTGAGGGTGGCATTCATTTACATGCCCAGAGGTTCCGCTAGGATTGCAGCTGCACGCTAGAAGAAACAAATGAAACAATGAAAATGTTACATTAACTGCTAAAATGTTGGTCACTTTTTACTGATTTGATTCCAGAGTGCTTGAGGGAAAAATGGAAGAAAATGACAGAATATGAACTCCTGATCCATGTGAATGCACCATTTTCTGCATTTCTTTAAAAGCTACACCCAAGGCCATGTAGTCTTTAATGGAATTATTTTACTATTACTTGACCCTAACTATCATGTGGTGAACAGAACAATCAGAGTCCTAAAAGGCATATTGATGGCATGTCTTGAGAGAGGACTCAAGAATTTGTAAAAATCTCCTCCAAACATCTTTTAAGATTAAAAAAAGGAAATACTCAGCTTTAAAGAACAATAAATCTTCATCTATGAATACGCAAAAAAATGTCCTGGTGTCTTTAAAGTTTCCACGCCACTTCCAAACTAGCTGTAATGTCATGTAGTTATGCTTCATGAAAACGTCTTTATCTCAGATTTAAGGGAATACTTCACTTATAAAATTTGTATATCAATTACTCTTCCCGTTGTTACCTTGAATTCTTAAAGAAAACTTTCTCGCATGCCTCCACAGTGAACTACTAATCAAAACACGGAAAAACAAGTCTTGATGACTTAAAGTAGGTGGGGGCCGATTTTGTAAACAGATGTTTTGATGTAGTTTTTATAGTTATCATTTAGTTTTTGTTAGACGTGACCCCCATACCTTCCTCTGTTTTTTGATTCTTCATTAACCATGCAGGCATGCGAGAAAAAACAAGTTTTCATCAAGAAAGTATTTGTTTAAGGTTAGAACAGATAAACTTCCCCCCCCCTCAGCAGGTGAATGCACAAACAGCCTGCTAGTGTCGGACTCTGCACATCCATCATTCTGCACAGTGACGGTCAAACATCCAGAAGTAAGAGTAAGCACATTTTCAGTGGAGGGCGTCAATTTCTCTCTTTCTCCGTTACTCACCCTTGCACTTCTGGCCAGCTGTCTGGTTCAGGGCATCGCCGTAAAACCCCCGCTGGCAGCGTTGGCACTGGTCGCCCTCTGTGTGTCTCTGGCATTTCAGACATCGCCCAGTCATGTGGTCACATATTCCCAGAGCGTTGAAGTCCACGTTGCCATTGCAGTCGCATCTCATACACGGTCGAGCTTGGCCAGATTGTCCCAGGGGGTCACCGTAGTAGCCATCTTCACACATCTGACAGCGCATCCCTACACAGTCGGGGGGGAAGGTGAAAGGAGGATTTAAATGGATGACTGAGCTTGAACACTGTTGGAGGGCATCCCCATGTCACCTCAGACTCTTTCATAATTCAAGTTAAAAAAGACTGAATTGCACACAAGCTGCTTTAAAGCCACAGTCTTTTCATCATCAAGCTGTCTGGTGGAACTGCTCTCATAGCTTTGTTCTCGACATAAAGCCCATTATTTATTGTGTGGTGCCGTTGTTGGTGGTTCATCTCACCTGTCTGTCCTGTAGGGCAGTTGGTACAGACCACCTGTCCCGTCTTCGCAATTTCGGCACAGCTGGTACGGTCCGGGCAAGGGCAAGGCTGACAATCACCGGGCGTGCCAATCAAAGCGCTGCCGTAGTAACCATCCAGGCAGCGCTCACAGGTCATCCCAGTGGTGAAGTCTGAGCACTCACACGCACCTGCCACAGAGAGGAGTGTAAGGATTACACACTCCTACTACACACACACACACCTGCTTATATGTGTTTGTTGTTTTTCACGCTTAAGGTTTGACACAAGTCGACCAGAGAGATGGTGGCGTTTTCTCCATCGCCAGCAGAGTGCGCTGTGTCTCTGACCATAACCACAGCCAGTCCATGCAAACATTTTACTCCACAGCGCAATCCGGAAAAAAAAATTAACAAAAACATTCCCCACAGCCCACCATGGAGAGCGGAAGACAACTAAATTCCCCCCGACTATAATTGCTTTGGGAAATATAAGAGCCAAATGCAGTCCGAAAGACCTTCAAGAAGTAAAGCAATTCCCCCACCAAGTGGGAGAGATTACCAATTCTATGATGTCTTGAAAAACAAACTGTTGTTTCAAAAGCCTCACAAAAACAACTCACAGCTTTAAACCACTTAAAGGGATTCGATCACGTGCAGCATGTGTCGATATACAGGTACACACACCAAATCTCTGGTTAATTCTCCTCAGTTCATTGAGCAGATTGTCAGTCCTCATTATACCACATTTCAAATCTAGCAAGGTACAGGCAGAGCTGAATAATAACACCATGATAAACAGGGAAAAGATCTACAACAGTGAAGAAACTGACATGTCTGAGCACACTGTACGACTGTGAAATAGCAAAAAGGACTCAGAGAAAAACAACTCTGTCTCCTGCTGCAGTTCAGTGGCTCCAACGTCACAGACTGAGATGATCGGACCCACATGAACCCTCAAAACCTCCTCTGTGTTGATGAATTTGTGCAACGGCAACTTATGAAATGAAACGGTGAAAATGTGACATAACACAATGTGGCATTCTAATTTAATAACTGACTGACTTAAAGCTTAAGGACCACAAAGTAATCAGTGTTTACATTCTCGGGAAATCACGAAGAAAAAAAAAAAAGCAACCGCTACGCTGCTCAGAAGATCACAATAAGCAGACATTCATTAAATATTTAATCAACATTTGTGCAGTTTAAAATGGAACAAAAAATAACTGCTGTTTTTGCTGCAAGAGGATATTTCGCATTCCTGCTGCGCTGCATGGTGCTTAGTATTCATTAGGTGCCTGTATATCAGAGAACTTACAATTATTTGAATCGGTTTTTTTTAAATTTCAAAGTTTCTGAAAAGACTTCAGCATGGGCTGATAACAATAATTGCGCTGATTTTCTAGAGAACACCAATAACACCTCGATGCATGGCAAATAATCCGCGGGCATGCGGTTTTTACAGAGTCCTCATTAAAATTTCCCATCACTCCCTCATCGCCTACGGTGTGATTCAGTGAGCAGCTCTTTGCTGTGCATTTTCAAATGGGCTCACACCACCGAGCATGGGGAGTAAAGAAAGCCTCGCTGCTGGTTATAGGGTCACTGCAACCAATGTCTGCCACCACTAAATAAAGCCCCGTTAACTTCAGACCTGCAAGTCAAGTGTATGAGATAGAATAAGGGCTGCGAAGCTAAACTGATCACACTGCCATTAGGGGGAACAATTATCCCCGTTGCCCGATGAAGTGTAAACGTCTGGGTGAAAATCATTAGTTTCTCGGAGAGGTGAGGTGAATAATACATGACTTCCAAGCATGTAATGCCAGTCATTTAAACAGAGTATTTAGCAATGATTGTTCTTAGCAGAAAGAAGTGAATCTTTCTTGAATTTCACAAGGCATTACAATGACACTGATGGTGTGCAGTGTCAATCCCCAATGAGCCATAGTAAATTTAATGGCAGCAGAAATGTGCTGACTTTACCGAGTGTGAAGATGACTGAGCGTGCTATGAGGCCGTAGAGCCACCGAGGGCCTCCTCGACACCATTATCATTCCATCGGCTCCTCGGAAAAGCTAACGGCATGCATCACAAACTGTCGCTGAATGGCGGTCTGGCTCCTCACATCGTCATGCTAATCATCATTACTTCAGAGTCATTTCATCAATGAATCAATGAGCGTTCGTTCAGCCTTAATGATTTGGGATTTCTTGCGAAGCTCCCACGTGGCGCCGCACACTTCGAACCCTTTCGACAAATCCACACAATCCCGCTACTCTGCTCTCGCCCGGCCCTCTCGTACTCCTCCCCCTTTCAGGTGCGGAGCGCTGCACTTCAGTGCTCCGCTCTCCACCTGAAGCGTGTCTGTTTGTGTGATGGCAAAGCAATATTTCTGTATGGGAGACAAGCAGTCTAGAGGTGGGTTTTTTTCTTTTCTTCAAAGAGCCTGATTTACACATTACACTCCACAGAGCTCCTTTCTACCAGTGCTCATTCTACCTGTACCTCGTCCCTGCACTCCACATTGATACTCTCTGAAGACATACGCACACACATCCAGGTCTAATGCACTTCATTAAGGAAGCCACTTGTGGAGGATAGGACTGTATACATCACTGTATTACAGCCGCAGGGGCACGGAGAGGCACTCGAGAACGGATGAAAGACTGGCAGCTTTGCCGTCAAGCTTTTTCCACATTTCCCTCATTGAGTGTGTTTGTACTTGTGCGTCATTCAGTGTCCCTCTCAAACAAAGTGCGACGAGTAGCTTCCAAAGATGGGGGTTATCGTTGTTTGCAGTAGCTTGTACCAGCTTTGACGCCAGATGGAGATAGAAAAGTGGGAAAGGCAATCCAAAGAGAAATGGATTTTAAATAAGTATGCTTTTGTTTAGGCGAAGATAAGAGCGGGCCTCTCTTCTGTTATTACAACCTTGCCCCTAAAATCGAAATTTATTTACTGACCAAATTGAGTTTCCCTCTGCACCGTCTTGGGAGGTCTCTCCGGAGGAGAGGGGCAATGTGTGGGGTCTTTGATGATGTGTGAGCCCAACATATCGTTGGTTATATGACTGTTAAGGCTACCTTTTGCTTTCAAGTGATTATAAAAGACATTCAACAAAACAGTTCTAAACTAGAATAGTTTATTTCTTTTACGCTCTACATACACACAGGATGTGAAGTCAAAAACATGAGCTTTTCAACACATATTTTCCGGGAGGCTTGTCTACTTAGCCCAGTGGAACATTAAAAAGCTCCGGGCCAAGGAAATGCATTTACTAATGCATGTGAACTCCCTGTTTTAATGAAGGAGAGAAGGAAACACAACAGATAGAGAGAGAGGCAGCGAGAGGAAAAGTCGGTCTGCAGCTCTGAGGCCTCGAGGGTAAAAGTTGGGGTAAATCTGCTGCGGGACTGTTTGATGGGGATGTTGCTCTCTAATTTAACACAGATTTGCTGCCAGCGCCTGCTGCTGCTGCAGATGTGGCTCGTCAGTGGGGTCTGAATGTGGGGGGGACTGCTGCAGAGGAGAGGAGGACGTCAAAGGAAGGGAGGAGGGTTTGTATATTCTGTCCACCCCCATACATAATGCGCACAATATGGACGACTGGGGATAAGTCTTTTGTCATACTGTGACTGTGGAAAATAAATGCATCAATTCCTGTTTTGTGTATAGCGGCTGTCATCCAAATTGGTATGTCCAAGGCCCTGGGGTATCAGAGACGCAAACCCTAACAGCAGGGGTTGTATTTCATGTTGTCTCGCTCTGGGTCCCCAAGTTGTTATAGAGGAGCTGGATAAACGACTTACTGTGTATTTTACTCTGATCAAATGTCAGTGTTTGAATATCTTGCACTTTTCTTCAGCTGATTTAACTTTCTCTGCCTTCCTCTTGCATTGAGTTTACATTTTTACTCTTTTTAGCCACGCTAGCAGATCGGATTGGTCCAGACTGAAAATCTATTAGTTGGATGAATCTTTTGAATTTTTACGACAGACATTCATGGTGCCCAGATGATGAATCCTTTGGCGATCCCCTGACATTTCATCTAGTGCCACCAGTGAAATATCTCAACATCTACTGGATGGATGGGCACAAACAAACAGATGATGCATCTTTATGACTTTGATGATCACCTGACCTTTCTTCTAGTGCCATCATGATGTTGACATTTGTGATCCTGTGAAATCTTTCAACAACTGCTGGATGGATTGCAATTGTCGTGGTTATGACTACCTTATAAATTCAATCTTGCACTACATTTTGTGACAGGTTGATAATCAATTAACCAGTCTCCATATCTCAGTAGTAAGTTCTGAGTTAATTGATCTTTAGTTCCCGCTTTAAAAGAATATGACTTGCCGATAAATGTGTGGTTTATTTATAGTAAAATCATATGAAAGAATAAATGGATGAACAAATGAATAAAGGAACTTCGTTTCAAATCGCAAATGCGAATGATTTGGGATAGTGAAGGAAGAATGTGATTTCCTATAAGGTATACCGACGCTTTACTGGCTGCAGAGAAAGAGCGCCAAGCCGGTCTGTGTGAAGAGTCTCTGAGAAAGTTTATTCAAAAACTCCCCTGCTGTGATGTACGGCCAGTTCAGAGACACTGGAATGTCTCTGAAGCACTTACCCCGCGGTGGCAGGCTGACCCTCAAGGGTTTAATCCAGTCGGGTCTATCTAATCCATGAAATGGAAAAAATTTTAAACCCACATAACGAATTCTAACGACTTTGGTGACGTCCGTGATGAGGTCAAAATTCCATTTTGTTTAATGCTATAGTTTATAACGACGCTAACACGCTAAACTGAGATGGTTAACATGCGAAACATGCTGAAGTTTAGCAGGTGCCTAAGCACGCCTCTCACAGAGTTGTGTTGAATTTGTCTCTTGAACATCAAAGAAGTGCAATTCTAATGAATGTCCCTTTAATTGAACAACATCTCTCTAATTCCTTCTATTTTCATTTTCTATCACCGGCCACAACAAGGTGGAAGAGCTCTGTGTGTTTCTGTAGCTTTCTCTGTAAGATACAGCGTGTAGTTGTTCTTTTCTACAGGGTTTCTTTTCACACCTGCTGTTTGTAGGCAGGGGAAACGCCCTCATTTTCATTCATTTCGGTGATGCACCAGTTTTGGTTGTGCTAAGTGTTCCTTGTCTAAACTAATTTCATCAAGGGAAAGGTTGAAACCTTTTCAAATCAGCGGCCTCTGACAGTGTGACTGTAAACCAAGGCAGGCAGACAGAGTGTGCACATTGTTTATCTTTCTGTTTATTTTGGTGTAAAATAAATGCGCTGGTTGTGAGGAGATAAGTAAAGCGTGCTGAATAGGATCAGCAGGAGAAATTACATGGTGAGATTCATTCTAACTGACTACATCTGTCTTTCTTGCTCTTTCTCACTTCTTTTCCCCCCTCGCTGTCGCTCCTCATATCCCATCACGCTGATACAGACCGGGCATCTTAGGGCTTAGCCTGCAACAAATGCAGCCCACCAGAGAGATTAGGCAACAGAATAAGCCAGTGCTAGATCCGGCTTCACTCTCTATCAGTTTGTCTGCCTCAACTTTCTCCCATACATTTTTTTTTCTAACTAATGACCTTAGAGCTGAAGATGGCATTTAGGCAGGCATTTGGGAAATGCACGCCCCGGCTTACTCGGTCTCATTCTGAAGCAGCCCTTTGTTGGTAAACACTGAGTCACCGTATCCTCCATTTGTAAAGCTAGCATTCTAATGAGTACCGCAATGAGCAGCATGTTTGGTCATTCCTTTATCTGGACCCTAATAGATGCAATGAGACAGGTACTCCAGGTGATGGCCTTTATTAGGACCACTTCAATGTATTTCGCTGCTGGAGCCCCTGGTGGTCCGTTCCCCTTCACAGACCAAGAACTAAGCAAAAGCTGCTGTTCCCCGACCTCCTCCACCATACTGCAGTGGGCGTGACATTTAGCTATGCAAAACCAGTGTGCATTATTCAAAAAATTTGGCCCCGCACAAATGTCATGGTGAGGAACAAGCATATGCTGTTATGAAACAGAACAAGGAACTTATTTATTCTGGGGTTGGTAGAGCAGATGCACATGCTGCATTCAGGTACTTGCGGGCTAACTCTAGCTGGCCTTCTTAATAGACGCAAGATTATCGCTAGATCCAAAGTAAGTGTCGAAAACGTGGTTTAACTGGAAGTCTATGCATTGGGCAAATGATCACGCGGCAGTCAGTCTCTGGATGTAGGTAGAGAAACCCAAAGAAAGATCATTTAGATCCACGTCAAACCTTTCATGCACATTATAATGTTTCATTAAAGAAGAGAAGAGGAAATCAATCAAATGATTCCCTCGGTTTGGCTCACTGATTGTGTGCGGGTTTCTTAAAAACATATTAGATATTAGATTTTGCTAATTGGCACCTGAGGCTGATGTAGATGTCATGTCAAGTATTGGACAACATTTACATTTTGACTCGCTGGTGTGCACTAATTGCAATCCATCCAATGGTTGTTGGGGTATTTAAGTCTGGACCAAAGTGGTGGGTCAACCGACAGCCTGACTTTGCGTTCCCTGAAGCCCCGTGGTTAACAACAAACGGTCCAAATCAAAGCACCAGAGGCCGAGATATCTTGACTTTTAGCTCCAAAAAAAACCACTGGATCATACGCTTACCATAATGCAACTAGATAGCATCTTTTCATCAGACCCTCCCAGCTTGCTAAATACCCACATCTTTCAAACTCCATTCCCCCAGTTTGTAACACAGACTTTCTATTAAAAATGTGTTCCCTCTTGAGCTTGAGTAAATGCCTCAGACTTCAGAAAATTGCCTCAAGATCCACACTAAGACATTATACGACTATTTCCACAGACTAGCAGTACCCCTCGTGGCTAGTCATTTGACTTTGCCCCCCTAATTACTTGTTTGGCATCTCTCTTGAGAAAAAGAAAGCATCTTCAGATGCCATTGTTCTTTAAAGATGTAAGTTGGCTCACAATGGAGGACTTACACGTGTCTATTAGGAAGCAGGGCTAAGAGAGGAGCTGGAATACAGTACCCTATTGCTCAATACCCAACAGAGACTAGAGAGTGTCGAGAGCATAGGGTGTTTCATTTGTTTAGGTGATTAATGAGCGCTCCCCTTCAGTGTGGGCTGCAGTGAAAATTGAGTGTCTCCATTTTATCAATGCATTACAATCATCTCGTTCCTTCCTCAACTCTCCACCTTATAAATCATGGCCTCTGCCCAATTTTATGGATGGTGTGTACGCAATTAACACGGTGTACACACTGCAAAGACGCATGTCCAGGCCAGTGGTACACCGAAAATGAAAGTATGTCCAGAACTGTGGGAACACATGTACTAGACGCACGTTTTGTTGTATCTGAAGGACATATGTTTGCCTTCATCAGCCCCAAAGCACAAGTGCTCGGCAGATACCGCAATTTGCTCATTCCACCACAAATATTAACATTTCCAATCTGTTGTGTTGCGCTACAGCAAATAGAACCGACACGACTCAGAGACTGTTAATAAATCATGATTATGAAGCACCATTGGCTGCAGCTTCCCTCGGCAGCCAGTGAATAAACTCCATCCCAATTCTGTCTGTGGGCACATCCTGCATGATGATGCAAGTCGTTAGGTAATTATACAGCAATTAAGATTCGGAAAGGAGAAACAGCAGGTTGGTCCGCCCTCCTGGTGACAAATGATGAACAGGGTGTCTCTAATCAACTTACTTTGATAGTTCCCCTTGACCTGAACTTTCAGATTTATGGAGAGCGTCTTTTTTCTTTTTTATTGAAGACAAGCCAGCCGGCTGTCAGAACATGACATGCCATTGGAAAAAAAGACTGGCTAATTTGAACTCGCTTCCCTTCCCGATAGTCAGCTAATGCTATTCAAACCACGAGCGTCATGCCAAAGAACACAACAAGCACAGGAATTTCGATCCATGACTCAGAGGACACATCGTGTTCCATATTTAACACTCAAAATATTTCAAAAGCATCCCTTTAAAGCGATTGTGTGTTTGTGGGTGAATAAAACAAATCTTCACAGCCTGTGGGGACTCAACCTGCAGTTGAACGGGTTCATTAATAAATAATGGCGGGTTTCTTTCAAACAACTCAGAATACAAGCACATTTGTGTTTAGACCACAATCTCTCCCATCTTCTGACACTTTCAATATTTTTAAAGAACGAAGAAGAACTTTTGTGTTTTTATCACACCACTCTTCTTCTCACATCTGCTCTTGGATTCAGGTTGAAGTTATCGTTGGCACTGAATCCTGCTCTACATTAAAAGCACTTACAAATGACACAGCGTGTGCGGGAACAGACTGTTGTTTACTGTATTAATACGAAGGCAATGTGTCTGTGAAAGACAGAAAGATATACAAGGAGAGGGAACTTGAGAGGAGACCGCACAGAAGGGAGTCAAGGACGCTAAAAACAAAGTCAAGGTGACTGGGGAATGCAGGTGCAATCCTAGCGGAGAGGAAAAAGGAAGCCAGAGAGCGGCTGACTGGGGAACTCAGATTGAGAAGAGACAGAAGACACACAGGAAATCTGCAAGCAAATTAGACATCATTAGCCAAGAGGCGTCTAACAAGTCTAATTAGGGGGGAAGCAGGCAGGCAGTGATACCAGACTTGCTTCCGGACCTCAGATGCAGACACACTCATGAACACACACACACAAAGCACACTCACAGCCAAAGCTTCAGGCATCTCCTAACTAGGTCAGATCTGTGATACTTTAAGTCTGAGGGTAGGAGGCAAAGATAGAGAGGAAGAGAGAGATTGAGGAAAGATAAAAGATGGAGGGTGGGATCTTGGATGGGAGAGTTGTCTGTTCTTGGTGAGATGGAGAGACATATATATATAAAGCTGGGAGAGTGAGATAGTGTGGAAGAATAACTGCATAGAGGTTGACTTGTTTACACACCCAACAGCTGCTGTTTTACTTCTGTCATTTACGGGACGTTGCGTTTAGGATATGAATCTGAAAGAATACGTCAGTGGCTGCTATTATCCCCCATAAAGATGTCTGCTGCGTTAAACACACTCGCCTACAGTAGTTTAGCAGTTATTATAAAGATTTCTTCTGTGAAATGAAGGTATTGCCGTATTAGCACAGCGATCCAGTTCACAGCTTGAGTGATAGCTTGCCAATACACCTGAGGAATGACTGAGTTACATTCCCTTGAAGCGATGATGACTGAATGTCAGCTCTGGGAAGACACAGAAAAATGCTTCAGTCGAACAGCCTGCGTCTCTTTCTGTTCCCTCTGCTCTCTGAGAGGCACAGTGACAGAAAAATATTGTCTCAACAACTTCTGATGATCCCTCATCTCATAAAGCGCTGGCTGAATGCTTCGGAAGAAGGGCATCGTTGCCTAACTAGCAACTTGGATCGGTTTAATATTTTATAACACTGTTTAACAATGAGCAAAGCTTGTTCAAGTGTGTCATTTCTGAGAGCACTACATAGTGGATAAACTCGCACACACAATTCCGATACGATAAAACGGTGCACACTGAATATAGTGCAGTATACGGTTAACACTAGGACGGGTAATGTATTTTGGAAATTTGTTGAAATCCGGTACCTGTGGTAGTAACTCTACCTACCTGTCTGTCTACCTACTGCAGCGTACTCTGCCAGTGCACTCGTGTCACCGGAGTTTTCCACAAGCTGCTAGCTCGACAGCTGCGAGTCCTAACATTAGTCGTGTTTGCTGTTTACGGGCTGTAAGTGTGTTGCCAACTTGGCGACTTTCCCGCTAGATTTAGCAACTTTTGAAGTTAGTGCTGCTAGCCAGTTTCATCTGAAGGGACTTGGCAACACTGGGCTGGGTTTCACAGTTGGAAACTTTTCAAAATCTAGCTTACTTACCCAGCGTTAAAGGGGAGTGATTTTGGCACAGCACGTGTCTTTCAAACTTAACTTTTCCGGTCAGTATTTGTAGCCTCAACTTCAAGCTGATACACTTAAGTAATATCACTTGTTACCGTTATTTTCTTAAACCTCGCAAACCTACTCAAAAGCCATAGAAATCATTGTGCAGCTGTTTTTACGGGCTGTGGAGCACATTGACTTTGGCATGTAAAACGTGTGGAGTTCTCCTTTAAATATAAAAAAGTTGTGCAATTAAATTTTCCGTACATAACAAATACACAGTTCATGTTTCACTCATCACCTGTCTCTGGATGGCAGGTTCCATGCTGGTGGCAGTTGCATGGCACACATGTTGAGAGAGGTCCTCTGGCAGAGTCTTCCCGGGTGAATCCCGGGGCACACCGCTCGCAGAACTGGCCCGCAAACCCCGGGGGACAGGAACAAGATTCCACCCATGGGGCGGGAGGGTTGGCCGGACCAGAGGAGGTGAGAGCTGAGGTCAGGGTTACCTCCGCAAGCTGCGATGTGTCTGGAGAGGAAGGAGAAGAAAAGACGGGAAGATCGCTTTGACATAAAACTGATGCTCGCAAAGGTCAGTAGTAAACTGACCAATTGTTGCCTCAGTGGGCTGTTGAAGTGTTTGGGGCATCTGCTTTTCTCTGGAATTAGGGGTATGTGTAGATATATATATATGTGTGTGTGTGTGTGTGTGTGTGTGTGTGTGTGTCTGTCCGTGTTTGTGGGTCTCTGTATCTCATTAAGCAGTAGGTTATTAGCATTTGTTGCAGTGCTGTCCCTCCCTCCCTGTCTCATTACAGGTTCTGGCCTGTGTTTACAGTTAACAGTCTGACACCCACCCACCCACCCACACACCCACACACACACACACACACACACACACACACACACCCACACACCCACACACACACACACACACACACACACACACACACACACACACACACACACACACACACACAAACACACTCGCACACAATAACAGATTCATTCTCCCACACGCCCGTAAATGCCACACTTAATGCTCACTTGCACACACACAAGCGCACGCATGCGCCCACACACGTACACTCGTCACCCAGGGAATCTTTGATATAGCAAATGAATAAATCACTGCAGCACAGCAAGACAAGAAGAAAAGGAGACAGGAGACTCGGTGGAGGTATGTCAGATGTGCAGTTCCTGTGGGGTTTCAAGATCCCTCTCTCCTCTCATGAATAGTGATGGCGGCAGGCCATCCTGAACCGAATCCCTTCCACCCTACACTCTCTGAACCACAGCCACAGAACACAAAATGACTTTTGTTCCCGGGCCAACGCTGCGTCTGCTCTCACTGAAGACACACAAGAAGGATGGATAGGTGGATGGATCGAATGCTCTGCACGATTGACTATATAGCTTCGTCCGATAAAGGAATTAACCATGTGTGAATGGGTGGCTGCATAATGAGGGAAATCTGTGCGGAAGATCCAGAGGAGAGGACGGACCTTGACTTCTAAGAAGTCATGATCCAGCCAATCCTTCAGTGGTGATGAAACCCAGTTCATTTGCACCTCTGAGGGATAATCAGTAGGCAAGCCTGTCCTCTTCCCTCTCCATGACTCGCCTTATCCTCTACCCTTTACTCCCATCTACCTCCTGAATTCTATTAGCTCATTCAACGAGGGAAAATGTGCAATTAAAACAATATTCAGACACTGAACCCTATATCGTACCCTATATTCAAATGATTTAATTTTATGTCATGCTGTGCAGGTTCGAGCCATCAATCCTTTCTACAAGAAACCCTGTCAGACAAGTCAAGATTTGAATCCCCTTGAATCTCTAATGGCTCGCTGCAGCCCTGTGGACTATGACAGTTTAGCTCTCTTTTGGTAACTGTACATTACGCCATTCATCATAAACTCCCAATAAGGCTATGCTCTCTTTTCAAAACTCTGTATGTGGCGGAAAAAATGAAAGGACTTTCCTGTGACTGCTGTCAAAGCCCCGCCTTTATAGTCTCAAAGACAATACTCTCATTAAAATAATGCAGTTCTGTTGGAGGAGACTCTCTCTCTCTCTCTCTGTGATGCAGAGGAATTTAAAGAATAAGGAGAGTGTGAGAGGGAGAGAGGAGAAAGATGAGAGGACAGCTTTATGAGAATTTGGAATTAAAGTTTGTTGCGCAGCCTGCAGCGATAAGGCACTTCCAACACAGTGTTTGAGACCTAACACAAATCATTAACAGAGTTTCTCCCCTGTGATGTGCAGTAGATGCAGTGTCAACTGTGTGCATGACTTTGTTTGCACGTTCATGTGGGTGGGCGGATACAGGAAACAATTTGGTGGAATATGCATGACTGGGCTTCAGACTTCTGTGCCAGTCTTTTTGCAAGTGCCCGTGGAACGCCACAAGAGTGTGTGTCACAACGCCTGCACTGAGCAACTAATTAAAATGGTGCGAGTAAGTGGGTGGGAGCTGGTGATTTTGACCAGCTGTTCTGTCTTCTTGGTGCTCTAATCCGCAGTAATGCCTCTAAGATCCTGCCTGTACTTTACTATACAGACTATCAGATGGAGAGGGAGCAGGGACATGATACAAACAAGAGGAGGATTTAGAGAACTAGTTACGAACATCTGGGAATAAATGTCCCGTTCTTTGCTGAGCCAGATTTGGAACAGTTGAACTATTCCCCGAATACAGGCACTGACTTTGTTTTAGCAACTATTTTTGGTGCAGCTGAAGCTACTTTGTGATGTCAATGTATATTTGTTAAATAAAAATGTCAAAGTTTGGAAATCTTTCTGTGGCACTTCACATGTTGATATTGTTTGGACATGGTCATGCATTTAACAATTACATTACGCCTAAATGCTCTCACAGATGCACACACAACAATACCCCTATGGAAAAGGAAACTGTAATTGTAGTGTAAATGACAAAGTGGTTAAGTTAAAAGACTAAATAGAACCTAGTTGTGTTGATTGTGTTTTTGCACACACAAACAGACACTTACAGTTCTGTCCTCCGGCGTTGCTGATTCTGAGAGCTGTCAGGTTGTAGAGCAGTTGTTGGAACTCAAAGGCAGACAATGGAGGCTTGAATCTCATCTCATTTTCATGAAGCCTGTGAGACGAGAAAACAGAAAACACATCAGTAACAGTATTGCGCATTCACATGCAAACGAACTGTGACTAAACACCACAAACATTTCAAAGGTACAAAAGCCTAAACGGTGTAAATGTGTGTGTGTGTGTGGCAGACTTATCACCATCTGGAGTGGTTTTTAGAGCAATTTAATTACTCTCCACAAGTAAGAAGAAAACGCACGGCCTGTCACAAATGTGCTTAACCTTTTTATGGGAGGTTATCTACAGCACAACACACACAGTGTGACGGAAAAATTGAAATGTGCTGACTTCAACACATATTCAGGGTCTTGATCACTGAGCTTTGCCATCTGCGGAGGGATGTTCCGCAAAGTCAGGCTGCACAGCTGACATCTGCCTGTTTTACTCCAGGAATCGTGCACTCTTTCCATCTTGATGAGAGGTGCTGTGTCAGCTCCAACACAGGCGACGCAGTGTTACAACGTTTTCTCCCAGTATCGTTTTGAATGTCCCAAGGGAGAGGAGCTGCAGCATGAAGGAACAGAGTCATGTAATCTCCACGTACAGGTGTACGAAGCACAATTACAGGTAACATTTTCTCCCTAATCATTAATACGAATTCACGAGTGTCTCAGTTTCTAATAAGCCACTAAGTGTGCAGTTATAAATTCAGGTGTCAATGACTGGATTTTGGTCCAGGTGGTCTGCAGTTCTTTTCCAGAAGGAGAAAAGGAAAAAAAATTTCACAACCAGGGAATACCAGAGATTTTGTGGCCACTCTAGTGCTAAAGCGGCTTTGCATTTTGTACGGACATTCACAGTCCCCAGATGAAGCACCCCGGAATTTTCATTTAGTGCCACCATTTGTTTTTTTTGAGCGAAACATCACAACTACAACTTTGGCGAATTCTTAATATTCATCCGGCGACAGGCCCGACAATTGTATCTGTCCAAACTGTCCAAATACCTGAAGCTTCAGCTGTACTTTGTGTTTTAGCAATAATTAGCAAATGTTAGCATGCAAACCCCTTTGTAACTACAGTAAGATGGTGAACATGGTGAACATTCTATACATAAGTTGGGGGGAGGGGGTTCCCAAAGCTATTTGACCTTCGACTAGCAGTTCTGACTGAGTATACTGGCCCCTTAAGTAAGGCCTTATGCCTGACTGTAGACTCGTAGAGGCATTCGTTATAAACCAAAATTATAGAGGGCGTCTTTTTTGAAAGTGGTAATCAATTATAATATATGGACCTTGTAGTCAGAGGGAAAAACCTGGAACGAACGAAGTGTAAAACCTTAAGTTTGTTGACCATTTCAGCCTTGGTCAGGCCTTTCATGTGTGCGTGTTTAATGGCCTCTATTTTATTAGGTCAACAGTTCTCAGCGCTAGTTCACTTTCAAAATGCTTTTTTTGGTACATGGCCTCTGTCTCAGCATTCACATTTTTACTGTGCACATGACAGCATCCCTGTGTGTGTGTGTGTGTGTGTGTGTGTGTGCATTCCTAGCTTGCCCATTACAGACTCTCTATTGGTGCGACAGGTCCTTGTTCCTTGGCCTGACATGTAGGCGCAGTAATAAAGAGAGGCAATTTCAAACTGGGCCTCAAAGCCATGGTAATGGAGCTGGTCAGACAGAGATAAGCAGAGTGTGCATGAAAGTGAACAAACTCCCAGTCATGCTCTCCCTACGGAGCGTCAGTGTCCCTTTTAATCAGCACCAAGCAGGGCGCGGAGAGCCACACTGTAATTAAGCCTGCTCCGCTGAGGATGAGAGGAGATCATCGGGAGAGAAAAGCCGAATAGAAAACTGGACAATTGCGCACCCAAACACACACACACACACACACACACACACACACACACACACACACACACACACACACACACACACACACACACACACACACACACACACACACACACACACACACACACACACACACAAGTACCCTTAGAGAGAAAACAGAGATAGAGATAAAAGGTGAGCAAGACAGTGTGTGAGAGACAGAAAGAGAAACAGAGAAATGATAACTGGGAAAATACGTACGCGTGCAAATTAGTCTAAAATCGAAAATACAAAAGAGTTACTTGAATAAAATGTGCAGGGGGACAAATCATTAACATATTCCAATAGCCTCCTCTAATTGTGCCAATCTGCTTGTGAAAAAAAACAAACATTTTAATTAGATTGTCGATACAAATTGTAGAACTACCGACTACGGCGTCCAACCCAGTGAGCATCTCACTATCAGCCAAGTTTTCAGTGGCTCTCTGACCCTCACAAGTACAATGAGTCGTCACGCTCGGTTGTTATTCCTTATCGTTCCGCCGTCTGAAGCAACACGCACTCATCAGAGTTTGTGACTCAATCCACGGAAGAGACTGTAAAGAGCTTACTGAATAGTTGCCTGCTTTATTTATTGATTAACTATTCAACCTGTTGGTTTTCACCTCTACACATTTAGAAAGATTAGTGACATGGCCTGTAGTATAAGTTCCTTTAAGTAAAGCTTTGTAGTCTAAGACTACCATATCAATTTCTCCTCGTTTTATTTATTGGTGATGAGACTGTGAAAGCCAAACGTTGCTACCAATTATACATTTATACATACATTTGATACTATCAGAATTCTAATAAAATGCAGTTTGGAACAGAAATTGTCGAGGCAAACCTAACATCTGCATATACAGTATTTCATATCATAAATCAGGAATGCAATTAGTGACGACAAATACAACGGCCCTGGTTACCCGCAAAACGTTATTGTAAACTCAGGTAATACAAGAACTGAGCTTGGGAATGTAATACATCAGAAATCAGAAATGAATCATAGGTTTACCCAGGCCCATAGTAACTCTCGCTTTGCTCAGTCACTCATCGCATTTTTTTTTTTTCTGGCAGCAATGGGCCTGCTTTCTGTTTAATATATTTAGCTGGCCCTGATCTATGATCAAAGTCAGTGAATTTTGAAAACATGACAGAAATGAGCTCGGTGCCAGATGGACCACATGCCTGCACTACGACAGCTCTGCTGACTCCTGCAAATTGGCTCAAACCAAAAAGTCATATGAGCAGTTACCTGAAACACTTCTTTTGCCAGTGACAGCAGTGAACAGCTGATCGCTGTATGTAGAACGTTAATCATCTGTGGCGTTCCCTTATGGCATAAATATTATGCTTCCACGCGGCAGACGTAAACATACAGCTACAAGCAAGGCAATAAAAACCTCCCCGCCCACTGGTTTCAAGGGAACAGGAAGTGAACAGAGGGAACATCAGAGAGAAGAGTGGACGCTACCTTATAGAAGCCATTCACCTCCCCCTCTCATCTGTCCCCCTGCGCTCAAATCCCCACGCTTCCATATATTTACCCATCATCTGATATTGAAATGATCTCTACACCATGTGGGAACACATGATCACTTAACAATTCAACATGTTTGTCAGCCATGAACAAAGATGCGGTCAGTCAACAACGACGTGGACCGTGTGTGTTTCTGCTCGTGTTGATTTAAAGCTTTCACATGCTCTTAGCGAAACGCTTGAAAATGCGTACATACTGTACCCATCTTCGAAAAACATGATTATTTTCGACACATGTTGCATCGGATTGTTGCAAATCACACTGCCAGATGGCCACATGGATTGACGTGCTTGTGGGAAAGCTTAGTGTGTGTGTGTGTGTGTGTGTGTGTGTGTGTGTGTGTGGCAGAGAAAGGCAGGAAGAGATAGAAGAAGTGTGAGGGAATGATAGAGAGCATGCACTGGAGTGCATCTGTGCATGTACCTGAGACGCGTAATGAGATCTGTGCAGAACTTCTCCAGAGAGGAACACTTAATGACAGTCTCTGTCCCTCAAGCTCCAGTGCATTTCAGAAAAGGAACCAAATAGCTTCTTTAGCCAGCGGCTCATGGTGCAATGGGGAAAGTCATTACTAGCGCGCAGACACCAGAGAGAGGCGTGGAAATATTGGAGGGGACAGGAAGACACAAGAAGGGTCCCAGTTCAGGGGGCTAGATCCTCTGATGGAGCAAGCAAAGAAGATGCATCCTGACTTGAAGAGCCTCTGCCCAACGTTAAGACTATTCACTGGAACCAAACTAATGGTGCATCCAAGAGCTCCTTATCAACGTGTACGGTCAAATATTTACATGTTTATCATCAGGAAGGTGGCCTTAAGCGCAGCATGCAGCTCTTACAAACCCACCGTAGGTACCCGCTCAGCACCAATGTTCTGCTGTACCAAGACGGCAAGACTTGAAGGACAACTGGCAAATTGTGTACTAGATTAATGGTGAAGATGCTCATAAAATACAGAAATTTGAGCATGGGTTGTATTGTTTTCAACTTGCATTGGCTTTTTCTTTGGTCCAGTTTGAGTGATACTGTACAAGTGGCTGATGACCACCTAGGTGGTAATACTTGGTAAATAAAATGTGGATGTGTGATATTTCATACGTAGGAGTTAAATAGGATCGCATGAACTCCAGCCAAAGGTCGACTCGTGCAAAATATATTGAGGGATTCTCGAGGCTGCAAAGCCTTTGAATTCAAATTGCATATTTTTTGCAACATTTTGAGAAGCTGTAATCAGACTTTGTCAGCCCAGTACGGGACTCTGGGCAGCTTCCAAAAGCTATAAACATGTGGACAGCTGTACCAGATTTCAGAGATACATCAAATAGTTTACATTTATTCCAAACCACAAATGTGAAGCCTGTGGTGGTTCTAGAGGAAAAGTCAGGGGATCACCAAAGTTATTGGGAGTCAGCCGCTGACATGATCATTAAACAGTCATGACCGAACTGACAACTGATCAGACCTCCAGAGCCAAGCGAGCAGCACGGCTAAAATTATTCAAACTATAAAGGATATAGACGGCTTGCATGCAGCAAATAAATGCATTAATATCAAATATAGCAGCTCGATGTGCAGAGTCAAAGCGATATATATTCCACACTAAAGCAGGTATTATTCCATCATAACTGCCATGACTTTGCCAGTAACAAACTTTCCCATCAGCTGACACTCCAGTTGAAGGAGGCATCTCTTCTTTTACCCACCACACAAAAAGCAATTTCAACAACACTGTCCTGGTACTTTGTCAAATTGTGTTTTCCCACCACCACAGACAACGGTACAAGTATATTGACTCCTGCCCAAACTGCCAACAGTCTTAGTGTGATTCCATGAGCACTTCCCTTACAACCACAAGAAGATTCTGCAGGTTTACACTTCACAACCCCCATCAGTCAGACCACTCCTCAGCGCGGAGCTTGGCCAGCGCTTTGCTCATGCTTTAATCATCATGTATCATCATGCTTCAGTTTCTTTCAAATGTAACATATCCCTACTTCTTTAGATTCCTGTCAGCATCAGCCAACAGACAGCTGCCCATTGTTATCACGCCTCTAAGAGTGTGATCCCAGAAGTATGTGGAGGCTCTACAGGACTGTTTCCAGCTAATGGACTGGAACATACCCAGCTCCCTGGCTGCATAACATGTCAATTTCCATGTGGACCCTTCAATGCCATTGAACAGTTTGCTGTTTCTTGCAGTTCAACCAAACTGTAGAAAACAAAGAAAATTAAATCTCTACCCAGGGGAGAGGAGGGTTTGCAGAGCTGGCTACAGGGACGAAGTTATGTTGGTCCGCGTGTGCTTGAGGAGGAGAATTAAAGATAGAAACACTGGGGCAAAATTGAAGACAAATTGCAACAAAACAGTGTGAAGGAAGTGCTGAGTGGGATGAAAAGGATCACTGGCTACAAGACGCCAGGCCAAGTGGGGGAAGAGAACAAAAATAGAGTGAACGCCTTAAGTCTGTATTTAACAGGTTGAATGTGGAGACCCACCCACTCCCCCAAGTTGACGGACCATATGAGATCTCTCTCTCTAACAATATGACTGATTACGCTCCCGCTTCCCCACAGGCCAACACACCAGGGGTCAGCTTTTCCGCCCCAATCACTCCCGCCTCCGGATTGGCCACTTTACAGTGAAGGGCAAGAAGGAAAAAAAGTCTGCAGGAGAAAGAGAGAGAGAGAGAGAGAGAGAGAGAGAGAGAGAGAGAGAGAGAGAGAGAGAGAGAGAGAGAGAGAGAGAGAGAGAGAGAGAGAGCAAATAGTTGCAAGGAGAACCACGCGGGTAGAGGATTTCAAGCAGAGAAAGTGGTGGTGGAACAGTCCTTCATCCTTCATATAGCTGACGGTCAGTCACAGCAACAAATTGGACTGGTCTCACAACACAGGCGATGAGAGTAGGCTGTTTCCTTTAGGAAGGAACTACATGTTCTAGCACGTCTGCCTTTTCGGTATGTCGCTGAGTCAGACGCTATGAACATCTTGAAGGAAGAGGCTGATTTTGTCACTTGGCGAAGGCAAAATAGGTTCACGTGTTTTTAAGTCTGTCTTTAGACAGTACTCACGTGCCCATAAGTATATTGGAAGAATTATGTCAACATATCCTTTAAGATAACTGCATCTGGGATTACCTTGGAATTAAATAATGACTGAAAAACAATTGTAAATGTCTCAGAACAAACGTGGTTAAACAGTGATACAAATAAACTCAGGGTCATAATATAGTAAAGAAACAAACTAAATGCATGCTGGCACAAGACGAAGACAAGACAACACTTGGAGTAGTCATGGACTCAGACATGAATTTCAACATTCAACATTGAGACAACAAGTCAGCTTACTATCACCTTTAGAATATATCAAGGATTAAAGGATTTATGTCTCAGCAGGATTTGGGAAAACTTGTCTTCAAAAGACTTGACTACTGTAACAGTGTCTTCACAGGTCTCCCTAACACATGGATTAGAAGGCTGCTGCTCGAGTCCTCACTAGGAACAAGAACGTGGATCGTAATAGTTTACATTTCTATGATCCGCTCTTCTGCTACATTATGAACCATCCATACCTCAATAAAAACACAGAACAATATAATATTTAAACCATGAACCTAAATTAATAAAGCATTAAGTGCATTTAAACCCCTCTCTAAAAAAACAAATCTTTGTCAGTTTTGTTTACATGACCCCCTTTCTGTATAATCTACATTCTACCTTTTCTCTGCTCCTTCAATGACAGAGTTTTCCTCATCAAAATCAATCATATCAGAATTCATCTGCTGTCTCCGTGGCTGCTTACATGCAATTTGAAGCCCTGGGGTTGGCATATCAGGCTGCAAAGGGACCACTGCCCATATAACTGTACTTCCAGGCCACGGACACTCAATCTAGCACTCTGCATGCTGTCGCTATAATCCACTTAGCTCTCCTTTCCCTGCCTCCTGGAGCATACTAGTAGAGTGACCTCCCCGGTCCCGTCAAAACATCAGACTCCTACAAGCTTCAGAGAAGTTTTCCTGTATTTATATATCTGTGGCCTGATGTGACCTTTTAAAAAAGAATCCCATTTTTCTTATACTAACCTGTTTTTAGCCATGCTGGCGCCGTGGCTCAAGGGATGGTCGGTCACCGGGCCCAACACTTTGGTCCAGACTGAAACATCTCAACAACAATCTGATGGATTGCCGTGAAATTCGATACAGACATTCACGGTCCCCCCCCCGAGTCCATAACGGCTTAGGTGATCCTTTGACTTTAAAACTGGCGCCAACAGCAGGTCAAAGTTTTCACCAGTGAAAAATCTCAACATCTGCTTGATGGATTGATACAAAATCGTGTGCAGACAAGTCTCAAGAAGGTTCAAATTTGTGGTTTTGAGTAAAATGAGATTTAGTACACATATTCACATCCCCTTTAGGAGGAATTGCAATAATAATTGTAATCCCTTAATTTTACCTCCTAGATAATTTGTCAGCTAAATGCAAGTTTGACTCCTGTGCTCCCTTAGTATCACCTATTTTGTACTCTTGGTGACTTTCTACTTCTGTACACATTTCACATCACTCTGGGTGAGACCATCTGCTAACTGTATAAAATGGAAAATTGTAAATGTAATGCTGCTGCTCTGTACCTGCAGATCTACATGACAGCCAGCGCATGGGGGAGCTCATCACTACATTTATATCCTGACATTCTGCTGGGTCCATGACAGCACAGTCAACGTAGTTGAGCTGCAGTCAGTGCATGTCCTGGATAGTCTGTACTCTGCGGACTCTATGTATATATTGTAACAAGGAACAAGTCAGGCAACAGGGAGTTGCATAGCTGCAGAGAAAAACAAACATCCCAACATCCATTCTTATGCACACATTAAGGCAAACACTTTGGTATTCTCAAGAGACACAGGAAAAGAAAACGAAAAGCATGTGCACAGACTTACAAACTGACAGCCCCATGCCTGCATCCTAGTACCTGACAACGAAGGAGTGCTGCAATGTGAGGCCGGGGTCGTGGTCAAGCACCGGTTGGGGTGAGAGGTCAGCAGATAGGGCGACTCCAGAGCCTTGGAGGAGCAAGGTGACGTGGTCGGGGAGCAGCTCGGAGGTCTCGGAGGTGAAGGTGATGGAGAGGAGCTGGCCGTAGCTGTAGACTTGATGACCCAGGAATTTCTCTAGTGGGTGATCAGAGGTTGGATGTTAAGAGAGGTGAGTGGAGTCAGCTTTAATATTGAAGTATCAGCCAACTCTCTGCCATTAATGTAGTAAACACAGAGCGCACACGGATTTCTGTTTGTGCAAGTGTGTTGTGGTGGAAGCTGAATTAGCATTTATTTTTTGTGGATATTCAGAAATATTCCGCCCATTCCTATCTGCGTGTGTGTGTGTTCATCAGGGCAGAGGGGTACAGGCTCTTTTGAGCACACATGAAGCACTGCAGGAGTCTATGTGTAATTACCCACCCTCTCATCTCTGGCTCATTACAGCACATTTACAGGACTTCAAAGATGTTAGCCACCACTAGACATACCCCCACCTCACTACCAACATCCCAAAGCTGGCTAAAGGAAAAACATTCACAAGTGGTGCTTTTGATATATAAAAATAGACAGAAGTCTTGCCGTCCAACACATCACATGCTATTGTAGAACATCTTGCACCAGTTGAGCTGTAAAAATGAAAAAATCATAACAATCTTTGGAAAAAAAACAACTATGCTGCCATTCTCTACCTGCTCTGGGTGAGCGAGTGGGCAAAACCGACAGGTTGCACGCTTGGTTGCCACCTTGTTTTTGAGTGTAATCGTGTGTGAAGTACATCCTGAGCTCTTCTGGGGGTTGGAAGGGCTAAGGACTTGAGTGGGTGATTTTGCTTGCGAGGTGCCTCTGGCGTCATACGGAGCAATTCAACTGTCTAATCGTCTAATATCTGCTCAATCAACCGCCCCCTCCCTTCTGTACATCTCCAGCCCACTCTCACTGTGACATTAACGGACAGATTAGTCAGTGTTTTCATCTGACCTGCAACACTTCTGTAAGGCCACACGTTTTGACACGCCAACATTTGGTTTTTGAAAGGTGAAGCCATTGTGCAAGTGCCTTAAGCTTGCATTCTCTCTATTGGCCATCAGGGGGCCCTTTAGAGTAAAATAGGCAACAAAACGTGCTTAGGGCATGGCTTTTTGAAAGGTTGCTACCACAGCGTTGTCTAGTCTGGGCGTTCATGTTTTTCGTCTTTGAACTTTAACCCTTTCACAGTGTTCATGAAAGTAAATTTTAACAATTTGGTCGCCTAAAAATGTCTTATTTAGCGTTCGGTTATACTCAGCTCCACACTCTCGTATCACTTCCGGTTCCAAAAAACCAAGACGACGACTCACAAAACCGGCCAATATGCTGAACTCGAGGCTTCAATCCGTATTCCACAAACCAATGAGTGACACCACGGTGACTATGCTTCCACTTTTTATATAGTCGTGTCATATTTAAGTCCTGGTTGAATCCTTGGTTCTGTTCTGTAATGTTCAGTTTTGCCTTGCCTGCACAGACTTTAAATAAAAAAAGTTCTTTCTTTCTATTCCTGTAGCCTGCCGTCTCCTGCTTTAAGTCCGCCTGCTCCACTCTCCCTGAAACAAGTGACACATTACTGTGTCTCTGTTTTCTCTAATAAGCTGCACACTTTCACAAATAACAAACCAAACTCAAGAAGCTGAGCTTTTTTCATATTCGTTCATAAAAGAAAATACCCTGCTGCCTTTCGTCTCAGCTGTTACAATTTTAATGAGAGGATACATGAATGAAGCACAACACACTGTGGAATCTATATTTACCATTCAACACTGTGTGATCAGTATTTGTAAGAAATGAAAAACAAGCAGTGATGGAAGGGGAAAGGCTTCAATTACATGACCAATCAATAGCACTTTCTGTTCTGAGTCCAGTCAGGCATCATTCACGTCAATGTGACTTCAGAATCAATAGAAAATAGATAATTACAGCCAATCAGGAGCAGGGGGAGCGGCTTAAAAACCGCCAATCATCGGCAGTCAAGACAAAACGCTTTCTCAAGGGAAATGAGCTTCCATACATCTCAGTGTAGTTTCACAATCGATACATATTGATGACAAAGAATAAGAAAAATCAGGCTGTCGAGAAAAGAAAAAAGCGTTAGATTAAATCCATCACCAATTAGACAGGAATGCCTTCAATGAGCTCTCTCGCATCGAAACATGTTACCCAGTGGAAAAACAACCGAAATGGATCAACAACAATAGATCAATACTCATTCCTGACTCCAACAAGCCACCACTCACACCAGTGCAAGTTCAGACCCAAACACAAAACAGACTGATTTTAGTATTACAGCTATTTGCCCAAATTTCCCCCAAAAATATATTTTCTTACTTCGTACATGCTGTAACATGCTGTCTTCAGTTTAGCTATAAGCTATAAGAAGGCTGGCCGCTCGGTGTGTAACAGTAAATGTTGGGGGATGAAAAGAGAGAATCAATGAATGATTAAGTGTGCACCAAGACCTAAGAAAAGGAAAACTAAAAGGCTGAACAATAAATAGATAAAAGCGTGAAATAGCCTTGTTTTTTTACTAAATAATAGCATTTAGTAATTGCCTTTTGTAGTTTCTGAGCTCCATACAGCACACCTTTGTGTGGATATTTTAATAACATTTAGACACAATCTCTACACTCTCCTCTATTAGGTGCTGCATGTTTGACATCGGCTAACAGATGATCATGTTACATTAAGTTAATAAGTGAAAACAGTCTCAGCAGAGACACCATTTTTGGGAAAAAGAGAAGAGGCAATTACCTATATTTGGGAAGTGATGCACTGTAATAATGAGTAATATAGGAAACTCGTGTTCACAGAAAATAAAAGTCAACAGATATTACTTTTTAAATGATTAATAGTAAATATATACTGCACATTCCTTGCATAACGGTGGGTAATGAGCCCAGTAATGCTGTTGTGTGACTAAGCTAATATTCCTTACTAAAGTGCTCCCGTATGGTTGTGAGTGGTTATGTTTCAGCTTGCTGGGGTCGGATTTGTGTCAGTGTGGTTCCTGGTGGTTCTTTCTTTGTCTGTGAGGACGGAGGTACCACAGCATAATTACTCATAACCCTAATAGACCATCCAAAAATGGCCGCACTTGCGGGCCCCTCTCCGAAGCAATGAATCACTATAAAAAAAACAATGAAAGGATTAATCAAGTGTAAGCGTGATCTGCTGTCTGTGTATTGCCGTGGATTTATATTCATTATTATATCTCACATGACAAATTGGAGAGAATTCAAAAGTTTAGCAATCTCTAAATACCACAGTGTGCCGGCTGCACACACAGTTCATGAGGATGTTTCTCTTCTCACAAAACTGGGATGCAGTTTGAGTGTTCCTCACCATGTCAAAGTATTCCTTAAAGCAAAAATCCCAACATTTTAAAATGTAAAAAAAATAAATATATACGTATATACATATAAAATTAAAGTAATTGTTGCTGATATTTCAATAAACAACGAAACAGAACAGAATGAAGAGGAGCAAAACTTGTGCCACTCACTCCATTTTGTTTCTCCGAGTCTTTCAGAATGATCTGAAGTCCACCGGCTGTGCTGCCGTTGACACTCTGCCAGGAACACGTACAGTCTCGACCATAACAAGTGATAGATTCCCCTATAACTTTTGGGGAATGGCAGAGGAGCTTGCGATCAATCAGGGGGTTTAGACTTTGCTCCAACCAAATTAAATCAACTCAATTTCAATTAAATCCTAGCCGCTTACACAAACACAAGCCCCCCACTGAGGCTCTAACATCGACCAACGATGCAGACAGCCTGAGGGCAAAGGTTGGATGGACAAACTTTACACTTTTAAACAGGTCTAACCAGGGATGTTACAATACTAGAAATCCAGTGTCGATACCGATACCACTGATATTCCACAATCCTCTATACCACGTACAAAACAATTAATGCCATGTACTTCACCATACACTCCTTTATTACCATTGGCATCTGCACCGTTGTGCCAATGCTGTGATCTAAAATGAATGAAGATATTGGATGTTTTTGACAAAGCGCTGTTGTCAGTGGGAACATGCTCTAACAAAGTGGCCGACAGATTGTCTAAAAGCGTCTGAAGTCCTCCCAGCCAAAATCTCTCCAACCTTGGAATTGGCAGGACCACGCAGTGATTGGTCAAGTCTTTGGAGGGGAAGACAGTAGTCATGGTTTGCGTCACTCTCTCAAGCTCTCTCAAGCACAACACGATGAAGACGCTGGCCGAAGGATTATCTGTGTCAAGACAACAGAACACGCAAGGGACACAGAGTTCTCGGAGAGAGATTGGGGATGCATTGGGATGCAGCCAGGAGGAGGCTATGATGGCAGGCTTTACACCAGGCCTTTGAGTGAGGCCATCTGGAATGGGTATCCACACTTTTACAGTTAGATGTAGCCAGGCAACAATTTGCACAACTGAGTTTGTTTGAAGCATACTTTACTCTACCTCTCAAGCCACACTCAAGCACTCCTTCACCTTCTGTTAGTGTCCCTCTGCTTCTCTTTCTAGGTACTCTTTTTTCCCCCATTTGTGTTCTTTCTACATTCTCTTTCTATCCCTCCACTCATTTTTCTCATCTCCCTTTGCTACGTCTTCTTTCTGTTTTGTTTCCAGATGACAAAGCCCTCAGACTGGTTCATATGCAGACCTGGGTGCAGGTATTGCTCAGGTTGTGTGAGGCTCTTAGCTTAGCAATTGCTGCTTGAATCACAGTGACAGGTAGCCGGGAGCTGCTCTCAAGGATCCTTACTCTCTTCCACTCCTAAACTGAACACAAGAGCAGCCATATGCTGCTCTCTTGCCTTCTACAAGAGGGTTGCTTCATTTAAATTCAGACTTTTTTTCCCCCCCTTCTCTGTTTTCCTTTTCTCGACTCCCTGTTGCTTCGGGCTTAGCAGGTTGGCCTGTGCTGCAGATATGAAAAGGATCAACATTGCAAGCTCCTCAACAGATGGCTGTAAGGACTTATGTTAGACGATCTCCCCTTCAGCATGAACCGCTGCTCGGCCAAGAGAGCCACAGTTACTGTCCAGCAGAATCAAGTGGTGACCACAGTTGTTGGAGGCAGGTCAAAGCAACTGTTTAGGGAGGCACTTCATGTTTGTTGATGGTCGTTCCCTGGCAGCTGAGCTCAAGTGTTCAGTCTGTTGAGGGGGACTTGAGCCCCGCCTGTGTCAACTGTCAAGCAGATGTCCAGGATCAGGAGCAGGACAAGTCGCATTGCACATGCGCCAGAGGAAGACTGTGTCCCCAAGTGTGTACATGCATACACATTTCACACGTCTACCAACATACATTTAGGATACTTTGGCACTTGGCGTACGAGTAGTGACAGGAAGAGAGGGGAGCAGGCACGTGTACAGAAGTAAAACGTTTTCATGCGGTGAAAAAAGAAGGAGGAATAGTGATGTCCTGACTGAGTTGGTCATTTGACAATTGGGGTGAAGAAAGGAAGAGGTGAAAAGAACGAAGGCATGAGCGCCTTGTTGGCCTCATTGTCACTGGGAGTTCAGGAGACTTAATAGAAATTCTTTCTCTGTCTAATTTTCTTTCATACTGTCTCAAACTCATCCTGTATGGTCCAACAACTCCTTGTCAGGCACTATTGAGGGAATATTGACCTCTTGTCCTCTGCAGCGTCGGCTGATATTTCTGGAGCCGGGTGAGCTACGCAGATCCCAAAACCCCGTTCCCTCTAAGAATTCAATAAAAAGAGCCTATGATTGAATCCGGTCCCTCGTGTGACAGCTGAAGCCCAAGACAAACTACGGTGACAAATACATTCATGGGAATCACAGAAATTGCATTTCGCATGATGCTCGACGCGGAGTTGTCACTCAGAATTATCTCGTACTCTGGTGAAGAACACAGTGGAGGGATTTCAGCACAAATACAAATTAAACGGTAAAAGAGCAGAGACAGTGGCAAAGAGAGAGAATCTGAGAGCTGCTTTTTTCAAAGCCGCTGCAACTCTGGTCTAATCTTTAAAGTTACTGTACACATGCACCGCTATGAAAAAAACGGAGAGAAAACGAGATCATTAATAGGGATGGCAAGGCAATAGATTTGTGCATTTATTATGTGGAGAAACAACATAAACAAGCACTGCGCGAAGTAGATAAGCAGGCTGCCAACAAAGCTGCTCTCGGCCAGTTGGGCCACTAATCTGTGTGTTGTGGCCTACAGAGACGTCACTATAGCCCGTGTGAAGAAGAAAGCAACTTTAAAAGACGCTGTTAAATATGTACATTTATAATTACACATACATATGGCAAAGAATGTAGGCATTCATTATGGACTTGCACATGTAAACACACACACACACACGCACACACACAGCAATCAAACTTGCACATCCATGTCTTATGAGCGCATTCATTACAAATTATGCCTGACCACCAGGCTTTGTCACATCCCGCTGTAAGCGTTTCATCTTTCTAAAAAAAGATTCCTCCAAATGGAGTTGTTCTCTGTGATCGTGCGTTTTGGGCATTAAACCTCCAGGATGCGGAGTTAATGGGATTGCTCCTGTTTTGCTTTTGGCTGTGGACTGCATGGTGGCTGGAGGGGCTGTGAGTTGATGCCTAGAATCGACTTAGTGGAGACAAGAAGAAACCAAGCCAATTTTCACTTTGTTGCTTCTCCAGCATGGCCAAGACATCCAATTCCATCAGGCCTTTGCTGCTGGGGCGGCTGATAGAAATGGACCCTAAATCCTGTAGCTGGGCCAGCTTATTCCCTTATCTTCTAATGGCTCTGATAACGGATTGGAGGAAATGGTGTCAGAATAACCGCCGCATGACCCGCTGCCAAAGAACCTGATTAATCTCAATAAGGAACAACAGGAACAAGCTACGGGTATTAAATATGCTCTACTAACACCAATACAATTTACATATTTGCTAGAGGAGCAACAACTGGAGGATTTATTTACCTAATAACATACATGTCAACAATACTAACACTGCTTCTTGGGGACAGTATCCCACCCATTTGACCCAGCCTGAGGTAACGTTCTGTCTTCATGGATGAACTCAAATCTCTATTATTTTCCATTCTGACTCACCAGGGGCTTTGTAGAAGCCGATGTCTTCCTCGGTAAGAGGCAGCAGGTAGACTTCACCTTCCTTCCACAGCAGGGGGTACTCCTGCCCTCCGGAGAACTCCCCCAACCAGCCATCCTGATCTGGAGACAAAAGAAAAACATGAATCATAGATTTCCTCTGCATCACAGACAGCCTGGATAGACATGGTACATACTAGTGTTCGCAAAGAGTTTAACCATTTGAGTTCTTACCGGAGATGTGAATTCAGATACTTTTTCTAGTAGTTTTATTCTATCTGTGATCAACAGAGAACAAATACAACAACTGTACACAGTCGCTCTGAGGGCTCAACACACTGCAAATAGAGAAACATGCTGGATATACAAAAAAAACAACCAAATAGAGAAAACACACATAGCTTTCAGCAGATTATGTGCAATAATATATGAATCATGCTTAGAATGTTAAAACCTAAATCGCTCATTTTCCAACACCATTGGCAGGTAGTCAACTCCTTTTTTGTGTTTTCTAAAATTGGTTGTTTTCTTCTGCGTCTGCAGCTTGTTTCGTTATGCTGCACATGTGTTGTCAAATTGATTTTCTAATTAGTCCGTGTTTTGTCTGTTTGAATGCCTCTTCTTCAGTTGCAGAGCGTTGAGCTCTTGAGTTTTCATCTGTTCTTGGCCACATGTTAAAAAGGCTCTCTAACAATAAAATTAAACCACATATCCAATAAATTGATGTACAGAAAGAAAACACAGCGACGTGCACAAAACAGTACACACTCACTGATTAATAAAACACACAACAAAACACGTGGTGGGAAAATTAAGACGGTGCAAATTCAGTCAGAACAAAGTAAACATCGTTGGTCTTGTTAATTTTAGCTGGGTAATTACAATCCCACATGAACAAGGAAACCTCATTATTATCTGGTGAGTCAAGGACAATACCTTCAATGAAGTCAGAAGTGATGTTGACAGCAGCATAGTGATCGGACGAGGAGCAGACCAGCGAGTGGCCGAAGCAGAAACACGCTTGGCATCCTGCTGGGTTCACTTGTTGTAGGTTGAAACAACCTGGCTTGCATCTGTGGGTGCACACACACACACAAACACCCTCATTCATATGCTGCACACGCGCCTCATTGGAGCTATTTACCACATCCTATAGTGTTATTCTTACTAATCGCTTTAAGTGCTGCAGACTGCAGTGTTTTGGAAGAAGGGACCAACTGGAGCTCAGATGAAAGGACCCTGAGCTCTGACCTACAGACACTAGCTGCCATATGGGTGGGAGAGGAACACCGCTAAAAATCAGCCACTACACTGGTCACATTACACAGGAGAGGGGCCTGCTCAACGAGCCGTGAAATCAGCAAAAAAGTCAACAAACGGGGGAGCACAGAATTGTTCAATAGTTTGAGACCGGGGGCTGTGTGTGTTGCTAATGTCACGGTGGGTTTATCGGTTTGATCCCAAATCCCAGAGGAGCAAGATGGAAACAGACAGAGGGGAAGCAGAGACGGGGTTATTGACATGTTGGGAAAGTCAAACAAATGTTTCAAGCTCATACATTATTAAAAACACTATATTCTGTAACATGGTTAGGAAGGGTTTCAGTTGTTCTATGTGCACATACGTGACGTGAGCAGCGAACTTATAACACACCTGTCACAGCTCTGCCCCTCCACGTTTGGCTTACAGCGACAGCGTCCATCCAGAGGAGAGCAGTCGTCCACACTCCCGCTGGGGTCACACTCACAAGGCCTACAGACGACAAGTGAAGTAAAGATGAAAGATTTAAATCCACTGCAGCAAACAAACGTGTGTGTGTGTGTGTGTGTGTGTGTGTGTGTGAACAGGAATTTAAAGGACAGGGATAATGTCATTTGAACTCCACGAGGATATTCTCTATTGGCTTGCCCCCTTCCACATCACAGATGGTCAGCTACACAGGAAACCGTGGGGGGTCTTGCTCAAGGACGCCTCAACAACATGGATACTTGTCCTGGGCCTTGAACCTGGGTCTCCCTAATAACTTTCAAATCATCAACACTAAGATGCGAGATGTAGTACACAATCTATCAGAAAAATGTAAAAGCTGTGTGACCAACCTTGAAGAGGTGTACAGTGTGCGTCAGCGGTGACTTGGACAACGTCAAACATGCGTTTGATCACCTTCATTGATTGATTGCTTTTCTTTGGAACTGTAACACAGAATCTATTTTTTTAATGAGGCACTATTACAAATAATTCAATTATCCCAAGGCAAGCCGTCTCCACTTGTCTCTGCTCCAGTGGTCTGAATAATTCACACCTCAACTCGACAGCCTGATTTTGCTGCATCAACGAGAAAAAACAATGTGTGTGTGTGTGTGTGTGTGTGTTTGTGTGTGCATGTTATGTGTGTATTGAAAGAATCTGTGACGATAAGCCATTATCTTGCCAGTTTTGAACAAACTGGACGGTATATTTTCGCTTAAAGTAGAACACTCAACTGGACTTTCCTTGAGAAGACGGATGTGTTTGCTGTTCTTTCGACAGAATTTGGTTAAAGTCTGATATACCACCTCAGAAAATCTGAGTCTGTTTACATTTTCAAGTCCCACCCTAATGTGTTGTGATTGGCTGACACTACTGTGCAGTCTAAACCCTATAGACAAACAACTTAACTTGCTTCGCTGCTGTTTCTAAAACAGATGCCTTTGCACACGTGAGTAAATGCATCAAGGCATTTTGGGCTGTATGTCATACTTATCCTTTGTTTATACCAAAAGACTGATCGTAGCAGCTTTTAAGTCACAAGAATAAATATTAGGATTGTTTTTCAAGAGTTAAAAATGAAGTTCTACTCTTCTGTTTAACAGTTCCACTGTTTTTTTGCCACAGTTAGGTGTTGAGGAATAATGTAAACATCAAGCAGCCATTGGTATGCAATTCAACACCATCGCAACTTAGCATTCCCTCGGCAGAGAGAGGAGGTCAGGGAAAGCTGGGATAGACTTCTTATGAATATAAATACTGCAACATACTTCTCATACCCACGCACACACATATGCACCATCATACAAGCAGGCTCTTATGCATGCATACTTAGTAGGAGAACTCTCAGGTCAGAGAAAGTAGGAATGTGCTTTTCATCATCAACATGTATGCAGCAGGTCAGTGCATCTTCAAGCTGCAACAAAGGACGCAACAAAAAAACACCCAGACTGAGTGTGTGAGTGTGCACAGCCTCAGGGGTAAATCAGCCTCATATCTTAGGGATGAAAGCAACTCTGCCTATCTTAAATCAATTAAACCCGCTGAGCTCATTCTCGTTGCACACTGAAGCAATCCAAATCAGAGCCAAGTTCAAATATAAAAAAGCAAACTTCAATAGACATTTTGTTCTTACTCAGGACGCTAATTAACAGAGAACAATTGGGATCAGCCATGAATCGGACAATTATGTGATATTTTTTTCCAATCAGTGATTCGTTTGTCTCTGCAAGGAACACCAAACAGTATTTATTTCAATAAATAGAATAATGTATTGACAACATGCTAAAAAATTGAATGAATGGGAAAAAAATTTCACGAATTATTCCCGATCTATAGATAGCTTACTAATAACAGTTGGTGGCAGTAGAAAGAGATTATGGATGTTCGGGTGCTCTCCTCACTAAAGCATCATGCACAACACTGTCTTTGAAGAGAAGCAGGTTTTTGAGGCCAAGTTTTGTCCTTGCGGCTGAAATGGTTCTCTGAAGTTTCTGAAGGCAGCGAGGCTCGATCCGGTCACCATGGTAACAGGTGGAGGAGACCGCATTGGGATCTTTCAAACACCAGGTCTTTTCCTCCTGGTCAGGAGGGCTGGTTTACCAACCAAAACAACAGGACAGTCTCCATAGAGTAGACCAGTGTTTCTTTCTTTTTTCATGTGTTTCCAGTTTTGAACATTGGATTGAAAAGGAAAACTATTTAATTGTCTTTAAATTACTTTATATAAGTATTTATATTCTCAAACCTATACAATAACTGTTTTGGGCAGTTGGGGGCAGCAGCAGTAGCTGTAAACGCAACACTGACATATTACCTTTCTCAAGCCGATATTGAAAAGAGTTTCTTATTCACACATCGTCCAGATATTAAAGCGTAGCATTTATTCTGAGTCACGTTTCAGGCCACTTGACGAATGTAAATCCAATATTTAATCTCTGTTCAGCCACGTTTTTGTCTCCAGAAAACTCTTTAGGCAAGATTAAAGATTACAACCAACTGAAACTTCTCTCTCGTGTGCCAAGCGCGTAGGAGAACTACGGTGGCTGACGCAAAAAACGCGAATGTCCTTTTCTAGAGCCAGTGTTGGGTTTGTCCCTTCTAGGCTGCTGTAGAAACATGGCGGTGCAACATAGCGGAGACTCCATGAAGGGGACCCGCTCTGTATGCAGTTAATTCTAAGGTATCAAAAAGACGATTCGTATTTTAAGAAAACTTACTTTTTATTCCATTTATGCCAATAGATCCCTCTAAATGCTACACACTGGTCCTTTAACAAAAATAATATGAAGTTTGCTTCACAAAATGCAGTATGGAACCTTACAGATTAGTCAGATTGTATAAATATCAGCCCATGATTTGCAGAAATCTTGATTAAATTGAAAGAAAACTTTTATTCTTTTATGCAAGTTCATGTTTCCAATGCGGAATATCACAGAGCTCTGGGTTGGCTTGTTTTTTTACAGCGGTTGTTAGCAGTTTGATAGTGTACAACACATCCTGGTAGTCGCTGATAAGAAGGTCCCTAATTCACAGTGGTGTCACATAGAGAAATGAGAAAGCTCTTGTTTACGGCTGCTTTGTAGTTTGATCAATTCAGGTGTGCGGATATAACTGCAAAACAGGGAAGATGTATGAAACAAAGTCCGTGTCTCTTTTACCAGTTTCATTAACCGCTTCTCTCTATTGCCTATCATTTAGTCATCCTTTTAAATGTTTGCTTTGTTTTTGTGGATCAGTGTGTATGCGTGTTGCTCACCTGCAGCCGCCATGGCCAAGCGAGTGAAAGCCGGCCCGACATGTGTCACACTTCTCCCCTGTCACGCCGACACGACACGCACACCTTCCTTCTACATCACACTGCAGACTCACTGAACCTGGGGGGGGGGGGCAGCATATGGATCAGCAGGCAGAATAAAAAAGAAAAGGGAATTGAAAAGGGTACACAGAGAGAAGGACGGGGAGTATTAACAAGAAAATGGAGGAATGTACCTCATAATCCACATGGTGAATTACATGAAATGGATCAATGTATCATTAATAATGTGTCATGACGGGGATAACTGAATACCTGTTATTGAATTCTGTTCAAAAACCCCTGGAGATGAGGTTGGAAGAGCACACTGTAGCTTACACACTGTAGCTTTAGTTAATGGAGAAAAAAGACCAGCTGGGATATTGTGGACATGAGAAAAGGAAGCCTGATGGAGGTCTTATAACCTTTAATCAATATAATGGACTCCAACGACTCTTGGCAATCATCTGACACTAGTAAATGTAGAGGAAAGGATTGCTGATGTATTTGTCCATTTCTTCATCTTGTTCTCTTTCTTTACCCGGGCGATGGTGTAATTAAGAGCCCAAACGTTGAATGTCCCTCCACCTAAAATTAGTTAAATGAGCACTGAGTCTATTCACTGATAAAGTTCAGTGAGTCAACTGGATCAATTTACAACAGCAAGGCTAGAGCAGCAAAGTCATGGATTTATTTAATGGTCTTTTGGGAAGCTGAGGCGAGGATAAATCTGATGGGATGTGCAAGACATGAAACGAACAAGATTGTATAAATTATCAACCGGAAAGCCTCTACTAGGCTAGGTTTGAGTAGTCGATGGGTTAGTGTAATGTAATAGTAATAATGATTTAAAAAGCATTTAGCCATAAAATCTGCTACAACTAAGCCTACGAGCAGCTAAATCTTGCATACGGTTGCATAATTGTGCCAATACAGCATTCCAATCCAACCATAATTACATTTTTTTCATGCCAGAGACAACAAAAAATAGTGAGTGATGATATTTGCATGGATTATAATAGGGGCTTTTAAGTTATTATCAAAACAATTCAGGGTTTTGTAGGCGCAGTTTACCATTGAGATTGCAGTTGCATGGTAGGCAGGGCTCCTCGGCAGATGCCCTGAAGTGGTTCCCTCTGCAGCGCTCACAATGGGGCCCGTCAGTGTTGTCTCTGCAGCTCACACAGCGCCCCCCACTGCCAGTGCTCCGGTACTGCTCCATGTCAAACACACACTCGTCTGACCTCCCGCTGCAGTTACACTCTGAGAGAGAGAGAGAGAGAGAGAGAGAGAGAGAGAGAGAGAGAGAGAGAGAGAGAGAGAGAGAGAGAGAGAGAGAGAGAGAGAGAGAGAGAGGTCAAGCGAGGAGAGAACGAGGAAAGATCAATCACAGTGGAAGAAGTGGGCAAAGGAGACACCGAGGTAAAAAGAGAGAAGACAGAAATAGATGGATCCAGAAATAGACGGAGGAAAGAGACAAAGATATGTGTGTGAGAGAGATTATGTGTTCTGGGATTAGATCATAATTTAGAGGCTCGCTGCTAATCTCATTTCACACAGGCCTAATGAGGAGCCAATCGGCTGTCAGGGGGCACTTAGATAACAGTAATTCATGTTTATACAAGAGCAAATTACTCAGTTGATAACACACCATCACAGCTCTCATACCCCTCACATCAAATCCCTCCTTAGTTCACCCGTTACCCTGAGGGGGTATTTAGGTGAAATTGCCCATTTTATTATGAATCAAGCTCTCTGTTGTGCCCGCAATAACCATATGATTATTCCTCCCTGTTCATAAGGAGTCTTAGCCGTGTTCACCTTATTTTAAAGATAAAAAAGAAAAAGATCACCAGTTGCTTTGAAACCCAACGCGTTACAAACTTTGGCTTGATGGTGAACAATGGGTTTAAACCCGCCATTGGCAGTTCATCACCTCACACAGTTGATATTGCAAACATGTAAACAAACAGTGAACCAACACATCCAGCAAGCAGGAGGAAACACAAGCATTCCTTTGGGGTTGTCTTTTCATTCCACCTGACAAAATCCACATATTCACTCTCCCTCTATAGCTTTGTTTGGTCCTTACCAACTTCTGAAATATCTCCAATGTGAGTTATTTTCAATAACGAGTAATGTGAGGCTTTACAATTAGACATTGTAGTACAATTGCTAGTCCAAGGAGACTGACTCTCAGTTAACAACAGAATGACTCTGTATAATTGTGTGGTCAGCTTGTTTACTCTCTTAGGACAAAGCTATGAAATGTCTTTGTGAATTCACTGGATTCAGAGCGCTTCAGCTTGGCGCTAGGATGAGAGGTTAGCCTCGACCAAAAGAGGAGGAATTTCCACATCAACATATTTTTTTCTAACTGTTGCTTTTTGTCATGGCTACTTTCACACTTGAATGTGAATATCACTTGGCAAAAAAAAGCAATATTTTTATATACCAGATCCATCTCTTCCATTCTGACCTTACGCAATAAAAGCTACAGACAGATATACACTGTGTGACTGTTTACCAGAGGAAACTCAAATCCACTCAGACCATTTCACTAAAAGGAAACTCAATGAAATATCTTACAGTATAGGCTCCACAACAACCTACCTCAGACAGAGTGCCAGATGCTGCTCTGAGTCAACAGGATCTTGGTAGTTGGTCCTCTGCCTACACAACTCCATTCGAACATTTAATGGAAAAGGTTTAGCGACTGTCCCAAATTTGCATCGCTGCATTTTTGCGTCATTTGTCATTCCCCCGGTGTGTGAACAGGCCTGTGAACTGGTTGTTTGTTCAACCATAATGTCTCATTTTCTTTTCCTAGATGTGTTAAATACATGAGACGTGTGGGTGTGGAGTTGTTTAAACGCACCTTTTGATAGAGCTGTAAGTCAAGAAACTAACAAATAATTAAACATAATCACTTTTGGTGTTGCGTATAGTAAGGTAATTACTTGTTCTATGGGTGCCCTGTAAAGGGTAATTCATAGTTTGTCAGGTGACTTGTTGAACACTGACAGTACAGTGAATTTATCTGAGTTTTATCACTGAAAACATCTGCCATCTGAGTCTGTGAAGAACCCCGATGAGAGCTTCCAGAATGATCCAATACGGTAAGGTTGTTGCCAAAAAACGAAAGCAACGAGCTGAAAGGTGCTAAATCACCTCGTAAAGCTGAAGGGAACTGCAGAGTCAGGTGATTATTCTCTGTTTAGGTTCTTTACTACGAGCTGCACCTTTGACATTACACATGGGAATGTGAACCATTGTTAATATAAAAACAACGACTGCTGCGGCTTTAAGCATCCGTCTTGAAATTGTCGTCCTGATGGATGGAATGAAAAGATACCGTAGGAGCCAGTAGCCTTTGCACCGCTAGGAGTGGCCTTTTGAACACAACATGCACCTCTCGACTGATGCCGAGTCCCTTGTCATCACATCTGCAGTCCCTCTGCTGACAGGGCAACAGACAAAGACAAAAACTGACACTCTGCAAAGAAAGTCGCTGCAGCATGACTCCGTTCTGATTGGCCCCGTTGGGCAACTTGAGCACAAATACGACCAGCCGGCTCGACCTGTCAGCTCCCATCCAACTCTATCTTTATCGAGCCAGCTAGTGGTGCTGCCACTGCTGGTCAGGCTAGCTGATAGCCAGATGGCAGTACTGTCAACAACCTGAGCCCCTGTTGCATGTTGACTCTGACAACACCTCATACAATGGGATGTAATACCTGATGTGAACTGTTATACCAGGAGATCGTTTTAATACTCTCAGGCTATCCTCAAAAAGTTCACAATGATCTCAGAATGATGTTTTTACTCGCTTAACTTCAGGTGTATCAACAGGTTATGTCAAAAGTGACTTCATGTGTGAACCGAAGCAAGGAAAATGACTTTGTTTAATTATGGTCCTTGATGCTGAAATGAGCTTCAGAGCAAACTGAACATCTGGCTTCCCATCCCTCTCAGCAAGTTCAAAAGTATATTTGCTAATGTTTTAATTACTTGTGGATCCGGTTTATTGAGCTTTTGGTTTTGTTGTGCTATTAGTTTGCAATTTTGTTAGGTTATCTGCAATAAAAAAATAGACATGTGACTTGAATCATTTTGGATCATTGTGTATTATAACACGATGTGTATTTTTAATAGAATAATGTACATTAACCGCCTTTGATGTTAATGCAATTTTGACCATGTCAACCTCTTATCTTGACTGAAGAAACATTAATCCATTACACACATAATATGCATGGTAAAATGCATGTTTTCTATCTCGGTAAAGGAGTGAACAATGAATGCATGTTTAAAGGTGGTGCATGTGATGAAGATTGCTAAAAGCAGTGCACACACACAGAGGGAAACTGGGACACGGCAAATCACTTAAAGCTGTGTTTCAACAGATGCAACACAAAGACCTTTACAATCCTTTCCACAGCCCTTTTGTCCATCTTGACCACATTTAGGCCTGCACGCCCCCACAACCACCTCTTCCACATGCGCTGCTCAGCCTGTGCATCACTGCCACAGTGGAGGCTCCACACAAGTAAGGAGGCAGACTTAGCTCCACACTCGGTGTGAATACAATAGTGCCCAAAGGACTTTTTCCTGTGATTGATGGCGCCACCTCCTTTAACAGTATGCCTTACACATATTTGGGTGAGAAATCGACAGGATTACAATATAAATACTTTAGAATAAAACACTATGGAGTATTCTTGAGGTGGCCTGCAGCTTTTTTTGTTTGAGTTTTCAACAGCTGCTGTGACTACGAGCAGCATCTATGGCTGCGAGCTATTTAACAAGTTGACGACCAATAGACTGATCAAAATGCTGAAGTTTGTAGCGCCCATTTGAAACTCAAAACTCTGAGTCATGTAGTTGACATCTAGTGACTTGCATGCTTTTAATTTGTCACTGGTGTAACTTTACACGATAGGTTTCTCGACCACATGTATACAATCGTCCCTGAATATCGGGCCACTTGCAAATGTATTCTACCCATTCAGCACACAGATTTGGAAAGTCTATTTATTTAGGTTTGCATGCGCAATTTTGTGTGGTTAATGCCCTTGCTTAGCTTAAGTTATTGCACTCTGTTGTACGTGGGTGCACACACTTACATTCGTCATCATTGTTCACAAACTGTAAAAGGGTCTTTATTCGTCCTAGATGCAAAGGTACCCTGTAAACAGGTGATTTGTTCGGTAGCAGGAAACCAAAAGCTAAGAATCCTTAACTTTTCGAATCACCCTTTTCTACAGATCCTGTACAACTTCACTTTAAGTGCAGCCACCACAAAAAAAACTTCCTGTGTGGAAAAAGGGACGGCCCAGTGCCTTTGGTGACGATGAGCCAGTAGCCCGAACCTTTCTTGACAGGCCGGTACGGCAGCACTCCCCTACTCCTGCTGAGGGCTTTTAAGGACTCTTTAATTTACATATCAAGCTCAGACAGATGTGGACATTGCCCTAACATTGCTCCTTGGGGCTTTGTCTCATGGAGATTAGCCTGGACACATAGTGAAAGCCATGTTCCTTCTATATCTCTATAGTAGCACTATGTAAAATCAGGTCACAGAGATGGAATGATGGAATATCAAGGTTGATTTAAGTAAGTGGTATCATCATGAAATAATAAGTGGAACCCAGGTTATGTTTGAGGCCAAACTATGAATGTTTCATTTTGTTATTGGTGAAAGCAAAAAGGCTGGAATTCTAGAAGTTCAGTGGTTGATGAAACACGTAATGTCAGTGACAAACAAGCTGCACTAGCTTTTCGTGATTGGATTATGAAATTTAGCAATGTGCATCAGCCGTCTTTCAGCAGCAAGGCATGGTTTTTGGAGCCTAAAGGAATTTGCCACCTCACATCACCTGCATGAGAAGTGATGCAATTCACCATCTTATTGTCTTCTCCCCTTTATATGAATACGTTCTTAGTGTTGGAGCAGAATGTATTGCACAGAGGAACCACGGCCCCTGCAGGCGCAATCATTTCTCATTTTTACATCTAATTTGCTGGACGAATGAGATGTCGGACTAGCCAAGAGAGCAGGACACCAGCAGTGATAAGAAACCGGTCTATGAGGGATCATGCTGCATATATATCTGTGCCCCCTTTAGTGTACTGTGACAGACACATTAGACCTCTACCTGACCCACACACTATTGCGCCTGTTACCTTTGTGCGTGGGTTAAGATTATGACTTTTTTATTCTTACAAAAAAAAAGCAGCATTTGCCATCAAAATCAGCCCAGTTGTCCATCGACATTGTTTACCACACCAGATAAGTGCTCAAGTCTCTGAACTGTAACGCCCTCATCATGTCCTCTCCACTCACGCCAATGGAATGTGTAATGGTAGTGTCTGCAGTGATGCATACACAATTAGGCCATTAAATGTTTTAATCTTTAATGTTACTTTAGCTTCATAAAAGCAAAGAGTCTCTTATATTGTTGATATTGTTTCATTTTAGTGTGGCTGACACCCTTTATTATAGGAGCAGTTTGAATTTGTTTTGCTTTGTTGATGGGAGTTAGATATGATTGATACCTAAATATTAAACTGAATCCAAGTGTAGTTAGTTTAGCTTAGCATGAAGACTGAGAGCTAGCCTAGGTTGGTGGTACTGTTGTTGAATGGGTGTTGCTGCTACACCTCTGGCTCTTCAATGAATATTGCAAAGGCTTGCTCTATGATGATGTTGTTCATCTCATGGATGTTTAGTTTGATCTGCGTTTCCAGTTTCAGTGTGCCGAGTCTATTTTTATAATCTTGAAGGGCTGATAAAATATGTATTACATCCTGTATTGTCACTATCTCATGAGTTTTACCTTCTTAAGGTAACACATCTGGCACATTTCAAGTATTTATACATGCGTACATTACTAATATAATATGCAGAATGAGAGGGGGCTCCTCTGCTCTTGTGCAGCAGGCCAACAGCATGGATGTCATGCTTACTGTACTTGCATGAGGAGCTCCTGTGCATGAAGCTGGTGATTGTTTGGGACACACAGGTATATTGTCAATACCTGAGCAAACTTTGTGTAGCCTGGGATTATATCATCACTGCTATAGCCGCTGTTTTCCCTCAAAGTCACCTCTAAAACAGCCTTTTACTGATTTCCAGCAAATTGCATTATTTAGAAATTCAGTGTGTATAGTTATCCAAGTTATCCTGATATTTTTTTGTATTGTCCTAAATTACTAGCTAGATTATGAGTTCACAAAACAAACACAAAAGCCAAAAGAAACATATAAGAGGAGATTAAACCAGATTTAAAGCTTAAATCTTGTATTTATTACATATGTCACAGTAAGAATACTACCAGGAGGCTTAGATGATAAGCATCTGCAGTATTATGAGTGTACATTTGATATTTCCTAAAGAAATATCACAGTCTCCCAGCTACACCGGCAGCCTTCAGCCTTAAATCTGTGGCAAGAAAAGATTTAAAGTGTCTTCGTAGTGGAGCAGCCTCCGGCTAAGCCGATGACAACGTCAAACAAACAACGGAAATCATCAAGACCCGATGCAACCGGGGCTATAAATGGTCTCAGTCTGGGGAGAATCTTGATGATAATGACATCACATTTCACCCCCCGACACACACAACATAAACACACACACACATGATCAACCCACACCTATTTTAAGACCGCAAAGCAAACAGCAAGCAAAAACAATTCAGCCGTTCAATATCCAGTTTTGATAAACAACCTCGACTGACAATAAAAACTTTCAGACATGTTCACACAACACTAAAACACTCACATAAAAAGCCCCCCCGAAGCTTCCATTTACCACCTGCTACTATTCACTATTCAATAACAGTTGCAGAGATAACTATAATAATCACACATGATTGTCACAACCGTTCTTCTTTTTTTTTGCTCTTTCAGACAAATTCTGAATCTGAAGCAATAAATGTTTTAAAACAACTTCAACAATAATGTTTGGTGGCCTGGAGACACAACAAACAGATCCAGAAGAGCAATAAGAAGGACCGCACTGCATCACTGAGGCATGTTGATATTGTGTCATAGTATGTGGGAGGAATATGCTAATTTGCCTAATTGACCAAAGCATTATACTCACGCACTCCAGCAAGGGTCACCACTGGGGTTACTTTAACGAGTTTGAATTATGGTGCTTGTTCACTATTTTAGGCATTCTGGTTAATGTACATAATCAGGCACCTCCCACTATGATTGTATCTTGTTCTGACACGAAGAGCCTTTGAGAAAGTCCATTCCATTAGTTAAGGTGGTGATTCATTGGAGGGGTTTGAGGAATATGATGCTTAATTCATATTATATGCGGCGCATGTACAAATATCCAAACAACACACTGCACTGACTGAGAGTAACGCACATTTTATAAAAGCTTGCTGCAGTTGTATTTTCCAGGATGCTTGTATGTGACAAAGAGGTTGTGTGGTTGAAGTGTTAAATGGTGAAAACAAACCATTTAAGTGAATTATTAACTGTGTGTCACTTTTTGTTCATTTTGTTAAGTTCAGGTTTTATCGTAATTATTTTCTTATTCTTGGGTTCCATGGTTTTGTAAGCCCCAAAAGGTCACGAGTCTGTTATAGTTTACTCTCCCCGCTCAAAGATGATTTGCTTAAAACATTGCTTTAAAGAGACACTTTTGCAAGATTTGTAGGAAATTGCCGGCTTCTATCAGCAGCGATGACAGTCCTTGTAAATAGCCAACACAGGCGGTCCTTGTAAATAGCCAACACAATTGCACCGCACGTGTTTTGACTTACCACCACCTTTCAAAACGTCTTCTTTGTGCCGCAATAATTTGAGTCGATGTTGCAAAGTGTTTGTGAATTAGGGGCTGCCTCTTATTTGCACGAGTGCGCCATATACATAACTATATCACTGTCAGGTTCTGTTGTTGTGTTGTCAGTAGTTCCTGCACTGTGTACGAGTATAAGGTGTTGAATAATTGCTATTATAACAATGAAAACACTTATATTACATTATTTAATACGTTAATTATAGTTTTGATAATTCCACTTTTTGTGTATACCATATTGGTAGGTAGAAAAAAAGTTAAAATCCACACTATTGAAGATGTAAGAAATATGCAAATGTGCTTTACATTAGCTTTGACTTATGATGACAGTCTTGTAACGCTGACATTTTTTGCAAGAATAATACAACTGTGATCATCACTAATCTATAGAAGGTACTAGCATATACAAAGCAAGATTAGCATTAAGTAGGTAAAAGTATTAAGCTCCCAATTTTTATGCTAGTCACTGATCTTCCTAAGCTGCTTCGTTGTAGATGTGTGTGACACACAAGACCTTCCTGGTTCTCTGTTAATCGATATGGATTTTCATCCATATTCCAGGACAAAACCGATTCATAACAAAACATGCACATCAATCCATGTGCCAACAGGTGCTACAGTAAACAATGGCAGATGGGCTAAACAGCAAACATAAGCAAATACATGAACAAAAACAGCACATGTATTGAAATTCAGCAAATTAATGCATAGTCTAAAAATAACACCGTGCAAAGACAAAAATCGTGTTCCCTATATTGGATTCAACCTGCTTTATATATTCTGAACATTCACATAATCTCTTATTTCAGAAGTAGTGCAGCCGAAGCAGTCTCACGCTGCAAACGGTGCTGTTGCTGCTGCTGCCCAAACTTGGTATCAGGCATAACAAATGGCCTCAGTCCGCTCAAGCTCACACATGTTTCACCCCTTGGACCTCTCAGCCTGCATTTGTTAGTATGAAGACATCTCTCCCATAACTAGCGAGAAGAGAGGCGGGACCGTCTTGACATTGTTTCACCTCTCGGGAGCAACAGACGTGGACAAAATAACAGCATGTGTACAGTCTGTGCAGTTTTTACAGCACAGCAAAATATGTTATCTTAAAAGCAGAGAATCAATAGGAAGGAAGTATTTTGTCAAAGAGAAGATGCCGAATTAGGTACATTTTGAGATCATTCTATAAAGCAATTTATTCCAAAAACTGTCTTGCAATTTTAAATCTATGCTCACTGTTTTGTGATCCTAATTCTTGTTTCTGTTGTGGTTTAGATGTTACGTTGTTTCAAAGGCAGTTCTCCTTTCAGCCTTCCATGTTAACTGTCAAACTGTGTAATGCTGTGATTGACACCTTTCCAACCTTGGGGTGACGCAATTGCTTAATTGATTGTAAAATAACACAGATTATGATCTCATTCTGTCAAGAAATATAAAAAGCAACTGCATTTCTACTGTTCGTAAATTCATTATTAAATATTTAGTTCTCATTTAACGTCTTGGTTTATTTAGTGTATTTCATTTCCTTGATGCAAACTAGCTGATCAACATCACCAGCACACAGAACTATGTCACAGAGAGAGTGGTGTGCGGCTGTTCTGGTGCCTGAAAAGGGACATATGAGAGGTTAGAGGGGCAAACCAAGGCAGAATGAGTTTTGTGCCAGATAGACATATGCAATTACACTGAGCATTCAGCATTTTGTTTCCATATTCTGTGTCTCTTTTATATGGTGTGTGTGTGTGTGTGTGTGTGTGTGTTTATTTATTAATATACCGCATTGATTGAGTTGGGGCGCAGTACTCTATTTAAGACGCCATCTGCTTGGAACCAAGAGTAAGAGTAATTAAAACAAGCTTGGTGCTTAATGGAATTTCAACAAAAAACAAATACAATTTGTGAGCCACTCTTGTTTATGGTTTTTATCCCTCTGCCAATTACAATCCATCCTCAACAGCATTCAGTAAATGTGCACAGTGTGATGAGCCAAACCTGATAATACTAATAATGCAAATTCATACATAGTGAAGCTCTCAAGGAGGGATGGGGGGGCAAACATATGTGCAAATATCTACTGAAAACAACAACTGAAGAAGCTGATTTGAATACACACACATCTTCCAAGATGCCAAAACGCAAATTCAATGAATTCAATTCAATTAAAAAATAATTTTATCGCCGTGTCTTTATGCTTAAAAAGTGATAACGGGAGAATCATGCTCAAACTGACGCATGGACATGGATAACACAGTGGTGTTCACCATAAGATGTTCAAATACTGAGTTCTTACAGTTATGGTGAACATTTAGGTTTACAATTGTGATATAGCTGCATGGATATGCACGCATTTAAGTCTGTTTGCTTTAATCCTTGTTCAAAGAATAGAACCAAAGGTTACAGGCATGCGAGTGCAATAAACACAACCTTCCATGCTCAACGAATCAAACTGAATCATTTTAGAGCTAGAATGAGAGGAGGGGCCCATAGTGTGTAATTCCACATATCTAGGAGGGGGCCCATAGTGTTAGGCCCTCCCCCTAATATATAAAGGGATTCGGGAGCTGAGGTGGAGAGAGAATGCCCTTTTTTGGGATTCCATCTCTGTTCTTTTTTTGCCAGGCAAAATACTTTTGTTTGTTGATATATAATGCAGTTTGCGGATAAAAAAATGCTCCAGTGTTGAATTGAGGGGATGCAGTGAAATCAATCACATCAAGTGTAATGATACAGTATCAAAGATTTAAGCTGATGTCTTTAGATGTTAATGGTTTGGGTAATCCATTTAAAACGCCAACATAATGACAAAAGAGGAGATGCATCATACTTTTCTTCAAGAAACCCATTTACCACAACAAGAGCATGATAAACTGAATAGATTTGGGTCTAAAACTATATATATTACACCTCACATACACTCAGCCATAAAAGAGGGGAAGTAATTTGGATATCGAACTCAGTTAAATTTGAAAACTATAAGGAACTGAGAGAAAAAGAATGGAGATGTATCGCAGTGAAGAGCAAAGTGGAAAATAATGTCATGATGCTCGTAAATATCAGAGAGCAACTATAATGCCACACTTTATTCCAGAATAGACTACTTTTTTAAGGCAGAAAGAAGACTGCTGTAGGCAAAGAGACTGAAGAACTGGCCTAGCTTATGATGAAATACCCCCAACAATACCAATGGACAGTATACAGCCTGGCGAATAAATAAACTGTAAAAACTGTGACGTTAAAATGGAAATAAAAAGACTTCTTCAGGAAAATGACAATGGTGAGGTAGATCCATGCATTGGTTAACACGCTACATACTCGATTCATAAAGAAATAGATAGATGGATGAGATATTGGGTCCAAAGTTAGAGAAGATTCATAAAACAGGCTTATTACGAGCTGGGCCCTAAATCCACCAAATTACTTGCTGAAGGCTACGCAAACAACGGGCTTACAACACCACTCACAAAATTAAGGACCCTTTTACACACAAATTGAAGAGTGGCCAGAAGATATAGCATATATATATATTCCCGTGGTATTATAAAGAATTGTATACACAAACCTCGACAGAAGATGGGGAATAAATAGAACAAAATAGAACAATCAGAGCAGACACATCACTGGGGAGATAGAGAAGGCTGCCGGCAGGTTAAAAACAAACAAGGCTCCAAGCAGCACGGTTTTCCTTTTGAGTGGTACAAAACATTTCAGAATGAGCTGAAAAAAACTTCATCAAAGAAGGCGAGACTGCCCCGTCATGAAAGAATATGAAGACAAGGAGAACTGTAATAATTACAGGACATAATCAATTCTACTTATAGACTTTGAGTCAACGATTGAAACGTTCATGCCAGATTTAATTGATGAAGACTGGGTTAATAACCAAACACAGGACCGTATTACAAGAATTCTACATATGACACCAAGGATTCAGTCTTGCCCAAGGACGCATTGACATGGACTAGCGGAGCAAGGGATCGAACCGCCGATCCTCTGATTGAAGGACGACCTGCCCGAAGTAAAGGTGAATGGCTCCATAACTTAGACATTTGTGTTAGCAAGAGGAACGAGACGGGAATGTTGTCTTAGTCCTATACCCTGTTTACTCTCCATATCGAACCATTTACCCAAGAGATCCATCAAGATTTGGAACTGAGCTATTGGGGACATAGCATTGTCCTTTTCATGGATGCCACTGCTTTGTTTCCAAGGATGATGGGGATCTTGAGAAATGTAATTAATATGCAGGATACACATTGAATATTTAAAAAACTCAAATTCTTCTATTCAATTATGCGCACTCCGAAAGAGAGGTTTAATATTAAATGTGATTCAAAATCAATCGAATACCTAGGGGTGTATATAAAACAAAACAATTATCAATGTTGTATGGGCCCAATTATAATCACATCAACCCAAACATAAGAGAGGATATAGAAAGATGGTCCACATGGATTTTAACTGTCAGATCAGTGCGGTGAAAATTAATATTTTGCCTATGGGTATTATATTCATTTCAATCCCTGTCAATAGAAGTACCACTAAAGCATTGCACAGAATGGGATTAATTACTACCTGGATTTATTTGGGGGGAGGGAAGCAAGCCAGAGTCTGATACACAACACTCCAGTTGCCAAAGGATAACGATTTTAAGATATATTTCTATGCAGCCCATCGAGGACCACTAATTGGTGTGATGATAGCTTCACAGCTAGATCAGACTGAGACATATATCTCTCTCTACCTCTCTACCTCATCCAAACAACCGTGGGGGGGGGAGCACTCCTTGGACCTATTATGAGTATGATCAATCCAATTACAATATTCAAATTAGAAATCTGGTTTCACGCAGAGATCTTGAAAAAGGACAAAAAGAGGATAGTGAATTGAAAGCAGGGATGTATAATTCAACATTTAAGGAGTGGATGAGAAAAGGAATGACTGCATTTTTTACTGTTATTGATGAATAAGTTTGAAGGATAGATTTGCACTTCCAAACCATGACTTGATTAGATATATCTTTGACTGACTTAAAATTGCAACACAAAAGTAAAAAGGGCCAGAAGAAAAGAATCCAGAGGTAGAAGTGATGGTCAATGCGTATCATCAAAAAACATAAAGGATTCTTTCTTAACTTGATCATAGTGAATGTCAGGCTAAAACGACATGTAATGTAAAACCTATGTGGTAAAAGGATTGAACATCTCCTTTTCTGAAGAAGACTGGCATCATACGTGTGTATCACCACAGACCACAAAATCACATCAATTAATTTTATTGAAAAAAATCGTATTCGTCTGACTTAATTACAGCTAACATAAAAAGCAAACAACTTCTAATGCAACAAACAGGCTGGAGGAAATGTGTCCATACGGATGCAAATCATGCACATATCTCTGGGGGTTTCTCAAAAGTAGAGCCATTCTGGGATAGAGTGAATGAGGTATTAAGATATATAATCTTCAAGAAGTGTTCCATTTTATACCGGGGCAATATAGCTAAAGTGGTGCTGATCCTACTCACAGCTGGCAGAAAGGCCATTACAAGAAACAGACATAGACAGCGGTTAGTTATGGTACAAGAAATATTTGAGAATGAAAAGAAATCGCTGATTCTTTAAGAGTAAAAGACGACGAGTTCAACATGAAATAGGAAAACTAGATTAGGTTAAGAAATAAAGACCTCGGCGCTGTGTGATTTTATTGACGATAATGTCATTGTATAAAAGTTATACTCCTCTTTGCAGTTATAAGTTTCAATGTTGTATTTATAAGGCAATAAAGACAAAGGCCTTGTTCCCTCATAGCTCTGAGTCAACGAGAGCCAACAGGAAGTCCATTCAATCATATGGGTCTTCTCCTCCTCCTCCTTTTTCCTTGTTTGGTCCAAACTGTGTGCCAATGGAATTGGTGATTCATCAACTGATTGATGAATGTATTACATAACTGTTTATACATTCTTTTGTAAGTGAAAAGTTCGATGGCATATATAGCTACTTATTGGTAGAATGCTAGCTGTGTAACGTATCGTCTGCATCTATAGTGGTTCATATACATCGTGTGTGTTTCTATCCATCTGTAAAGAGATGCATGTCCTCCCGGTGAACACTTGGGGCCGTACTCCGTCTACTTTACGGCAGTGATTCCCAAACTTTTTTCCCTGGGGGAGCCACTCTTTAAAATGACAAACCATCTAGACCCAATTTTACAAAAAGGCCTTAATCTATAAATCGTGAGAAGAGCAAATGTGTGTGCAAATGAATGTTCCTAACAATCTTTACTGCCATTTCCGCATCACGCTACAGGTAAACAGGTAAACCAGCCATTTCCAAGAGATATACATACTGTATACACATGTTAAATACTTAATAAATGAGACCAAAGGTATAGACAAATATATATGAAGCTAGGTTCAGCATAATTCATTCCATTCAATTTACAGTATAATAAGAATCAATGAATTTCAATATCTATAAATACTTAATGAAGGCAATACTGATTGTCAGTATCTGCTCGCTCAACCAGCAAATGCAAAATCTGCCCGACAGGTTTCCCCCGGCAGGTCTGTGACAGAGGGACAGGAGCAGGCTACTCACTCAAACACTCGTTGGCGGAGTCCCCAGTGGCCCTGGCCCAGGGTCGGTCCTGGTAAAAGGGGTGACATCTCTGGCAGTCATCTCCCACCGTGTGATGTTGGCAGGAACACACCAGGCCCCGATGTTCCAACTCAACGCACTCGCTGGCGTGACCGTTACACTTACATCTGAGGGAAACGCAGGCATGTTAGGGAGGTAAGAACTTCTTTTCCTATACCCTTTCTCTCTCTCTCTCTCTCTTTGCTTCTCCTCACTGACTCAAGTGTAGACAGACTAATGCACACAGTGAATGGTGTTGAAGGCAGAGGAGACGGCAAAGTGAGAAGGTATTTCCACCTTAACCTTTTCATACCTAGCCCCATTTTTAGGCTTCTGCTCGAAAATACTATACCCATACTCAAAGGGGCCTTACTCTCTAACTACATGGTCTATTTGAATAATTTCAATGGAGTAATAACACTAAGAAGGGGTTGCTCGTATGAATTGTGTAAATATTGTGTATATGTTACTGGTTAAGAGGAAAGGAAGATGGCACACAGCTCAAATTGAAAAGTGTCAAGTTCGCCTGAAGACAAAGCACTTTTTGACATCATTTCTTTGAAATAATGGCAGCTGACACTTCTAACACCTCTCCCAAATCATAGCACAACATGTCAGCAGTGCACTCTCTGCAAAGTTTGACTTTGATAAAGTGAAGCAGAACAAAATTAGAGGTTTTAGTACAGAGAGTTTAGGCGAGGTTTCCAAAATGTGCATTTGGGCACCATGTGTGCCATGTGTGCCATGTGTGCCATTTGAATTTTCTCATGTACCAAACTACATATTTCACTTGTATATTACTAATGGTGTTCAATACATCCTAATACAGCAGTTTTGGGCTTTTTTTTTTTTTTTTTTTAATTTTATTTTGAAAATTCAACCAGACATAAAAAAACGATAATGTGATTTGTGTTGCTGGTGTCTGTTTGCTCATATCTCAGTGATAGTATGACTTAGAGAGATGTTACAGATATGTCCCTCATCTGTGTGCTGTTGGCATGTTTACTGCCATCTCAGTTTCTTTGTTAGCATCGAGCTTCGATTGCTAGGTCCGGATATGTGGGTGTGCACACTCCTGGCGAAATATGAATATGGTACTGTAGTAATTATAATAGGCTTTGAGTGAGTTGTGTTTGGAGCATGTACAAATGGCATCAATAGTCTTTTAACCGAGGTTCTGAAGTTTCACGTGGTATGCAACATCATTTTTTTTTTTTTTTTTTTTTTTTTTTTTTATTATTTTTATCAAACCATATAGGAGCTTCCCTTAAGGGACCCTTAAGGGACCCTCTCGGTAGGAAAAGGTTAAGGACTTGTCACTTCCTATTATCTAGAACGGGCATAAACAGGTCTCGAGATGAGGTGGGGTTTTCATTTCCCTTTAGCAACTGCACTATTCAACTGTGCACCCTGTGGTAATATGCTCACTCTGTCCAACAGTAGAAGACACGGCATCGAGCATGTGAGCGGAAGGGTGTGTGTTCGTCTTAATCGTTTGCCGACATGCATGCATATATTTGCTTTCTATATATTTTGTGCACACAGCATCTTTAAACTCGTGGATGTTTTCACACCTATCCAAAGATAGATAATGGAATACAGGATTTATTAAGCATTTTTTTTCACAACAAGCTCGTTTATTTTCTCACTGCATGTAGAAAGCCTATCATTTCCTCTGCAGCACGGCGGCAGCTACGCCCTCCTGTGTGTTATATTTCCTGGCAGCGTCGTCGGGTTTTGTCAAGTGGCTGTGATAGGGGACGGGGACTTGTCGCTGAGTGGCAGGCTCTGTCAAATTTAGCCAGCTGTCCTGGATCCAGACGCTTGCTTGCCTGAGGCTCAGACCCAGTTATTGCTGTTGTCGCGGAGACGACAGACAACAACCTAGTAACTCCAAAGTGCTTCCAATCCACATATCAGATCTTTCTGCTAGAGTAGACGTGAGCTGCTCGGTGATGAATCAAACTGTATATGAAGTGAGGGAAGTGACCTGAGCTGTACAGTCAGCGCATGTGCTGTTCCAAAAACCATATGTTGAGTTATCATGTTTTACCCGAGTGATAAGGAAACGAACACCATTTCTCCACAGTTATTTTTGTAGCAGTCCAACTTGGGTTACGGTTGCATTGATCGTGAGGAGTCTTTCAAGGCATGAGTAGGACGGGCCGACTTGGCGTGGTGTAGCGCCGAGGTGTGAAGGCATGTGTACTCACACAGAAAGCAGAAGGCTAACATGTTGTCATGTGGGCCTCTCCCTCAGGTGTTGCGGCATTGGTGGGTAATTTGTCCTGTCCCTGCAGTGATCCTAAGTGTTTGTGACACGTGTCAGATTCAATTTATATTCTGTCTGAAGGCTTCATCTCAACTACTTAATCGTCTACTTCCATCTAAAGCTCCAAAGTGCAGCCTGGTCCTTGTCACCACGTCCTCTCTCATTACTTTGAGTAATAAAGCAAAAGAAATGGAAGCAGGACGGACGACTATCTTTGGTTTTATTCTCATCTAATGGCAACTTGGCAGACAGCAAGCTGTCTTTTTTTAATCAGTTTCGCAAACAGCTTTCCAGGAGAAGGTGCTGATTGCTTGTCATGCTTTGGACACATACAGTATCCATGTGGTACAAAACCCTGTCCCCTAAAAGTGATATTCATACATATACAGCACGTATCCACATAAAAAAAGGACATTTTATTTCAAGTATATCTGCAAACTGTTCACTGCAAATGCTACTGAAAGTAGGGCTGCTCAATAATGGCGATTATTCTGGTCAATTCTGAAATAATGATTATTTATCATGATGAACCACTTTGGATGACTTTGGAAACATGCACTTAGAAAGAAAAAAATATGTTGTACATTTAAAGTAAAATGCATCAATTCTGTGCACTTGGAGAGAAAAATGAAGAGGCTAGATCCTTGAAGAATGTGCTATTGTAAACAATTCATCAAAAACCCATTGGTTGTATTTATTCCGCCACAGAATAAATAGGCCCCAGTGAGGGCCGGACACCGTTGACCGGCCAAGCAGGCCCGAAAGAGGAGCGCTGGATTAATAACACAAGACATCATGGTTGGAAGCCAAAATCCTAATTGAAAATAAAATTGTATTAATCGCCTTACCCTCTCTGATTGTAGTATTGGTAGTGAAAAATTCAAAGCCAACTTGAAACACCAGATGGGACATGCTGGGTTTTTCAATATCTAACCAAATCCATAATCATTCCGACACTTAACTACTGTCTTCACGAGCTGAATATGTGAGACATAAACCCTGCATGCATGCTCTGGCCTTAAAATCTGCGCTTTGTATGCCTAACCACCCACCCCTACCTCCCCAGGCAGCAGTTGTGTTTCCTCCAAATCATATTTGGCAAAGCCAATTAGTATTATATAAATGTGTTTTGTAATAAACAGGGTTTGTGTTCGATTACGTTTGAGATAGCTGGAAGCAGGCAATTCAAAATGATTTAAGCAAAACATGTATAAATAACAAAACACCGTGGCACAAAAAAATAAGTTTTTGTGTTTTCATCAGTTTTTTGGCTCAACTACAGTTTCATGGGACCATGCTCAAGGTAAAATACTAAAGTTTTTACATTTCAGAAAGAGTGTCGGCTGTGCAGGGTGACATTATCCTGGACGGCACATTGTCTGGTGTCTCTTACCTGCCACCCACAGAGAAATCAGAGATGGCATAGAAGTACGATCGCAGCACTTTGGCGTCCTTAAAGAACTCGTCTCCAAAGGTGTTAAGCCTGTCCAAAGAGATGAGTAGGTCAGTGGCTGTCACCCATTCCTGGAAAAGAAAAAAGGTAGGGAAGAAGAAAGGACCAAAAAGGTGAGAGCAATGTTAGAAAACACCATTTGATGTCATCCACTTGAGTCGGTGTGTTGGCTGCTGCCACTCTTGGAGGCACAAGGAAGCAGACAGGATGTAAGAAGAGGAAAACACAAACTGTGCGAGGATATGTCAGCCAGCAAAAAGTGGACAGAGCAAAGAAAAGAAGAAAGGAAATGGAGATTTGGTGGATAAAGGAAAGGAGACAGGGGTGATGGCGTAACAGCAGGGGAGAGAGCAGATGTAATGGGGAGATAATGAGTTTGGTGTAGGAAATTAAGTTAATGTCAGAAAGAGGGGCAAAGAAAGAAGCGGATTAATGGAGACAAGACAAAATATGAAACAGAAAGAAAAAATAAACGTGAGAAAAGAGACAACACTGCAGCACTACTTCAGTATAATGGATGGCACATGGTAAAGCTCCCCTCCCTGATATGATTTAAGCTCCTCTGTTTGAGCTCACTGCAAAGGTAAAGACAGGATGAAGCAAGAGTGGGAGAAGAAAGTGGAGAGGGATAACACAAACAGAGGAAAAAGCGAACAGGAAGTGCAATAGTGGGGTGCAAGATGAAAGTGAGGCCAGGTAAAGGGAGAACAAATGACATGAGGAATCTCTTACTCCAGAACAGAACCAACTTTAAAACAAATAGCTGAAGAGAAACTTTCTGTCTGTTTCTTGGCTGGTCCTGAAAAAGTCTATAATGCTGTACGTTTTGAAGCTTCTCCCAGAGGTGTCTTTGAAGTGTGGCAATGGGAGAGAAGGAGATTGGAACGGATGGGCCTCAGACTTAAAAACACGTGTGATAAGTTCATCCATTCATGTTTTTCTCAGACACTACAGCTTGGCTTTGTAGTGCTAAAGCCCATCAGATAGCACTGGGTCTTTGCCTATTTAAGCCTATTAAGTAATTCAAAGTATAAATTCTGTATACCTTTATATCATTTGATAAAGTGTACTGCACAATGTAAAGTATACCCTACCATAGCGTTACCATGCTAGCAGCAGGGCCCTTGGGGAATATGCACAGACATGTTCTCCAGAGGATGAATCCTAATCACTTTGGTGATCCCCAGACATTTCAACTGGCGCCACCATCAGGTCAACAGTGGACAGTGCACATGGCCAGATGTCTCCTCCCCTCATCAATCTGTGTGTACGAGTAAACGGCCGTGTTTTGAGGCTGGTGTCTCCTCGCACTGCGCACCTTCTCTCCGGCAGTGCCCGGAGCCAGTGCGTGATGCAGCCTCTGGAGCGAGGGCTCATTTTTTAAGGGTTGTGTCATTCTGCAGTATTGTTGTTTGTTGTTAAATAAAGATGGTGAACGTCGTGAACATTATGCATGATTAACTTCAGCATGTTATCATTGTCACTGCGAGCTTGTTGGCATTTAGCTTAAAGCACCAGTGTGCCTAAGTGCAGCCTGACAGAGCTGTTAGCGTGGCTGTTGACTATTAGTCAGTCTAAAACAAGATCTGTGCATCTGTGTATGTTTTGTAAAAGTTACTGCATTTGATAGCAAAGAACCATTCTGACAACTTATAGTGCATTTAGGGATACTCCAACATTGCAATAACCAAACATGGGTCTTTTGGCAGCCTACTCTGATCTTGGGTCTTTTGTTGGAGTCAACAGTCCCTGCTGACAACTGCATCATTATGAAATAATAACATTGGCAGGAGTCAACTTTCGTGGATTATTGATCCCAAGCAAGTTTTAAATGTCTGCAAGTTGTTCACACTATAGAGAAGATATAGCATTAGCAGGATCTCTCTGGTGGTTAAAGTCAATGTAAAAGCACAACGTTTACAGGGTTGTGTTTAATAGACTAAACAGCACTAGAATAGCTGGTTTGCTCATTTAGGATACAATGCCTCTGCAGAATCTATAAAGTCCATAATGAGCATTGAGATAATGTAACAACATTTGGATTCGTTAGCAATACTCTGTGTTTAGCAAGGGAAGAAAGGGGCTTAATTGGTTAGTAGCAAGAAATTGAACAACGGTGACACTACTGCCCTCTGAGGCTCTCTTCACAGGTACCTCACATGATCTCTCTCAGCTTAAAATAGCAATGCAGTAAAAGTTAAGAACCACGTTCTCTTTTAAAAGAGCTGCTTTTCAGGGGCTTTCTTCTTCTGTCAGCATGACTACAGTCCTCCTGTTTCAAAGTAAAGGGTCTTGGGCTTCAGATCGCCTGCTGGGTCTGTGCCTGCAGTCCTGAGAGATGTACTGCTGGGGCATCAAGAGGTCATAACCCCTTACTGGAGCATCTGGTGTGAATATGCCACACATGTGTTCCTGATTGGCGTCAGCATTGTCAGTAAAAAGACCACTTTCCAGAGAGGAGTTTTGTGTACTCAGCAATGTGCAATCGGTGGCAGAGCATATAAAGATCTCTAATTAACAGGTCACTTTAAAGCAAGAGGACATTCTTTTTATTTTTATTTTAACTAGGCCAGCTGCTGGTGGCTCCCTTTCAGCAAAATACTGAGTGTTCTGCAGTCGTAAGTCATCCCACCTTTAGTGTCATTACCTGAAATGCCCTCTCGCTTTCCCCAAAACCTTTGTCATTTTTCCTCTCTCTCTCTCCCTCTCCCAGCCTTATCTCTGCACTCTTCCGCTAGCTGGAGTGCACTTCAGTATTTCCAGACGGTTCTGTGCCTTAGCAGCCTATTGAGGGCTATGGAGCTGTTATTTTGTAGTAACCGTAACAACAGTGTTGCAGAGAATTGAGTGCCGTCGGCTGGCGTGCTGTTGTTCCGGCCCTAGCTTATCGACTTTGCCCCTGCTTGACATGGCCCCACTGGCTAATGGGGTTTGGAAGACACTGAATGACCCTGATGCACTGCAGTTGCCGGGGGAAAACAGATGCTAATTCTTTATTTTGTTTTATACTACCTGGACATTACATGGAGCAACACTTTTAGGTGAAGTGAGGGGCAGTTATGCTGATAAAATGGAGAGGCAATAGAACGTGTGGTTTAACTTTCCAATAGAAACAAGGGGTCAGGACAAGAGAATCCTGTGCGAGAATCCTGTTTCTCATCCTGTGTGATATGCTAATTTTTTTCTATCTTGTCATCTACGCTGTACTTTTCTAGTGCCTGGTTATCTCGGAGCCTGCGCCCCTGGCATAAAGTGAAATAACCATGATTTCTTCTCATGTTCTCATAATGATAATACATGCCCTTTGCACAATACGTGAGGTTTTCAATCAGTGAAGGTATTGAATAAAGACAGCAACGCTGTGGAAAAGTAAATTGGGTGCCATACCTGCACAAATTAGACAAAAATGAAACCGTCTAATTTTCAAAATTACCCCTAACTGTGCTGCCAAGCAAATAGTGTGTCGGTGCTCCTCTGCTATTTAAAGTAGGTAATCTGCATACATTTGGCGCAAAATTGGGCCCTTTCTATGCAAATGAGCCTCATTGCAAAAGCAGCCCAATTCACAAAGATCAACACTAAAACGCATTACAGTGGAATTATTAGCGTCTTCAGAGAGTTGGTGGTAACTGACGAGCATTTAGGCTACAAGGGGCGTCCGTTATAACTCATTTAATTTGGGATGCGGTAACAGGATGCAATGAAGGCGTCATGATAAATAAATGAATGAAGCTCCACTACATTTAATTTTTGAAAATACATGAGAAAAAAAAACTCGAAAAAAATGAACGAACGATAAGGTTATTGTATAAACAAATAAACAAAGTATGTCTTCCCTCTCCCTCCTTTCCAAAATCCTGGGATTATATGTTTCCCTTTCCTCTCTGTTAATTGCCCTTGGGAGGTTTGGATGAAATGGCACACTGGCAAGCTGCTCCTGAAAAGGTCTCTGGCTCAGGCTGACTCCCACCCCTCAAAACCGACCCACTGGCCACATGCATTTATACTTTGCCTCATGGATAATTGCAGTCAGACACAAATTAAGGGCTTGGGTTGTAATATCATTAGCACTTTATATTTTGTGAATTCTACCTTAAAACGGGGCAGATGATGGTTGCAAATACAGCTCATGGTGCTATCAGTTTCCGCAAACCATTCTTTGTGAATGGGAATCCCTTAGGATCCATTAGGATATATATATATATATATATATATATATATATATTTTATTTAATGCAATCGGTCTGTCTCCAAGCTATAGGAAGCTTTTTTTTCTTTTTTCTTATGTGATCAAATCTCTACCAAAATGTAATATTTCCAAAAATAATAAGGGAAGGTCACAATGGACGTGACCTGACCTTTGGTGAAATCATTTTAAAAAGTGATAAGCACAAACTGATGATCATTAACGTTAAAATGCATGACATTCTTGCCCCTCATAATGAGAAGGGAGTCTGAACACTGGTACTGCATTACCATTGTGTCCCGCATCCAGCTCCCACGCTTCAGAACGCACAGAAAGGATAAAAATCTCTTAAATGCATTGTTAGCATTTTCAAGTTCTTACTTACAGCACAATAAAAGCAAATGATCTCCTCCATTCATCATAGAGTGCAATACCATTATCATATGGAGGAGTTATTAGCTGTGCTTGGTGGAACAGTGCTAACTATGTGAGGAAAAGCAGACATAGTTGCAAATATCACATACTGCACTGAAAGGAAGCACTTTCTTAGGGTTAATTAGTAGTCAGCCCATTACGTATTATTTTTGCCAACCACAGCAAAACCTTAATTAGCTTTGATTCTCACTCCCTTGGAATTTGGGCCCACAATGCTACAATGATGCTGACTTAGGGATAGGCTGAGGCGTTGAGAGTGGCAATGAGCCAGTCCTTGGCTTAATAACGCTCTAATGATCAAACTAGCAGGTGCACACGCACATAGACATGCACAAGGCTGCACACAGCTCGTTTTTGGATGATATCAAACACCGTTTTTCTGCTCGGGGGCTCATAACCTTCACCCTCACCTCTAAAATCTCTCCTGTCTCTTGTCCCGTCTGACTCTATACCTTTTCTTCCTCCTACACGTCTGTCTCCTTCCCTTCTCCCTCCTCACCTCTGTCTTCTTCAGTCGGTTTCCTTGAACTGCGGAAACCTCTGGCTGCAGGCACTGACGGAAAAGAGAGCAGTGTCCCTCATTCTCAAGTTAATAACTTTTTAATTTAATTGCTTATGTTCACTGTGGCCTCAATATGTACTTTTTTCCCCTTTTACTCATTGGCATTCAACGCTGGAGCTCCAATTTGCCACACAGCTTTCTAGAGAGAGAGAGAGAGAGAGAGAGAGAGAGATGTGTGTGTGTGTGTGTGTGTGTGTGTGTGGGGGGGGGGGGAGGTTGTTGGACTAGTGGCAGAAGAGACAGACAAATCGTTTTAATGGATGACTGAACAAATTAAATTAGAATTCAAAAAGCAGCTTTCATCTTCGGCATTATTATTGAAAAAAGAGAGCTTTACAGACTTGACAACAGAGCCCACTTTGAAGTAAGCCATTACTTTATGAAAAAAAAACATCTAAATGCCGTGTTACAAGGTGAATGTTGTTTATTCCAAATTCAAATCATTTGGCAACGCAAACACGACGCGTTAAATGACTGGTACAACACAGAGCACTATTCAGATGACATATACATGAGACAAAAAACACCTGTGCATTCAAGTGTCACATGATGTTTTTGTTGTTCAATGTCATTTTGCTTTGACCTCTCAAAATGACAAAGAGATATATTTTAAATGCAGCAGATGAAGCGTGTGAAGTCTCTATATTGAAACTACGCGCTCTTCAGACTGAGGCACAAGCGTTAAATCTGCAAAGGGATTAAAATGCTAATAAAACAGGCGCGATACAATTCCTGTTTTAAGCCTCATGAAACATGCATGCGTCTGTATGAGCCATATGCAGAGGAGATGGCACACTGACATGCTGCAGAGAGGAACAGGGATCATTTTATGCTCCGTTGGCAATCGGTATGTAAAGACTGTGATTTCAACCCCTTGACACAAATGGCCGATCTTTATCTCACTGCAGGAAAAAGATAATTAATGATCTGCCATAGACACGTTTTGAAAACCTATGTTTATAAGATAAGTGGCTTTCTTACAGTATAACTAAAGCACACATTCAAGACTTAGTCAAGACTACTCATTTTTAAATGCGACCCTTTTCTGTGGTCCACAGTGTCAGTCAGACGGGTGAAATATGCTCGGCTTTGGCCTCTTTTTGTACCTCCAGGGTATGATTTGAGTGCATTAGCGGGATAACTGCTCACGTCAAAATGCAATATTGCTAAAAACAATGCTGGAAAAAAAATGGACGGTGAGTGCTTCGGGCATTTCCTCTGATTACATCAACTTAATGAAAAACACAACACAAACTGCCTGAGCAACACGGTCATAAAATCAGAGACTGAGGCTGTTGTTTTGTTTTACAATCCTACTTCTCTTGGGTTTAGCTCTTGGAGGTTTGTGGTTCTGAGGAATTCAAGAGTTCAATCCCAGACACCGAACCGCACGGCATTACGGATTGTTCTCCAGCTCTTATACCTCAATAAGACATGAGGAAATGTCAAACTCAGCGGCGATGGGCTACATTCCAAAGATGGTACACATCGATTCCGTGCTTAAACCGAGCGAACATTTTACACACAGATCCAGGATTCATCAACATTATCTTACCTGAATTTCATGTACTCTGCACCTTATACACCTCAAAGCAAACATATTCTTATGAAGATAAATGGGGGCGTGGCAGTATGCTGATTGTAAGAAGAGCAGTTTTCTTACCCGTGATTAAAGGCTCTATACTGCAGGAAATAGCCAATATCCCCTGTATATGGCAATATAATCACATTCACACAAGGTTTGACTTAATGCGGAGGTATCTGAAGCTGAAAGACTTCTTCAGGTGATTGCATGCCGGTGGGCTATTTAGTAAGTTTGCCAGACTGAGCGTGTGGAGCCATGCTAGCGGCTCTGTGAGGCTGTGCTTAGGCACAGCAGGGGTTTTGAGCTGAATTGAACATTAGCATACTAATGTACCGACAATGACATGGCTGACATGCTCAATTAAAGCAGGTAATGTTGACAAGGTTCGACCAATGTAAACCTGTTAGTGAGCTAAGATAGGTCAATTGTCACTTAACACAAAGTAAACCTGAGGCTGACAGCAATGTCATCATTTCAGGAAATATTTCTTCATAAACCGTAAGGATGAAATATTGGACAAATTAGAATGTTGACCTGCTGGTGGCGCTAGAGGAAAAGTCACAAACTTCTGCAAAAAAGCTGGTAATGACAGAATAGTGGACAGAATTACAGTACTTTACTTTTTTTTTTTAAAATCTGTGCATCATGTTGCCCTCATGACAGAACTGACACAAGTTCACACAAGGTTAGCAGTAAAAGCTGCGGAGGGGGGCGGGACCCATGAATCCCGGAAACCCATGGAGCCAAAAACGCTGCATTCTAGAAAAGCCTGCAGTGGTTGTAGTGACACTCACTGGGATCAGCTTGACAGGTCAACAAGCGAACAAAGTAGCCTGCAGGCCTTCAAATGGAAACTAGAATCTGTACACCGATACACTGTACAGCCTGTTTGAAATGTATTAATTGTCTTGTTAATTGTTTCTTAGATATGCACTATTATTCAGGATACTGAGTGGATGACCTTGGTGAAAAAAAAGTAAACTATTCACTATTTACACTACAGAAAAAAAGAAGCTTTTGGGATTCGTGTAAGAGGTTGTATTGATTGCTCAAAACCAACAGCTATTATAACCTTACATGTACTCCTTCTCCATTGCCCTCTCCTCCCTCCTTTTTACGCCCTTCATTTTATATTCAAGAAATAGTGCTGTTGTGGGAATTATATTGAGTGCTGCTCTCACCCTCGACCCTTGTATTGAGTTGCCCATTCTCTTCTTGTTTTTCAAGGATTTGTAGCTCAACTGGCAACCAGTATGTCGTCATTGAAGAAGAAGAGCCCCGCCGCCCTTTTTTTTTTTTGATGATTCACTGCGAGGAGAATATTCTTAAACCGACATTGATAGGTTTTTGTATTTGCTCACCACACCCATCTGTCCCATCGCCCTCAAAGTAGAATGGGAATCAGAGGTTTAATGAAAGAAATTGTGCAATTGATTCGCCTTTTATACTAATGGGAGTACGGATCACAGTCAATTATGGCTCTTCTCATCTTGTTGTTTAAGAGGAAGGCAGAGAGGGAAGGTGGAGTGAAGGAGATGGGGTCTTTGGCGGGTCTGCTGAGAGATTTACCACCCAATCTATGTATTCTTGGCTTCTATTGATCCCCCCACAGCTTTACAATCAGTGGGTCGATGTCGTTCAAAGCATACTGAAATCCAGCCAACAACACCATTAGTAGGCAGGTCTTAATGTAAGTACTGTAAGGCCTCCTTACCGATCACCTAGCCACCCGTATGTCTGTCTTTACATGGCCTCACCATGAAATTAAAAACATCTAAAGGTTCAATAGGTTAATGTGGAAATACAAAAGAAAGGAAAGAGTTGGCTTGTATATTTCTGTACAGTAATTACAGGCACAGGCTTAAGTTGTTGAAATGAAGGGAGCAATCCTGCAGAGACAGCAACTTATATAACAGTGCAAATAAAGATGCAATTATAGCATTTTATCGAAGCAAATGTCATAACAACCCACTCAGCTGCTAATTTATGTTGTTTTGAGTAAAATGCATTTTTTCATTGCAAAGCTTCCATAAAAGCGGCCATGAATTCAATGATAATGTGTATACAGCAAAAAAGAAAGAGTAATATTAATGTTCATCTTTATTTCAGTGGGCTAGTGCTAATGTCCTGGGATAGATATTACATGATTTGTAGTGCAAAACTGCCAAATGGAATAGAAATGAATAAGATATTTTTCAACAGAATACTGTTGAGCTAACCCCCACATACTGACTAATGCATTAATTCATCCCCCCCTCCCCATTCGGCTGGTTGACGTGGTGCCACATGGGCAGAACAACAGCAATGCTCACAGAGATGTTGACTGAGGAACAGACACCGAAATCAAAAGTGGCTGTTGCTGTTCCTCATCCAGAGAGTGAACGCTGTGATGCTGCTGACCTGGACAATTAGAGACAGGGACCAGCTCGGAGCTGTGGACGGACACTCCCGGGAATCAAACTCTCCTGGATTACCAAACAGACTGTTTTTGGTTGGATGAGTCCTCTGAAGTGTAAAAAAAGCACAACCAGTTCAATAGACTGAGTCATAAGGATGTTTACTGGAGCAGCATTGCCCCTCTCAGAAGACAGAATGAGAAGAGGTGTTGCTATAATAGAAGTGCTTTAAGATCCACTGAAAACTCTAATTTGAAGTCGCTGGAGTCTGTCAAAGGTTCAACAGGTGCACCTTTTTATTTCTGCTGAAATTATCAGTGGAATTCTTTAGAAATGTTGCAGGGTCAGTGGTGTCAACTACAAAGTCTACAGACGTGCTCACCATTACAATGCCAACACGCTGATGTTTAGCATGTATACTGTTTACCATGTTTAGCGTGTCAGCATGCTTACATTTGGTAATTAGCGCTAAACAGATGAGGAAATGTCAGGTATGCAGATATTTTGGTCAAAAAAATGAAGCATTGGACAAAAACTTCTGACCTGATGATGGTCTTTGAGGATCACTAAATATTCATCCTGATGGGGACATGAATGTGTGTACTACATTTGATCAGAATTTATAAAATGGCTGGGATTTAAATTAAGCATTTCACTCAAAACCCCAAATGTCTTGTAGGATCACAAAGGTCCTTCAGGGACATCATCTGGGAAACATGAATGTCTGTACACATTTTTTGCAAATCTTTCCAATAGCTGATGACATATTTCCGTTGTGACTAAAGTGGTGGACCGACCAAACGGCATTGCCATCGTTATAGTTGTGAATGTAGCAGTGCCGTTTTTGTGCAGTTTATTTGTCGTTGAAAAAACTCCTCAAGTAACCAAGCCAAGTGTCTGTGTCTTGCTCGCCACCTGGCCAAAGCTTCAGAGCCCAAAGAAAATAGAATTATTGAGTTATTTGGTGTGGAGAACATCAACAGCTTATTCACACACCAAAGTGTTTTCAGGGATTCTCTCACATTGCACCCGAGGTGTGATAACACCGTAGAAGGCCCAGTAAACACTGCTACTCGCAAAGTGATTTACCCTCATGATGAGTATGTATAACATGCTTAAAGTGCCCCAAAATGTCTTCCTCTTGTTTGACACTTTTCCAGTGTACAGCATGTACAAGTAGACATTGTATTTTCTTTTTCTTCCATGACTTGTGTTACATGACTACGGGTCATTGGATATTAAGGCGAGTTCATCCTGACCACAGTACCATTTCTTCCCATCGTGCTATTGTTGACTCTCAGACTCAGACTACCTGTTTCTACCAATGCCACCTTTGCATATTCCTTAGTCCCCTAATTCCTTAATCCCACATAATCCTTTCATGGTAAGAAGATGTATTTCTAGCTCTTTTCAAAACATAATGCTCACTTTACAAAATCTCAGCAGACCAGGCTCACTTCTGTATGTCCTACAAACCTCTCCAGTCTGTTATTGTCCCAGCCTCCCAGAGTCCAGAATTATACAACAGATAGAGAGAGAGAGGCCCAAATAGCACAGCGGTAGAAGACTAGTGTGAAGGGATTAATCAGAAAAGGACACTTTAATAATCTCTGAACACCGAAACCAGGCTGCTGCCACCTTTTCTTGTAGGCATTTTATAACTGCTCTTGCAGCAAAAGAAAAAAATGTAGAACTAACAGCGCAGGGTGTGAAGCAAAGGAAAACACTCGGAGTAGGAAGGGGATGATGAACATCCTTGTGCTTCTGAAAACTTCTAGAGGCCTTTTTTTGACAGTGGGACAAGTGGCTTTTGCTCAGCAACATAAATAGATGTACTAATAGTTATTTTTTCCTTCACTCTCATTTTTTGTTGTTGTCCAAGCTAGACGGAAACGAATAGATACACCGGACTTTCACATTAGGAGCCCAATCCAGTCCTGTGTACAGGTTACTCTTTCCTGTGACTGTATGTGGCCCGCCACACACATGTGCACCACCCCTAGCAACGCTAAAGCTAATCCAACGGAGCATTTTCACTTGTATTTTCACTCGTTATAGACACAAGAGGACCCTCACAAAAAATATTTTTACTTTGCTCCTCAGTGCAGCTTAGCTCATGCTCGAGAGCTGATGTGGCTTTACCGCTGATGTCTTTTCATCCTCCATCTTTTCCCAGTTATAAATGGGATGACTCTTGAGGAAAGCTGCTGCTTTCTACTCTGTGGGAGGTTTCAGGGATGTCACCCATTCAAAGTGCCGTGGTTGATGGGAGGGGTGAGGGGGGGGGGGGGGGGGGGTTATGAGAAGACAGCATTCGGCACAGAAGGCATGTGTGTGTGTATAAGGGTGGCAGGGGGTTTGGGTAAAGGTATGTGTGCAGGCAGAGATACACCATATGTAGCCCTAAGGGCTTGTCAGATGCATCACACCGTTCTGCTTTTGAAATGGTACAGCTTAGGGAGGTCTAAGAGTGCAAATAAAACAAGGGTGGCATCACAACAAATCCTCATCAGTTACAAATCTGGCATAATGTGTATTTGTGTATTTGAAGATTACATGTAAGTAGTTTGTTCAAATCTAGCCTCATATTGCAGCTTTTGTGCACAAACTAAATATAATTTGTTAAAGGGAATGATTGGATAAAAAAATAATCAAAAAACACTAGCGATGGCACACACACAAAGTCAATATCTGCTGTGAGTCTAGTCTAGTCTGAGTCAGTTTGCTTCAGCAGTTTTTCATTGAAGGTTGCATTCAGAGAATTGAAACACAACATATTTCATAGTTGAGTTTCAAAACATCAAGAGTGAGCTGAGAGGAATATTGGAATCCGGGTGTGCTATAGCTAAATCATCTTTAAACTGATTTATAACAGCCATATACAGTACACTGCAAATATACTGACAGGCGGAGCAACCTCATTGTAACTTTATTAAGTTTTGGACCATGGTTTCTGTCTTTGGGAGCGGGTTATGGTAATGCAGGGTTACACTGCAGATCCTCCACACATCCTCCAAAAGACAACCTTACTCGTCCTATTTAATGATGTGGAGGAGGACAGCTTCCTCTACAGAGGTGGCAGTCTTGCATTGCCAGACCTATTCCCTCACAGCATTCTGGGAGAAAGGTCACACAGAAGAATAGGTTTGTCATTAGCTAACATCAGGGGGCAATGTCTGCGGACTGATCATCGCGGCACACAGTTCCTAAAGTAATTGAAGATCATTGTTGAAGACGTATGTCCACTACATGGTAGGGTAGATTTCTGTCGTTGTAGAGACAGGGAATAAAAATAGCAGCATTCAGATAGCACCGTAAGGGACAGCGGAAAGATGCAAAAATGCAGAATAAGTACATTCGGGCTGTGGGAGGCCTGTATACAGTCTGTCCACATCCTGCAAAACAGGTTATGGAGGTGGTGGTGGGACTTTTACTGAGGAAGAATAAATTACATTTTGAATGGTTTCGGAGTCAAGATAGCCCGTTGATGAGGGCATCTGAATAAACCGGGTTACCTCCCACGAGCATGGACGCCTGGTCAATACAATGCCATAATGCGTAATTTACATTGTTTTACTGTAGTATTGCAAGTATTACAAATACTTTTTGAGGGACACATAATGCCACCTGAATTGCAGTTTTTTTTACAAACACAATGAGAAAAATGTTTCTCGCGAATTGGTCTTCCATTTATTTATCCTAGAATAACCACTCTTGCGATGCAATATCTGCAACTAGCAATATTAATGATTTCATGGTAACCTTTAAGCACTCAAACACACGCGTTCATGGTTGGAGAACAATCGTGTTCCTGGTTAAATAATGAAAAAAACGCCACCGTTGTTTAAATGAAGGGCAAAACAGAATGTTTTTACTTTAGCAATATTTAATCGAAACCATGATTTTTATCTAACTTTCCCCAACAAGCCTTTGCTGCGGAACCCTAATCACACGCAGCACTCTGGTTTCTGCATGTGATTGAGAATCGGCTGGCTTTCCTGTGAAGCTGGACCATCGTTATTTCACGTCCTCATCTACTATTTCGGGACACACATACACGTTTCATCTTCTTATGATCTCTGCTCTAATGGGCTAACTTAATGCATTTGTCGCGTATATTCCGACTGTATATTTTCACGTCAATTAGCCTATGAATAACACTGTATTTTCACAGAAAAGTCTTTCACTGAAGTAGGGTGGACAGATGCACACATGCATACTTACAGCCCTGTCAGAGGAAGAGGAGGGGCTGCATTAAGTGCTATATTTACTCATTTTTAGGCACGCTTTACTGTGCCCACGCCTCCTGGACTCTCCCCCAAGAGGCCGCCATTAATTCAGCTCAGTCCTCTCAAAGCTTCATCAATGTAAATATAACATTAGATTCCCTTCAGTTGCTTTGAAAATAGGGTTGAAGTCATGCTGGTATACATGTTTGTTTTTGTAAAAGTGTACGCCTTAGGTGGCGGTAACGATGTCGGTTGCACGGCACCGTTACAACATGCTATCTATATGTGATGTGTGCAGCCCTCGTGTGTCCAGGTAAATAATAACCTTTTTTTTTTTTAAGAAAATTGTTCACAATGTCAAATTCAAGACAAAAAAAATATGGCAAAGTTTAAAGCTAAAATCTAACATCAAGTATGGATTCAAGGTTTTCAAATGCAATGCATTCAAATAAAGCAAAACATTTTTGGCTGTTTTTATATTTAATCTATATAAAACTCTTCTAAGAAAAACTTATTTTGCACTAATTAGGTTTTTTTTGCAATTTTTTCCATTGCAGTAAAAATGTGTGCTATTATGATTCTTTATGTGGATAAAAAAATAATCATAGCCATTACATTTTTAAAAACACACACAACTAAAATGTGCCCTCACCTTCAGCACCAGGCTTTGGTCAAAGTTGTATGCACTGGGCCGTCCCTCCAGCGTGGAGAAAGCCACGTTTCCTCCAGTGAGGGGAGAGATATCGCTGAACTCGTCCGTACACAAAGCAGTCCTCTCATCATCTCCTGGGCGAATGTAAGCCTTGGCATCCTTCCCATACGTCTTCCTACACGAGGCGCTGTAAAACTGGTACGGCAGCCAGGGCCCGTCTTCTTCCGTGCGCTTGTAGATGGCGAAGCTCTCCGGCCGACTGGTGTAGAATTTCAATCGTATATAGGTTATCTCAAAAGCCTTCCCTGTGGAAAACAGATATGATTAGCGTTGAATGGAATCGTTGAAAGAATTACTGCTGGAACTAGATCCATTGTAGTTACACAGTTAGATCAGGGCTGGTTGTATAAGAGACAAATACTGCAGGGTGATAGTTTAGGGCCCAGGAGCAAAGGGGGGGGAAAAAAAGACATAATTGCATTATAGAAAGAAGAAAAACAATGGGGGACAGGCTTAATTTCCCATGCCTCTATGGAAGGTAAATGAATGTCGTTCCTGCAGGAGTAGAAGAATACCCAGGATTATTTTCTCATTATCCAGATTATAATGGGCACCAGAAGTGAAACATAGGTCAAAGGAAAAGAGACTAAAAATGTCTCTTTTTTCTTATAATAACTGGAGGACAGAATAGTCCAATAGAGTGTACTTACAATGTAGTCTGATGCAACATTGGAGGTGCGACAGGAAAGCAACAGATGTAATCAATAGAAAAAAAAGTGATTAGTCAAACATGCAAAACACTAACGAGTGTCATGGGGGGCTGACTATGGCATATAATTAAACATATCATTGATTGATATACCAAACGTGAGGTTTTAGTTGTACATCAGCCATTTGTTTATGAGGGGAGAAACAGACAGAAAGAGAAGGGAGACCTTTTCATCGATTTGTATTCTACCTAAAACAGTGATCAAAAATGGGTTTCACATTCCAATCTCATATGGAAGAAGATCCGCTGCAGACGAGGAGATATAGCGTCGCCATGTTTCCATTTGAGTTGGTATTGGCAGATCCGGCTAAGTTGATATTAAAGTATTTTCTGAAGGTGTTATAAATTGAGGGATCAGTCTCACAGGTAATGGGGGGGAGGTTTAGGAAAGAATGCCTTCCGGCATCTTTTTCACATTGTGCCTACTCAGATGGCTTGAATTATTTGGTGATTTCGCTTCATAATGTCTCCTTGTGTGGAAAACGACAGTGGGAACTTCATCGATTTGCAACATAGCTGTTGTCCTCATTTGGTTTTGTAGGAAATATGGCATCTTCTTCCCTAATCTCAGGGCAAGCAGAGAGTCGGTGCTTCTTCTTTTTGATCGAGTGTGTCATTTCCTCCCATTGTTTACTCACTGTGGACACTTCAAACTGTAATCCTGGAGCTATATCAGGGAGGCTTGCAGAGTTATACGTCCTGAATATGAACACGCATACAGATTTAGCAGCTTTACTTTTGACTGGGCAGACACAAACTGAAGTCATATTGACACCAGAATGATAAGTAACACGTAGAAACTCTCTTAACGGGCGTCTTCATTGCACTCTTGGGGATTTTTTTCTACATCATTAGATACTAAGTCTCTGCTCTGCACATTCATAGAGGGATGCCATCCGCTGGCACAGCCATAATGACATCTGTTGCTTTTCTCTGCCAAGTCAGATCGAAGCAGCTCTGTCTCTTGTCTCTGCAGCTCTCTCTAATGGTATCTTTCCTTTAGGAGCCAGAAGATCATTTAGCTTTCATTTACTCCCTGCATGAGGTGAGCTCAGCCCTGCTGGGACCGAGGCAAAAACATAAAAGAGGCAGAAGATGAAACATTTGTTGGATATCCCGTGATGAAATGCAGAGTAATTGCAAATGATATTTGTATGTTGTTATGCATAATGTTTAATGATTCGTGATACTTTGTGTTCATCAGAGTTTATGTGGGCACAACAGAGGGGATTTTCAGATATCAAATCGCAAACCAAGCAAAACAACATACATACTATAGATAAAATACGCCCTAGGATTGAATTCACACGTTTATTTTGGCAGTCTGGACAGCTCAGTTTGAAGAAGTCTGTCTTTGTTTGCCAAGCGATAGGTCTTTGAGCGTTAGTTTGGAAACCCAGAAGAACAGCATGGTGTAACGTTTCAAAGCTGATCCAGAATCTTGTGGCAACACAAAGCCGAAGCTGTTTGTGTTGCGCACAAGCGCACCAATAAAAATGACTGTTTGGACACCGACTTTAAGAGTAAAAGCTGGGAGCTGCAGAAGCACAGCGTCCGACCCTCCTCGGAGTCATTAGTGTCAACTTAACACAGCTGCTCTCGTCTGCCCAGACCGAGGCAGGCTGAGACTAAACTCGCCACGAGTACCAGACTCAATATTTACAATCTGTTTACTCCAAGCTGAGGATCAGCAAATACACGGATGAGTGGATTTATCCTCCAATCATGCTGCGTCTCAAAGATTGCGAATTAAGTAGAATAAAACTCTTTACAGAGAGTCGTGACTCATGCAGCCACGCCAATATTCCGGCTGTGAGAGCGTCATGCCAACTGTGGCAGACTTTTATCATTGTTTTACATCCGAGGCAGGATGTTGCTCGTCTTTGATGGCACTGAATGAGAACCAGCTGCAGGGTCAGTGTGTATCTCAACAAGTCTTTGTGGGAAAAACCTGACCCCAATTCCTTACCAGCACACCGCCCAGCATTTTCTTCTCTCTACCCCCTTCTTCCTCATTATGTTTTGTTTACTCCCCTTGAAGCAGCCCGACCCCCCCCCCCCCCCCCCTCTTCTTTCTAGTCTTTCGCAGAACCAGTCTGACCTGGCTGCAATGTGTGTCCCTGCGTCCTACTGCTGTGTTTATCATCCCAGCATTTGCCTGTATTCCCTTCAAGAGAGAGCTTGTTTTCTTTGGAGAGGCAAAAGAAAACAGCAACGGTCGAAGACACCCCCCACCACCGACCCAGATGGATCACAGAGCTTTCACATGGACCAAAGAGATGCCACACGTCCAAAAATTTCGGGATTTTCACTTACATGAAATTGCGTTTTAAGAAAATATAATCATTCTTTTAAGAATGCTAGATTAATTCAATTGCATCAGGTCCAGTAAAACACATGTTTGGGAGAGGGGAGCAAAGGTGAATGTAGTCTGAGGGAGACAGACATGTGGGTGTTGTGATTGTCTGAAGAATAACAAACCCTCCAGACAGCGCACAACATACCTCTGTAGCAGCGAACATTGGCGGATTTCTCGAAAAGAACGGCAGATTCTAAACAACAAAGCCTCAAAACACAGCCGGACATCTGCTTGCTATAGGAAATCAATATTCTCCATTTGATGGAAGCCATGCTCGCTATCGCAGCACGTGATATGACAGTTCGGCAACGGTCAAAGCTCTGACATTTTCAACTTCTGTCATCATTTTGTCCCTCTCTAAATCTAAAACTGTCAAGAAAATGTCCAGTTTCGAACAAGAACTGTCTTCCCTGATTGAGTCCAAACACACAGCTATATAGATGGAGCATACAGATCAGGTGACTCTCATCTTAGTTATAGCGAATATGATCAATATTGACAACCCCACAAAGAATTAGCACCTGACTCTGAAGTTCCCTTAGCCCCTACTGAGCTTCTTTATCTTTTGCATTTTTAAACACGTTCTTTTCGTTTGTCGTTTGTTTCCGGTCACAGCAGGCGGCTGTTTTTAGCAAGTAACCCTCCATGCCACTGTATGCAACTTGAGCGGCCGACAGAGTTAGCATAGTGTAACGTTAGCATTCAACGTTAGCGGCTAAAGAGCCATATATTTCCCCCAGGAGATTGTGGAGATAAACAACAACAAAGGAAAACTAAAAGAGAGTTAATATCGAACTTTCGCCAGGTTGGTAGCCAAAAACACAAACTCTGCAATGTTGCATTTTTACCTTTGGTCAATGCCAGGCTACCTGTTTACTCTTGTTTCCATTCTTTCTGCTAAGCTAAACCAACAGTCTCCTGGCTCCATGTTTATGTTCAATGGACAAATGCAAGAGTGGTAGAGATCTTCTCATCTAACAAGAAAACCAATAAGCATATTTCCTTAAATGTAGGACTATTTCTTTGAGATTAGATGGAGGAGTAATTGTTAAAAAGGTTTATTTTTGTCGTGGGACTGCCGGCTTGTTAGCAGCCGGGCCTGTTGCAAGTTACAGGAAAGCCACTTCTGAGTTCTCTTTATTTGGTAATAGACTCTATTGTATAGTGTTTGACATTTACAGAGCCAGAGGAGATAAATTTAGCACCACAAGAAATGCTGACTACAACCTCTAACCGAGAATAAATGAAATATATTAGATGTACTCTTTGCCAGAAAAAAAGAATAGTTAGTATTCATTTAGTTTAATGAATAAAGGGGCCCCAGAGCAATATTCTTCAGAGGGGCCCACATTCCTGTGTACGCCCTTGCTGAGACATTCCTTTACACACACACACACACACACACACACACACACACGCTCAGCAAATAAATGAAAGTAGGAAAGGTAATTTCATTGATGCTTTGTAACATTAATCGCCACAATTTAATTCAGTTAAAGTGACAAATGTGGTCTGTTACTTATTCCAGCAGCTTTGCACAGCATGGTAATGGGATAATGATGCTAATGGCTCAAGCTGGTCTCATACAATTTTGTGGAATGAGAAATGTCTTCAAATGCAAATATATACACGGTGTACAAAAAGCAAGTCAAAGGCATTTGCTCAAAGGCAAAGAGTGCGTGACGGAGGTAATCGTAGACTCTGTGTGAATAATGCAGCGTGGTAAAAGTGGTGCACGGTTACGTATTTGTTTTGAACTGCGAAGACCCAGGTTCAGTTCAAATTAAGTGAAGTCTAATTATTTAAACTGATGGTTCTCCCACTATACGATGATTAAATCCTAACCCCGAACATTTGTCTTTACTGATCTTACTGTAATCAAGAAAGCCTCAACCTTATCTGAAACAAAGAAGAGTTGGCCCAGATCAAATTCACTGGACAAGCATATGAGTAACTGTCAGTCAAGCTTTTCAAATGCTGAACAAAAGAAAGGTGTTTGAATTAAACTACATGCCACAGAATCCACTTCATGCTGGAGAAACATTATGTTTACAGTCTTTAAGAGTTTGGCTCATTTTACAAAATATCATACGATATTGCAATTATGATCAACATCTTTTCCCCCATGTGCCCAAAGGTCTCCGTTTAACAATGCACTCATGCTTACTGTATCATAAGTTGTATCAATTAAAACCACTGCAAATGGAAAAGGCAGAAACTAAGACTTTCTCAATTGGTACAAGAGCTCTTGGCTATTTAATGTGTTGCTGGTCTAAATCAATCCAGCCAAGACAATTTGTTTGTTGTTTATTTAGCTGTAATTATTTTGGTTAATTGAGTTTTGACAGTGACTGTGTGACACAGGCGTTTGACAACATTTCAAAAACTCCAAAAGCTGAACTTTGTTTAAAATACATAGCTGAGGGGTTCTCTCCAAAAGTTCTGAGACAACCTTCCCCAGAGTAAAGGGACAATTTGCATAATTTCAAGTGATAGTAGACCTGCTGACCAAATCCCTGGCTATGCAAAAATGTCTCTGGCTAGGGGGTTAATGAAATGTACCTGCCTGGAAAGTAAGCGTATCGTTATTCTAAATACATTTTATGTAAATGCCTGGCTAACTTCAGTTGGTTCCTTATCATAGTCTTATTCCTGACGAAGTCGGGGCTTTTTTTTTTAAGGTTATCAGCTGCTTATTTCCTGGAATTTCTCTGAAAAAAAATGAAGTGTCTTCGTATTGATTTTCAACCCGTTGCACTGTATAGTTGTTGTGGTGAAACCTGAAAATTGCTGAGATGAAAACATTGAATGGAGCCTGCAGCAGAAGATGTTGAATTTGTAATGTGATCTAATGTGAAATGTGGATATCAATCCAAAATGTTTACAAAAAGGTTGATTTTTCTGCCATGGCCTGGTCCAAATCGTGCTACATGTGGTGGCTGTATTCTAGCTGAGTTCTGGCCCAAATCATATCTAAAAATAAGCCTCGTCAGCTTTAGTTGTGACTGTTTGTGGCAGCCAGATTCGGATGGGTTCATCACCGATACCCATGGTGGTACGTGGGCTAAAATGTAAACTAGGGCCAGCACTGAACCATCAGTCAGTTGCTATCTAGGCATGCCAGATGCAAGTGTGTGTCTTTCTCATCCACTTTAAATCCAACCAAATTCTCAGACATGCCCTTGTGGCTTTGTGCTCGCAAACACTCCCAAGTCTAAGCCATGTCTGGGTTTATGAAGACAGCTCAGAGCAGCGACTGCATACAAAGAATGTGTTTGTTAAGCACAGCTGTTTTGTATTAAAGATCTCCACATCAATGGACTTGCAGTACTCAAAACAATGTACCGAGATACTTGCTGCAAAGAAAAGAAAAGTGAAAAAAGTGCAGAAACCTCAACTCAGCTATACTTCTAACATGCATCGATGTGAAATCCCATTGCCGGGCTCTTTACCACTAAAAAAACACCTGCATTCTGTAGAGCGCTAAATATATTACTGATAATCATATTTTATTCCAGGACACAGCAAATGCAGTGCACATGAAGAGCTTTCAAGCACTTTAAAATGAAATAGGACATTATATACAACATTATCGTAACAGAGACCATAATTGAACCCGGAGGACACACATGCTTGGCCTAGATCACTCAGCCTGGCCACAAACACTGCAAGGAGGGAAGTCAAACCGAAGAGTTCTAGGGGGGTGAGGCTGAACTAAGGATGTGCTGATGTGCTCTTACCCAGGTGGAGGGTCAGATTGACAGAACCGGGGTGCTGGATACCATAGTACATGGACTGGCTCTGCCACCATGTGGGCTCCTCATTCCTGTGGAAGTCTGTCAGGAGGTTGGCATTGTGGCTCCGGTCCGGATCTGACGTGTCACAGTGGTGGCATGAGCGCGTCGAGCCGGTCTGCATGCAGTAGTCCTCAGGTGGGGAGCCGCACACATTGGAGGTCACCACAGTGTGATTGAAGGCAACGTTCTCGAACTTGGGCATGCAACGGCTCTGGGCGCCCTCCTCATCGAAGCAGGAGTCCATTGCGGCCCAAACAAGGAGGCGGCAGTGCAGATGAAGAGAGAGAAGCAGGGCCAGGAGAAGAGAACTCACAGCAAAGGATGTTTCCATGTCTAAAAGCACTTTGAATTACACTCACACTTCACACACAAACTTTAACATGTGTACACTCTGATGCAAAGACAAACGCATGCAGACCCTGACTCGAGAGAAGAAATCCAACAACAAGAAATAAGTCCAGACTGTTGTTTGACTGCTCTCTCTGCCCTAAACTCTGGTGAGTCTCCAACATGTGTTCTCCCTTTGTGGCGTGGAATGAAGGTTTGTGCAGGAACTCCTCTCATCAGGGGCAGCATGAGACAGACAGAGGAGGGGACAGGGGTGGGGGCCGGAGGGTAGAATAGTCCATGAAAACTTCTCCACCTGCTGGTCAACACAAGCACCGCACCACTATTAGCTTCAGATGTAAAGCAGACTGCACTAATGTCGTTTGACAGGAAAAAAAACATTCTATAACACCTTTAAATAATACTAGAGTGAGATTGTTACACCTCTGGGCATTGAGGTAGTGAGTACCAAAGCGCCTGCATTCAGCACTTACAGGAACGCAAAATATCATCGATATGGTGATAAATGTGCTTGGCAGTTGGCCCCGCAGCAGGATGTTCTGGTAAATGCTGACTGCAGTGATTCACAGTGGAAGACTGGCGGTGCTAAAAGTGTCTGGAATATTTCAGCCGGCACGGGTCATCTCCATAAAGAGATGTCGCTCAGGGGAGTTCTGTGACCTAAAGGGACAATTTATTTGCAAAAATAGAGGAGTGAAGCAGCTGCACTGCTTTTTCAGCAATATCCACTCAAGGCCCAGCCACCGTGAAAGTGAGAACTGGTTTGCATATCCCTGTAATTCATACGGACTGCTCGGGGGTCCTATATGCAAACCCATCCACCAGTGTTTGATTGGACCTAGCCATGAATTAAAAGGTGGCGGAACTATGACAAGTAAATGTAAGTCATCACCAATAAACAGATCACCTATTGGTGGGGATGCTAGCGTGTTCTATATTTCAACAGTTTACAATGGAAAGTAGAGGCATTGGAGACCATGGTCACCACTCCTGTGCACATCTACTCGTTAATGTGGTAATAGCCCCATTGTTCCATCGCTGGGAATGTTTTGCTGTCAAGTTATGTGTTTAAAAAAACCAACAAATTTTAAAACGCTACGTTTTCAGAGCACATCTAATATTGAGGGATTGCCCCCACACGGCTCTTAACATGGCGAGGACTGCGCTAGCGACAGGCAGCCATCGGAGCTAACAGCAAGAACAGTGCAAACAGCAGCAAGAGTGTTTACAGAGCTGACAGTGTTGACCTGGGGGGCCGCCGTGGGTCAGGACGGCGTTATCAGTGGTAACCGCAGTATGAGAGAGCCGTGCAGACTACATTGTCAACGTGGTATAACAAGTCCCACAAGTGACAAGTCCAATAATCTGTAATGCTGCGCATTCTAATCTTTTCGTTAATGATTTTACTGTCATCTAACCCTTTAGAAATGTGGCCCAATCAGCCAGAAAACCAGGGAACATTTACTGTGATAGCACAAATCGACATGACGAGCACATTCTAAATGATGATTGGATCAACGTCGTCATGGGAGTGTTTGAGATGAAGAACAGGGAGAAAAGGAAGAACAACAAAAGAAAGTAATATCAAGACAGAGAGGGACAGGTAGTGTGGACTGACACATTTAGATGCTGTACATTTATGATCCCGGTGGGATTTACGGCAAAGTCTTTCCCATATCTCCTTGTGATTGCCTTGATTTATTGGGGCTCTATCAGTACTCAGGCCGGGACATTGTAAAAGGGACCACATCAATTTGCAGTGAAATCCTCTGACGGCTTTGGATGAGAGCACGCTCGCCGTCAAATCTGTTTGGCTGTGTGTGGATCAGCCATTCTAATGAATAATCCAATGCCTCTGGATAAACACTTTTTACTCACTGAGTAGGTTCATTATGACACCACCTGTCACGTGCAGTATGTGAGAACACAACTGTTGCATGGGGTGACAACGTGTTTAAACGATATGCAAAAAGAGAATTGTATTCACTGAGCAAGGAAGGGCGATGTGGGGGAAATGTTGCTATACATCAGAAACTGGCAGTGCAGTTTCTCTTGAGGGCATCTGCAGATGAGTTGGCCTGTCTAGGTCTGTTAAGTCAGCATGATACTGCAGAATTCATCCGCCGAGAATAATGATTTCGATGTAACCTGTGACTCATCCGGGAAGCTGGGGAATCAAATTCTTCGCCCACAAAAAAAAATCCTCAGTCGTATTCTTGAAATTGTGGCCAGTGTTTGAGTTGGGTGAATGAGCTCAGCATGGGGCCTGCAGAAAATAGGGGGGGACGTCTGCAAAGCACCCAAGGGTATACTATTCCCATGGGACCCCCTACTGTTTCGAAACCATTTTAGACAAGCCAACCACAGAGCTGCACAGAAGATAGACCACACACTCAGAGCAGTAGAGTCACTTTTTCTGGCTTCATACAAACTAGTTCTCTTTGAAAGTCGCATGCGCAATACCCGTACTACGATATAAATGTAGAAACGTGCACCTCGTATACATGCACTTTTTCTGAATCAGTGTCACAAAACATTTTTTTTCTGTACCAAAAAGATAGGCATCATGATGTCACAAAACTGATGCATCTCTGTTTAGGAGACAAGATGCGTTTGCAGCCGCCTGGCTGGCTTGTGCCAAATTTGGCTGTGATATGTGTTAAGGTCCCAGCCTCTCTGCAACTGAATGTGAATATGGACAGAATATTAATTTGTTTTAAATGAGATAATTGTCAGTCTGTTCATACTTTAACCCTGCTGTTTTCTGTCCTTTGTTTTGCCTTTGCACTGACATCTCTCTCCCCCGGTGCCATGTCATTCTTCAAACTTCCTCTCTGCCCTCCCACATTCTCTACTCCTTTTTCCCTGTACGTCTTACATCCTCGTTTCCACTTCTCTCAGTGCCACAGATCCTTTAGCCTGCACCTGCCACCTCACCCTTTCATGCCGCAGATTGGTGCAGCGGGCTGTCACCATGTGAAGCCTGCTGCACCGAGACTAGCAGGTACGGCCTCCTTTTCATGATGCCACAATGTCGTAGCGATGAGTTGCGCTTTCAAACAGTGATTTGATGTCACAGCTGTCAGCGCTCCACTTTGCAATGCAGGAGGCAGCTGCCATATCCCCGCAGGGAAAGCTTTATCTGACAAAATAATGAGCGCTGCACAAGCGCTGCGTCGTCACAAAGATTTCCTGGCGTCACACACCTTTATGAAAGTTCTGGTACAGCGTGAAAAAAAAACAGGCTTTTGCATTTATGTATAACGACTCTGTTTATACTGTATGACTGTATTTAATTATGTTGTGGTGGCAACATTGTCACGCACAAAGCTAAACACTTTCACATGCTGGTGACAGAAATAAGTGTGACTAAAAAATATTTCCACTAGCTAAATATTATGAATGGGATACGGAATAATACTCGGATATTACCAGGAAAATTCTGTGTGTTTCTCAACTCAACCTCTGAGAACAGTCATGCCTTCTGTGGCACTTTTAATTCACTGGCCTGCTTGACCCATCTGGGCTCACCTGTTCTCTGTTCCCTCCTCATTAGTAGATGGTGCAAATTTGCAGGTTTAGATGTATTGTTTTTGTTCTTTGGAGCAGACAAAAAAAAGACACACACACACATCAGGCTCATAAACTGTTTGTAGCTATTCTTACTAAAAGTGATGCACTATAATTCATACATAACCCACATTATCAATTTGTATGTAATCCATGTAATTGGGAGCCAGGAAGGGTGACAGAGTCATTATTATATTGGGAGTGGGTCAGAGTGGAGGGTTGGGTATACAAACACCAGACTTTCACCCAGGATACCGCTGTTAGTGTACCATGTGAAGTCTTAGTTTACTTATTTCTCCCATAACTATTATACTTAAATAATGCCACTTATTATTAACCCAGACCAAGATCTTTCACTTGACCTTACTAAGTAATTGATTTTGTTACCTAAACACAGCAGGGGCTTGCACAAGTGCGCCGATCAGTCTTGATCAGTTGATCAGTCAACCGCCGCACAATGCAACATTGCACCCACTCACGTGTGTCACATTTCAGGATGTCTGAGTAGGGGATCAATCCCACGTCTCCAGGTCCCCAGCTGATGTTCTACACCACCAGACTATCTTCACAGCTGACCATCGAGAACCAGAGAGAGAAAGATGATTCAATTGCTGAAAATGTTTTAAAGTTGCAGAAACGTCATCAACCTGCGGAGAAACAAACAAGTTTATAGATTGAAACATGTTCACTCTGACTCACTGTGTCCAGGTAGAGTAACAGTTGTATAGTCTGAAGGATGTTGGCTCAAATCCTGAATAATATTAGGCACAGTTCCCTAATTTACAATTAGTTAAAGGTACAGAAACACAGGCGGTCCTTCAATCAGAGAATCGGCGGTTCGATCCCCGGCTCCGCTAGTCACATGTCGATGTGTCCTTGAGCAAGACACTTAACCCCAAAATTGCTCGCGTAGCTGTGCCTACGGTGTATGAATGTGATAGAATCTGAATTGTAAGTCGCTTTGGATAAAAGCGTCTGCTAAATGACTGTAATGTAATATCACTTTAAAATACTCATATATAGTCTTTAACTGCTCTGTTGCATTTACTCCTTGTGTACCTCAGCGTACCCAACATTATCTTAGTATTATTTTATCATATCATATAATATGATGCGAATATTATTACCTAACAAAGAATATCCGACATTTACATATTTATGATATGTGCCTGCTGCCCAGAGTCTCCTCAGATAACGGGGAGGAGATTTATCTGCCAGTCTCAGGTGCTGCAGCAGCTGAACAGGGTGGGCAGAATATTCATAAAACACACACGTCAGGGTCAACACACTCAGGACGGCTTTTACTACCAGTTTACCACCATGGAACTAGAGGCCATACAAGGCTGTAATCCACACAGTAATATGTCAAACGGCAACAACATCAACATCACCAAGGAGAGAGCATGCCACGGGTCTGAATACATCAATAAACAAGATTTACTCGCGATAAAAAATACCATCCTCACTGTCAACAATTTGACTACAGTAGGAATGAAATCAGCAGTACTGCTGCTTAGCCTCTAAACTACGAATAGGAAAACAGTATGCAGACACAAATCAATCACACTACACCTTTTTTCCGTTATTGTCACTCGCGCAGGAGATACACGCACATTTTTCGTCTCGTACTTGTTTCTCAAAAGATGTCTGGTTCAACTCCAAGATGACAAATGGCTCAGTTCACTCCATACAACTTACTAAATACAAGTTAATGTCCAGTACATTACATACATACAGAGGACATTTTAAAATAACAACCTTCGCTGTTTTATACTGACACAACTGCTGAAATGTAAATGTTTAAGTGTATGGATTAGAACATTTAAAATGGATTAAATTAGTTGATTCCGTCAAAAGCACAGTAAGGCAAAGGGGGATTCAAACTAGCAACCTTAATTGTAGCGAACACTTGCTCTACCAGTTGAGCTATCTAAAAGACAATGCCAGTGAGATGAGATATTAGTGTTTCAGCCTGTAAACTGAGTTCCTCTGCAGTTTGATGAAGTTTCTGCAGCTTCAATCTGATCAATCACTGGTTCTTCATTTTGCTCAGCTGTGAAGATGATCTAGTGGTGGAGGACACTTGTTAGGGACCAGGAGATGTGGATTTAACTTCAACTACGACTTAGATGACCATGAACATTGGACGCCTATGAAACCAACTATTGGGCCACCAGTGTACTTGAAGGAAATGTGACACGATGGCCAGTGGGCCTAGAGTCCATTTTAATCTGGCATGCTGAGTATCCATGATACCACAACCTTGAATATGCTGCACCATCAGGCCTGTCATTTCAAAGACAGACATCCCACGACGTGACCATTACCACGTATGGCGTGATAACAGCAGGAGTCCAAGAGTCACTGACTTTTAACAATGCCCTTATGTATGAGCAATCCAGATTGAAAATGACCATTCATCTGTGACCTTGGGTCTACGCTACCCTCTTCCGGTACAGTATATGCCAAATGAAGCAGTACATCATGAGCAGAGAAGGGATGCTTGTCGAACAACACAGACAAAACCACCTGCTCACATGCAGGCGTCAGAGAAGCACAAATATGTCGATGACTAAAGCTGTAGGGATGAATATGGCATCCGAACTAATGGATGTCTGTTACCAAGAGAACAAGGAATCAAAAAATGTTGGAACGGTCACAATCATCTGTCATGTTCACTCTCAGACAATTTTTGAATTTGATTTCATACACAAAATTCATACACATTAAAACAATGAATTTTGATGTGGGCGTTCCAGTGAGTAAAACAGAGGAACGCTTTCAAGCCGTCACAATAACAAGTCCATGTTTCTGCTTCTTCCGATATGATGTGAATGGGAAAAAAAAGACCAACTGCAAGCCAAGTAAACAAACGTGGGCAATGCTGAGGAATGCTCAAAATATAACGGAGACATGATAACACTATTTAAAGAACTGTAACAGCAGTGTTTTTAAGGGTTGAAATGACTTGTTTGATTTGCTGTTTGGATTTGACTGGATGTGATGGTGGTGATCCTCAGGGTCTGTATGGATGAGCAGCACTTCAATCAGCTTACTGAGTATAGTGGTACGCAGCCATTGTAACACAAATCAGAGAAAGACAGTGTCATGCACTGGTGGACTCATGTCAGTGCCACGTTTACCAGTGCAAATTCAACCATTTGCGCAATCGACGTAATTCCAACGGATTCTGAACCCTGAGATGCGGAGCTTTCCAGGGATATATGGTTCATTACGGTAGTCGAGAAAAAAGAGCCGTGATTGGCTGTGGGGGAGGGGTGTGAATTGAGCACAGCAGGAAATGGAGTAGCTGAGAATGAGTACTACCTGTGAGTATTGTAGCAGTGATTAGCAGTGTTTCAACGGTGTTTTCTTTGTAAATTATATTTTGGTGTTGTAAATAATAATTGTTTCTGAGAGTTTTGGAGTGTTTTTTTTTCATGTTTTTGACGTCTTTTTCGGTCGTCATTTTGTAATTAGTGGAAGGAGGAGGAGATCTACCAGGGAGAGGAATGTCCCGTCGAGATCTTTGGGGGAGGAGACAGGAGGAGACTCAACCACAGTAAGTAATTCAGTTTGTATACACTGGATATTTATTCCCAGCTTTATTACAATAATGTTTTTCAATATCTAGTGTATAATTTCGTATTGGCTTTGTCTCAAATTGCTTTATTATTGCTTTATTTATTACTTTTCCTGTGTTATATTTATTACTTTTCCTATTCTTATACTGTTGAAAATGTTTTTCTAGAAATACAAGGGTTTCTTTTGGATAAATCTTTTCTAATCTTATGATATATCTTTATATTTTTAGAGATTCTTCTGATGAAGGGCCATCCACCAGTACCAGCAGTGGTACAGTGCGGGGACGGAGGCAGAGGCCCAAGCAGTAGAGGTGCTGATGCTGCTGGTGATGCCCCTCTTAGCCGGTCACCAATTCGTCAAGAGGCCTGGAAAACGGTGGCAGACCCTGACATTGCCAACCCTCACCCACCCAGATTCACCCCCAAGAGGAAACAGTGCACTCTCTGCCATAAAAGCACACCCTGGATGTGTAAGGAGTGCAAGGTTGGGCTCTGTCTTCAGCTGGAAAGGAACATGCTTCAGGGACTACCACTGCAGCTAAAAAACACCTAGACCATGGACACTGAAAGCTCTAGGCAAACAGAACTGTTTGAGAAGATGTAAAATAGGTTGAGTTTCATTTTTGTAAAAGTTCTGTTCATGTACATTTACAGTTGTTTATAAAGAGATATTGATGAAAATTCAAATCCGTTTATTTACTTTTTATGTTATTACACACTGTTTTAAGCATTTATAACATATAAGAATGATAAATACTTGCCAGATTTTGTTTGACTGACTCTGCAGGGGATAGAGGGGTTGGTCATGTAAACTTCACCTGCATATATTATATATTAAACCTGCCTTTAGGCTTTTTATTGGATCCACTGTATGCTTTTGTTCAAATTGGTTCATTTTAACAGATAACAATCCCTTGAAATATAAAACGTTACAACTTTCACTTTAATGTAAAATGGATTAAAGATTCTGAAGTGCAAAACCCCTTAAATATTCAAAATGTGTTAAAATGTGACGGCAAGGCGTCCTGACCAAGTGTCCGTATGTGACGAGTTGGGAGTGAGAATGTGTTGAATAATAATTAGCCATCAACGTGCAGTAACAATATGAGCTGTTTTAAATTCGACATTTCTTCCTGAATTTTCCGTGCAGAACTGTCCACCACCTTATTAAAACCCAGGACAGACCAGATTGCTAGATACTACAGCTAATTATGTCGTCTGAGCTAACAGGGAGGTTTCCATCTTGGTAAAGCAAACTTTTTCCACCCATTACTTCTGCGATTTGAGCAGTGTATGGCACAAAAACAACTTTTCATGATCCCCTCATTAGCGGTCAGTCATTACGGTTTGTCTTCCACCCCAAAACGTCACAAGGGAACCCGTCTAAAGTTGAAAATCAACGCTCTGTTACTTCAACAATTTGGGGTTCTGCATGCTTGCCGTCTTACTGAGAGCTTGATGGGCTGAAGGCGTACCGAGAGGAATGTTCCTCCCCATAACTCCAAAGTCATACATTCACATGTTGCTTCTTCATACCTGGTGGTGGATACACCCCATAGCTTCACCATGGCCCCCTTTTACATTGCCCAACCGCGTCTAGTGTGTATGTGTGTGTGTGTGTACTCATGACATGCTTGGTCTCCCTTATACACGGACATCAATGTAGCGCTGTGTCTACCTTTCAGGTTTAGGGGCGGGACAACAATTCCCCCCGCATTCCGTGTCCGTACCTTTTATACAGAACAGCTGTAGGCGGAATGACATCAGTGCATCAGTCCTGCCTGAAAGAGGCCTATTAGACGCTGTTGAAAATCAGCAAGTACCTTCAAAACCTAGGCCTTTGTTTTCTTCTGCTACAGGTGTTAAATAGTACAGAACATGTGACATTTTTCAAGGAACATTTAGCCCAACTTGCCAAGTAGGGACATTGAGGACAATTGGTGGTTAATGCATGTCAGTGAGATTAAGCAGGAGATTTAGTGTTTAGAAACCATCCCACACAGGTTGAAAATAACAATTATTTGTCATTTTAAGTACACTACTTATGCTTTATATATTCTGTGTGTCTGTAAATGTCTGTCCTTTCAGCCATAGACAGTGCTCGTCTATGGCTGAATGTATTTAATTAGCTCTGAAAAGCTTAAACCTCTGACTGCAAACCCTCCGTTATTGGCACAGTGAACACACTTTTAAGCTGGGCCATTGGATGCGATGCCCAGTGGTATATTTAACTTCTTCACGAAATATTTAATTCACACATTTTTTTTTACAACACTGATACAAATTGCAATAATAATTGAGCAGGAACATGTTGTGGCCATCCAAATGTTGGCAGTGCACTGCAGAGGCCTTGTTCCCCTTAACTCGCCGGCTGCCCAATATAACTCAGCCCACTTTGCTGCTCTATACACTGTTAGTTCACACTGTGTCTTCCTTCCAAAGGGATTTGTCAGCTTCACCAAGGCTGATATGAAAATAATTTACCATTACAGTGTTGGGGAACACTGAACGGAATAAACGGATCGATTTAGAGCTCGCTGTCCAAAAGAGCTTCAAAGTTTCATAAGACCTGCAAACATGGTAATATGACACTTTTGCACAGGGGTGCCATATAGGGGGAAAATGATTTGAACGATTTAATGGTCCCAGAGCTGGACAGAGGCCCTCTAACAAAACAGGGATTGTAGATATTTATTGTGTCTGAGCTGTTGTTAAGCTGTTGTCAGAGGTCCAGAATTTGCAGCTTCTCCTCTGCTCTTGCATCCTTCAGAGCAGAGTTTCCTTCTGTTTTCTTCCCTTTTTTTTAAAAATGGACAGCAGGGAAGGCCACATTGTCTTATCTCTCTGTCCACCCATCTTCTTGGAACCAGCAGCTTTTTATCCCTAACATCCCTGGGATAAGTAATTAGTTGACTGTTGATTAAAAAAGGGCTTTAGAGAGAAAGGAGAGATCCGGCAATTACCCAGAATATTAATCCCCTTCAGTGGCTTCATTAGAATGCTCCACGCACCGTGGTTTCAAGTTTTACATTTAAATTTGACTCTGAGATTTTTACACTGCAATTTTAATTTGTGCCTCCCATAATTGGACATAGCCGGTTTGTGCTTGAGTCGGTTTGTAAGTGGAGCCAATGTTCTGCCCTCCTACTTGTGTGTGACTGACTGCGGGGCCACACAGGTTTGGACAAGAAGGAGAAAAAACACTTTTTTTTCTGCCGTACCGAAGTTCATTTTCAGTGTTATTAATTTCCTCCCCTGCCTCACTATCACTGTACTTTCCTAAAAAGTACAGTAGTGAGTATAGGGTGAAGGGGAAACTGAAAGTAGGGTAGTTTATTTGCTATAACATAATTTAAAGGTCCCCTCCAGACATTAATTCATGACATACTAAAATGATCTGCTTGGAACAACAACTTGTGTCTGATACGGGTTTATTTTTTTTCTACAATAATTCAATTCGTGAAAAAGTATATCTATTCCTTCTCCCTCGTTAAAAAACCAAGAACACATGAATATGAAAAAATGTTGTTCATTCGCTTCACAATATATAAGCAATAATACACAGAAAAGTATTTAAATCATCATCCATGTTTTAAAAAGTTCGTTTTTGGTGTGTTACACCGATGAAAGTCTTCAAATGACCTTCTGGCAAGAATACACCCAGAAAAGGAGGAGGTGTGGCTACAAGGGACAACAATTCTACTTCATGTCACACACAAACACACACACACACACACACACACACACACACACACACACACAATCTCTAACATAATAACAATGCCAGATAAGTACAGTTGTGAAGTGATTGTGGTAGAATGCAATAAGGGCAGTGTGGAGTTAATCAACACCTCATCAACACCTCATTAGCCAATTCAGTTCCGCTGATAAATACAACCAAGAGACCAGCACCCGATCTCGCTAAAGCGTAGCATGTCTGATGATTCCTATACATCCAAATAATGTAGCACTTTGAAGTTACACACATCCTACTCAGAGTTCCTCCAGCAAATCTGACTCGACCATGGAGATAACCGGTAAGGTGGTGGCACTAATGGTGATCTGTGACGCATGGAGAAAGAGTGTGTCTTTTCACATTGCTGCTGCCGTTCCATATTGTTAAAGCTTCTTCAGGTATCTACAGGCAGTACGTACTCGGAATCCTCAGAAACATAAAGATGATTATCGTCCAGTCCCATAACTAATGGGGTATGTCTGTTTTGACGGACAAATATGATTCATTCGTGTAAAAGCTAGACCGATAGGGCTGTTTTGAGGTGTTCTATAAATCACATGTTGCTCATTTTCATTTCAAACGGTCTTACCCAGTGGCGGCTGGTGGAAAATGTTCTTGGTAGGGCTGTGCCACATCCAATCAATTTCAGCAAACATCCCAGAATGATTTAATGCAAACAAATTAAGGTATCAAACGCGCATTACTACTTTGCAGTTAAATATTTAACATTTATTCCAACACGAAAAAAAGCAGTAAATAACACTTTCACAAACACGTCAGGACATCTTATTTTAGTCACCCTCACAGGGAGTTCAGTATAATATAATATATATAACATATAATAATATTCTGTATAATATAATAATATATATATATATATCATATAATATTCTGTATAATATAATAATATATATATCATATAATATTCTGTATAATATAATAATATATATGTCATATTCTGTCCCCGTTGTTTTAAAAAGATAAATAAGTTATTATCATGACGTCATCCAGCTAGTCAAACCTGTCTGGTGTACAGCTAGTAGAGAAGCTTCATGTACTGCTTCTCTTTCCTGCTAGTCTGCTGTCTGATTGTGAGGTCAGGCTGATCTGGGATCAGCTCTTTCAGTAGTTTCTCCTCTCAGTTCTCCTCTCAAACGGGTCTTGGAGGAGTAGTGCTCACACTGGCGCTCTCCTGTAGAGACTTCTCCTGACGAGAACGCGCAGCTTGGGGCAGGAAAAAAACTGCCCCAAGCTGAATCTATTTGAGGACGCTGATTGGCTGAATTGTATGTCACTCATTTATATCTTTACTCAGCATTGGCTAAACTGCTTTATAGACCCGCCTCTTTGGGGCAGTTTTTCCAGCGCCCCAGCCAGCTGAGACGTGCACACACAGAGAGGAAGAGCAGACAGGCAGAGAGGACAAGCAGGAAAAGCATATATTTACCGCAGATATCATATTTTACACATATTACTGGGTGATTCCATGTTTCAAAAACACAAATATTGACAATTTGTATAGTTTATTTTTATTTTAAATTTTATTTTTATTTATATTTTTATTTTTATTTTTATTTTTATTTTTTGTAGCTCTAGGGGGGGCGGCGCCCTAGCGCCCTCTATGGACCAGCCGCCACTGGTCTTACCTCTGTCTGGTCTTTTATCCCTACTCATCTTTCATGTAATATTTTACATTATTTTGAGGTTCTTGTTTGTGCTCCTATCTACCCACATGCATTGTTTTACACGCACATACAGCCTCATACACACATGCAAGCGGGAAGACCAGGTCATTCATTTCGTGGCTATTCCACCTGAGACGGATTGAGGAGGGTGACTGTGGGTGCTTGTGTTCAATCTTTGCACATTTGACCTCAGTACTGCAGCCCTCCCACACGCGCAGTTAATCCACAAACACCATTGCATACTCCTTACCTCCATTCTTTGCCCGTTTTCCTCCTTCTCTTCCCTCCTCTCACTATATGCACACATGCTCACACACGGGGCTGCACCTTAAGGCTAGCAGTGTCTGCTTAATGGAGTTAGTGATATATCCATTGGGTGCTCTGCTCATTTAAAAGTCAGTGGAGGGAGGACAGGAGGCAGGCTGGGAGGAGGCGAGGATGGTGAGAGGCTAGAGGCTACAGAGAACACTGCAACACAAGGGGACCAGCCATATGGATGGAGAAGAGGAGGCGGGGCGAGTGTAAACAATAGGTGCGAATGACAACATTAATCCCACATCAGGGCTATCACTGAAGGGTGAGGGTGTGTATGTGTGAACAAGGCTACTGAGGCCCCCTGACTAATGTGAAGATATCACCGGGCCTCTACTGCCCAGTGTTATTCTTCAATGTTCTATGTGTATCAGCAGGTTTTTATGATAACATAAAAAAGACATTGGAAGTCGAGAAAATGATTTTGCCTGGTGCTGGCCTTATCCAAATGGCCAACTTTTAAGTGAGACTGCCTGAGCTCTGAGCCTCTAGTACAGAATGGAGGATTATAGAAGCATAGATTAAAGTACTGAAATGACTGAAATGTCCCATTTATATCAGAGTGGTGCAATTTAATGATCATTTCAAAGTAAGGAGTAAGGGATTATCACTGGGAAGCATTAGTCTTAATGTCCAGGCTGTTGTTATTCCTTCCCATGTGTTGATATGCACCCTCTGATTCCTGTAGGCCTAGTTTACAAAGACATTGTAGCGGAGGCCCTTTGTCAGATGATGGTATTCCTTATTGACCTCTCCGAGGCTTATCTCAGTGTGGTGGCTGTGATCAACCCCGAGGCTAAGAGCTGTGACGTCCGCCGGCTAATTTCCCTCTTTTCCTTACGTAACTGTCCTATTTTTCTTCACTCCTTCCTCCTAAAATGTTCTTCTGCAAGGTTGACCTGTCACGGTTCGGTCTGGACACACTCTCTTGCACCCCTCTCTGCTTACTGAGATACTATGTGTGTGTGCTAGGGTCTACGTCTGTGTGTGCACATCCTTGTGTCACAAATACAGCTTTTTTTTGGAAGTGCCCTAGTTGTGATGAATAGCACCAAGGTGATAATGCATGTTCCTGCATGCTGGTGTAATTAAACTGCACATGTTTTCTCCCAACATTGGCAGTTGAACTAGTACGTGTTTTTTTGAACATACAGGTAGGTACTTTCACAGAAAACTGGCTCCATACCAATGCTGTAGCTGAATATATATATATCTATTGCTAGATATGCCTTGCTTATTTGTAACAGGAAGGTAGAGGAGGAGGTGTATTGATTTATGTAAAGAACTGCTTTAATGTATGTCTACTTAACACTTCTTCAGTGCCTGATGATGTATGCTCTGGGTGCATGTTTTCTAGCGAATGCTCACGTCACTGCTAGTGGTAATAACCCCTTCGCAAGCTCAATTAAATCTCTGAAGGAGATTAGGACTACATGGTAAATGTATGCATCTCTGAGATGCTTAGTGACCTTAACTGGTTTTCATCCATCTCAGACAAGCTTAAAGAGCTCAGTTTCAGCTGATATCTTAACCAACCAGACCAAATAACGTCAAGTTATGTAATCTACACATTAAATACTTATTCTAACCCATCTTTTACCAAACCTAGCCAAGCAGTTTTATATGACGATTTGGTAATCACAAAGGTTTGGCTATTTAGTCGATAGATAAATTCAATATTCAATTCAACCATATGCCGACGATACCTTCTTCTATCTCTTTGACTCAACAGCAATTAGGTCTTTCCCAGATTACAGTCTGTCTTTGGTCGCTTAATTAATTCAAAACTTATTGTAAAGTCCAGAAACACTAAATGTGTAAAAAGCTCAAATCCTCAATTCTCTGACTCTTTTCTATGCCATCAATGATAGTCCGATTGATATAGTATAGCAGTATTAATACACACTTTGGCAACTACATATGTCACAATACACATGCTGTTCATGAAGTAACATTGTTATAACAGAACAGAGGTTGTTTCTCCATTAAATACAGAAAAAAGCATTCCATATCCTGAAGTTAGAGGCTCCCATTGCTCTAAACACTTCTTAAATTGTTGCAGTTATTTGTTATGATATTTGCATAGTATTGTTTCAATTAGTATTTGTATGCAAATCATTGTTTTGTGTGATTTACTCATCTTAGCTGTGATCTTGGGTGTATGTAAATTGTTTTGAGGTCTCTCATGTTGATCTCAGGGAGTCTTCCAGAATAAATAAAGCTTTATAATGAATCTACAAGAAGGAACCTTGAACCTGGCAATCCTCACTGAACTAGAATGGTGCTCTGTGATGACCTCTGAGATTCATAAAGAAGCCGAGCTGTCTCCCTGAATTAAAATGAACTGTTTTGATTAAGAAAACCTCTCTGGAGCAGCTACACTGGAAATGAGCTGGTTTAACAGTTGTTATCTCTCAACCCAGTTCAACATTCATGACAGATTTTGGACCACCACCATCGTCCATACACCAAACGAGGGATTATCATTTGGAAAAGTGGCGTTCATCCAAAATGTTAGAGTTGTAGAATTTCTGCCAACATGCATGGAGGATGCTATTATTTATTTATTTATTTTTTAACCATAATTCATAGGAAAACTTGTCAAATGATCTTAAACCCAACCATTTCTCAGTTTCACTAGTGACAAAATAATTCCAAATGCAAGTACACAGACCTTGTCGACTTGTCTGCCGTGAAGAGTAACCTGCGGTAAGTGTAAAGTAATTTAAGATAATTTAAGTTCATATTTTAGATTTTTGCTATGAGGTCATTCACAGCTCAGAGAAGATATTTTTTAAACCTGTATGTCAGCGTCGACTCATGTAGTCTGTGGGTGTTTTTAGTTGGTGCAAACTTTGAATGAGTGTGTTGTGTAAAAGCACACTTGTGATGATCTAAGCACTTCTGTGGTTTGAATCATTAGGGATGCTGCAGCGCAGCATAGGAAAAAGTCATCCTCAACTCAATTGGAGGACAGTACATGCCTCAGCATATATCAGTGTGTATCCTCGTACTTTGCCATCTACAGTTATTCATTATTATTCCACTCCCCATTCCTTCACTTCTTACTAAACAGGTTGTATTTTATTTCATTCAGTACACAACCTATTTTGTAAACTATACATTTTGTGTATATGTATTATACCCATCCACATATTACATATCAAGAACCCCGACCCTGTAGACACACCCCTAATGCTGAGAAAGATGCACTCGAGGCCCAATTAGCTGGCATTGTACTATATGTTAGGGGGCATTTTCTACGTGTTTTTATGCCTGTAGTTGACAGTAGAAAAATAACAGGTGATGAAGGGAGAGCTAGATGGGGAATTTGTGAATGATGGGCATCTTGCTATTTCGGTCATCTAACTTGTGAGACACGTCTGCAAGTTTTAGCAATGAAGCGACCGCTATTAATAGACATAACCTAACATAACCTTCACTAACGACTCTCCCGTCTCCTCTGGACATTCATCCCTTGCCCTCATGTCACCTCAAGTCAATTTCACTTTCATACCCCAATATCACAAATCCCCAAAAACCTAGTGTGTACAGACTAAACCAAAATTACAATACGGAAACTGACAATCTTGTCCTTAGAGTCGTGGCAGTATTTCACTGACACTGTCTCTTTATAGAAGCATTATATTGCTTTGATGTTTAGTATTTTTTGATGCCAGCAGCATGGCATGATGAAGAGGGCATGTCACTACTGAAATGGATGCTGAGGCAGCCCTTGCCTTTCAGGCCAGACTTAAATTACCTCAACTTCACAAAGTAGCAGCCCTCAATGCCAAGTAGTACAAAGGTAAGAAATCGCTGTTTCGCAGATTTTCCAGGGTGAGGGTGAAGGGAAAGCTTAAAACGGTAAAAATCTAAAACAGGGATTGAAGTAGTCATACTAACTACTACTCACTCTAACTATGTACACGATGAGTCAACTGATAACCGAGTACAACACTCTCCGGAGGAGGCAGAGGAACAAAGGACATGAATCGAGTTGAATCAGAGTTCAAGAGTAAAGGAGATTGAAACAGCACACCCGGTTAAATGGCCCCAGCAAACAGGATGAGCAATGTACACTCATCTAATATTGATGTCATACTTTACATCAAATATGAAGGCAGAGCACTCTTTTCTTCCTCCTACCTGGTTGGGGTTTAACTATTTCTATTGTACATCGTCACATCCAGCAACGCGAGCAACTACATTTAATGTTATGCAATATAATGTCTCTTAATTTCATCTGGTTTATCAAAGTTATGTGGGGATGGGAGGCAAATTGGAATCATCCTGGGTGCAACATACTGAATGAAGTGTAACTTTCTACCCAAACGTTTTGCCAAAGTTTAGATCCTGTCAATAATCTACTGTGTTTAAGCAACATTGATATGCATGCAGAAAAAAACTCTGCACTGTGGGTGCAGTTTTGTTGTGCAACTTGTCTATATGAGTCGTGTCATAAGCATAAAGAATTGTTAGTGTGGAGGCCTGTTGAGGTGATCTGGGAGAGCCTTCCCCATAGTTTTGCTTCCCTCACTGGTTTGGCAGTGCCATGGATGACTTAGTTCGAGACAAACATCTCAAGTAGGCAGTGCAATAGATAATTGACAGTTCTCTCCGTCTCTCACTCATCAACAATGGACACTTCCAACACTTGATTGGACAAAAGCACCACTGACTGGGCAGTCACTGGTCTTTGCCTACAGTTTCCAAATGATATACTGAAAAAATGGCGGCTGTTCTTGACACATCCGATTTCTCCCCAAATCGTTTTCTGAATAAATTTGAATTGTTTCAGCTCCGAACTGGGCTCTAAAATAACCGATTGCTTGCCATACACAAAGGATTGAAATATTTTGCATCCATCAAATTTGGGTCATATAGCCAGCAGGAAATTAGCTTAGCTTAGCATAAAAACTGGAAACGGGGAATCAGTTAGCCTGGCTCGGTCCAAAGTTGGTAGAATAACTACGCTTAAGATGTGTTATTATTATCAGGCGGCAACCTCCGGTTCTGAAAAGTGAAGCCAATGTGGAAGATGCTAAGTTATTCCATACTTTTTATTCATTTTCTCAAATGGATTGCTGGTACCACCAAGCTCTTAAAAGCCTTAAATTGTCATATGTTCCTGAATGATATATTCCTGGATAAAGATAATATATTCATTCCTCCCTCTATTTTTCTTTTCTCTCACGGAGTTTGAGCAGGTAAAGGAGTGGATGGCCAGCACACTTACCTGGAAATTGAAGAAGCTCTGTGTGTCTCTTTCACACACTAAGGCTGTAGCATATTTTCCCTCTTGCCCTGCTCTCCCTCTAATGATTCCAATCCTATTATCTCTCTCTCTCTCTCTCTCTCTCTCTCTCTCTCTCTTTCTGCCCCACTACTAAGGCCTTACTGTCTCATTTCAACATTCTCTGCCTTCCATTTAGTACACACGCTCCCTATGTCATCATCAATGTTATCCTTTTCTCGTCGCCTTTTCATTTCCTTCCATTCTTCCTTCCCTCTTCAGTTCTCTCCTTTCATCTCCCGCTGTAGCCCCCTACTGCTCCTCTGCTCCCCGGTTGTCAGTTAAAGGTGAATATTTTCTTTAGAGTCTTTGGCTCTGCTTTTCTTCTCCCTAAGGTTTCTTTTAATCCTTTTTTTTCACCCCCCCATCTCCTAACTATAGAATTTTCTTTTTTTGAGCTCTGGTGGTGGCATTTCTGATTGTGTTGGAGCGAGAAGGGAGATCCTTGCAGTGAGTGACCTTTGTGGATTTCTAAAGCTCATTATTCCTCATTGGACTCAGTTGTGGCGCTGTGGGGTGTGGCACAAATGTAGTGACAGCTGCTGCTGGGCCAGTGCAGATCTTGGTGAATCACTTTTCTTTCTATAATTTGTTTCCTTCTTGTTCTCCTCCTCCTCTCCTCCTCTGCTTCTCCGTCTGACCTTTTTCAGTCATTTTACCAATTTTCTCAGTATTTCCATCCCACTAAACTCTTTCTGTCTTTATTCTGTTCTGTCCCGTCTCTAAGCTTGGTTGACTCAAAATGTCTGACAGAAATGACATAATCACGCGTTTCACTTTGACATTCACTTTTGTAATTCAAATTTTCACGATGTGCACCTTGATTGCATTTAGGAAGATCAGCATTCAAACGTATCAGCAGACTGAACATGCCTTGGAACAAAGTGTTTTTAACTGCTTTTATAATTCAGCCTATATTCCACATGTCAAGGAGGGCTGAAGAGAGTTTACACTGTGGAGCAGGAAAACATCTTTCAGACACTAATGTTGTGAGTTGGTTCATTTTTCAATGATGCCAGCAACATCAACCAATGCCTGGTGTACATGCCATTGAAGTGCTTATCAAAATAACTGGAAACAGATGAGAGTGGACATCATTAATACATGCCTTTGAAGAAGGACATTTCAAAGTTAGAGCTTTGGAATGTCTGGCAAGATGCTGGCATTCATTCCTGTTCCACAGTGACAGAGGAGAGGAAGGGGTCGGGCAGATGAGAAGGAAGCGGTTCGAAGACAAAGGCCTGTGTACTGGGTCCAGGATACACCATCACAACTAATTCATGTCTGTCACGACCTTGATGATCTATAATGCAGATCGCACAACTTGATTTGGCAGTGTGGTTGCAGTCTTGTGGATGTTCCTTGTTTGAAGGCATACAGCATATCAACAAGGAGTATATGACGAATAAAATGTTGTGTGCATCGGGAATAGGTGCCCAAACCTCAGACACAGGAGCGTAACCATTTGTCAAGTCGTTAAGTGTGTGTTTTGAATCACAATTAACTATATGCATTATGAGTGTGCACGACATGCCCTTGGCTGCCCTTCTAGTCCGTATCGACTCACTGACAGCTTTAGTAGAGGTGTGTTTCCTCAGAAAAAATAGATACATGCTCTGCAGCCAGATGCACATGATATTTTATCTAATGTGATTAAACTAGGTTGAGCACCTGTGATTGACAAGTATTCAGAAAGACACCGTCATTTCTTTTTTATTGCCCTTTCATATTTACATAACTTTAACGCCACTTACCAAATCAATGTATTGAGATTGGAAAATAATATAAAGCCATCTAATCAAGCCTTGTGCTAGGTTAATAGAAACATCCTGATTCACAACGTCCTTTAATTATTCAAGAAATGTAACAGCGCAGCTTTTCTGCGACAGACAAGCCAGATGATACATCTTTAGCTTTTCAGAAAAGGTGAGAGGTATGTCAAACGCATCCATGTGTCCTCTCTTAAATGCGTACTCAGCAATTTGACATCAGTAGCTTTTGTATTATTCATTTTATTTAATCTGATCTACAGGAGACGTTGATTCAATAAACTCACTGGTAAGTGCTGACTTGAGTGCACTTATAATGAGACAAAACCAAGACAAACAGGAATTTTAACAATGGGAACTGATACAGCATCCCATCAACAGATATTATAATGCAATCGCTTTAAGAACATGAAAAGCATTCAAATCATCCAAAACCCTAATTTTGCTCTTACTGAGATAATGCTTAGCCCCCAGCTTAGCTTGCAGATCATTTATAAGTAAAGACAATTTAGCAACACTCGCGTCCATGACAACAAACCACTTTAATGAATCTACCTTATCAAAGCTGTGCATGAAGATGAAATATAATTGCTGTGATTTTGCAAGAGAGGGTTAACTCACTAACAGTCTTGGTCAAACGACAAGTTTCCGGCCTCATTACTCATATAAGCCTGGGTTTAACTGCTTTACACAATGTGGACATTAATGAGCAGAAAACTATCGCACATTGACACACGTGACATTCTTTGATGCATGAGCATGTGTTCTCTGTAGCATTTACACACCAAGTAGTTAGTCAAGGTGCTGCTCACTGAAGCTTACATCAATTTCAAGGCTTATGTAAACACTGGACAGAATACGTTAATATGTATATGGCACATGCAAAGAATTGCTGTGCTCTAGAATGTTGACATCACAATGTTGGACCATGACATATTCCATATGGGCATGTCTGTAAAATGATTGTGTTGAGGGACATGGCACATTTGTTTCTGTTGGCAGTGAATGACCTCACTAAGCATGTTCTTTATATTCAGTGTTACATAAGGTCAACAGTATTGTGCGATGCCGAATCACATTTCCAACGTCAGTTTTGCCTATTCACATGAAGTAATCAAAGGGCTTGTGATCCAAAGGTCATCATGACGGATGTCGGCGAATAAATAATCTACGTTGTGTTCAGAGGGTAAGTGCAGTCACTTCGGACAAACACTGCTGATTACATTTTCATGAAATGTGTACAGACACCTCTCGGATTCCTCATCCACCAGATGGTTGAGATGCGGGTTTTAATAAAGAAGCTCTTTCCAGCGCAATCAATAACAGCCTCTCCACACAGCGCAGCGCAGCACCTGGGGAAGGAGCCCCACTGCAGTAGCAGCAGCTTGCCTCTCTCCCCGACATGCTCGGCAGATTCTGGCATGTAAGTACAGCAGCTGTAATTGCAAGTCATTGAGATTCATTAGCCGGTTTCCTTCCACAACAGCACCAAAATCCATACAGAAGTGCCCTTTTGGTGATTGTGCATCGCCCCACCCCTACACACACACCTACACACACCTACACACACCTACACACATACTTACTCGTATGTTCGGAGAGAGTTCACACATGAAATGTTTCCCACTCTCCTGTTGCATGAAATGTGCAGACAATTGACATTTTCTTGAATGTAGTATAGTCAGTATTGATTTCGACGAGATCGCCCGTAGGATTAGCCGGAAACAAGTGAGGCACTGTGGAAGAAACAACACAATTAACTGGGGCTCACCATTAAGTTAAATGGGGATGATACTTAGGATCACCTATTCCTTATGCCAGTTAATTTGTCCCGCTTACAACCGGGCTGCAAGTGCAATCGATGGTGGATTAGCACTTGTTGCAGATATAGCACTCCAAACCATTCATAGCGTCAAAGGTGGGATCAATGAACTCTTTAGGTGTGAATGGTAAAATACTCAAAGCGCTTTTACACCACATGTCATTCACCCATACACACTCATTCATACACTGACGGCGAACTATCTGAGCATTCACACCCATTCACACATCGATGGCACAGCCTACGGGAGCAGTTTAGGGTCAAGTGTCTTGCCGAAGGACAAATCGACGTGGACTAGAGGAGCCGGGGATCGAACGGCCGATTATTCTGACTGGGGGACGACCCGCTCTACCTTCTGAGCCACAGTAGCGCAGTGTTTTGGTACATTTTTGTAAAAAAAACAAACTATCTTGTCATTTGCAAGAGCCTTCATTATTTCAAGTGTTGATTGTAAAAATAATGTTATTTGGCTGCTGGATGTACGTATCTGGAAGTTGATGTTGCAGCGTGAAAACTATGAAATCTCAACTGCAATGTTGCGATGTAAGACATGTAACGACGTAGTGACGTAAACAGCTAACAGTAGCCCACTTGTCAGCCTATTTCTACCCTTTTGTGTCATCGATACTAGAAAAATGATGATGTCTATTTGCTCCTGGCAAATCCAATTTGTTTCTGAAATTTGACCTTTTCGGATTGACCGTCCACACCGTCATTTGCAGGCAGTCAAGTTGATTTGTGTGTCAACGCATCATCGTCATTTGTTGCTGTGGTTACCAGACAGCCATGGACTAAGACATTTATTTTAGTTCACATTCAAGGTTTCTTGAGTATCCATGCATTAAATACAACTTGTGTGAAAATAAAATGTAAATATAATCACATAAAACAGCTTATCATGAAATCTTGCTAATCTTTATTTAGAGAATGATATTGGAGTCCATTATATATATATATTATAATAATCATTATTTGTCCTACAGACATTCATATACTTATTTGCAGACTTGGCAAATGCAACCACGTACTCCATGTGGTATTTCCAATACAAGGCACGGAGAGGCTCTCATGCTAAACAAACAGTCCAGATCTGCGAAGGGGATTTTCTTCGGGGAGAGTGGGGAGATTATGGACACATATGAGCAATAAAGCACACAGCGGGGGGGGGGGGGGGGGGGGGGCTATAGTTAATCACTTGGTGTTGAGGCTTATTGTGCAGACCGGTGTATTTGTGTACTCTGGACTGGCGGCGCCTGGGCGGCGGACGCGGGGAAATGAAGATGAGAAGGAACAGCGACTCAGAAGCGAAAACAGAAGCGGTCCTTGAGATAGACGGGGCAGGCCGGGAAGAGTAAACAAAGAAACAGGGAGATGTGAAGAGATAAAGACAAAGTGAGCGCGAGAGAGAAAGAGACACGCTAGGAGAGGAGTGAACGGTAAATGCAAAAGGGAGAGAGGCCTGTGTGTGCCTGTGGTTCATGTGTTGTACACCCCTGCACATTTCTCTAATGGTCGAGTTATTTTGAGATGCAGCGCAACAAACAGAAATTACTTGGTGCCGACCACTGATTACCTTTAGTAGTCGGGTGCATTTAGGAGGCTGTTTGGGCTGTACGCTCTGTGCCTTACTCCTGTATGCCTCTGAAGATAAATTGCACTGTTTGGGCCTTTTTCTCTGCACTCCGGATCATATTTCATGCCACACAGCCCAGGAGGGAGGACTAGGTAAAGAGGAGGTGTGAGAGGAATATGAGGAGGAGAAGACAGAGGAGGTAGAACAGAAGAAAGGGAAGGAGTGACGTCCACCTGGTGTCCCTGGGGTGAGGATCTTTGGGCTAAAAGCAAGTATAGAGTAGCACCTCCTCACCTCAGGGGTCATTTGCTTACCTTGATATCCGTCCTTATCCAGAAAGTCTGGCCTGTTACCGTGCACATCCCACATGGTAATTGATACATATACTAACATAGTACATTTTGGATAGATTGAAGAATGAATCCATGAAAAGTATATATTTAATGGCACTGTTGTTTTCTATTTATAGGTCATGTTTGCCTTGCCAAGATGTATTGGAGCTTAAGGAATAGCCTTGAGTGGGTGGGTATTAGATGTGAACAGACACAACTGTTGGCTGTGGCTTCCCCTGCCTTTCTTTTGCAAGATGGCTCCATTTGGTGTGGGATGATAGAATCACGTCTGCTATTTACGATCACAAATAAAACCATCTAATTTATTGTTCCTCTGACTAGAGCGACCAATTTTATTTTCATTAGCAAACAAAATGTGCTAGTTGCCTCACCCGTGTTGGTGTGAAAACCATCACAGCGTGTGTGCGATGACAAAAAAACAACTAAAAGTCATTGCTTAAAAGCTCCAGCCTCAATCATGGTGGTTTGATGGAGGCATGTCAGCAGATGTGACTTCATGGTTAATCTTCAGTCACTAATGCAGAGTTGGCCTGATAAGCTGACTGAGCATATATATATATATATATATATATATAGGTTTTTGTATTATTCTACCTAGCTGTCCAGGGACTAAGGGCAGAAAATAGAAAATTGCTAAAACATTGCATCTGTCTTTATTTTATATAACGCAAATATTCATTGTGCCTTGTCCCTGTTCAAATAAATAAACATAGTGGCACACTCACGCACACACATAACTGTTTAAGAACATATTCAAACAGAGACGTTACATGAGGGAAAATGAGCAGAAACATGCCTTTACTATACTTATTGTCTGCTGAGTGAAATGTTTAATTCCACGTACGGTGCACACATATATTCTGTGCCACTTGACTTTGTCTACTCGCTCACTAACTGAGGCATGCTGCGCAGTCACTTAGACAAAAATGGCTGCTTATAATACACGGAGGGGGGGGGGGGCAACATGGCTGCAGGCTCAACAATTTCTCTCTTATGTCTTTTGAATGCCTGAATTTAAAACTGTACTGGCAGCAAATGAAAAGAAAAGAAAATTAATTTACATCTCCGACCCCCAATGCTATAGATAAAAGCAGAATTTGACGGAGCGTTTGTTGAAGACAGCAGGGTGAGAGCAGAATAAGAAGCAGTTGGAGAGCGGAGGAAAATAAGAATGTAATTCTCATAGTTCAGAGAGGAACTAAGCGATAGGGCGAGTTTGAAGAAGGGTGCAAGGAAATAGAGAGAGAAAAAAAAATTGTGAAGATGCAAATGTCCCGTGCCGATAAGCAAGAAGCCAATCTCAGGCGACATATGGAGCAGCGTGGAAAAGGAGGTCCTTCAAGCACAGGTCTTATCTGCCGAACAACTCCTCTTCAGCCTGATTGAATGACTAATCTCCTGTTCTGACAGCATAACAAGGCTGAAACTACACCAAGACACAGAGCCTGAGGAGATTGAGGGAGCTGGCCAACCTGGCAAACACTGCAGGGCGTTTAGCCTCGGGATATATAGGCGGAGAGACAAAGAAGTGAAGTGAAAGGATAAAATGATTGGCAATATACTGGGAGCAAAGGCTATAATGCAGTTGATGACAATTCCAAAACAAATGACATCTAAGCAAAAAAAGCAGAAAAGACAATATTCACAGGTAAAATAGCGAAACAATGCGACACGGTTCCAGACAGCGGGGGTGGTGCAGAACCCTCTTCCTGTTCGAATATGGATAAGTGAAGATGAACACTGAGTCATTTGTCACGCAAATTTCCCCAAGGAGAGTCACCAGCAGCATGCCTGAACTCTCCCTTACCCACCACTGCCCGCCACTGATTTTCTCATTTAGACCTCCACAAGTAATTAGAGTTCATTATGAGCATTCCTGATGCAATTACTTAGCAAACGGAATCTAATTAAAAACCCGCAGTCAACTGGCCCCATTGTTTTTGCTCCTTTCATGTTCATACCTGTTGTTACCGAGAACTTCAAGTCATTTGTGGATGAACAAAAAGAAGAAGGATTACAGCAACAAAATGAGTTTTACGATGGTGATGCAAATTAGAATATACTTCTTAAACGACAGGATATAATAACTAAGACGTACTATTGTGACTCCCCAATGACAATAGGCATGTCCGAGTTATTCCACTCAGGAAAGGGCAGCCAGCCGTGTTTGGTTTCCTCTAAGAGTCAAAGGATTCCTTTTTAATAAACTTGTACTAATCAAAGCTGGATATCAGTTTTGCCACTGAGCCATAATATACCATTGGGTCATGGTATTTAATAGTCTTTACAGAAGAATCCTTTGTGTTTCCCTCTCTCTCTCTCTCTCTCTCTCTCATCCCTCTCTATGTTTCTATCTCTTGATCATAATTTGAAGTCTTCCGGGACTTAATCAGCATTATGACTTAATGTAGACAGTGTTTGCCAAAGTTAAATTGAACACCATAAGTGGCTGATTATTACAAACGGAATTTATTTTTCTTTATTTCTCATCCAGATTACCATGTAATTGACTTTTTTTTATATTCATGACATGAATATAAAAGGACTGAAACGGACAGCTCCACTTTTCATTGTAGTGACTGTTTCAATGACTCTGCTGTTACTCAGCAAGGGTCCGCTCAAGGAGGCGTTACATGACCGGCCTTTATCAGTCCACTCGATGAGGGCGGCTTCAAACACAAGTGCTTTCTCTCTGTGCACATTAGTTTTCTGTCTCCATCACTAGCAGCCATGACTATCTCTCAACACCAAGTTCTGCTGCTGCATCCCGTTGGCTTGTTTTTGTTTTTGTGATAAGTTTCGAGCAGAGAAGTTTCTCTTTTCGAGAAGACTCTTTTTTTTCCATCCTGATTTTAATGTGCACGCAGCTAGTATCATGGGAGTAACAAATACAGAGTTACCGTACTTCTAAAAGTTTTTCCATGTATTGTAATGTATGGAAAGACCCAAAATGAACACCGCAAGTGGAGTATTTAAAGCAAAGTATTCAAATGACAAGCTTTTTGATCCATATAAGTTTGATCCATAAAAGCAGTTCATCAAGTTACAACTGAAATTAAGAAAACATGGTCAGACACCATGTAGCAACTCAATTATGAGTGGTACACAGATTGGTACAAGATGTGTGATAAAGGAATTTAATACTTTTGGAGAACATTGCCAGTGGCGTATTACTGAGATAGATGAATAAGAAATAAAAACAAGATGAGTGGCATATAGCCAGCCGAAAGGACTGTGACTATGGGCTTACATCATGTTTTTTTCCCAGATCCCAATGCATAACAGCAATGTTTCATCTCAGGCTTAAGCTATTCCCTGTTGAGAGATAAGGAGCCATGTGGTGATGCATGTTTATAACCTTTTGATTTGAGCATATTCACATTCAGGAGCATTGCTACAAAGCCAGCGATGCAAGATACATTGACTTTCCGTGCAGGGCATACGGTTCTTTAATATGACCAGACATGAATCACGAAAAGGACTATTGATTTCTGGAAAGGAGCATTATTAAAAGATAATAAAAAGAGGCTTAATCTGCCATTCATAACAAGACGAGTGAATAAAATGTGTTTTAGTCATTTTCTTTACAGTTGTCTTATTGATAAATAAGCTTGATGATGCATATCTTTGGTAAATTCCTATTCTCCTGTATGTGACCAAAAACAGATTTACAGAGTTAGATAAATTGACAATATGTTATATCGGGTTTCATTGGTTCCAAATTACTTTTAGTTTTTCCATTTTGCTACTTGAAAAGACTTTGGAGGGCAATTATTCTGTATCATTGCTTCCCCGAGGAACACACACACCACAGGCTACACACACCAAAAAGCATCATAGAGCTTGAAGATGATCATAAAAACAAAACATCCTAAATGGTGTTTGGCATGGCATGGACCAGATATTCTTCTTTTTCACAATGCATTCATCTCATCTTGAATTATTTCTCTTGGCATTGGTTTGTTAACCTTAGTTTGTCTTTAAAAACATGTTCATTCATGTATCTTTTATTCCCACTCTACATGCGTTTGACTCACTCATTATTAAGACCTCCCTCTGCTTCCTACCACCTAAACAACCACCCATCTTCTTGTTAGCCTGTGGAATAAGATCACTCATTTACTGGATGAATACAAAGGGTACATTTGTCAGCTTTAGAGACAACACTATATGAATATCTGACTGCTTATTTATTTGTATGCTTTTGAAAACATGCTCACAAGCCACAGTTTTAGTGCATTCTGAAGATTAGCCTGCAGCTAGAGTTCACACCCCCACTAACGAACGGACTCACTGAGTCAACAGACCATCGTTCACAAGTTGCTGGTTGCTTTTGCTTCCTGTTTCAGCTATGGAGCCAATTATTTCTTTGCAACAATGAGCCCTGACCCCCTAGCTCCCGATGAAAACAACTAATTTTCAAACGGGGGTTTCAATCGCATCGCTCACATTATTATATAATCATATTTATGATGCTCTGTTCATTTCAGGAGTGAGGAACACTGCCAGAAGACCGCAGAATTAAGCCTCATCTGTCTTCAGGCATAAACAGGCATGCTGCGCATCATTCTCTTTTTCAACATTTTAGAAAGAAAATCAACTTTTGTTTTGAGCTTACACAAACACTATTAATCAGTTCAATACAGCAGACGTTTAATTACATAGTTGGTTTTTAATCCTGACCCCAAATCCTCCAAAGAATAGAAAATTCCTCCTTGTTTCAGCAAATGCCCAACAAGGACTAATTATTACTGTAACCGTGACAGCATTAACTCGGCAATTTTAACCCAAACCATGGTCTTACCCAAATCTTGACCAAGTTGTTTAAAAAATGTAATAAAACAAAACAGAAGATACCCAGTGCACAGCAGTGCATCTCTCCAATGTGCAAGCTGGTGCAGAGTAAACCAAAAGAATGCAAAGCTCCAGCTCACACCTGGATATTGGGATGGACACCGTTGTATTAACAGGTGCAGATTAACATGCACCTAATTATTTAAAGGCACACCTGGTACAAATTGAATCTGATGAAGCAAAATGCAAAATGCGTTGTTTGCTCCTTCAACATAGGCTGTATATAAGAAGTTGACGGAGACACCGGGATGTCAGCCGTTGGTTTGGGGACTACGGTTTTGAAGCCTCATGTTTGACATTTTGGCGGCTGCCATCTTGGTTTTTGGCTGCTGCCATCTTGGTTTTTGCATCCAGTAGTCAAATGAGAGGGTGGAGCTATAAGTACCACTGAACGCTGAACAAGGCTACAGTATCATTGAAACCTTTAATCAATGTGTTATTTTACTAATACATGTTCACTACTACATACAATGCCAGGTAACTTGTTGATATTTGTTATCATGGATGACTATGGATGGCATTCCGGGAATGGTTCATTTACAAAAGCCAAATATCTTCATGCATATAAGCTAAAGGCAACCATAGCTGAGGAAAGGGAGTTAAAGCAGTACTTACTACTACAGACTTCCAGCTACAGAATGACTCGGACAGTCATTTTTAAAGGCAGTTTTACCTGGCTTGTCTATAGGCTTAAGAATAAAAGAAAACTAAAATGTGTTCACTACACATAGCACACTTTGAGTTCACATTCTTTCAGTATTTAGTTTGCTTGGGGATTTTACAGTGTCATCTATAAGTTATTGTATTCTGCATACCTCCTTTTGTTACTACAGTAGTCCATTTTACACGCGTTCTTGGTGAATACACTGCTCTCCAATAATGTGTGCAGGGCAATTTAACGGGAAAATGGAGTTTGAGCCACATTTCCCCAATTGTTCATCCTTGTTAACAGGGGATATAACCTGCTGTGTGATGAATACACTGACAGCGGAGATGGAGATAGGGGGTGCACTTGATAATGAGGGATTGCTTTAGACAGCTACAGGCATGGTGCACTTTAAAACGAAGTGAGAGAAGAGGAGGTTTGGGGAGTATGAAATAGAACATGACAAGACCGTTGGATCTCCACTTATTCTCTCCAGCTGAGCTGCAGTTTGATCGCAGCACTGGGACTAATTTCTTGGCAGTCTTCAGGCAGTCTGCCTTTGTAGGCGGGCAAAGGTTTAGATGGAATAACTTGAACATATTTCCCACCAGTCCCGGGGCTTGAGAATTGGGACAGTGAGGATTGGTAATTGAGTCAATTATAAGGCTGTGTGTGAAGGACAGCTGAATGCTCGTGTTTTACATGTAAATCTGCAACACATCAGAAGGGACGGTCTTATCTGCTGTATGAATGCGCGTCTGTTGAAGCACTGTCTGGGCGGCCAACAATCGTATGGGTTAACTTAAACACAGGGAGTTATCTACATGCACGCAACTCTCATCATCCGTGTCGAACAAGTAGTCGATAGATCGTCATCTACTGTATGTATCATCTTCAGGGGCGGCCTGGCGACACTGCTCCCACACCCTCGAGAGCAATATCAGAAGATAGTTGGCTTTTCATGATGTTTCTAAAGCCTACTAGCCCTGAGATGAGAGATGCTTTCTCCTCAGCCTACAGGGAACCCTAAGACGCTCACTAATGGATTGTAATGAGCTTAATTTGCTCCAGGATGAGTGATAAGGCTGTGAGAGCACTGAGGCACATCTTAAGCCTCCATTTTTTAAGGAGAGGAGAGGCGTTAGAATGAAGTCCATTGAACATATACATACATAGATATATATATATACTGTATATTATCACTTTCTGGTAGTGGATTGTCTCTCTCTTCCCAACAAAAAGAACAGGGACAGACTTTTCTCTAGGTGCAAGCAGATGCAATATTTCTACCCTGAGGCAATGCCAGAGCTCTTCTACCACTTCACCTCCCCTGGAACACAGAGCTGCTGCAGAACTAAAAGAAAAGTCACATTATAAATGAAGCACAACTGTCACGAGGAAAATGCAATGCTGGTAAATAGAGCAGTGAATTGGAATAAGAAATGCTTTATCTAAGCTTTTTTGCATTGGGCTTTTTCAGGGGTCTGTGTTGTTGTGAAGCGAAAAGCTAGTCAATATGTATATAGGTGACTTGTTGATTTGTTTATATGGATGATGATGGATGGCATTCCAGCTATGGTTGATTTACAAAAGCCAAATATCTTGATGTGTGGGCCAAAGTCAACTTCAGCTGAGGAAAGGGAGTTAAAGCAGTTCTGACTGCTGCAGACGCAGTATTCTTTATGGAGAACGATACATGAAAAAAAAAAACGTGCCTGTTATTTTTTACTCTGCATAACTCGGCGGGTCCTTTTTTAAAGGACATTTTGCTCACCACTAAATACATTTTTGCACCCCTGCTGAAGACTTAACAGAAATTTGTATGCAAGTTGTGTGTTTGTGCAGTCAGGTGGGTTTCACCTGGCGCTTTTGTGGGCTTTTATCATCTGAATGTAATGGGCCCCTGCAAAGCATGAGCTGTTATCTCTGTGGGTTCACAGAGTGTAATCCTGTTTGGGTTTCAGAGCATGATTAGATATGGCAAACACGTCGATCTGTGAATACTGAGCAACTGGAAGGGAATAGGACCATAACATACAGTACGTTTGCCTTTGTGGTGGCTTGGTGAGGCGCTGAATAGATATGAGGAAAGGAACGCAGAGTGGAGCATGTTCATTAATGTCAGCTCGTCACCTGTAGCTCGCGAAGAACCTGTGGATTAGGCCTTAATTCCACCCTCTAACCTGTCTCCCCCACCATCTTGAGGGTGTAATTATTTTCCTCTTATCCTTCATATTACATGCAGAGACACACCTACACTCATAAGACGCTTCAATAGTGTCAAGCCTCCAAGTGGGCAAACACAATGTGCTTTTCTGATCTAATTAATGCACCAATTAAGAAAAAGGAAAACTGTCTTCCCAAGGGCAGCTTTGCCCAGGCTCTGTTAATTAAATCTCGGAAACATGAGTGATATGCTTCCTGATCAGATGTGACTGCTAGTTTATTGGTGCAGACAGCTACAATAGGTAGGACCACACACACTCACATGGCTGCACACAGTCGGACACACACACACACACACACACACACACACACACACACACACACGAGCAGGTGGAACAGTGGGGGACGCTTTGGTGTCCAGCAAATTTGCGTAAAGGTTAAATCTCTGTTAAGGTCCAGACATGAAGAAAAAAAAAAATAATATATATATATATATATATATATATATATATATATATATATATATGCAAAATGAGTCCTTGGACCTGAATAATAAATAAATAAAAAGTAGAAAATGCAAATCTTTTGCTAATCTTTTGCCTTAAGAACCACAAATACAACTCTTTGACAGCAAAACACTATGAAGCCAATATCTCAAAATCTCAGCAGGAAAACAAATTGCCTGCTTTGCTCCACACCACTGGGGCTAAGTACGAAACTTCTCTTGTCTGATTTCTGTGAGATGTCCCAAGGTTTTCCAGTGATTAGAGAACAGAAACAAACTTTTAAAAGTGTATGAGTACACTTTATATGACAAACACTCACTCACAGTAGCACTACCACCATCTGTTGCTGTATGTTTAACCTTCCCCTTAAATGTCAATAAGTAAGTCAGCTAATGTTTGTATCCAATTAACACACTTAGCACTTAGAATGAATTGATGAAGTATTTTCATTCCAACATAACTTCTAATTAAATGCCACAGCTATAGCCAAAAGGGCAGTTAATGAATTATCAGTGGTGGAGAGCCGTAACAAAAGAGCAGCGATTACAATGCAAAGACAATCTAATTCAAATGCTGTACTTCCCTCATCGTACATTAGCATTTCAAAGGCACTTTGTTGTATAGATGTCTCTGCCTTATGTTGTCTTTCAGGGCTGACGGACTGAAATGTGACCTGTGTTGGACATGCCTGATCACATTTTAATTCCCGTACTCCTTCACTCCGACTGGCAGCCCGTCATGGGGAAGGCCAATGGTCTGGACCATAAAAACAAACTGCTAGGATTTTTTAAATAAATGGGAATATGTTTTGTCCAATGCGGCTTTTGGTGGGGTCAAACTACAACAATTTCATTCACGTGAATGTGATGAAGAGGTGGACATTTTTAGAGGCTAAAGAGACTCCCTTAGAATCAGCTGCAGCCCTCACAATAGCCAATTCATCCACAAACAGTCAAGCACAAAGACACAAATGTGAATTATTAATAGAGTGGTGGTGATGTCGCAATGAAAAAGCCCCTGCAGTTATCTGAAAAAAATATTCTCCATGGCAGGGACTAAATGAAGGATATTCCCTGTGTTAGGTCTTTTGCATGACAATGCACTCTGTCTCTTTCTCCAACAATTGTTCTACAGGTTTATAAACGGGAAAGTGTGTGAAACGGATCTAGGTTATAAATGACCAAAATGAATCTCGCTTCCAAAACAGTTAAGAAGCGATTATTTCATCACTCGCCTCATTGCAGATACTAAATTTGCGATTAATTTGTCGCACATTCACCTTCAAAATGGCTATTAGAAAGAATTGCTTATTGATAAGCTTTGTCCTTTCTTTCCCTTTTCTGCTCTCCCCCTTGTCTGTGTCTTTCATCTTTCCTCCATTTTCTTTGTTGACACACACAAAAACACCACTTTAAAACACAACTATAGACGGACTTGTGGAGAAGGATAACCACTTAATGGCTTTGTCCTTGCCCCTTAACCTCACCCCTGTTGCTGCATCCTCCCCCTGCTTCAGAACCAAACAAAACCAAGCCCACGGCTAGCAGGTTTTGTTTTTCATCCAGCCTCGAGCTGCTGATCCTGAAAGACCGATATGATAACACGGTCGATCAACCTTGACCAATGATCCTCATATACTGATGCATTTCAACCTTTGCTTTGTAGGAATGGCTGCTTTTCTATCAGAGTGTCTTTCCCCCTTTCAGCTCTTTATGGGAAAAAAAGGTCAAACTACGGTATCAGGGGTTTAATATTGCAAACGAGTTAGTTTGTATTTAACAACACACAAGCACCCACGTGATCGGTAGAACAATAACCTCAGTGTGAAAGTATAATGATGAGGTGAAGTTGACGTAAAAGATTAGATCATTTACCCTGGGTTAGGTCTACGTTTGTGGTGCTATATTATATTTTTGTCATTGTATATTTGTATGCCTGGAGATTCTGCTTTTTGTTTGACGAGACAAGAAGAGTTCTCTCCAGGCCTGAACTTTCAACCTTTTTTTTCAGATTGTATCCCGCTGTATTGAGTTTGTGCTGCTGGTCATTAATCAACAATGCTTCTGCTCCACACACACTATCTAGTATGGAGACGCTTATTAAAGGCATGGCCAAGCAGCATTTAAAAGGGTGAATCGAATTGTGCATTTCAAATAGAATCATTTGGTTTAGCGGATTCACTGACGGGTGATGAAGCAAATGTGTACAACTCTTTGATGTCAGGTTCATTTTTTGATACATTTTAATTAGCAAATTCAAACTGGTGACCAATAGAACTTTGAGGGAATTAAGAGAAACGCTGGCTTGCACAATTCACCTTTCAGCGTGTTCTCATCCCTATAGTCATAATCTGCAGAACACTTTGGTGACGGCAGTTTTTTTCCCCCAGTACCTTGACGCAGAAAGTTTGCATGTAATTAACGTTTTGATTAAGTACATCAATGCCATAATCTTCACCTTGTAATTTAAGTATTCTTTTAATCACATATTGGATTAATGCGGGCTGTACATTAGCAGAGTTTGCTGCCTTAGATAGATCTATGTTTCTGGCCACAATTGTCACTATTTATGTGATAGTGTAATTCCTGATGTGCATTGTAAAATCTCCCATTAATTGAAATGGCTTACAATTGACAATGCTGTTAATGCTCGACTGAGAGTAAACCCTCAGCCGAGGAGCCTCACACACATACAAAGGTGGTCAGATTGCTTTAATTGAAACAAAGTCAACGTTAGCCTGTCTGACCCTGCATAGTATAAATTATATAACCAAATAATTCCATATGCAATATCAAACAAACTCAATCTCCTTATATTGTATATCTAAACCGTACACTAGTTTTTGTTGTTTGTTTTGGGGTCTTTTGTTTTTGTCTGCACTTTGAGTCTGCCTTTCCACAGTCTGGATATTTGTATTCAGCCGGTGACTATGACAGGTACAGACATAGAGAGAGGCCATAAATGTCCCCATAACACACTTTATTTTGTATTGTCTGCTTCCTGTCCGTCTGTGTATGTTTTTTGGCAACTCGTCTTGAGTGCCTCTCTAAGTGCCTCTTTCGTTGGCCATGAAAGAGGAAAATGGAACTTTGAAACCAAAGTTAAAAAGTTGCCCTTTGCTGATAATATACATTTGCACTGTTCTCCCATTGTTCTGCTCTCTGCACTTTATCATTTACTCTGTGCTCCCAGAAACCTGACTGGTCTCCCTGTGTGTGTTCTCATTACCACACACTGCATACCAGTGGCGGCTGGTCCATAGAGGGCGCTAGGGCGCCGCCCCCCCTAGAGCTACAAAAAATAAAAATAAAAATAAAATTAAAAATATCAATAAAAATAAAATTTAAAATAAAAATAAACTATACAAATTGTCAATATTTGTGTTTTTGAAACATGGAATCACCCAGTAATATGTGTAAAATATGATATCTGCGGTAAATATATGCTTTTCCTGCACGTCCTCTCTGCCTGTCTGCTCTTCCTCTCTGTGTGTGCACGTCTCAGCTGCTGGGGCGCTGGAAAAACTGCCCCAAAGAGGCGGGTCTATAAAGCAGTTTAGCCAATGCTGAGTAAAGATATAAATGAGTGACATACAATTCAGCCAATCAGCGTCCTCAAATAGATTCAGCTTGGGGCAGTTTTTTTCCTGCCCCAAGCTGCGCGTTCTCGTCAGGAGAAGTCTCTACAGGAGAGCGCCAGTGTGAGCACTACTCCTCCAAGACCCGTTTGAGAGGAGAACTGAGAGGAGAAACTACTGAAAGAGCTGATCCCAGATCAGCCTGACCTCACAATCAGACAGCAGACTAGCAGGAAAGAGAAGCAGTACATGAAGCTTCTCTACTAGCTGTACACCAGACAGGTTTGACTAGCTGGATGACGTCATGATAATAACTTATTTATCTTTTTAAAACAACGGGGACAGAATATGACATATATATTATTATATTATACAGAATATTATATGATATATATATTATTATATTATACAGAATATTATATGATATATATATATATATTATTATATTATACAGAATATTATTATATGTTATATATATTATATTATACTGAATTCCCTGTGAGGGTGACTAAAATAAGATGTCCTGACGTGTTTGTGAAAGTGTTATTTACTGCTTTTTTTCGTGTTGGAATAAATGTTAAATATTTAACTGCAAAGTAGTAATGCGCGTTTGATACCTTAATTTGTTTGCATTAAATCATTCTGGGATGTTTGCTGAAATTGATTGGATGTGGCACAGCCCTACCAAGAACATTTTCCACCAGCCGCCACTGCTGCATACACTTCTGAGCCTGGACACTTACAATATGTACACAACGTGGAGACCATGGGTCAGAGACAGCTCCACTGAGGATCAGCACTGCAGACTGCACTCCTTCCCATCGACAACTGGAGTGAGTGTCAGGGCTAACGTTTTCCTACCCGCAATATTGTCTTTCTTAAAGGACAATAGTGGAAGAGGGGAACTTGTTTTTTTTTTGCCAGAGTGTGCCTCTTATGGCCGGTTGCGCTCCCATCAGTCACGCTCAGATGGCTCCATCTACCTTTGGCAGGCTTGGCTCATGTGCGACTTTGTAAAAGGGTTGAGCCTGCAGAGACGGCGAACCTATGTGTCTATAATTCTGAGAGGTTGCTTTAGGAGGGCGCTGTTCCGGCACTAGAGAAGAATAATAATGTCACCTTGGTCTAACAGAACTATGGATGGCTTCGCCCTATAATTGTTGGAAAGTGAGATTTCAGTTTACCACTCTGGTGAATTAAAGAACAAAGATCTGAGATTCAAACACCTTTTTAATTCAATTTGACATAAAAGTCAGTAAATAGCAAAAATGATTCGGTAGGGTTGAGTTTATATTGCCACCCAGTCTTTATTGTTTTCCATTTTGTACCTTTATTGAACCCTTCCAAAAAAGATATTGCGATAACCATACAATCTGCAGGACATATTATGTCAGAGATTTACTTAGCTGCAAAATGCTGACTACACCTAGTGAATGTTTTAAAAATGTATAGGTCTCACATCCAAAACTACATCATCTTTATTTCTTACAAAAACAGTACAACCTTGCAAAAGTGTTTCATTATTAAGATAGAACTGTTGAATATTATTCATTTTTTCTGCAAATAGAGAACACTTTTATTGACAAGTCTGAAGCAGAGCGTAATTTTGCTCTATTCATCAAACATAGCATAAATGTGATGAAAGGTTATTAGGTTTGAAGTGGCCTTTTAGGCATAGACAACATTTGAACATTTAAAAAATGTACAATTCAAGAAAAAAGAAATGTCTTGCATCAAGGAAGTCACATAAATAGTAAACTAAAGACTGAAGAGAGATATCTCTGGTGGCTTACAGCTGCTTAATAAAGTGCAGGGGAGTATTGAAGCAGTGACCCTGGGCTTTGTCTGAACCCCCACAGCACAGAGTTTTTAAAAATAATAATTTGCCAGTACATCAACTTTACTGCTTGGTTCCCTGGCAGCAATGTGTCCTTGGTTGTTCTTGGTTATGCAGAGTACAGATTGATTTTCATTCAGTGTGTTTTCTGCGTATATATTAATGTGCTGTGAAAAATACCAGATTATTAATATTTACAGTAAATGCTATATCAATATGGTAAATGACCAGATTTAATGTGTGTCCTGTTCAATAACTACCATGGATTTGTGCTGCATTTTAAAGCTCGTAGAGGAGAAATCATCATTAAATGAAAAAAGTGGTGTGACTCATGGAACAGTCCAACTTAACTGTACTCAATCTAAACTTCTTGTTGTTCTTATCTTTTACCCTAGTACTCAGATGTGTACAGAAGTATATCCAATGATGGGTTATTGAATATATTCTTGCTCTATTTCTCACAGTGTGACTAGTTTTTCCTGACAATATTGATTACTGTCCACAGCGGATAAAGTCTAGATTTGTATGTTTCATGTTTATCAGCACATATAATCAATAAAGCACAAAATGAATGGCGTGAGGCAAACTGCAAAGCAAATCGATATCAGATGACAGCACATGTTGTACGCAGACACTGTTTGCTCAAACAGCTGTGAGCATGCATTTTGTGTGTATTTTTTCCTGGTCATGCAGACGCTGTGAAGGAATACAGCGCCGTAGAAAACATTTACACATGCCTTATGATTGATGGGCATGTGTGTATAATGATGGATATTGGAAACATAAAGTGCTGTATACATGTTTTTTTCATACTTTAATCAACAGTTAAGTGGTCAGTATTCAATACAAATTGGGCTGTAACTTCTTCTCATTGGCAGTCTAATCAAAAACAAATGAAAGTGGATGAAAACAGTCTTCTGTGTGTGTGTGTGTGTGTACAGTTATTGTCTCCGTTAGAAACACTACCTGCATGGCACCGGGGGGCTTTGCTGCATGTCGTCCTCTTTCTCTTGTCCAATAAAGGCCAAAATAAAAACAAAAAGATAAAGAAAAAATAAAACACTTATCACCAAACGCCAAAGCGCCAAAAATATTTTTCTGTCTTTGTAGTTTTGTTTTAATAGAAATGAAACTCAACTCCTTCATTGTACTAGAACTAGAACACCTCTACCAACCATTAAAACAATGTTCTGCAGAATTAGAGTTAAACAATAGTCCTGCAAACAGCACGGTTAGTAACGCCCCTTTTTCTACCTGATTCATTCCATAAAATATCAATACACTGACAGAGCATGGGTCAACAAGCAACAATAGGGGGTGACCACAGTCATTCATGTTGGAGACAAACAGTGCTTGAAACAGAAGGCAGAAGGTTTATTCTCCCGTCGCCCTTTTTTTTTTTTTCTGTGTAAAACCAGAAAATGGAAGACATACTGGGCAGGGATCAAATAAAAGAGAATGATGATGGGATTTTTTTTCTGGCAGGGACACTTTGCAGTCAATCATGTCTTTTATTGGTAAGTGATGATAATAAGTGTCTGCTGAGAGTTGAAAAAAAAATAGATATAGCTAACACTACTTAAACGTATTGTTCGGACAATCTCCGCCTCAATAATCGTTTCCCTTAACGACGTTATCTTAATGCGGCTAAGCCGTTGAAATAATTGTATTTCTGACCATTCATTCAGCACTCTAATTATAATCCAATCTCCGAGACATCCAGAGTGTTACCAGCTCACGAGTTATGGATTACACATTTCACATTTCAACCAAGGATCATTTTGTTAAACGACATTAAATATGCTCCAATGCAATTGAAGACTAAGCATTGTGCGAAGGCTCAGATTCATGACAATTTAAGAACAGGCAGGCAGAACGAAAGCCGGGCGAAAGTCAACTAGACAGTCCGGCGGAGACAAGAGGGGAGATGGCCAGTATATAGTAGTGCTGGACTAATCAGGGAAATGGGGGAGCAGGTGAGTGAGTGGGCAGAGATGGTTGGGTGGGTGATGGGAAAGAGCAGGAAAGGTGTTACTGCAGGCCAGAAAGGATTGACTGGAGAGAGATATTATGTGGCAGAGCGAAACGAGCAGGTGTGAAAGTTGAGGATCTGGCTAGATTGCCTTTTTCAACCTAATAGGCGTGACCTTTTACTTATTCACCGAGTGGAAGCCATTCACATCGCAGTCTGATCTGCTGGCCACTGAGCAGCTCCACTGGAGCGGTTGGGGTCGAGGGCCTTGCTCAAGGGCAGCTCAATGGTGCTGATGAGGGAGGGTCAAGCGTTGCTTTTTCCCTTTCCCCAACCAGGTTTACCACAATGCAGTTTCCACTTGTGAAGATGATTTGTAACCAGAGTCATAATCAGGTTTCTATTGGCTGCACACTGATTTGACAGTGCAAAAAAAAAAAAAATCTCTCAGCAGCAATGTCAACAAAACGATATACAGTCTCACAAGGTAATTACATAATGGCTGTAACCATAGTGTTACATTAGTCGGCAGTAAACATGCTGCAGGGCGAGGAATACGCCACCCGTTTTCACAACAGTCATCTGTGTGAAGAGCATGACTGGAAGCCTGAAATGGCACATCTAATGATGAGTATGCAAAGAAGAGGAATAGGACATCAGCACAGTGGTGGTGGATGGTTGATAACAGAGGCTGACAGTGTCCTCATATGGGATGCTAATGCATACTAGGGGAATGTGTGGCGTTCTCCTCATTAGCTGTCTCCTGGTTTGACAGAGGTGTTGGGGCGGCTGCCATTCACCCCGCCTAATTATCCAAAGTGTGCACTGAAGAAACCCATTTCCTCTGGAACAAGACAACAATGCAAAAGTCAAACATTTTCCGTGACGGATTTGTTTGACTAATGGCCTATTATAGAGCTTAAAGACGCATGCATACTTGATGTGTCGTCACAAAGCAAAATGTCAGTGTTAGGTAATTTCTCATGTCTTAAGACGAGAGAAGATGCAAGGCTTAAGCAGGAGTCATTGATTCGTTCTTCAGTACGCACCCTAAAAACGCTGCGAACCCAGAAGAAGAAGTTAATGTGTCGCTTTCACTGGCTTGTTTTTAATTTCACTATTCTGCATGTTCTATTGTGTGTCCAGGGTGCATAGACTTCAGCCCCGTCAGGACCTTGACATCACACGTTTCACAACAGTATACCAGTGGCCAGTCACACAACAGGGACTTCTCACACCAACATTCTGTTTCCCGCTGTGGCTCAAAATGACAAGGCAGTGGTCCATCGGATGTGTTTTAGACCCATATTTTTAGATTGAGTTGTGTTGGTACTCTCAGTCCATCTCCTTTATGTGACACAACATGTCTGTCTTTGGTGACAAAACAGTACCTTATAGAAATGGAAATGTCACTGAAGTGTACATAATCTGTACCATTTTCATTTTGGGAAAATAACACATTTTTTTACAACATTCTGTCAACAAATTGAGGAAATGTTTTTTTAAACTGGGCCAAAATCATACCTTAAAATCATACCTTAAAGAGTCAAAGCCTGATTGGCATTGTTATGCATATGCCTTAATCATTTAAGCAGGATAAGTCAAACTTGACATGAGTTCCGCCATCATCTGAAAAGATAAATAACAAAAAGGGCTTTACATAAGACGATCATGGGTAGCTGTGGGAATGACAAGCCAAACATCTGATGACTTGAAATACTGTGTGCACATATATTCTATCTATTGCATTTACAAAAAATTAAAAAAGTCACATTTTTTTGGTGATAACAGTCACCATTTCTGTATTACGTGCACATTGGAACAGATTCACACTGAACCCTGTTCACTGCTTCACACTCCAAACAGTTAATCTGGTCGACGACAGTCCTTGTATTACAAAGGTTGTAGGTTCAAATCCCCCTAGTACAATTGTTGTTGTGCTCCTGTCAACCTTTGTTAAAGTTTCTCTTATCGTGGAAACAAGAAAACAAACTTAGGCCGAGACAAAACTTCCCGTGAAAAACAGGATCAATTCCAAGAAGAGCACATCGTGCTGTAAAAAATCTCAAACAAGCCCGAACCAGCGGAGGAAGTTGTTTGGTGAGAGGAACACAACTGTTCATTGTTGAGGCCCACAGTGTGAGATTCATACTCGGAGTATGTGCAGAATTATATGAAAGCATTTTGTCTGCTCACAGGTATGAATTGGTTTCTTCTGTTAAAAAATAATATATATATATATATATTCAGAAGGATTTTGGCATCGTGTAAAAAGACATTTGTTCTTAAAATTAATTGTATTTACTCCCTTATTTTGTGGCCCATAACAAGTGGGCACTTTTGTCACTATCCATAACATTAATATGTATCACAGGGTTGGACTCTTTAACCGAACGTGTGCTGCAGAAATGGATTGCTCTCTGCTGTGCAGAAATACTCACTAATGGAGGCTTTTTATGCTTCTAATTGTGTGAGCTGCGTGTTTTTCAACAGAAAAGTAGTGGCTCGTGCATAAGTACATTTCCGTGATATCCTGTTGATCAGGTCAACAATAATTACAACATAGAACTTCAATAAAAAAGCTCTTTGTGGGGCGGGGGGGGGGGGGGGAGGGACATTTGATTTCCATTTGACTGCATCACAGCTCATTATCCACCACTGACTGCGGTGTGCTTTTGCTGCAGAGAGAAGCATGAATAACCCTAAACTCGTGGATTGCCTGGAAAAAAACGTTTCATTACATTCTCCGTTGCAGCAAAGAAGGAGCCACGAGAGATAGAAAACAAAGAAGATGCAGATCGTCTCCCAGCTGGCGACAAGCTGCTTCGACGAATGTAACTTGTGTGTGGAGTGGAAAAAGGGTCGGGAGGTAGACCAGTTGTGTGACTCTTCAGGCAGTCCAGGTGGGGAGAGTGCACTTGATGAGTGAGATGGGCCTTAATTCAAACCTCATCAGGCAGTTGGATGGACAACTGTCTTCACACACTGTTTGACTTCCGCTTGTTTCATCAACCTTGTTCAGGTCCATTCGAGTGGCTGCAGCAGAGTGCTGTGACAGCCTGTGTTTAAAAAACAATCCCTAAGTATATGTACTAAGCCACTGAGGGTGGACTCTCTACTACTCAGTGTCGTATACACGTTTCAAAATATGCAGCACATTTCGGTTCTTTCAGTGGGGAAAGCAGGTGGAAAGAAAGTTCAAAATGTAGATAATGACAGTAAAACAGATGTGCACATCACAAGCAACATCACACCTGAGCAAGAAGAACTTAAAGTTTCATCGAGCCAGTGCAGTGTACTGGTGCAGAACATCACACCTCTGTCTTTTAACCGACTGAGCAGAGTGAGGGAAATGAAATCAGCAGGCTGGGATGTGGGCTGTCTGTAATCAGGTTTCACCGCCCTTCGCTATCGACTGCTGGGTCAAGATCATATAAGCATGCTGCTATGTCTGCCCACCATCCTGCCTGTCTCTCTCACTTGCCCCCTCACTCAATTTCAGCTTCTCAGTATCCCTCTCTGGTGTGCTGCTCTGCTTCTTTTTTTTTTTTTTTTTTTACCTTGAATGTAACAGACGATGAATATAATTCACTTTTGGCATCAATCAGAGGGTGAATAAAATACAATTTGATGTATTTCAGCCCACATTTGAAAATGAACAATGGGAGATTAACGCTCCACGTTGCATTGTGATTAATGCATTGTGTTACGAACAATGTGCTGCAGTTTTTTAGCATTACATATTAAATGTTTGTAACAAATGCAATCCTGGTGGCACCTTGAGTAGCATTCGAGCACAATTACAATGACGGGGTCATACACCCTGTTAGAGGCTATTTCCTGCTCCCTTTATATATTGGACACCTCAAAAGAATTAATTTCTATTGTCAGAGGCACCTACCAACATCAATAAAGAGTACGTGTGATGATATACATGGTGTGGTATTGTGTGTTTTTGCAGGGAGGGATTTTATAGTGCGCAGGAGATGACATAGAGTCAGCATGTAATGAGCCTTGATGAAACTTAATAGCAGTATTGTGAGATGGGGAGCGCTCCATTTCACTGTGATGGAAGAGCCTGTCTCTTACAGATCCATTTGTGTCTTACCAAGGTCAGCCTTTTGTCCTTAATGAGAGCAATCACGTGTAGGTGCAGTAAATACCGGAGCTGCCACCCATACTTCAATATACACCGACATTAATAAAAGATATTACTGTCCCACGTAATGGACGCCAACAGACGGCAGCACACCGGGGTAACATCACAGTTCACTATGTGTTACACTGGAAGTAAATTCTGAAAGTTTCAATTGGGTTTTAATAAATTACAAGAAGTTTAAAGTACAAATCCGGGCATTTAATGATCGCAAAGTACAGCTGAGGTTGTTGGGAATATCATTAGTGTTTGTCACAATTAGGCTTTGCCTTCTGTGATCAAAGTGGTGGACTGACGCAACAAAAGACCCAACTGACGTTGTCATCTCTCGAGCCATGCTGCTAAGCAAGGCAGAGTTAGAAGACAATGACTTTCAGGATTCCACACTGTGTCCTCGTACACAAGCAACCGAACACTGCTTGGTCAGTGGTAAGGAGAGGTTGTGGTCATGGTTGTCGTTGCGATAAATTCATCGTTCTGGTTGAACGAAAGCCAAACTTGGTGTCCGGTTACAAAGACAAATGCTTTGTTTACACCCATCCACCACAGGGATGTCCACATACATTATAAGAACATCACATCACACTTCTTCCTTCTTTGGCACTGAATAGATAAAGAAAAGACCAATGTAATGTTTCTAGGGAGGAGTCAAAACTTAAATGGAGCCTTGTCGTTGTTCGCCCGAGTGCAGTTGTCATTTTGTTCCTCAGAGTTTGCCCTCCAATCACACAGACTGCAGCTAATCAATGGATGAAAGTTTATTATTTAATCCAAGTCTATTCATCTAGCGTCATGTAAATCAAACGTTGTATACCACAGGCTCCTACAAATAGATCTGTTATTTTAAACTTTACTCACTCCATGGCTAAACTCTTGGTTTCTCCAGCCGACCGGTTTAATTAGCACCCTGAGCGTGTTGTGACTGATCTAGTGACCCCCGCTGTGGTGAACAAACAGAAGTGTCTCTGGGGCTCTGTTTATACCTACGTCTTCCAGACAAAGAGTAATCAGCTTAGGCAAACAAGGCTTCAATTTCTGGAATAAACTTTAATGATTCCTCAACTCTGAAAATCATTGCCTTGTCAATCAGTGAACGCTCAGTGAATCAGCGTGTTTTAATCCAATAATCTCACAGAAGCCGACCGGAAGGTCTCTGTGTGCTACGTATGGAGCATGTAATGCTAATTCATTTTCTCTTTTCTGTTAACCCTTAAATGTCACTTAACAAAGCCCTCCATCACCTCATAACATGTTTCCTTTGGGGGAGCAATGAAACACTGAAACCATGGGCAGATTATTAGACAATTTAACGTTCTGTGTGTTTTTGGTTGTTTTATGTAATGTGGACAATTTTTGTCTCTTCGTGGTCCTATTCTGTGTCTCTTTGGTTGTTCTGCAACTATTTGTGGAAATGTTGCATCTCGTTGTGGTCTTTGTCTGCCTTTTTTTGGGTTGTTTTGTGTCTTTTTTAGTTGTTTTGCATCTCTTTTTGGTAGTTTTGTGTCTCTCTGTCGACATTTCATGTATCTTCTTTGTTTGTTTTTTTGTGTTTCTTATTGGTAGTTTTGCATCCTTTTGTCATTTTTTTTAATGTGTTGCATCTCCTCATGGTGTTTTTTTTTGGGGGGCAAGGCAAGTTTATTTGTATAGCACATTTCAACGACAAGGTAATTCAAAGTGCTTCACATAAAACCATTAAAAGCATCAAAACATAAGGCATAAGAAAAGGAGATTTAAAAACAATTAAGAACATTCATTGAACATTAAAAACAGTCATTAAAACATTAAAAAGCAGTGTAAGAAATAAAATACAGTAGTAAAATGCAGAAATGCAGCTGATTGATTAATATCCTTGAATCTGGTTCAATTAAAGGCAGCAGCAAACAGAAAAGTCTTCAATCTTGATTTAAAGGAGCTGAGGGTCTCAGCAGACCTGCAGCTTTCTGGGACTTTGTTCCAGATATTTGGGGCAGAAAAACTGAACGCTGCTTCTCCATGTTTAGTTCTGACTCTGGGAACAGAAAGTAGACCAGTCCCAGACGACCTAAGGGGTCGGGATGGTTCATAAGGTAGCAGCAGATCACAGATGTATTTTGGCCCTAAAACATTCAGTGCTTTATAAACCAACAGCAGGATTTTAAAGTCAATTCTTTGTTGGACAGGAAGCCAGTGTAAAGACCTCAGAACTGGAGTGATGTGATCCACTTTCTTTGTCTTAGTGAGGACTCGAGCTGCAGCGTTCTGAATCAGCTGCAGCTTTCTGATTGACTTTTTACAGAGACCTGTAAACACACCGTTACAGTAGTCCAGTCTACTGAAGATAAATGCATGGACAAGTTTTTCCAAATCCTGTTGAGACATAAGTCCTCTAACCCTTGATATATTCTTCAGGTGATAGTAGGCTGATTTTGTAATTGTCTTGATATGGCTGTTCAGGTTGAGGTCTGAATCCATAACTACACCTAGATTTCTGGCTTGGTTTGAGGTTTTTAACATCAGTGATTGAAGCTGAGCGCTGACTTTCAATCGTTCGTCCTTGGTACCAAAAACAATTACTTCTGTTTTTTCTTTGTTTAATTGAAGAAAGTTCTGGCACATCCAGTTGTTGATTTGTTCAATGCATTTACCCAGCCCTTGTATGGGATTATAGTCCCCTGGTGATATAGTTATGTAGATTTGTGTGTCGTCTGCATAATTATGATAACAGACTTTGTTGTTTTCCATAATCTGAGCTAGTGGAAGCATGTAGATGTTGAACAGAAGAGGCCCCAGTATTGAACCTTGGGGAACACCACATGTCATTTTAGTCAGTTCTGATGTGTAATTAGCTACAGACACAAAGTATTCTCGGTCCTTCAAGTAGGATTCAAACCAGTTAAGTGCTGTGCCAGAGAGTCCCACCCAGAGTTTTAGTCTTTCTAGTAGTATGTTATGGTCGACCGTGTCGAATGCAGCACTGAGATCCAGTAATACTAAGACTGAAATTCTGCCATTGTCTGTGTTTAAGTGGATGTCGTTGAAAAGGGGGGGGGGGTGTTTTGCATCTGTTTGTCTTTTTGTGATTGTTTTTGGTTGTCTTTTTGTTTGTTTTGTGCCTGTAGATGTTTCTTCGTGGTCATTCTGTGTCTCAGTGGTATATTTGCTTGTCTTAGTGGTCAATTTGTGTCTACAACAAGAAGTGTTAATAACTTTAAACAGAGGCTTAGACCCAAGGGCCCCTAAACCTGTTGGGCCCTTGGGCTGCTGGATTGAAAGATATGTGATTATTTTTAAACCTTGATGGCTAAAAGCAGAGATGCCAAGGTTTTTTTTGTTCACCTGTGGCTTCTTTCCACAAAATAAATATTTCCCCATTGAAATCTTAATCCCACCACAAAGACTGTGTGATGACCTCGAGAAAAGCCTGTTAATGTTCAGCTATTTCTCAGCCAATTATCCATGAAAATGCCTCAGACCCTGACAGAATCTACAGCACGTACCACCTATTGTCCTCATGTGTGCCGCTGTACATCAGTGTGACTGCATGTGACCGTCGTGTCGTAACACTTATGAGTCAGGCTGTATGTTTACTTTTTTAAATCACAGTTATTGTCCAAAATATAAAATATTTAGTTTCATTTTTACCCAAAATCAAAAGTAAGTAAACAAAAAGAGGGATTCATAACCAGTCTGCTAATACTCCAAACACAGTCCAACTTCATTAGGTAAGATGTACATTCATGTATGTAAGTCACTGATCTGCAAAACCTTAAATGTAAAAAATTACAATTCCTTACTTTACAAAAATGTACTTTAAGCCACTTAGAACACACAGAATCTTTGTTCGAGCAAACTTCTAAATGGACAACTAACAGTTTATTAGCAGGTATTTCAAAGAAATCCACCAGTCTTAGTCCGATCGAAGAAGATCGAGAGACGTTACGATTTGAAGCTAGTAAGATCACCTCAAAGTGTCACAAAACCACTTTAAAAAAAGGCCGTCTTCACTCCTCCCCGACTGCCTACCTGTCACCTGAAGTGCCATCAAACAAGCCGTGACAAACTGACACGAGAGGCGTCTGGAAGCTGTCGTTTTGCCAGACAGCCATGTCATCTTATCCTGCTCTGGCATGGCATTCAGGAAACCAGGGGATTAAACCCGACGTTAACTTCACAAGCGGAGAGCTTTCCAGACACTACTTTGCATCTCGTGACAAGTGTTCATGGAGGGGTGTCTGCGGTATCAGTGACATGACTTGTACCAATAAACCATGTAATCAATGAGCTTCATCACCAATATTATAACCATTTAACAACGTGAAGTTCATACAATTGCTTCCTGTCTTTCTTTATTTACGGATAGGTTTGCGATCTTGACTGGAAAATGAAACTGCAGACACATAACATTGTAAGAATTGAATTGCTTTACTGCTAGGGCTAGCCTTTAATATCTCTGCTTCTCCAAAAAAAAAAAAAAAACACTGCCCACACTTTTCCTCTAACATTACAGCAATCACAGTCTTCTCCTCAAACTTCCTCTCAAACCTCAACGGAACTCTGTCATCTCTTCACATCCACAGTACACCACCTAATGACCCCAAAGATTCCCATCTGGTGTGTCTTTGAGGATACCCGTTATACTGTACTATACTTAGCGCTGACCGTTTTTCCTCAGGCCTCTAGGTTCAAGGTTGAAGGATCATTTATCGTCATTTCGGATGGTGCATTTTTCTCAATTTGTAAACGGAAGCAACAAAACAAACACACCTGGGATGCCACGATAGAGCCAGGTCTCTGTAAAGGTGTGGGCACCTCTCTAGACCTGTCTTCAGTATGAGAATCAATATTTGTTTCACAAGATATCCCTGCGACTGTGCTCTCTTTTTAAGTTTCTCTTTTGCTTGAAGACTATACTCGTATTCTCAATGACAGCTTGGCCTGTGACGCATGACCAGAAATCCAACCCTGTTTAATCCTAAACGGCTACATTTTTGACATGGCTGTGTTGCGGGACATCCCCTGAGGGATCAAGGACACCCTCCGGCACTTTGTCCAACTTCTTGTCATCTCACATCGGGCACTTCCCTCTGCTTAGCCGGGCTCCCAGAATACTTTTAAACCTCTCAAAACTCAGTGAACTTAAAACCCTTTCACGCATAGTGGTCACCACAGTGGACAGCTATTCAAAAGCCGCTTTCTTGTATATGCGTGGGTGTCGATGGCATACTTGCACATCAGGAGGGGTCAGGAAGAGGAGTAGAAAGGAACCAGGTTCAACATTTTTGCATTGCATTGAACGGAGGAGGGCTTCTATATGTTAAAATATACTGTAGGCTTTATTTTATAGTTTTCAGAACATATCATTTATTCATTGTTAAATACATATTTCTTTAGTTGAAAACTGAAATGCATGCTGTCCACCCGAGTGGACTGTGAGAAACCCCTTGAAAAATGCATGTTTTAATAAAAAAACATTTATATTAAAAAAATATAGTTCATTATTATTATATGTCATGCCTAGAGCGGAATCAAATCTCATGACGGAAGTTGTCAATTCATGCATGAACCCGAGGTAATCGCTCTCTCACTTCCCTCAACAATGCCTCGAGCTGTTTATATCAAATTTAAAAACCTGCTGTTCGCACATCTACAGCCTTTGCCCTGAGTTTTGCTGTCACGCGACAGTTAAAGATCTCAGCTCTGTGCCGTCAGCCTGCACCTCCTTCTTTTATTCCTTAAAGATCGAGTAAAGTTCTCACCTTGTCAAAACAGCCACGTGACTCCTTTACAGAGCAAATGCCTCCCACCATAGCTGAAAAAAAAATATGAAATAATATCACGTTTACAAATTATTTTTCTTTTGTTATGCTGGAGGTATGGCTATAGGGATCACAATATCTCTTAATTATTTGGTCTACATCTTTGACCCAGGCAGACTATTGGATGGATTGCTATGAAATGTAGTGCAGACATTCATGATCCTCAGAGGATGAATCCCAATGACTTTGGTGATCTTCCTCTTAGCGACGCCATGAGGTTGACATTTGTGGTCTGGATAAAATGACATTACGACGTTCCCATCAGCCTCAGCTGTACTCAGTCTTTCGAGCTTATTCGCAAAATACTAACACTGACAGATGGGGGTCACGGTACGTCTCCCGGAGGTCGTTGGATGTTGTTTCTGACAGTGCAGCACGCAGCCTGCTCCAGCAGCACAATGACCAAAAATGTGATGTTTGGTGCCGGTTGTTCGGGGTGACACACAGCCTTGGAGTTTATGCTCTGCCTGAGAAGACACATCAAGGGGAGTCAACACAAAGCACAGTCCCATGCATGTGCGAGGTAATTGAGGTTGAGGAAGGACTTCTTTTCCTTCCAGTTTGTGTAAAGAGAGAACAAACAACAGTCTGGCTCATTAAAGGTAAAAAACAAGATCTTCTCATGATTCTTGAGTTTAAAATAGGTGTAAATGTCATCGTGTCTGAACGAACGTTCCTTTGAACAGACAGGGCTTCCAGCATAGATCACTCACAGGATCACGTGTTTCTACTCTCTGTGATTTATTTTCAAGATGGTTTTTAAATGCGTAGTTGACGAGCTCACTTGAAAGAAATCTATAGGCTTTTGATCATTGCTAAATCCGTTTCACCGAAGATGCAGGAAAGAGATGATTGATCTCTCGACATAAAGGGACGTTGGCCTTTTAAAACATGTCTCAGTTGAAAACTAGTAGATTCTCAGAGCTGACAGGTTTCATGGATTGCAGCTTCGCGGTCTTTTGTCTTAATGGCTTGATAAAGAAGAAGACGCTCTTATATTAATGGTGCTGAATAAGAGCCTCCCTGGGATTTGACTAACAAAAGTAGTACCATTTCTGTTAGATGTATTTTAAAAGACAGCAAAAGGAAAGATACTTTGACTGAGAATCTTACAACTATAAAGGCATTCATCTCTTAGTCTGCTTATCAGCTAAATTAAAAGTACAATTAGGCACATTCAATGAAGCACAAATGATTGCTCACTAGATGTTGGAGCTGTGTGGCTGTACAGTACAACTTGCACAACATTTATCGGATGGCCATTTCTCAGACTTTGATGAAATTGCTCAACAAAGCAAAATCCTGTCACACTCACCAAGTGAGGTGATCCCCTGCTAGGCTTTATATAGTTAAAAGTAATTGATGCAGAATTTGTCGCAGTGATTCAATTTGTTCATTTAGCACTTTGAATTAAAATGCATGTTCATTGCTTTTATGCCTGATTATAGGATCCAATTGTACTTGCTCATGGATATATCTGTAATTCTGGAGCACTTAGTTGCACTTTCCCCCCGGGGGCTTTTGTCCTTTTGATGCGCTCTGTCTCTGCTCCACCTTTTCTCTTCCTCAGTTCCGGTCTGAGTGACTGTGTCAGCCCCGAGTGGTTTTCCCTGTGATTTACACTGTGATCAACACTGGCCTGACACTACAAGCCAATCAAGCTGGACAGGCCTCCCCCGTGCTCCCGGTGGCCAGGTCGGGCCTGCATGTGACACTCTAATTTTCAATTTCTTTTTGTTCTTCCGCTTCGCTAAAATGTGTCCACCTGCCACAAAAGCGTTGCTATATGTGGGAGGGATGATGGTGTAACAGTAGCACACAAAGGCATCGACACACTTGGATCTGCACACTGTCTATCCCACACAGCAGATCTTTGTCAGGCAAACGGAACAGGAGAGAACTTGCATTCAAGATGCACAACTCCAAACGTAAACAAAACCGTGGCTGACTGTGACAAACTGATACTTCTTTGGTAAGCGCCCACACAATTGAAATCCCAGCTGTACAGTTTCCACATTTTTTGGGACATTTTCCAAATATTTCTTTTTGCAGAGAAGATAACTTTCAGAGATTGTATACCGTAACCACCCACCTAATAACAGTTCGGCATCAATTTACATGCAGAATAGGTTATAGAATATGATCGTCTATGTGGTTTTTGTTTTATTGAATTTGTTTTATGTTCATTTTTAAATCGGGCTAGATGGTTTTTTTCCAGACTTTATCGAAATGTTTGTGTTCAAAGTTGTCTGGAATGTAGCATTGGGTGTGTAATCTGTTTGGTGATGAGTCCCAATGCAAAGCATCTTGGTATTAAAAACACAAGAAACTAAATTGGGCATTCTAGTGAACTACTAAACTACTAAAAATATGTGTTCCCTGGTTATTTTTTCTCATGCATCCCACAGCTTCCACGTTTGTACTCCATATATGCAACAAAACTACAATACCCAACTGATTGTCAGGCCTTGTGTTTGGGATAGGCTTATTATTGAGTGCTCTCAACTTCTATTTATCTGACAAAGGTCTATGACCCAAAGCTTGTATGTAGTGTACAGATCACATTAGATGTTGTTCTTTGTCCCTTTAGAATTATGTACCTCACCTGCACACTTCTGGTGTTTTTCCATTCTCTGTGATGCATCAGTCTGATGAAAAAATAAATACCCTGGGACATTGGGGACGCCAGGTTTCTCTTCCTTCTCTGTCCTTCATTCCGATGAGCGCTGTATTTGTGTTTTGCAACCCACTGGATTTTTTTTGTAGTTCATCTCCCTTACACCCTTTATACCAGTGCTCATCCATTCATCTTTCAAACCTGCTTTAAAGTCTTGTTTTTTTGGTGTCTTCCAAATCCTGTGCAAACAGTAGGGCTGGAATAATTCATGTGGCAACGAATGCATTTGGGTGTAACACTTCCTCAGGCTGTTCACCATCCACCATCCTACCCTTGTGGTCCAAAGAGTTTCCTGAGCATGCAGCTGGGAGATACCCCGCCAGCTCATTGCCTCATTTCCTTGTGCTTTCCCTTTCTTTGTATTTTGTTCTCCAATTTCTGCTTGAATCACCTTCATCCTCCCCGTATCACTTATTTTCTTTTGCTTTTCCTAATTTATATTTCCTGTGTATATTTTCTTTCACTTTTTGCATTAAAAATCATTTACTCTTGAAGAGACAACAAGGGGTATAGTTATCATGGCATCCCGGATAAAGCTTTTTGTCATCACGACAGTGTGTGTTCATGCTTTGTTTGGCTCAGTGTACTCCCATTGTAGCCAATCCAATCATCTGCAAGCAATAGATCAAAAGAGCCAATATGAATAGAGATCCCCTGTTTATTGAGTCATAAATTAAATACACATTTCCTCAGATTTCATAGGCGCACTAAACAGGTCCTTGTATGTGATGCATCACGGATGAGACAAGACCAGTAAATCAATTCATGGCAGACTTTCCCAACATGCATAGAGGGAGATAATGTATTCGTACGCATGCTTGGCTACTATTGCAACTCGAGTTAGATATGAGAGGACAAATATAACCATCCACGGTTTGTTTTTTCCAGTTTGCAAATGCATTGTTGTCTTTTCAGGATTTTTTTTTTTTAATGCTTTTGACCATGAAAAAGTATTTCAGGTGAATAATAGTTTATTAGTGAGCAGCATTGGAAATGGAGTACAGCAAGGACTTTTTGTACTTCAAACTTAAATTAACTGTTTTATTTTGATAAAGTCTTGCAATAAAATATGAGTCTCATATTGCATGTTACTTGAATAAAATTGTATTATACATATTGCATTTGAATTGACTCTAACAATGTCATCACGATGCAGGAAGCTGTGCTATATGAAGCGACTGTTGGATGATAACATGGTACTCACCAGTTCAACTGACATCCACTTCCAAGTGTTGATTTTCCCTCTGCAATCCCATGAGATTCACCATGTCAATACATGCATTCCATTTGATACAGATTTCTCCTCACCTCACTTTGACACATCTTCATGCAAAAGGTCACAAGGGGATGCAAAGACGAGAGGAAGTCAAACAGGGAAATATCTTGCAGCTGTTTAAATGTCTTGTTCAGACAGGAAGCCTGTCTAAACAGGTATTGAAGTATTGTTTGGGTTCCAAGACAGACGTGTTAGAGACATTTCTTGTTTTTTTTAAATGAATAATATGGGGATCCAAGCTGGACTTCATGGACAAACACATTCCCAGGTTTAAAATAAATCAATTTTAATCAATTAGGGAGGACATCGGGGTGGACGAATGGGGTCAAGCACGGGGCTCTCACCCAGAGAACCGATGTTTGTGTCCTGTGTGAAAAAACACGTAAATGTTGAGTTATTTCGAATTACGTAGGCCACGATGTTTTCTTTCCTGAACCCAACCAAGTAGTTTTGTGGTGGTTGCACATAATCTTAGCGCCACCATGTAATGCGCCGTCAAGAGGTTGTGGTTGTTACATGTATTTCTGTGAGATCACATTGTCTGTGAAGTAGTTTATAATCTTACAGGAGAGAGGAATGAAACTGGATGGTGCAACACAGCTGATAACCTAGGATAGCTTTCTCCATTTCGGACTCTCCAGCTCTCCGTTTCTTCAAATGTCAAGAGATCTTTTGATTGGTCACTGGACACATTCACATGTAAAAATAAAACAAGTTGAATACAACATAATAAAACATGTTGACATACCCGTGATCGTGTGAGCGGATGCCGTTTGCCACTTACTTTTGATTCTCCTACAAGGTCAGAATTGTTGATATCCATACACACAGGAGCTTTGGATAAAGAGATGGAGAGATACAGGTGACCGACATATACCGACGGGTCAGCCTTCCGCATAAATTGCCTCATCACAAGTCAAGATGCTGCAAGAGAAAGAGTAGAACGATGGTATGGGCTACTGTCAAGTTAAATCCTCTTTTCCAAGTGGAGGCAGGAAACTGATTTAGATCGAGACAATATGGAAATAGATGACGCATTGATGTTGTTGCCTTGTTTGTTAGAGGAAAAAATATATAAATATTAATGTGTGATTCGTCACGATCATCATCAAAACCCCCCCACAGTATACATGTGTATAAAAAGAAGCCTCGGCCCTTGATTTACAGCAGTTTCCCTTTAATATTTAAAAGGGGATGATTGTTCATTCACTGTCCCTTGAAACCACAGCATACTCGTCATCGTAGGCGTATATATATATGTCTTTATGCAAAAGTTGCAGCATGCAAGACACCATGCCAAGCCAAGACTAACTTTTTTAGGTATCCGATTGAGGGCAAGAAAACAGCCAAAAAGTGTTTTTAGTTTGTTGTAGGTCAGTCATGCTCCAGCCCCGCCCCGAGCCAGGAAGGTAATTATTGTCTGCTCCAGAGCTCTCTCTCTCTCTCTCTCTCTCTCTCTCTCTCTCTCTCTCTCTGTTGCCCTGGCAATGCTGCACTGTTATTGATAAAGTTGATAAAGAAATGCTTGGGCATGCACCTGACAGATTAGACCTGAAATCCCTTAGGTGCGGGACAGCAGCAGGCGGACAGCACACACTAAGTCCCCTGACAATCAGCAGCTCACAGAAAAGTTGGGCTGAAGTGCAGGGGCTGGGAAGAATGTCATTTTCTGTAGATTTGTTTGCTTTGGCTTGTCTTGTTGGTAATGCTGCTGTGTTTATGGCACACCCAGAAGCTGTGAGCAGAGAAATAAGAGCCTTGTTAGCTGAGACTGATTGGAAATAAACACGTACTGACTACAGACTAAAGTTCCCACCAGTCTGAAGAGTAAACCGACTTAAATCTAAACACACTGAAGTTCCCATCACGTCCCCACCAGTCTATCATGAGGACTTTCAGACGCAAATACTGCAAAGCTATGTGTTTATTCTTGTAACGACACACATGTGGTGGATTTGTAAAAGCTTTCCTTTAAGCTCAATGTTTGGTGGAATCCTTTGCAGTGGCTTGTCTGCAGTTTACTGGTGTAGAGTGAAAGGTGCCTTTTGAAAAGTTTGAAACAATGAATGTAAATTGCTGATTTTAATGTATTTTAGCCAACATGCACATCATAAATGTACCGTACACATACAAACAACAAGTAATCAGTACATTTAATACATTATTAAAGTAGAAGTCTGAGCATGGAGTGCAGCTGCATTCAGAACTTTGGGTGTCAAATCTATTTAACTTCAGAACTTTGACTTGCCACAGAGCCTTGAGCAATAATGAATCCATTTCACTTGCTGGTGAGAATCCAATTAACGTCCACCGATCTATAAATTAGATAGGTATTTCACCTGTCAGTCAAGCTGTCAGCTTGATGACATGGTTGGTAATAGTGAGCCGAAGGCATAAATATTACAATTCTTAAATGGCCAAAGTAGAAAATAGCACATTATTCTATTAAAGCACCTGGCTTACTCCATCCTTTTTTCCCCGTCTCGACTTCTCCAATGCCCTGTTCACTTGCCGTAGCCAGGCGGCCCTGGATTGTCTTCAGCTTGTACAAAATGCAGCAGCTAGGTTCTTAACATGGAACAAGCTGTAAATCTCACATCACTCCTATTTTAGCCTTGCTACATTGGTTGACAGTGAAGTTCAGGATTTAGTTCAAAATGATTTTAATCACTTATAAAGCAGTCCATGACCTCCCGTCTACATCTCCGAGCTACCACCAAGCGTCCACTTAGGTCTTCCAACCACAACCTGTTGGCTGTACCGCCTGCCAAATATAAAACCAAAGGCGACTGCTCTTATGCTTTGGATCAATCTGCCCCCTCATGTTAGATCTGCTGCGTCTGTTGACTGTTCCAAAAAACATCCCAAAACCCGCTCCTGCAAGTTGGCTTGTCTATCATATAAAACGTTGTTTTTTTTCTATAAACTCTATAGATTTTTTGATTTCAAGGGCTGGTCAGTGTGGTAACTGGTTGTTTTATGCTTTCTGTATTCTTCAGTGCGTTGCATTTGTATGTATTTTTAATTATTGTTTGTTCTTGTATGCGCTTTACACTTGTAATTTGTGTTTTCTGTACTCATGTTACCTTACAGCACTTTGTAACCTCTGTTAGAAAGTAATTATGAGTTATTATCTGCTATTTAGCAGCCAGTTAGAATCAGGAAGTATTAATTAAGATGGTTCTCAGTACATGCATGCATATTGTATACTCTATCTAGGAATGGTTTACTTACAAAGTGCCTTAATTAGCAGCTATTTCCTGACTTGGTCTTTACATTTGTGTTGGTGTGAACACCAGGGGAAGTAAACAACATAAAACAGTGCAGCCCTAATCCATCCTACTAAGCTAACTCAATCAAAGCTGTAAAATGATTTGTTTTGATCCGATCCCCTGCGGGTCACCAACATAGCACAGCAAACTAAATATTGGATACTTATGATTTATTTACAAGCAGGTGACTTGTCAGCTGAGCTTGTGATATCCTCAATAAACCAAACCTAAAACTGGACACCAGTACAAGACCCTTCACACTTCATTCTCGATGGTCCTGAGGGCTGCGCGGCACGGAGCCAGGTGGAAGGCCGGGAGTATCTGGCAGAGCAATGAGGTAGCAGCTGTTGTGTGGTCTGGCAGGAGGAACCCGGGCCGTGTGCCTGTGGCTGCTGATTGACAGATGGGTAAAATAGTGAACCCTGTCTGGAGAATCCCCGCCGCGTGATAGATGGAGGTGTGACCGAGTAGCAGCGGAGCACATTTGGATGCAGGGTATTAATCTGGTTTGACAGAGGAGGAGCAGGCACTAAATCTGCTTGCCAACGTTGATCTGGGGCCGTTTTTTTAATCTTGCACAGGTTTCTCCTCCATGTGCAAGTTTATCAATTTATCTAATATGGTGTTTTCAAACAGTTTTTCTACAACTACATGCATTACACATGGATAACATCTACTACTATCCATGAGCTAATACAGACCAATTAGCGAGAGTTCATCTTATTCCTCTGTGATTGAGACTGAAACGGGGTCGAGTTTGAGTAGTTAACTCACCTTTTGTTTCAGTGGTGTAAAGAAAAACGAGGCTGCTGGCAACATTTCTGATCGTGTTACTGTCATTCATCAAGATATTTGTTACATGCACCCATCCCAGTTGTCCATCCATCAGTTTAACCATCCAGACAGACAGCTGTTTTCTGATTGCATGGAGGCTTCCAGGCTATTTATAAAGTTTTCTAACAGAACTCAAACTTGAAAGGACACGTATCCAATAGCAAAAAATACAGTGACAAAACGTATCTATGCTGGCATGTCATTTATTAACAAATCAGCCGGTCAATGAATGACATATTTGCTTGCTAATTTGCTAAAGAGTCATTTATTACACGATTGGAACTATAGCCCCTGCTGGCTAACATAGTATACTATGAAGAGCATGAAGTACTGTGTATTTCTGAATGCGTTAAATACATACATGTACTTACTTGGCATTGGCTGACTTAAATGAAATGTCTATCTCAGTTTACCAGAGTGGCACATCTAATCTCATAGAAATTAAAAAATCAACAAGACCAAGACAATGCCATTTTACTGGTTACAACTTGTAACCAGTAAAATGTCATTGTCTTGTACATGTACGTGCAACCTGTACAAGTAATGTACAGGTTGCATGTACATGTTTACAAGTCCATTAGTGTACTTGTCAGTGTTTATGTCGGGTTAAAACTCAATTTTCCACTGTCTTGGGCAAATCTTTTAGTGTATGGATTCCTAAAGACCCCACACGTCAAAAGTTGAACCCCTCAATTTAGACTGTGTATATATGTTTAAATTGATTTGACAAAGCCACCCATCATAACAAATCCACAAATGTGCTCTTTCCTGATCTTGTCAGTGCAGACAGAAGTTCTCTCAGCAGGATCGGTTTCCAGCACTTCATCCGTCTCCTGACTGGGATGGATGCACCTTGATCAGCGAGCGTGGCAGATGGGGATTCCCCAGGTGCATTTGAAAGGATATGGAGCACACGAGTCAGTTTCATTCATTTATATTTTGTTCGTGAGCGGCTTAATCATGTGAAAAACCACCACACTCCCTTGCTGCATTTTGCACAGTCAAAAAAAAAACAGTGAAGACGGCAGTCTTGCAGAAATGAAGTGCTGGACGGTCCCAGACCTTTCTCCAAGTAAATGAAAACAAATCTGAAAGCATTCTTTCTGGTCCTCCAAAGTTTATCCCAATTTTACAAAAACATCTTGGCTCCCTCTCTACAAATGCCAAAACACATGCAGCCATAAACCTGACTGTGAATTTGACAGTGACCTTTCACTTGAAAAACATCTTACAGAAGTCGTTCACTCACGTTTTAATCAACTGAGGAGCATCTCAAAATCCATGTCTTTTCTTTCACGACCTGATTTGGAAAAGGTTGTATGCTGTCATCTCATCTCCGTTAGATTATTGTAATTCATTGTATTGGGAGTTAAGCCTTCAGCTGGTACTAAACGCTGCTCTGCTTCTAACAAAGAGGACGCGATTACATCACTCCTGCTTTAACATCTCTTTGCTGTAAGTAATTGACTTTAAGATTTCACTGATTAACTTTAAAGCACGTCATGGTTTAGATCACAGTTATATTACTGAGTTGCTGTTTCCGATACTGTTGGACTCAGGCTGCCCCCCATGTTAGGTGATAATGCTGAATAAGTGCCCTTTGGATGCCCCTATGGTAGATCAAGCCAGTGGAGAAAACACGATGCAGAAATACAGGCTCTGTTCAGCTCTGAGTGTCTTTGTGAGACAGACTGATCCTGGTTCAGTTTGTTTGATTCCTTCAAGACAGGCTTTTCATAATAAGAGACACCTTTATAAAACGTTTTTTTTAAGGGTTGACAGAAGGAAAACACAAACCGTCAGACTTTAAAGCTCTTCCTCTGCCAGCTGAGCTATCTGGATTCTGTGACTCTGTGAACAGGTTTCGGTGTGAATCGACAGGTTGATGAAAGGGACATTTCTGCGGCTTGAAATAGATATTCCTTCTCTCTCTGGTTCTTTATTCTTTATAAAGCTGTGGAGAGGATACTGACCAGTGATCTGGATACATGGGATTCATGTCCTAAATGATTTGAGGTATGTCACACACAGTTACGCGTGTGTGCGTTTATTTGTTTGCTGAAAACTTCAAACGTTTGAATGGTGAGCCCAGGTGATCAAGCTAGCTAACTTCATGTTTTTATTAAGGGGGGATACATGTTGATGTATATATCATAGTTATAAAGGCAAATCAGTTTAGCTTTCATATTTTCATATTTTATGGATTTTACATTTGAAAGTCATTGACTTGGCTACTTAGAATGTTGGTGAAAATCTGCATTAAATTACGGATAACAATACATTATATATTGTTTCTTTACTTGAAAAGCGAGGGTTAATCACTGTTTGTGGAAAGCTTTATTTTTACAATTTCTTTAACAGCATGAGCCTTTTAAAGGTGCCCACTCACTTGTTCTGGAACAGTGGCAGGATCATGTCACACTGACTTTGCTTTATTAAATGAAGAGTGGGCTGTGAAGTCTTGCTGCTTGTCCCTCACTGTGTCCACTTCTAGCCTCCCACCTATCCATGTCTGTGTTTGATCCCAGCAGGACTTAGTGTCATGCAGGAATGAACTTTACCCTTGCACAAGACACAGCCAATTCAATGGTGTCCGATGACATTGGACCGTGAGCCATCTGTGTCTTATGTGCTTTGTGTGGGCGGAAGCGACTGGTCGTGTTGAGACTACTGATCAGGATTCAACCCTCTTCATTTGTTCAGGAATCCGCTGCATTAAGGGTATGAAAGCAGACAGCTGTATATTAAAATTGATGAGCCTACTGTCTATACAAGTCTTGTTGAGTTTGAATCGATTTCTGCACTACCCACTCACTTCCTATGCGCAGTATCAACCACTGGCTCTTGTTAGTATTCCCCGTAGTGTTCACCTTTAATGCCCTTTCTGTGCAAGCAAACATGCAAGCTTCTTAGAAGCCAAAAGAGAGAAATTCATTTTTGATCATTTTTGATGAAGGTGACCCCCGTGTGTGCATCCACTGTTGGTGGTTAGTGTGTTATTGGGTATGCATAGATGTAGACCTTATTTACTGATTGCCAATCAAACATGTTATTGCATTAAGCAAGATTAATTACCCGCCTCTCATTGACATGTTAGGCACACTGACTGCATCGACATGTTAGGAACGTTGGCAGCTAGACAGCACTCTATGCAAAGACACACTCATAGCTGCAGCCAGTCCACACTCGTAGCACGGAGCAACATTGGCTCGTTAGTAGCAATCTCTCTATCTAATCTTCTATTTTGCACCACCAAGCTGATCAGATGGTGAAAGATTATATCCAAGTCTCTAAAAAAAGCAACACCTAATAAAGGCACAAAGGATTCTGTCTCAACTGCAAAAGATGAATGAAAAAAACTAACTCAAGGCCAATAAGCTTTTCAAATATAAATAAAAATGATGGCCTCAGTGCCGCAAAGAAAAAGGAGAGGCCAGATAACCAGCCGACTGCATTTAAGCAAAACACAACTAGTGAGTGAAGGTGTCCTTTATACCTATATCAGATTGCTCACTCACAAAAACCGCACACTGTCTCTGAAGATCTAATTCTACCTGCTGCCAAAGCCATTAATCAGGTATTACTGTGCGATGAGGATGCTAGGAAAGTTGATATATAGTACTGTTCTCTGACAACAAAATATCCAGGGACATAAATGAGACGGCCCGGGACGTTTCATTTCACCTTCGGCAGGAGGCGGGAGCCGGCTGATATTTAATATTGCGAAAACACAGATGTAACCGATGCTGCTCGGCTGCTTGTTTATAGTCTGTGTCTCAGTCAGATGCATTTTTGTGGAAATAACAATGTTATGGTCACCACCACACTGGGGAGAATACGAGCTCATAAACACATGCACACACACACACTCATTTTTGGTGAAAGGAGTTGCAGAGACTTTTGAAACACGTTCACCGGTCGGGTATGGTCTCCACTGAGGTAGAGAAAATGAATGATTTCTTGAAGATGAATGAATACCTTCCACATTTCCTCTCTGATAACAGGTGTAATAATTTCCATCAGTCCCCAAAATGACTCTCAAAGATGTGTGAAATTGACCAAGAACACGTCGCTCATTGCTTCGTCTCCGCATGAAAGGCATTTGCGGGCACTTGTAGTCATTTCCTGTGGTGACTTTCGGTACGCAATCTGACGGCTGTCGGGGATTAGTTGCGCTATCTCTGATTCTAGTTGTTTGTCCCTTCATTATCATCTGTTTCCTCGAATAGATCATAGCAGATTGGAGCCGGCCTTAATCTGAGAGACCCACATTGCTAAGGCAGCTGCTGGCTGACCAAGAGGTTGGCACTGCCACCACCTTGTAATGACCACGACAGCTGGTATAGCACAGACGCACATCACACTTGTTTGAAGACACAAGTGTGCTGGATCGCTCTGCTTTCTGTTGTCTGCCACCTCACGGTGATGAGATTTCACTCTGCGTGACAAACCTCTCGTCATACTATGTTTACTGTGTAAGCGCGTGCAGTTGCATTGTACAACAATTGGATTTGTAGGATGGACCGTGAGACAAATACGACCATTACTGTCATTCTGTTCATTATACATTTAAATCACTCCACTCTCTTTCTTGTCGTTTCCCGTGGCACGGATCTTCTTCTCTCCTCCTCTCCTTTCCTTTCTTCCTGTACAGATCCTCCCTTGGAGTGTGCGGTAGCAGATGCTCCCTGCGCGAAAAACTGGATGGATTACAGGATCTAACAGATGCTGCTACTGTTTCCACCAGCAATGGTGGCTAAACCAAATCAAGCAGAACGCAGATACGCATTAGTCCATATACTGTACAGTATTTGGGTTGCAAAGCAGTCACTCGAAGGCTGCAAATATTGAAGACTGTTTCCAGGATGTATAGTGACACAGCCAACATTTAGGAAAAATATGATTTGTGCTGTGGAAACCTCCTTAAGATGAAAATCAAGTAGTCATTAAAATTACAATCAGAAAGCTCTGTTCTGTCCAACCATGTTTTTACCTTTTTATTTTCCAGTATGTCGACCAGTATAGTATGTGTCAGACTGGCTGGTTTCTGCACACCAAACCCTCTTGTTAGGCTTTAGTCTCTGCTAAACTCGTCACAATACTAAGGGAGGATACTCCCTCACAAAAATGGCCATTTAGTGCAACACTCACACACTAATCAGAGACACAGAACATCTCATCCATATTCATACCTAATTTACAGATTTGAAGATGGAGAAAAATGGGTGAGCATATAGGAAATGCATCACAAGGCATCTTATTAAACTATATTTATGCCCTCTCTCCAACTTACTGACAGACTCACTAAAACAGCAGTTAACTGTTTGTATCTTCTCTCAAGAGTATCCACAGCTCTGACTGAGACTATCTGAGTTATTCGATGGTAAGAGATACAATAACAATATGATGGAAACATGATGGCAGAGCCAGCATTGTTTGCCTCTGCAAGCTGGAAACAAACCGTGCTTCATTCTACAAGAACAATGGTTTGTCTGAGAGGGCCGTACCTGATGTGTTGTGTTCAATCTTCCAGATGTAACCATAAAACAGGCCTTTTCCACCAAACAAAAAGAAATGACAGGATGTGAGAGACAACCTTTACAATACATGTATTCTCCAAGTCTCACAAACAAACAACCTGGGAAACACAAATATATGTATAAACATATGTGTGTAGATATATATAATTTTCTTTTAGCAGAGGCACATGAGTTTGCTGTTCTGAATAGTGGCATAAACATTTCCTTTTTACCAAATAGATTCAGCTGCAGACGCTGTACATGCATAAACAACATTTTCCCAAGATTTGTAGCGATACTGTTTGTTGTTCTGGGTGTCACTTTATAAAAAAAGCTCTTACATTGTTGGGGGCAGTCTTAAGGGTGAAAAAACACCTGTAGAACATGCTGTGGATTTGAATACATGAAGAGTAATTGATGATAATGACTCTCCAAAATGCAGTAACTGCTTATATATATACTCCCCAGGTGCCGCATGTAGCTGAAATGCCTGCGGGTTCATGTGATTAACGGTTAAAGTGTGCTTGCCCGTACATTTCGCTGCTGTAAAATGTAATATGCATATTGGAAAAACTCAGAATCTTTTTTTTCAACTGATTGTATAACATGCTTTATTCTTTGTGGATCTCTGACTAGAAAACGTGTCTTGTCCGTTAAATATTCAGTGCGGACGTCCATCTTTCTTCTATCTGTACTGCATTAAGACCACACCAGCATCTGTCTGCTTGTCCATGTACGTTAACGACCTATCAGATTTGAATGAGAGGAATCAAAGATATGGGTGATGCATGCTGAAAGAAAACAAGGGGAAACAGACAGTGTGAAAAAGAAGGGTCTCTCAGCAGAGATCAGTAACACCTGTTAAGTTTATACGAACAGCTGTCCCAATGACAACCTCTTGGGTAGCAGAAGCCTGCAGGCTTTTGGGACTGAGAGCAGTTCTGCAGAGCATCTATAATATATGCACTGAAGGAGTGTCTCGCAGCACATAATACAGCCAGTAAAACGTAGGTTCCGGGGACAAATCTGAAGTTTTCAGTTACGCATCCTTGAGTTCCATGCATTGATCTTTGTTTGGCTTCATTTCCCCTATCTTAATGATTGATTTCAGTACACAGCGTGGCTGTTGTGAAGCTGATTATCCGAAGTACTGATTGCATTCAAAGCTCATTTTATCACAGATGCAGCTTTATGCCCACTCTCCCTGAAGTATGAGTCATTGAACGCTGACTGTTATGGAGGGAGACAATTAAAATTGAATTCTATCGCTAATTCACTGAAAGAGTTATTTCATTGGGAATATTCTATCAATGATTAGCTCCAAGCCGATGTACTGCATGAACTCATAGTGCTGTGCATTCGTAAGGGTATGCATGACAACAAGTTGTATATTCTGAAGGTTTAGTAATGAAACTGTGTTCCTGACTGCACACTTGGACATGTATGGCTTCGCAGGTTAATTGGATCTTTGACGTTTTAGCCCAGCTTTGTTTTACCCCAACTGTTTGAGAGGTCTAGCATCCCTAATATCTTGTACTGTGGGCAAATGTAATCAATTTCCTTGTAAATAATCAGCAGCTTCGGGTATCCCTTCACATGTTTAATTCTCACCTTTGACAAAACAGTGTGAATGACAACCGAATCCCCCCTGTTCAAAGCATTTATGCATACTGCATCATAATGTATCCAATTAAATTTAATGAAGCTCTAGCAGAAGTTCGGTCTGGAAGACTTACATGACAAGGCCTGTAGTCTATTTGTCATATATCCTGCCATTCACTCCTCTCACGCATGCTCACTCATAATTTCCTTTATGGACATTGTTTGGGGCTTGACAATTGTGATATCAGCTGGTCTCATCGGCTAGCCTCATCCTACATTGTGAGCCTATCATCCTGCCGCTGTCTCTTTTTAAATAGGATTCTCTTTCTGCCTTCATTGCGTTCATGCTGCTGTTACACGTGCCCCTCCACCTCCACATCACAACCCAATCTTCTCAGATTATTCAGCCTCCTCAGCCTCCTCAGTCTACCAGTCTCAGCAGCATCATCAGCCCCAAAGGCTTGCTGTCAAGACTTTATTATAACACATCTGTTGTTATAATAAACAACCTTTTTTCTTCTTCTTCACTTGTCTCCCCTGATTGAAATGAAGACAATGATAATGTTATTGAGGTTGGAAATTGTAATCTCTTGTATGATGGCTTTGCGAACTCTCTTTCTTTCATAACCTCCACTTCTTCCCCACAAACTCTCCCCAAATGCCACCTCTTACTCTGACTCACCACCTGTGACTCACCACTTACAAATGGCTCCATAATCCTTATCTATCATATCCCTTCATTGTAAACTGCCCCTAAGTACCTCCTGTTGTTTCTCTTTCTTCTTCCTCCAAGGCGCTCTTTGTATCCCTCTCCATTTTTTTTTTTTTTCTGGTTATCTTTGTATCCTTGTTCACTTTTGTGTTTGCATTTCAGTATGAGTTATTAGATCTAGTTCTGTGGGTAATATATGAATACGCATACACGTATGTTATGCATGTTATCATCTAAAATGCATCACATACGGTGTGGATCTGAGCCAGATGGGCAGAATAACTCTGCTACAATGTGTGCTCCTCATTCCCCTTGTGGAGGTTCAATCAGGTGTGACTCATGGTGAATAAAAGCTCGGAGGACAAATGGAATTCACAGTGAGCCGTCACACTGACAAGCTTGTCATCTTCTTCTCATATAATTGTCTTTCCATGTCTCAGCAGGTCAGCAGAGATGCAGCTTAAATGTGCAGCGTTGCATTCATGTCTCCCATTCCTGTCCAGGGAAGGATTTGTTTTTTTGTAAAAAAAAAAAAGAAGAGGAAATCTTTTTAATCTTACTCCTTGATCGTCGTCATCTCACACAAAGGTAAATGAGCTTGGATTCCAATGATTAATCCCAAAATGCTATTCTAATTCCTGACACAACACCAAGTCATTGTTGTTCCCACAAGACTCTGGTGCCACAGAATGAAGATTTATCCCTGCGAGGTTGTTTTTGTGCTTTATTGATCGTAGCAGCTTTGAGATTTAACATGGTGGATGGTACAAATATCTGCTGTTTGGTCAGCACACCCTTCTACTCTTCAGCTAGTTGCCTTGGGGAAATTGAATGCAACAGCATACGCTCTATAATCGTGTTCATTCATTTATGATATATTATTAATGGGTAGAATTTATTTCAGAGGGATAAAACTGTCTGCCAATTTCAATAGAGGAGAAAAACCTCAACACACCCGGTAGATGAGAGGAGGGCACACGCCGGTGTAAAACCCTGGTTGGTGACACTGTACATCTCTTTTTTCCTCTTTACCCCAAACTGAGCTTGCATTTACTGAGCATGAAGCATTGTTAATACACCATAAATATGTTTTATATGCCATATGGGCTATGCATGACTTATGATTGGAGTCAGTTAGATTCCAGGTTGATAAGCTCAAATAAGAGACATTCATATAGACTAATCTAACATCTAGGTGGAGTAGTACTCCCTAAACAATCACAAATATAGAGCTTATACAATTTGGAAAAGTAATGAGGTTTCGTGGTTAAACAATTTGATGTTTATTTTTTTGTGCTTTTAAAGAGGGCTGGGTGTCCCCAGGGCCCCTAAACAGAGCATTGGAGTTAAATGTGCAATGTAATTGGGTTGATTAAATGTTTGCAAGTTACATGTGTGAAATTAGTGAAACACCAAATTGATCATGACTTGCTTTTTCAGTGCAGTTTGGTGAGGGCACAGCCAGCTCTGATGAGGATCATATATCAATATGAAGACCACGCGCTCCCACACGATTTAAAATGTGGAGATTTATAATGATTTATAATGCAGACTTTGAAAGTGAAAGTGAAGCGGACGGCATAGGGAAAGACGACGATGACTTATGCGCTAATTAAACCGAAAATGCTGCGCTGAGGAGTTTTTGGAGAGGAAACGGGGAAGTCGTCTCATCCAGAGTTACAGCGCGTCAACGTCAATGAGAGGACTTATCTCTGCAGCAGCCCAGCAAGCTTTGAAAGAGATGCCACCATGATTGATAGCTGTCAATTGTTCTCTGAATATGATGTAGGAAGTGATATTATGATTAAAGCATCAAAATTAAACCAATATGGATTGAAATAAACATGCTTCCATCCGTTTTCTGAATCACTCATCCTGTTCAGGGTCGCGGGGAGAAAAAGACACTTCTTTCTGAAGGTACTGCTGACTCAGCGTAAAAAGGCGGGTGTGATAGCACCTGCTGACAGCTTTGTAAATCCACATTTTCTGTCACTGCCTCTGTAAGACTTCAGCAGTGTTGGAAAGTCACTCGGTGAAAGAAATTACACTCCTACATTTAGATGTAATACTGAATGAGGACCACGCATTACTCATTATCAAAAAAAAACTCTACTTCAACTCTCCTCCAGCAACTGAAATACAACTCCGGTACATGGTGTCGAACTTAAATCCTTTCATTATTTTTGACCTTTATGTCGCCCTAACGGGGTTATGTGGAAGCTAAAAGCCCCGATAACACTTAAAACACTCGATTGCTAGGAAAATCTCTCCCACTCACCAATTTGCTGAGCCGGGTTGATGTTGTCAGCATTTAGCCTTTCATGAAACATCGGTGAAGACGTCCTTACCACTCAAAGACGATGCAGGAGCGGTGCAGCGAAAAGGTCATTAACTGATTACACTGACTGTCTGGCTAGCGGGTGGTCTCGACTTCTGCCTCTTCCTCTCACATTTTACTTTCTTCCTTTCTTCCCTGCTCCCCCGAGGTCTTTCCCCTCCAACTCTTCCCGGCTGCAGCTCGCTCAGATGTTACCCCCCACGCACTTCGCTATAGAGCAGCATTCATATGACGGCTTGTGATCTTATGATGAAGTGAATCCTGAATGTCTTCACTCTGCGGATGCCTGGGGTGATCTCTCTTTCAGTATCTCCTATATTCCTCTACATTAGTGCTGTGATAATGGCCCACAGCTGTGCATCATCAGAGTACACGCATTGCTTTACCTCTGAAATGTATTCTAATCAAATGTCCTACCTGACAAGTCTTCACAAGGCTTTTCTAATTCCGGCTACATATTGTCACTGTCAGGGCTGGATACATTCCGAGCCGCTGTTTTACGGGCCAGTGAACGCTGCATTATGTGAGATTATCTTTCTCTCCTTTTGATTTCATGAGCAAAGATGAAATGAAACTAAGGGGTAAAGATTTCTTTCATTTTTCGATCACATTCGGAGCGTCACACTATAGTCGTGTCTAATGATAAATAAATAATGTTATTCTGCTTTTTGTCCACAAGATCTTTGAATAGGTTTAATGTCATCGAGATTTTTCCAAGACATCAGTGTGACAGCAGGTCTGATACATTTCAGATGATAGGAGTCACTTCGCAAATTTAGAAAAAAATGTTTTTTACTCTTCATCCCGCAAGAAGCCAATATGTGTCACTCTGATACCTTTTGTCCAGTTAATCGGACTGAATTGATCCTCCAAGAAGTTTGAAGCGTTCAGGAACTGATCATCTCTGTTTCTTTATGAAACAGGCTGATCCTGGTTCAGATTGTTTTCGACTGATTCAAGACAGACATTTCAAAATAGGAGACACTGTCATGATACACTCAGCTGAGATAGAAACTCCCAAAAAAAAAATCAGGAGGGATTTGAACCCATAACCTTCAGAATGTAAAAGCTCTTTCTCTACCAGTTGAAGCACACTCAGTGCAAACAAGTTTCAGTGTGAAGTCTGTGAACTTTCTTTCTCTGCAGGTTATGAAGGTGAAGTGTCTGCAGCTTCAATATGATCTTCTGTCTCTCACAGGTTCTTCATGATCTTCTGTCTCTCACAGGTTCTTCATGATCTTCTGTCTCTCACAGGTTCTTCATGATCTTCTGTCTCTTACAGGTTCTTCATGATCTTCTGTCTCTCGCAGGTTCTTCATGATCTTCTGTCTCTCGCAGGTTCTTCATGATCTTCTGTCTCTCGCAGGTTCTTCATGATCTTCTGTCTCTCGCAGGTTCTTCATGATCTTCAGCTGTGAAGTTGGCTCTGTGGTAAAAGACGCTGACCGGTGACCTCAAGACATTGTATCGAACCCTTACTCTGACACAGGATTAAAGTGGATTAATTTGTTTGCTAAACATTTTTAATTCAACATGTGAACTCCCAAATTGTCCACCGCCGACCAACGAGGAGGAACAGAGAACTGGAACGCCCTCGTGAGCCACGGTGGCCGAGCTAACGAGCTTAACGAGGCTACGAGTTTGGCGGTTTTTTTTGCTGCTTTTGTTTTCACTTTACATTATCTGCAGTGTTTTTATCTGCAGGCTCTTCAACTGAGTCTGCAGATGATAAAGGAGCGGATCAGGTGATATTCCCCTGCATATATTACACAGTAAACCTGCCTTGTTAAGAATCCCTTAACATGTCAATTCCAACTTTTACTTTAATGGAAAATAGTTTCAAAGCCCTTAAAATTTACAAAACAACAATTTGTACCTTAAATGACCTGTATTTTCCAATTAAGATGCTAATTTTAGGTAAATTCATGGATAAATGAATAGCTTGATAAGAGGAGTTTGAATGTTTATCCCCACAGTGATTTTATTTTATTTAACTGTTATTTCTTGTGTCTTTTATTTCGAGCTGATCTTACCTTCCCTCATCAGGCTATATTTGTGGATTATCTGAATGATGTAAAACTAAACAATTGAAGACACCACAGACTGCTGCTACTGCCATTATAAAGGCACTTGTCATAGAATTGCAGCAGGTCCCTCAGAGCTGCCAATTGCCCCTTAATTGGGTCCAGAAATAGCCAGATGGAGGACAGAAAAATATAACTTAACCCCAATTCCACAGATAAACATTATATAAAATAACCATTTACTGCTCAACAAAACTAAATTGAACTTGTATCATTTAGATCTAACAGCTTAATAAGACAGAGGGCCCATCAGAGAGCATCTCTAAATGTGAAAGCAATTCAAATTGTACAAAATGCGAGTTGGTTCGCACCCTGATCAGGCACTTTAATGATACATTATAGGTTCCCTGCATCTAACAAGCGACAGACTTTACACATGGCACCAGCATTAGTTTTCTAACAAAATGAAGTGTGTGCACAGTATGTGTGTGTGTGTATATTTAGTATGGCAAAGCAATAATAACCATTGAAATTGTGACGCGGTCCCTCACCTGCACAGTGGGGGCCTTGTGAACTAAGGCTGATTGCTTACCGCTGTTCCCAGTTTTGAAATCTGGCCCATTGCCCTATTCTGCATTTCATCCATTTTTCCTGTCTGTCTTCGGCTTTTCTACATATTAAAGGCAAAGAAATGCCCCCCAAAAAAATCTAAAAAAGAGAGTGTATTTAAGTATTTATTGTGACATTTACTTTAAGACATGGAAAGTGAGATGAAAACACAACAAAGGCATTTTTTACTTTAATGGTCACTTTGGTGTGGTAGAGTGTGTCTACTAAAACCTTGAACCAACAAGTAGAACAAGCCGGCATCACATAAAATACACTTCCATGTATATCAACATACTCCTGCAACATACAACTCCAGAAACACACACACACACAATTTACAGAGCATACACATGTATGTCCGCCTGGCATGATTAGAGGAGGTAAAGCCAAGGTTCTGAACATTTGTCTTACATATTGATCAGAACGTGACATTGGGAAATGAGAGGTCAGAAGGTTTCAAACTAAATCAAAAGCAAATACGTGACAAACGTATGACAAACGGTGACAAAATGAATTGAGTGTGTCTCTCCACCCGCTCCTCCAAAGCCCTTACGAGGGAGCAGTTAACCAGTGCAAATTACTTTAAAATGTGAGAAGTGACATGGGCTCTGAGACCAATTAGGCTCTAGGCCGCAGGGCATCACTGAATATACGGTTGCCTCACCTCTCAAGAGCATGTTTTAGGTCACAGAAAAACAGCATACAAAATACATAAACATCAAAACACACACACACACACACACACACACACAATAAAGCAAATGTTTCAACCCCAACAAGATCCATTATGCATGATTTGTAATGAGGAGGGCTGATGTTTTTCACCTACATGCACAGGAGACCGTTCGCTTTTTTTCGGAGGTTCATGCATTATTTCACAAAGAAATCATATTATTGATGCAGCCATAGCAATGCCTCACAGCTTGTGATATTGATCACAGGATACGAGGTCCAATTGCTTGTTCAAGCACGATTCAACAGGGTGAAATGTTCACCATGGGACTCGAGCAGATTTCTCCAATTGTAGAGTTGTATCACATTACAGTGTGTGTTGTGAGGATAACGGAAAGGAGATAACAAATACACGACTTACGTGAAAGTACATTCAAAGCGTTCAGACATCTTTGTCTCCTTGTAATCACTGTTTGTAGGAAGGTGCTGTATAGGTAACACGCTAACTCACACCTTTCATGGATGCACTTCAAAAAAAACCTAATGAATGTAATAATGAAAAAGAAAATGTACATTATATTTTAGGAAAAGTTAGAAATGTACATTTCTTTTATTACAATGAAGCATATAAGCACTGTAGTCTATCATGAATCAATCTCACATAGAAAGTCCTTCTGCAGTAAATACTCACTAACATTTATATTCTGTATTGAATTCTTATTACTGTAATCATACTCATCATGAGTGGATACAAAACGTGTTACGTGGAAAGGTTTAAGCCCAATGTGCATCGAGTGTATGTGTTTCTGACTGTACCCAGGAGGGCATTCTGGGAGAACACCAGAAAACCACTTCTTTATCTCCCTCTTTAGTTCCTCACACTAACAATACAAGGGACGGGCAAATGTGGATGAGATGTGAGGACGAGGGGAATCAATGGGACATGTGTTTCTCAAATTGGACAGCATTTGTCAGTTGGCAGTCAGTCCTTGGCTAATAATGCTAACGTGTTGCACAGCTGTTGTCGTGCAAGTGTGTAGTATCTCACAGATGTCCAGACTGATATCATTCAGCCAATTTAAATGTGTTTGAAACTCTTGAATAGTTACAATGTATCACAGCAGACTGCAGCCATTCGAAGATGAACCTTCTAGATAAGGCATGTTGTTTCATTACAATTCATGCACATAAAAATTGCCCTTGACTTCCACTGGCTCCACTTTATTCTTTTACAGTCCCATCAGATCAGCTGCAGCATCCAATTACTGAACAGACTTCATCCCATCACGAGCCATCGGATACCTTTTTAAATGATGAATGAAGCCTGTAAGCTACAGTGCTACACCATACTGGCTACAGATACATATTCACTCACAGTAAAACAAAACAACAACAAATAAACTCCACACAGGGACCCCATAATATTCCAAATGCATCAAAGAGTGGGGATGTTTCAAGTGTGACAAAGACAGAGGAAGGTAATATGAAACACAACAGTGAGACATCTAAAAACTCGACTTTCAGTGACTTACCACATCACAGCTGAGCACACTGACGGGGATTATTATGAGAGTGTTGGACAGGTGGCTTAGGCAGGTCAACCTTCATAATTGTCTCAAGGACCACTGCGATTCCATTGAGTCCCACTGTGTTAATAACTTTGACCTTTTGTTGGGTGAGACCCATCCCTCTCAAGTTAAAATAGCCTCCATCCACACAGTATGGCTGCTATCTGGGATCATGGGCTCATCTTAAAGCATCTGCAATTCCAAAAAAATCAATAAAGGAAAACTTGACATCTGGGTGAACCTCCAAAAGATGCTTTTTTTAAAGGAGAAGATCTAAATCTTTCCCATAAATGGCCTGATTTAATAATCTTCTGTGCAAGTGACGATGTTCAATGAGGTGAATTAGGCATTGAAAGCTCTCGAGTCGTACTGGGAACTTTGTATAAATGTTCCACACCATGCTCACAAGGTTGCACCAAGCCATTTAAAACAGTATGCATGCATGAGAGTGGGTTGATGTTCAATGTGAAACACAAGTAATGCTTAACAAAGCACAGGTTTGAAGGATATGTTCATCAAAATCGTATCTTAATTTTATGATAAATGTGATGAACTAAGATACGTTTCACACACGGAAAGAGAACTTGTGTTTTGCCAGTAGGCTAAGAAAGCTGCTTAGTGTGACTGTGTATACCGTAGCTTCTCTGGTAGAGGAACCCAACTGTTTGTGCTTACCATTTGGCCAAAAACACTCCACTCCAACTGTTTTTCTGTGAATCGTGATCATGTTTCTGTCTTCATTATACAGTCTGTGGTGTAACATTAAGTGGAAGCTGAATATGAAAGGTTGTTTCCACCCCATTTTCCCTTTCAGTTACAATAAAATAAAAGGAACCCGGTTCTTTTCAACTGAATTAAGTGGCATGTAAATGTGCTTCATAGCTAAATAATTATGTATGAAGGTCCAACAATAGTGTGCATTAGAGCAATGCATCTTCGCTGAGTCACGCTTTATTAACCAGTATCTTTCATCAGTCTTTTCCTTCATTTGGGGCCATTAGCTATTTGTTAGAATTCATGAATATTTACTTTCTTTGGCATCAAATAATAGATTTTTCCACCGCACTCCGCGCCGTATCATTTCTGTAGCTTATTAAGAATCTGCATTACTGCGTCATTAATATGTCATGACACTAGACAACGGGCGTCTGCCGTTCCTTTCATCCCGCTATCAAATTAAAGGCTTTCATCTTGCATTCTATCGATCACTATTATGCATGCGGCGACTCAAACATGCAGTGTCTCTGTGTATTCACATTGCGTGGCCATGCAACTAGGCAGCTTATAGGCGACATAAAGATACAAATGAAATAAAAAGAAAAGTGTGTGTTTATTCCAAACTCCTTATTCACTCTCAGACAGTAGTTCTTTGCAAATGTGATTAGATGTGAGTAGAACTCATCAATCCGTGACGATAGGACAGCTGCCCCGGAGCACTGGATTACAGCCATATGAGTCCGTCTGTGGTGGAAAACAGCAGCAAGTAACTCTACCCACTACTCAGCTACCACTTTGTTCATGGCTCCGTTGCCAGCTGAGAATGAGTCATCTGGTATTGATGCTTGTGTACCCCCAGCCGGAGCTTTGTGGACAGCCACTGGACTGAGATCCTCACATGAATCAGACACAGCGTGAGCAGAGCTATACTTGAAGCACCTCCACCTTTCATCTACATTTTTGCTGTCTGTAAAGCAGCACAGCACCCAAAGGAATTATGTCCGCGTTGGACCATTTCACACATCACAATTTACATCCAATGCCAATGTTTTGTGCCAGTGCAAGGCAGGCAGTAAGTGTGAAGGTCGATGTGTGAGCTACACGGTCACTCTTGCAAGAGGAAACTGATCTTAATCTATTTACCTAACCTCAAATATATCCTGATCACACAAATCATATTTACTCTTCTTACTGTGACTAATTCATGGTTTTTGTTCTGTGTATAAAAAAAGGCAATTTTACTTTTACCGAGGTAGGCTACCTTTCATCACAAATAATAAACTTCGCTATATTTTAAAGTTGACTCCCTTTCAGAGTAAAAGCAGAAGTCACATGTAAAATTCATGATGAACTGTGTGAGAATGGAATAAACCAAAGCTATTGTGAAGTCAAGTCAATTCAATTCACTGTATATATAGCCCAATATCATAAATCACACATTTGACAAATAGAAGAAGCTGCCAGAAGAGGTCCGAGCTTTCAGGAGCTTCATCTCCAGAGTGGTGCACGACGTGCATAAGTGTACAATGATGAGATAAGATACACTTTATTGTCCCGCAGGGAAATCTGTCTTGGGCTCCAAGCCGCTGCATCACACAATCCACTTGCCAGCATCACAATCCACATGCACTCATAGAACATAGATCATACATACACATTCATGCATGAACATGCTTAAATACAGATGTTGACAATAGTTACGAATAATAGAATAATATAACCAGGAGTGAGCACCACAGATAATAAATAACAGGTGAGTAGGACAGCAAACTTTTTCAACTCACTCAGATGAAAACGTCAACAACCGCTGCATTGTGTGTGTGTGTGTGTGTGTGTGTGTGTGTGTGTGTGTGTGTGTGTGTGTGTGTGTGTGTGTGTGTGTGTGTGTGTGTGTGTGTGTGTGTGTGTGTAAACTCTGTGCAGCTCTCTTTTGGCTTGAATGTGTCGTATGTGACTATATTGTTAATATTAATCGTGCTTGTTGCTTTTTATTCATTATTTTGTCTGTTATTATTTCTATTAATTCTGGTTAACTCTATAAGGAGACACAGATGACTGTTGTGTATTTATATTGATTATAAGTCAAATGCACTGTCTGCAAAATGCCGTCTATGTGAATGGATATTATTGCTGGTCTGGATGGCGGGCCTCATGTTGCTGATGTTGCTCAACTTGTGTTGCCGACACATTGACATTTATTAGGCCCTATAATATATTTTCTAGCCTGTTCTTTCCATCCCTGCCTCATCTTAAAGGTACCCTGGTTTTGATCATAGTAGCACTATGGAGCAATGTGTTTTATTGTTTGTTTAGGAGCACAGGGGCGATGTGATACAGATTGTATCGTACAGCCAATGGTTTCACACTATTTAATTCAGCTACATGTGGTGGTATCGTGCCAAGCAACGCAGCAGTGTGCCAGCAAAGGCAGGGAAGGCCAGCAAGTAAAATGGAAGTGCAGGTTTAAAAAAAAAAAAAAAAAAAAAAAAGCTAAATAATCTGTTTAGCAAATGTTTTTTTTCCTTGAGGATGCACACTATGCATTTTTGTGAGTCATGCTGAATGTAAGCAGAGCCCATGTTTACTCCACAGGTAAAAAAAAAAAAACACTGTTAGTGTATCCATCTGTAACCATAACACTGACCAGATGTTTCCAGTTGCTATAGAAAGTCGAAATTATGAGATAGAAATTCAAAATGAGATACTTTAACACAACAGTCATAGAAGCAGCTCTGGAGTATAAAGAATGAAACCAATGTGGCTGAGGTGGCGACCAATAAACAGCAACTGGAAATGGAATGGGCTTCCATAGGAATGGGCTTCCATAAATGTCCCTCTGGGGATGAATAAAGCATATATCTACAAATGTCCCCCTGGGGATGAATAAAGCATGTATCTATCTATCTATCTATCTAAATAATTGAAAAATACAAAGCACTGAGTATTTTCTCATTTGATTAAGAACTTTAATGCGAACATAATTATCTATTTTACAATTGTAGTCAATATGTGCTTGTTGTTATAGATTACATAACTGTGTACCATGTTATCTCAATGATTTTGTTACTATATGATCCCATTAAAAGACGCTCAAATTATCATTTTGAATTATCACCCAGTCCTAATCACAGAGCATATTTAACCAAGTGTTTTGTTTGCTAACTCTTACCCTAACCTTTGCCATAGTTTATTTGCCATAACCTTACCTAAACCAAGCAAAGAATATAAAATACGTTTTGAGGTTTTTATAGATTTGGCCAACGTTGACATTATTGTAATAGGCATCCTACCTTGATTTGTAATGCCCTGCGTAACAGGACTCAGCTACTTTGTTGATTGTGTTTTGATTCGGCCTTACACTCACTCTCCACCATTCCCCGTGTCACATGGGGAATGCAATCATCTGACCCTAACATCTAATTTTAATCACGAATATAAAATGTGACGCACCGGGCCTTTACAGAAAGGACTGGTGTTCTAGAAGAACTAAGGGCCGCCCCGCAACTCCCCTTCTCACATCGAATAGCTCTCGCTTTACTTTAGATTCAGCACCATGTCTTGGGAAGAAAATAGAGAGCACAGGCGTGGAACCCAAGGGGTCCACATAGTGGGGATTGATTGCTTTTAACATACCTCATCTTGCTTTACCCTCTCTGCAATGTTAGGGAAAGTCGAGGGCTTTCCACGTGTCGTATAGACATAGGCTTCACGGCTGAAATTTACTGACAGAATTTAGTTTTAAATGTTTTGCACTTTCTCCGCATGATATGAAGCTGTTCATAAAAACAGGTTTTTTTTTAGACAGACTACTTAGGATTCTAAGTGTAGGTTTGCAGGTCTGCGGCTCTCAGTGATATGATTCATTTCAACATTATAAAGAAGGATATCTTTTGCTTTCCCTGCTTTTTATATTAAACAATCTGTTATTTATGAAATAAAAATGCTGTTATTTTTGCTTCTTTTCAACCCACTAGTGCACGCCTTGACGAATGCCTAATGGCGTTTGTAATAGCCTTTTTTTTTACAGATGAGCTGGATTATATACAGTTATATGTACCTTTAAATGGTAGATCTGTTTACTCTTGAGAAGAGAAGTAATAGTTCTCCTTTTGAAAAGAGTATAACGTCCTCTGCTTTGGAAAGCTTTATAAATCCATTAGGGAACAGCTGAAAAAAGACGCTCTCTAGTCACCGGGAACAGCTGAAAAGAGACGCTCTCTAGTCACCGGGAACAGCTGAAAAAAGACGCTCTCTAGTCACCGGGAACAGCTGAAAAAAGACGCTCTCTAGTCACCGGGAACAGCTGAAAAAAGACGCTCTCTAGTCACCGGGAACAGTTGAAAAAAGACGCTCTCTAGTCCGCAATGCAAGTCAACCTGTATTTTCTGAAGTCATGTTAAATTTTATTCATAATTTTTGTGCAGCAATCTGCCCAATTGCTTTTTTACATGTGTCCTTGTCTTCTCTCGAGTGCTCTTCTGTTGCCTGTTTGTGTCTTTGTTGATATCTCATCAAGGTTACCGGCTTATTCGCCCCTTTTGTCTTGTCTTTCCTTTCTTCTTTTTGTAAACTATCATTATTAAGTAAGTCTGTTATCCTTATGACTATGTTTACAATTAGCATTATATGTATTGTCACTTTTCTTCTCGATCAGTGGCTACTAAGTTGAAACATAATTAAAACAATGCCAATTTAGATCTCAAAAGACAGAAAATACTGAATAATATACTAAACTAATACTGCTAAAGACAGCTTGCATGTGTAATTACAAAGACATTGAACTTTAAACCTGTAAATGTTTTTTTTAAGATTTAATCATGCCCAAAAGTATAACAAGTTGTTAAAACAATCTCCACCTTGTCAATTGCAACAGTACAAATTCTGACATGTCATGAAATCCATCAGCAAAAATTATCTCTGAGATACATCTGCTGTCTGAGGACCCAACCAGGGTAAGAGACGGGGAGACAGAAGAGAGACGGTGAGGGGAAAGAAAGCAAGAGCATGAAATACTGAGCCAGTGATTATTACCTTCACTGACGGGTGTCATTTCATTCTCTTATAGTTCTTCCCCACTGGAGGGTTATGGGTCATGGGCGATGCCTCAATCACAAAGCATCAGCAGTATATCTCCTGTTGCTCATCGCTTCTGTCCTCATCACCATCCATCCATCCTGATTACACCTCTAATGGTTCCTCTTCACAGCAGCCACCAACTGTAATGGAATCATGCTTGAATGAACAGCCGCGTCTCTCCACTTCCCCCCTTGTCTCTCATTCGGTCTTTTTTTCTCTCTCTATCTTAACACACACACACACACACACACTCACTTCTTCCAATATTCATTTACAGAAAGCTTTCTGCACATTGAATACAATGCATTCAACACCATTGAGGCCCACGTGAAAAAAAGAAGAAAGCATTACTGTCAAATGTTGAGATGTAGAGTATTTGTTTCATGTGCTTTCGACGGATGAGGGAAGAGAGCAAACACTGCAGAAGCTCCTCAAATGCATCCAGTTTGAGAAAGACTCCATTCAATAGGTAAGATGGTTCATCGTCTCTAACTTTGCCCTGCGTTTCCACAAGAAAAAGCTTCTGTAATCGCTCACATTTAGAGTTATTCTTTGATTTCACCCCTCCACCCCTCCACCCCCTCTACCTCTCCGAGTCTGTATTGTGGTGCTGTAGTGTAGCCTCCCTCTATCCTCAGGGAAAATCATCCTTCCATCGTCCAACGCCGCCAGCCTTATCGGTGACAGAGGAGAGATGAATAAGGGATCAAAAGAGCCTTTTCTCTCCCTTTTTTCACACTGTCAGGTTGTATTTACTCTGGGTCCCGGTGGCTCAGCGCAATGCCACACACACCAATTACATTTTTTTTCATTCCTGGGACCTGGGGTGATGCAGTCGTTATTAAAACCTTTCTAAACATGTTCAAGGGCAAACCAGGAACACACCTATGGGGATAAGGGTAAACCATCCCCTAATGAAGCCTAGAAGTTGTTGTTTTTACAATAATTTCATTTGTTTTGGGGTTTACAGTTGAGGTTTGATTTTCAGGCTTTCGTGGAAGTTTGCAAAGTCAGTTTCGCAGCGTGGCCCTCTGGGTATTTTTTTACAGCACACTAAGGCTAAAATTAGTTAACATGAAATGATATAATTGACAGACAAGTATCACTAAGCTAGCGTTGCCTCATGCGAGACCAATTATCATCCTGAACCACAAACGGACAGCTTGTTTGGCGGTGCAGTTCATCTATGGATTCTCTGCTGGTTCAAACAAAACCCTGCTGCTGCTGCTGCTGCAAAAAAGAATCCCACAAATCATTTAAAAGGAAACAATAGATAGCAGCAGCGGGGAAGCCAATGTAATGACCCGTGTCTCCTTCTTTTAAAAGGATAAACAGATACCTACTCTCATTCGTAAAATCCATACCTTCACTGCAGCATCACCACATGTCCCACTGCTAAACATCAGGTGAAGTACCCTCTCCCATTAAAATATGATCAAGGTTAATAACCAATCCCTTACAAAACAGACAATTTAGTTCAGCAAAACTAAAGCGGGACAAGATTTCCAGCGAGTCTTTACCCAGCCCCCATTACATTGTACTGAAACCTTGGCTCTGGTGTTGAGGACTGGCAATAACCCACCACTTAATGAGTAAGGCCTACTGCTGCTCCTGCCAGGCAATAATCTTCCCTTGGCATAACCAAATCAAGCACAGAAATGTTCTTATCAGTCAGGAACAGAAGACATCCCCCCCAAACACCCAACGGACCCCCGACTTAATTGATTTTCACCGTCCCAAGTCAGCTCATTCCGTGCGTCAGACTATTTTATTTACTGGACTGCTTCTTTTTTTTTTTTTGCCCGTTTCATTTGATGATGCGATTCAGGCCTTGGTGGTGGCTGTGCAAAAATAGCCTATCACGTTTGTGATATTCACTTAGGCTTCAAACAGGTCCCTCAACTTTTCTTCAAGCGTGTTTTAATTAAACTGGTGAGTAGATTGCATACAAAGTAACCTTCCCATATCAAACGGCTGTACAATGAAATCATAATGACGTCTTTCTTCAGGTAGGCGTCCCTGGAGAAGAAGTCCTTCATATTCTACACTGTATCACTCAACTATTTGGAATAATGCAAGCAGATGTTAAATAAATTGCAAACTTCTTTGTGTATAGGCTCCTTTATGATTCATTTTTGGGACAATGTAATACATCAGAACATACGTAGATCATACTTACAGGTTATATACACTTATCCATGTTAATATATTTAAAGTATTTCAGAAAAGAGGGTTAGAAAACCTTTCACAAAGTCCATTGACCATTTGTTTTGGCTTATTACAGTAAAACCAAAGGTCACATTAGAAAAGCTTACTTTAGCTGTTTTTCTTAATTGCCACTTCCACTTTTGCTCATTCCTGGTGCCAGCATTAATCTCACTATGTTTAGCCATCTCCTTGTTCTTTTTTCTAAAAGTATTGTGTTTTCAGTTCTAGGAGGCAGCTGGGGGTAATAGGTCCGTCCTTTTTTAAAATAATGAAAATGATATCTGGTAGAGGAATCAGTTTCTAATTGTGTTGACAGAATCATTTTCACTGATCTGCACTCGAGCTTGTGCTGCACTTGTGAAAAACCTCAACAGAGTGACGAGGGAGGGACTGTTGGTGCAATTCAGTATTGATACAAATGCGTTTGGAATAATGAGGCTGCCCTGCCATCGGATGGGATTAGGGACAAGCACGCTCATACACCGATGAAAGGCAAAGTCTCTGCACTAACAATTATGAAAACAATTCATGGGACAATCGTATGAATCAATTAAAACATTATTTCATAATAGAGGTGTTATTAGCCAGACAGTTTAGTCAATCTGTAACAAATTATCATCTCTCATGTCATGTGAATGCTGTCGTATCTGAGCATAATTTTGCTAAAGAAATGTTTTTCAGGTGAGCCATAATTTTACGGTTTTTAAAAACAATGGGTGCCATAGTTCTGGATCCTCAGAATCACCAAGTAGGATTGTAATTTTCAAATGTTTTTTGTGTGTAAAATCGCTGCAGTGAACACTACTTCATTTATTTATTCATGTGTTTTGTACAGGGACAGATGCAGTATACCGTATACATAGACAGACTGAAAACAGCTCCCCGATGCAACTATCAGAGACGCTACGGTGACTGTCACACCCTCTGCTTTCTGCAGTCACATGCACTGTCACTACACGTACGGATTATGTAAATTAGCGACGTCTGGAAAATAAAGCCAGAGAGAGCTCTTGCGCAATCGTTACACTCCATATCCTCGTGATGAGTCCTAATCATAATGCAGGCCAAGGTCACCATAACAAGATTTAAATAAATCATGTTCCACTATCAAACTTCCATTTTCAAATGATATCCCAGGGTGGTGTCTACCACTGATTGTCGCGACCATTTTTGGAAGCAATCTGCGTGATTGCTTTAAAAATATACATATTGCAGTGAGACCCATCATGTGTAATGCTGCATGATGGATGCACTGGCACTGCTGGAGGAAGAAGTGAATAGAAGAATTAGAAGGGAAGCGAGTGTTCAGGGACCACCTCACCCACAAGCGCCTCCATTTCTGTCTCGGTGGTTGCCGTCATTCACTTTAGAGAACGATTGATCACGAGGCTCATGTCGATGCGTCGACGTTCATGAGGTGCTTTGCATTGACCATTTATGGCTGAATGTGTGCGTGTAGAGGGCGGCATATGAGGCGGATCCACATGCGCACATTTCCAAGTTGATTTGGAATATATAAAAAGGAAATTGTACTACGCAGGGTTTTTAAATCTGAATATTTTTTTGCCCCATTTGTATGTATGCAAACATTAAATGTGGATCCTACGCACTGTTTTATACATGAGACCATAGTTTCCCTTTTACTCTGGCACTTGTCACTGCAAACTATCACTTCTGGCCTGAGGACAGTTCTAGTAGAGTCACCAACGTGGAAGCTAAAGCAGCACCCAGAGGCAATGGAGCATTACAAGAATTATGTGATCCTCTCAGTATCACAAAAGTTCCAAAGAACGTATACTGTAAGACATGGAACTTAATGTGCTGGCCTTTTTTTTAATGTAGAGAAGTTGGTGGTTGACGGATAATCACATTGGGCCAATTAATGCCAATTTTGAGATACTTGTCATCGGCCAATGCCTGTGCTCACTCGGCCGATAACAAAAAAGTGTCTGCAAATACAACCGCAGGCAACTTTGTCACTGTGGATGCTGCGGAACGAAGTGAGCGCTCCCCCCCCCCCCCCACACACACACACACACACACATTTTGGAGTAAAAGACAGGAGTCACCGCACAGAAGAGAAGTAATGTCTTGCTGTGGTCGCGGGCCGCAACCAAACATTCAGCCACCCGAAAAAACGGCTGCCTAAAATATATCAATGTCAGTTTAAGTGTACGTCATATTTAAAATATTTTCCGACCGGGGAACTGAAAGTGAAAAACTCTTTTATACTAGTACTAATACAAAATGTTTGTTATTGCAAGATTATAATGACATAATGATGACACTTTTCTTTTTTTTTTTTCTTTTTTAAAGTGCACTGCAGACGGAGTGCAGATCTTCTTAACCCAACAGAGACAGTACAGAGTATAAGAATGTTTAATACATTCATACAGACATGATATTGGCATTATATATCGGCCATTGGTAGCCTTGTAGCCTTGTATCGGTCGGCAACTAGCATTTAGTCTTAAAACATCAAACGCTGTTACTAAAAGAAATGCAATTACTGTAATTTACCAAATTAGCCATATTTAAATGATTGATTACCTCCGGGGCTCGAATGCGAGCTGATTTCTTATTTGGTCTCTTTCTACAAACTGCACTGCACTCTGTGTAGCAGAAACTGGCAAGTGATCTTTTGCGGCTCTTTTTGAGATACTTTATGATATGGAGGTTTTTATACTCTTTTGGTGGAGTTCCACTGATCACTCAGTCGGGCACATTCTAACTCGACATTTGTTCTCGTAGAGAGAACATAACCAGCGTAGAAACGGCTCATCACACAACAGGCCAAAGTCTTCTCGGTGTGTGTGTTCAGCTACTTGGCTGCTCAAGAACATCTGTCTTCTTGGAAGTTATTTATGTTCTTTAACTTGACTTCCCTGTTAGAAGTCCTGTCGGATTAACAGTACATTATCGCAATTTGGCTGAGCAACAGCGTTGTCAGCAGTACACCATCCAGCCCTGCCCTCCTATACCTCTCTTTCCCCACTGTGGAAGGATATGGATAAAAGGTGAGAGAACGGGAGGATGCAGTTTGGCATTCTGTTGTTTAACTCAATTAAATTTGCACACACAGGGATTAAGATTTTCTGTCTATACTGCTGATTCTGGACCAGGCTGTCTCATCCATACACAATGTCAAGGCATACTGTATCCCCTCCAATCCACAATACTGTAGCAGCTATAATCAATATGTTTTATAATGTGAGAGCTGTCGCTTGTAGTGACAATCCAACAAAGAACTGTCAATTAATTTTGCAGTTGCTCTCAGCTCTACAGAGCTCTACAGCTTCTTTCAGCTCTTCGTTTTGTCTTTGGTGTTTTCGGTCACTGTCGCTGCTTCGGTAGCGTTGCCCGCCTAATGAGTGATAATCAGACGCTGGTGTGTGTGAGGGTGGAAATCACCACCGCTGTGAGCGTAAACTGTGCGTTTCCCTGTGGAGACTGAAGTATCATTTTGAAAAGAAACTGCATGTAACAAGCAGCAAAGACACACCGGTCCCTGACGCGTCCACCGCTGATGCTAGAGGGCTACCTAGAGCATCATATTTTGAAAACGTGGCCACTTTACTAAGTGTCGCTATTTGTTTAGTTGGGAGTGAGAATGTGTTGGCTGGTCAAACACCAGGCTTAAGTTGGTTTGCTAATCACCGCCCCCCTTGGGTTATGTGCTGAGAGAGTGCCGCCTGCAAAAATACTTTAAACCAAGCTTTACTTGCTCCCTTGTGTACTTCCAGACCAGCGAAACCCGCCTAGAAAAAAGTTAGCTCATCAACTACTTAAAGGATTACTTTGCCAATTTTCACCCGGCTTTGTACAGTTGCAGTCCGGGTGGTATGTGCAGATGAACAGTGTCAGGCTTCCCTCTGGATCACCAGCGCCCGGAGCTCCCCGCTCACCAAATGGCAGGGGTCTGCTGGGTAACGTGAGCGTGTCATTTCACACATCATTCGCATATATGCACATACCACCAACAATACAAAGCTGTAATATAGTAATAATAGTAATCTTTTCAGATACTTCTGTGAATATAGTACACTCATATTATTCCCCTGTATCTCATGCATATTCAAGTCTAAGTCATAATGCAAATATGTATGTTCATATTTATAACTGGCTGCTGTCTTACAGACACCAGATATCTTCCCGTCTAGCAATGTACAATGACAGCGCACTTCTTGTTACGGCTTTTGTACGCAGAAGGGATCAAGCAAAAGCAATTGATATGGAAATTGTGGTTTCCATCTGTCATCTGATCTCCCTGGGTTTAAGTCTGTAACTGGAGGGAAACCATTTTGCTTAAATGTGCTCTCATGGAAAAAAAAAAATCACAGTATTTGAAATTCAAAGAGCAAAATTGAGATGTTACAAGACAACGTGTGCTCATTCTGTCCCTCTGACAAAGCATTTAACTAGGGGACAGAACTGTTTGTAACTTTACCTGTGATGAAATGAGTGCCGGCAAATGACAGTTTATGAGATCCCCCCCCCCCCCCCCCCCATCTGCTCTCATACTTGAAATGCATCTTTCATCTTCCCTGAGCATCTTAATCAACTCTATATTTAGAATGGAGGTTTTTTTTTTCCATGTCCTCCTGTATATTGTGTTTCAATCTTCCATTACTTTGTTTAATCGTTGAATTCATGTTTTCACCCGTCAGCAAGCAACATTGAATAGTGAAGGAAAAATATGCATGATTTATCATTTCTGTTTGTTTAGTTTAATTTACAGCAATCCCGTCCACACTGCATTCATCTCATTTCAGTCCTGTTAACAGCTTTTCGTAGGTATTCTTTCAACCAGCATAGACTGACCGCTCTTGGTACAAACACACACATTGTGATATGATTGTGCAGCTTATTAAAGCTGCTTTGGATGAACGCATATCTTGCGTCATGGACAATTGTACTCCCTTCCTTCACTTATTGCTATTAATCAGTTTTAGCCCCACAGGTCCAGTAACACAATACTAATACCCGACTACCTGACAGATCCTGGTTTCCGCAGCTTTGAACAGCTGGTAAGTAGCTCTGCAGCCCTGCAGGGAACAGTCCTGTCCCCTTTCATGTTTGCGCTGTACACTGCAGACTTCAAATGTAACTTGGAGTCATGTCTTCTGCAGAATGCCTCGGATGACTCTTGAGTCTGGGTGCAGGGACCTGGCGGACTACTTGGTTGAGTGATGTGATGTGAACCATATCAAACTCATTGTGGAAAAAGACAAAAGAACATAGTGGAAAGTGGACAGGGGTTAGGAGAACTATGTCCCCATACACTTCAAGCCTGGGCCGTGTTCTTTAAATGTGGCTCAACTAATTCTTGCTAATATGCTGTTATCAGGCAAAAAAAAAAAAATCCTTTGTATTCTCATCCAGCTAATTTGGTTAAAAGCAACCTCGAGGATGGATTTGCTAATCCTGGATAAAGTTATCTTGAATACCAGTGCACCATATGTTCTGGCCAAATTGGTCTTTTAACAGGCAGTATCTCAAATTATATTTGGCTTTGTTCTTTTTTTAGCATCCAACCTTTTATTTTGCTTCATACACATGTATAGAATGAGCATATAACTCTTGATTATGGAAATGAAATTGGATCGTATCTACTCACTTCTGCATGGTGTGAATGTACTGGATGGTGCGATACAGCTAACAAGCTACGATAGCTTCCTCCACGTTGGACTCTCTGTTCCCTCAAAGGTCAGCACTGTCAAGACGGTTTGCTAATTGGTCAATGGTGCAACTTTACCATTGGAATGAGTTTATTTTGCTGTATGTTTTCACTATTTTAAATGCTGTTGTGGCCCAGCCTTTAGAGAATCTGTGGAGGTTGTGGGGTTGTGTAGTCTAGCAGAAGGTAAAGGGCATGATGTCGCTTTACTAACCCAATCTATTACCACTGTTTGCCCTGTCCTTCTAATTATGGCATGTGCTTACACTTCAAAGCATGATGGGGTGCAGAAGAATATCATATAGAACAGGTGCACTAAATGAAACGTCATTACATCTAAACAGTATGGCATGATAGCACCTTCAGAAAGAAAGGGGTGTTCTTTTTATTTTGCACACAGTAATTTTGTGTTTAGTGGTTTAGTCACTGCTACAAGAATCCTCAATTGCAGGCTATTAAAGGGGCATGACAATACATTAACCCACACTGAGGCGTTAATTGGATGACTGCCAAGAGCTGGAACATAGCCAGTGTTGAATTGTTGTATCTTCATTGTGCCTTTGCATGTTCATTCCTCAGGAGACTAAATTGGATGTGAGGGATACTTCATTTTTATTATGCTATTATGCTATAATGCAAATCTTTAACTGAGGACGGGTCTTTGATCCTGATGCATTTACCTCCAGTAAGTCTTTTTCAGTCAAACAGAATGTTTCTCACCTTGGGCTAATAATAAATGTTTACAGTGTTTCCCGTTAATTACCAAAGTCTATTTTGTTCTGCCACAGTTTCAAATTGAACTGACAATATTTTACGCCTATTTTATACATATTTCATCCGCAGCGACCGGCTCTAGATTGTACAATATTTCCCTTTGGAAATAAAGTGGACTAGAAGTATACTCAAGTGAAGTACAAGTACCTCAACATTGTACTTAAGTGCAGTACTTGAGTAGCCTAGATGTACTTCATTACATTCCACCACTGCTGGAGCACAACATTGTTTACAAGAACAGAGTTCTTCGTAGATCCAGCCTCTTAATTTTGCTCTCAAAGTGCCCCAGATTGAGCATTTCAATTTAAAATGTACAAAATGATCTACCGGGAGAGCATCCACCCACCATAGCCTCACGAAATACTGCAGGAAGCAATGATCTATATGCTTGGTCTTTGTTGTTTGTCATGTATTTAATGAATGCCCATGGCTGAAAGGTCATGTTTTGATTAATAGATTTTCAATTTTTGGGAGAAACAAATCGCTCCATATTGTGAAAGTCATCGCTGACTGACTGATGGCAGGGTTTAGCTACGAACAAATATTAACAGCATCCAGTCTTTTTAGCCAAGTATCAATTATTCAAACAGTTTATATATTCTGTGTTGGCATCGTATATTGTTAGATTGAGATACAAAATAGAAGGCCAAATATATTTAGGGGAGCAAATGCTTTTGGGAGAGCAGATCCTGTCACCTTTGGCTGCCTCCCCAACGTAGCAATTTACCTTATTTGTACACTGATTGATTTTATTTCTTCTTCTTTTTACTTGACACAAAGACGAAAGAGTTGGCGTCTCTTTCAACCACACATCCCCTCTTCTATCAAGACGCCCTTTTCCCTTGCTCTCTATTCAGGAACGTATTCGGTAGGTTATCATCAGTCCTGCCTATCCGCCATCAGCTCCAATAGGCTGCATTATTTCAAGATGCAGGACTGTGATATTATGATTATTATATGTCATTTCCATTCATCTCTTTGGTTCCCTCTCTTCCGTTTCACCTGAAAGTGCACAGACACCCGGGCTGAGTGGAGGAGTAGAATTTCATCTCCAGTCTCGCACACATCACCGCATAGTGCCACAGAAGAGACTCTCTCTCTCCCTCTCACTCCCTCAACTGATCTTTTTACAGAGCTGTAGGGTCACACAGTGCAGTCCCGTAACATTCTATGAAATGGTGGCAAACTTTCAAACGCAGATGACATGCCCGAGACCCAAATTATGTCCAAATTACATTCCTCCTCCACGATTTTGAAGGCTGATTATGACAGAGCGGAAGGCAGGCCACCAACTGTCATTACGAGGCCAGCGTTCCCACACAGAATACAGTGTTTATGTGGTCCACAGGTGCGAAGAATGTGATGACAGCTCTCAGCGATGAGAGCTACAGCTTCCAAACAATGACGCGCTTTGTTTGCAGTGTAAGATGAGGTGTCCTTCCACTTTTTGTAAGATGTAAATAACCTTCAAGCTGCAATCACATTTGACTATAAGAGGGAAGATGGAACCTGGTTTACAATACTTTCCACTTTCTTAACAAAGTCTTATAGTACATAGTCACAGCCAGAGAGGAGAACAGACAAACTCACGTAGTTTGGAACTGCAGAGCGAATTTAATGGAAAGGGTTGGGCTACACCACAGGTACAGGGATGTCCCAGTGGGGGGTTAGGAGTCTTAATGGAATTATAAGCAGAATTCTGGGATTACCGCCTTCCCTACTTAATTCCCAATCCCCCCAAAAAAGTACAGATTGGATTTAGGAGTTCAGCCCCACATAAAACACATTAAAGACGTTCCTTGAGAGAGCAATAGGATCACATAGTTGTGTATTTTTGCTAGGTAAGCTTTTTTGCCATACAGTACAATCGGAAGAGAAACGGAGGAAGCAAGTGGTAATATGTGAAAATAGGGTGAGAGGGCAGTGTTGATTGCAGAGGAAGATGAGGTTGCAGGTAAACCGAGCACAGAGAAGGCGGATTTCTTCTGCTTGCATGTTTTTATAAGCCCCTTATACATACTTGCACCTTTTTATGATGCGCGTGTTGCTTGTCCCGCCGCTGCTCTCATAGCTCCAAAAGAAAGGGTTCATTGGTGGGTGGAGCACTATATACTTGCAGAGGAGCCCCGGGAGCCTTGCCCGAGGGAGGCCCGCGGATAATTACAAACCATTCAGCAAACACAGCTCGGCGGCTCACGGAGACATCCTGACGGTGAGCCAAGAGACAAACAGAACTCTTAACGAGACAGACAGACCAACAAAACGTGGAGCTGCCCGATCAGGAAAACATGGATCGAAGTTGCAAAAAGGGAACATGTGACTCACCGGAGAGAGGGTGGGGGCCCCGAGAGGGAGACGACTACAGCAGAGCTCAGAATATGATCCATCCTATAAATGCTGTTAGCTATCACAGATGGAGAACATAATCGTACTTCGTAGCTTGGAGATGGTAATGAAGACAGTAAAAAAAGTCGTAAAGTGTTTGAAACACCCACCATATTTTCAAGCTCATAATCATTACAATCATGTTTGTGATCATCATCAGCACCACCACCACCACCGCCACTTATGGAATTCAATCTCCCAGATTCACGTCTAATTACCCTCATTAGTAAATGTCACCTCCATGGGTGTGCCACCAGACTCTCGGTGTACTCACTGGACCCCTCGCCGCTCAGGAATGCGAGTTTGCAAGTGCAAGTATGTGTGCAGTGTTTGATGAAGCAGCTTTGCCCGCACAGGGTTAACCGAAAAAAGGGGGAGAGGGCCAAAGCTAGGAGCCCTGCAAAGAATCTGATGTATCAGTAACCTCAATCATATCCCACACCTATATAAGGCTAACCTCGGGCTAAGTTAGGGAATTAACAGGGCAGCCAGGGAGACGTGCAACGCTGCATTTGACTTCAGAGGTGCGAGCGCTTTGCCCCCGCCTCTGGAGATTCTTGAGAAAGACCAATCATTAGACATTAATAACACCAGAGACTTCTCCCTCGGTCTGCACAGCCTCTGTTTGTGTCCCCCATTGATTTTTTACTGAATTCTTTTGATGAGAGTATAGGGACTGACACTTTGATTACGTTTACAGTTATTGCGGTGTGTGTTTTTTGGTGCACTTTGTGTGTGCGGATGTCAGTTTGTGCATTTGTATTTAGTTGTGCAATGTGTGTCTCTCTATGTGCATATACTGTAAGCTCTTAACGTCTCTGACTTTGTACTAGCATAACCAACTTGTGGCATTCTGTACTGTTCTTACACCTATCCTTTTAGGTTTTTTTTCTTGTTTTTTCATTTCTTTCCGTTTCCTTCAGATTTTTTTTTCTTTTTGCAATTCTGTCGTTTTGCAAATTATAGGCTTGGCATTTTGGGAAGGGCAGTTCACTCTGTTGCTTCTTCACAGTTCTGTGCATTTGTACTGCTGCCACTCCATGCGTGAAAAATTCAAAAAAACACAGCCAAGGGGGGAAAAAATCTCAGACAGCAACATTGAACCAAGAGCAGGGCTTTAGCAAAAATACACACACACACACACACACACACATGTGTGGATATTGGACACATCAAACAGCAAAGCCAATAAAAGGCTGTATTGTCCCGGCTAATTGTACAGATAAACAGCTCTTCCTGGGAGACTTCTCCTTTTCTCTGAATGTCTTTGGCTGATCAGGTTTCAGTGACATTCAAACATGGAGCCAGATCTGAGCAGACACACACACACACACACCTCTGCAAACACACACATTATCATACAAAGACATGATCACCAGCTGGTGTGTATTTGGCAAGTCCTCCTTTAGTCCTTCTCCTTTGATATTACAGTCATGGCTTTTCTTTGTGAAGTAAATCGCTGTGTTATTACAATATTTGCCAAAAGCCCGGGAGGAAATTGACTAAGTTCAATACCCCTACAGTTTGTCAGCAAATGTGCAATGTTTGCACATTTCTCTTTTTTCATTAAATACGAACCAAGGCCTCAGGGTGTTAAGACATTTTGTGTTAACTGCCTTTTGTTCAGCCATAAGTCAAAGTGTCTGTTTCTACATATGATCGATGACATGTCACTTTACTCTGATTCACAACAAATACAATCCATGCAAATAGAGTCACTATTTGGTGATGTATGCAAACATGTCAAGATTCTACAATTTACTTTTTCCTGAATGTGATCTTGATGTTTTAAAGAGCAGTCGATGAGCATATTCACACAGAATAGCAAGGCAAATTAATACGTGGAAAATTAATATATATGCACATAACTTGGCTACATTAAAGATTAAGTTGACAGTCAACAGGGTTGTTCACTTATGTTGCCCCTTATGTTGCCACGCTCACATTCTTGATGAAACAAATTGCTGAGTTCATGATAATGTGTTAAACCTTAAAAAAAAGGTGTGCTGGCTGTGAATCAAAGCCCAGTCATGTATGGGATATTCCTTCGAAAAAGAAAGATACTAAATCAGAGAATGTGAAAACTTTAAAATTTTCCTAGATCCATCCACCGTGACAATGTACCCTCAATCCACTGGTGGATGTCAGACCTGCTGATAACGCACATTCTGAGGCATATTTTGCATTACCCCCCCCCCCCCCCCCCCTCCTCCTCATGGGGGCAGATCCATCACAGGGATGAGTAATCTGACACTTGCCTTGGTCCCTGCACCAGGGATTAGACCTCTAATCATCTGTCTATCAAACCACCTTAACTGAGCAAAAACATGGCCACTGTTGTGGACCACATTATTGACGGTAATGACTATGTGTAAGCGAGAGGGGGGCGTCTTTGTGTTCTGCTGTGCTGCCTGTCAGCAGGAACAGAAAACTGTCAATTGATTTCTGTAGGAACTTCATTTACTGTGTACCTGGAGTTCAAACATTAGAGCTCTTATGTAAACCCAGCTGAGTTATTCAAGTGCCACATAACACTGCTTTGTAATAGTCATTACACAGTGAGAGCATTTCCTGTTTGAAAATCCTACTTCTGAGACACAACTACAGCCCGGTGCATTTTCTTCCAATATTATTCCTCATTATTTTCATGTGCTATACTGTGCTGAGCCTTGCTTAGATGCAGCTATATGTTTGCGCTCGGCTGGTTTTAAATTGGATTTATATGTAATAAATTATAAAATGTGGATACATAATAAATAAAGTTTATTATTCGACTATAGTGAGGTCCCTCTGCTTTAAACTCCCAAACAAGCAACTCTACTTCCAAAGGCTGTCACTCAAATTAGCAGTGCTGGATGATGTCACAGCCGGTCAGACTTTGAGATAACCACTAAACCTACCAGGTCTCCGGTTATAATAATGTACACATTCGATCTTCAAAATGTGTTGCAACCTTTAGTAGATTTGCACACGTTCGTGTTCCTGCGAGAGGATTCCATCAGTACTCTGCTTTCCGGGATTATGTTCCATGAACCCCTTAGACAGTGTGCACATCGCGCATAAAGGTGCCACAATCTGCCCCTGTTTGGGTTTGCAGTGGAAAAGGAGGGACCGCGGTGCGGTGGAAGTGAAGTAGCAGGCGGGGAGGCGGCGGCACAGCAGTCGAAGGCAGGGCGGCACAGGGAAGGAACGCTGCCTTGGAGCACGGAGTGCGTACCGAAGGGACGCGCTGATTGACAGTCGGAGGCACGGAGCGCCCCGCGCGGCACACAAACGGAGCACGCTAATCTCCCCCGTACCCGGTTTGTCAAAGGCATCTCTGTGAAATACCAGCCAGATCAGCTTGGCGCAAAGAAAGGACGCTCTATCCGTCCCCGTCCCCCCCCGGGCTCGGTATTTGGAGACTTGTTCAGTCATAACTGGTCACAGTCCGGACTAACCTGGGTGTCCAAGTGTCCAGGAACCGGGAGTGGATGGTCAGACTGCACTTTGCAAGCTCAGTCCAAGGAAGATTTTGTCGTTTCCTTTTTATGGAGTTAAAGGACTGCGACTTGCTTTCTGGATCATTGTTGGGGTTCATTTTTTGTTTTTGTTAAATCCAACATAATTGTGAGGCGTTTGTTAGTCAAGTTACAAACCCTGGACCCGGCCAACACTCCTCTTCATTCTTTTTAATTGGAATAACGGCAAGATAATCGGGAGACTCTCGAGGAGGGGGGGGTGGATTTTGGTGCGTAATTTGTGCGGTGTTTGCGGTTGCTGAACCCACAGAAGTAGTTGTGCCTCCCTTCATTTTTGACGTTAAAGAGCCCATTTTCCCCCCCATGGAGTAGGCTAAATCACAGGTAAAGACTTCGGGTTTATTCTCTGTCGCCTGGAACACACAGGCGGATCGGATGCGCAGATTCTCCGTAGTATGGTAAATGACCAATGGGGAATCATGAACAGCTCTTCTGAACTCGAAGATGGGACTCGGCATAAAAACCAGGTATGTTAACTCAGTTTTGCACCGTGGGGTTAGCGAGGAGTGGTGCATCTGCTTGGCGCAGTGTCTCCACGCCGAGTTTTGAGAATGTGTCTCTCGGGTGAATCTGTGTGCGCTGTGGAGACGGTAGCTGCACACGAGCTACCCCCCCGACTCCCGGCGGGCACTGGCACTTCTGTTCCTGTCACAATGTCTGAACCTAGCCGCAGATCACACGGTCCCCGTGGCTGCTTGCGTTTAGCGTGACACGACGCTCCAGAGTGTTATTAGGCTACTTGATATACAGATTGATGATCTGAGTGGAACTGGATAATGCTGAAATCACGGCAGGAGATTGCGAGTGTGAACAGGCGGATAGTTGTTTGCGCATCTCGGCTGCGTCTTTGCTAAATATTCTTAAATCGTCCCTCCCATGTAAGCCTTGGGCTGTGCTTGAGCTGAATGTCTGGAAATCGTGTTTGTACTGTTTGGAGTGTTGAAATATGGCACACAGACATCCTCCCATAGTCCGCTCGGATGAATTGAGACAGGAGCCGACGTGCGTTGCAGCCGGGCAAGCTCACTTTGGGGAATAGTCAATGTTCCACAAGGTCAGTAGAGGGCTATTGACGGCCCATGAGGGAGAGGGCTCCCCAGGAAACCGGGATCGGATTTCGGGGCAGTGAGAAAGCCTGGCGCCTTTGGAAACCCAGAAGGATTTACCCGTTCTATCCTCTTACCTCCTCGCGAGGATGGTATTAGTTATTGTGTGGCATCACAGAAGAAAGAAAACTTCCTCTGGTGCCATTGCAAAATCGTTTGACACAGAAGAGAAGTAGTAGTATTCCATGTTTGGCATATAAGTACCTTACACTTTAAAAAAAAAAACTGGGCAACTTAGTTTGATGTAATGTCCAAATTAATTTACCTGTTATGAAAAAAGGTGGCAGCAGGGAATATGAATTGCGCAATATCTTATACTTGTATATAAAAAATATTTTCAACACAACAGTTCACTCAAAAACAATTAATTTTCTCCCAGTTGTTCTTAGACTTCAAACCAATTATAATGATGTGGATTGTGTCATTCAGAAGCTATAGTTTGGAAGGAAACCCACTTGTGGCACATGTCTCGTGATTTACAAAGCTTGACAGGTGTCAGACGACATGTTGCTTCCTGTCATGTGCCTCAGTAGATCTGGTAGATCCGTCGGAGTCATTTGCATGGTGGCATTCTAAACTGGGCCTGTGTTTGAGTTCTCTTTAAGGTACAGTCCCATCGGTATCCTACAAGGCTGTAGTTCATGTTTATATTACAGTTGGCTGATGTAACCTTTATGTTCTGTGATGGAGCTGATCAATGACTAAGTGGCTATGACCAACAAGTTGCTGCTTATGAGCTGCCTTGGCTCCTTTATATCCACTTAAAGGTCATGCAAATAGCAAATATGCCTGCCCTGGGTTTTCATTTGATGATTGTGTGTCCTATAATACCCACATATCTTGTCTCGGATCAGTAAACTTGGCAGAAGAAAATATCTGCGCAAAGGAAAATGACACCGCATGTGATTTTTAACCTATTAACTGCAGTGTTCCTGAAGCAAATAAAACAAATCTGATCGAGTAAACGGAGTGCAAATGTGCTGTATGGTAAGCCGATGGGGATGAAAATGCAAAGCATGTACCACAACCTCAACACTCGCTCCCGGATCAGTCGTCATCGGGGAGTGTTGGATGAGATGAGAGGTTGTGCGAAATGGGGATGGCTAATGCTGCTATCTGTCCCTCTCCTCCCTACATCTATCAGTCTCCATCTTCGGCACTTGTTATTTTGCTATCACACACAGACACACATAAACACTCGCTCTCTCCCTCTCCGTGAGATTCAGCCTGTCTCTCTCCCTGCGATCTAAAGCAGTAACACCAAACCTTCATCTCCAGCCTTGGTGCTTTGACACAGTCATTTCAGACCCAGTGGGGAGGGATCACGTAATAGAGATCTCTCGCGGTGTCGTGTTTGTTTTCATATCACAAGACATGGTCGAGGATTATTGTGGTAACTCTGCATATTTGATTTGTTGCTGTAGGTGTGCTGTCACTCGTGCCCTTCTTGCAACAGATGGAGGCCAGTTAGAGTAAAATGGAGATTAGAGTGCTACTTAACAGCCTTGAAATCGAATTCACTGGATAATAAGAAACAGTGACCGAGGCTACGTTGTTAGATATGCACTTAACTTGTGTCTAGGAAAACAAAGACACTTGAAAGAAACAAAATGGCTACCAGGACTTAACAATGAGTGGATGCACCAGTGACACTACCGTGTAACTTTTTATTGTAAGGAAATGCAAAGAAAGCTGAGATAAGTCAAGGTTGCTGCTTTCCAATCTTTCCAAATGAAGGACGAGGACATTTTTTTCTCATAAAAGTGCTTGATACATGCAGCTTATTTATTCCAAGATTGCTCTGAAAAAAATGTTATTAAATTCCACACAAGAAACACAAACAACAAGGGATGCAATATTGTGCTGTAAAAACACCAATGTTTTTATTTTATTTTTTGTGAGGGAACGCAAAGCTAGATTTCTTATAGGGCCGTTTGCTATATATCTGTTTCCATGACATCATTCTTAGATCACACATGAGCTAAGTTTGAGCAACTCTTCTTTTATCTCAATATATGATCTGAAGTGACATGTGCACATGCACACAGCCTAGCTATACACATGGCTCATGCATGCACACACACACACACACACACACACACACACACACACACACACACACACACACACACACATACACACACACACACACACACACACACACACACACACACACACACACACACACACACACACATACACACACACACACATACACAAAGTATAGCTGAGACTTCAATAAAGCCCAATGGGGTTGCCTAGTTGGATTGTAGGCAATCAATAGCACTTTGAGAGCTCCAAACTTTCCAAAGCACTGAAGGAACTGTTTGTATATGAGTAGAATACCATAAAGTACAGCTGTGCCTTGTCAACTCACGCATTGAGATACATGCACACACACACACACACACACACACACGCACGCACTGCACTAAAGAGGTATATATTTTAGACGATATGTTGGATTTTTATAGCCCAAGCTCCACTTTTGTGCCATGAGGAAACACAAACGGATCAAAACCACCACATCAATATGTTAGCAAATCACCAAACTGTTAGGATGTTTATGTATCTCCAACGCATCCGACACATAGCTGTAAAAAAGGTGGAAGGTTTGCCTTGACAGCTCACCCACTGCAGGCCCACATCTATCAAAAACACACTCGGCAGAGACCCAGCTCAGATATTATATCAGGCTTGCATGACAGCCATGACACACACACACACACACACACACACACACACACACACACACACACACACACACACACACTTGTCTGCCAGGATGCATCACTAACTCACTTTAATCCTCCTTAAGGCTTCCATATAGGTGGTAACTGTGGCACATCAGGCAGAACCGAGAGGGCATGACCGTCCTTCATGCATACATCTTTCTATCTTGTAAATAGGCCTGAACAATATACGGAAACTGTCTAATTGCACTAAGCTAGATCACAAACGTATGTTGTTTCTACATTAATAGATTCACAAACAGTAATGCAGTTGTGTGATGTTGAGGATGTTTTTTCTCCTCTAAACCAGTCAGAGAAGTAAAACTGCATATTTTTCTCGAGAAAGAAATGACAAATTTGTCTTGCTTTGATTACTTAATATTTAATGTGGTATAGTTGATGGTATATTTGCTAAATAGTATTCAAATATAGCGTAACCATGATGCTCAAAGTGGCTTTGTATTTGTCGGTCACAGCTGCATAGTTTGCCACTTATGATAATATCAGAAATCAGACTGTCGACATCAGCACTGCACTAACGTTGGCTTCACAGACTGAAGACAACTGGTCTGAATCCTGGAGGTCCTGATTTATTGATTTCTATTGATTTTTTTAACTTAACATGCAAACTTACAGTTATAATTATAGCCAATGAAATCAATAGCTGCCTGCTTACACTGAAGGGACTGTAAAAATGTCAACCTTATTAATTATACAGCTCTACTCATAATGCTGAAGTAGAAGCAGATACATGTGAAGAGTAGACTTGTACCACTCACATTACATGTTCTTGCAGTAAGTAAAGGGGTGAAGACTGTATAGCTTTGTGCTGTATGTGGTTGGTGATGGGCTGGCTGGGTTTGTGGGTATCCTTGTTGAAACTAATGAACCTGCTGAGCTGGCTGGAGGTATAGGAGGCAGTGTGGACTGAAGCAGAGCAAAGCGGAGAGACTTCCCTGCTTCAGTGGGCCTGTGATTTCCCTGTGGGGGGGGGGGGGGGGGGTCCTTCTATGGTAGCAGTGCAACTCTAACAACCTCAGCTTCTGTCTCGTCCTCCCCTGCTCAGGGTGGCCTCGAGGAAACACCAGCCAGCAAAAGTTTTCAAGCCCCCAAAGTACCCCATCCATTTGTCAGATCACTTACCAGAACACACAGCTGGCAGATGCATTTCTATGTACAAATCCTGCACTCAGACAAGTTCAGCATGTGAAAATTGGGCCATTTCAACTCTTTGTACTGTGTGTCTCTCTCACTGTCACTTTGCACGCGCGCGCCTTCGCCTGTACAGATGGAAACTCCTCACGGAAAAGAAAAATGTCTTGTAGTGTGAAGTGACTGTTTGGCAGCATTGCCAGGATTTGTGTTTGCCTATGTGTGTGTGCGTGTACAGTATATTGTTTCATTCGCGCATTCCAGCTGTACATACAGTAGATTGCTGTTGAAAGAAGTTAACTTTCTCGGAGGAGAGATTGATCAAATTAGGTCATGTCAGTCCGTGTGTACAGTATGTGTCTAACAGCTGCGCAGAATATAGCAAAAAAAACAGTTTGACACATTTGTGTGAGTCTGTGCATGCCGTGCTTGTGTGATCGCGTCCTTGCATCAATCCATTGTTCCTTTGATACAAGAGTATGTGGGAGGGAAGAAAGGGAGAGTTATTCAATTTAAAAAGAAAAAAAAAACATTCCCCCGGTTTCATTGATTTCAGTTTGGTACTGCTCTTCATAACAACACCGCCTTTCTATTGGCATGTATGAAAACGAATTCCAAAGCCTCAATGCTGCAGTGTGTTTTTTCATCTTCCGGTGGACATGTTCTCCTCACACACACACATCCTTTTTCTAATCGCCTCTATTCTTTTGATCATTTTTTCATCACTGCAACATTATCTTCCTTTTAGCGTCGGACACATCTATATAGTTGAAGCCCATTGCTGGATTGTGGTATCAAAGCCTAAGTGGCTCGCAGGAGTGTAGGCCTATTGTTAGAACGACGGTATGAATGTGTGAGAGGAGTGTGTGTGTGTGTGTGTGTGTTGGAGGATCAAAGCGGTAACGAGCCATTACAAGCCGTTACGTAAGTGAAGAGTGCTTTTTGCATAGGGAGGGATTTAGTGCCTTTAATGGAACAGCGTGCTCACTTGTTTAGTTTTCTGCTGCAGACAGATGGAGCCATTTTGGGTAACGTGCGTGTACAGTAGCCCTGTGAAACCAGGGACTTTACCAGTGTGAAGGTTACAAATGACGGCAGCTGTCCCATGCGCTCTTGGCTTCCTCCATCCGCCTTTTGTTATCTGACCCTCACGCTCCTCCATGTCTTTTTCCTCATTTTCTCCCTTTCCATGTCTCTTGCTGACACGAAGGGGCACAGGACATTTTAATATCAGATTTCTGGTGCTGCAAGGTGGCCAAGGAGGCCTTCAGAGAGAAAAATAGGGCGAGGCAAGGAAGGACAGGAGCACGAATGAAAACGGGAGTCGATGGAAGCAGGAGAATAAAAATAAGTAGAGAGGAGTAGAGAAACAAAAGAGTAACCCAGAGCAGCGATGAAAGGACACGGGAGGCTTGGTAAGCATGAATCACAGTAGGTCCCAGATCAGCGTTGAGCAGGCAGCAGGCTAGCTGGGGGCACATGTACCTTTGCAAAGATGACGCAGATATATTCCAGCTGCTCAAAATCCCACATACCTACAACAAAGGGTTGTTATCAGATGTACCACACGGTGCTGTTGGAGGGAAGAGAGACTTTTTCCAGTCGGCTCTTGGATCAGTTACAAGGCTCATCACGGAAGCCCCAAAGCATCACCAAGGGCTCACCCGCATCCAACACAACAGCTGCAATAGACCGTAATTGTACCTAATTCATTCGTGATTTTTGGTAATCTATGTGATTTAGGTGATTTAATGCACCACACATGCTCTGCGTGTGGGTATGCACGCGAGCGTATATATATCGTACATGGTCGCCGTTGGATTCTTTCTTTGTCTTTGTGCCTTCGAAGGGATGTGAAGAAAGCAATGCTGAGTAGGAAACATTAGGACGGTACCGCAGGGCAAGGTTATACTCTACCTCCCAGAGTATGTATTGACAGATGTGTCAGCAGGCTGACCTGTTGGGCAGGGTTTCACAGCAGAGGAGCTAAAAGTGTGAGAGAGAGAGTGAGGCAGAGAGGGAGACGAGGCAGGCGGAGGCATTAGATTTCCATCTGCAGGATTTGGCCCCTCGTGCATGTTTGTGTGTGTGTGTGTGTGTGTGTAGGTGTGTGTGTGTGTGCCAAGGAGGGTCATTAAAGTGGGGAGAAAAAAAAATACACTTCAAAGAAAAGATAAATGTGTACATTCACCCCATTATTTTTACTCTGGAAGACCGTAATATCGCCATTCTGAAATTTATCATTCACTTCCCCATCATTTAATCATCATTAAAAATGCATTGGAAATCACCAGCGAGAGGCATGCAGGTGGTGGGGAAAAGAGTGGGTTGGGAACGAGGCAGAGTGGTGGAGAGAGGGATGAGAGAGACGCAGTGTGCGCGCACGTGTTCCAGAGTTCAGTCGTCTTGATGGACAATGAGCCCAGGCCCATTCCACTGACAGATCTATCTCCATATTTGCATTGAGAAGTGTCCAATTTCCTCCCGCCGCTCTCAATCGAAGAGTTAAAGAGCTGCGCACATGTGACGCTATAGCGTCTTGATCAAATAGAGATTTGAGATTAGAGGCCAGCTTTTAAGGGATCACACTTCCCACAACATAATGGTCTTTTTGTCTCTCCGTTCTCTCGGGCGCATCATTAATCAGTCATATACGTGAGAGCGCACGCGCACAGCAAGACAACGCACACACTCGAGCGCAGTTCCCTTCATGTGATGGGTAACGTCTCTGACGAGGAATGCAGACGGAACAGTAAATAATAAGGGAATTAATTAGTCTCTGAAAATCCAGTGAATAATTTATGATGAATGGAGAAGTTTAATCAAGCAATCAATCTACTCCTGCCACCGCATCTGGAGCAGAATAATATTACAGGAGAGAGGGACGAGGACGGGAGTGCAGTTTTGACTCTGGAAACTGCTGGAATGCCCGGGCGGCTTGGCAGAGCTGATTGTTAAGATGGTGATGCCATAGTGTGACACCCGTCTCACTGCTGGCATACAGGAGACCTTTTTATCAAGGCGTTAAGATGCCGACGTGCCCTTAATTTGAGCTGGGTTGCTCTCTTACCCTCTCATCCTTGGTAGCCTCTCCAAAATCCCATTATTGGTTCTCCTCTGAGCCAAATAGTCATTTCCTTAGCAAACTGACTTCATATATTTACCTGCTAATGACTTGCTTAAGTTAACGTTGCAACATAATAGCATCATTATGGGCCAGGCACCATCAAGTGTCGCAAGCATTATTAATTGACTAGAAGGATGAAGGATGAGAAATCCTTGTTGCTCCTATTAAGTCGTTTCCTTGCTCGTTACCCAATGCCAGAACAACCTCAACGACTGCAGCGCTATCACAGATTTATCTTCAGGGGCAGTGCTTTGCTTTTAACAAGCCAAACATAAAATGTGTTGATGAGCTCTTCAACCAAAATTAAATCATAACCAAGTATTAAATCAGCGAGGTCAGGCTTTGCTTGCAGTTCATTCAGACCGAGATGTGCATGTATAAATTATGAGCCTTGATGTCACATTTGTTTAAAAATTATATAAGTGAAGCCTATATTTATTAACTTAAGCAGAGGCAATTCTTACTAGTACTTTGAATTTGTCAAGTATTTAATTTACAAAAAAAAGGCAGATTATTTCATATATATTATATATCGTTCTTATGAAATTAACATATCTTCACCGTCATCCGTGTCCAGCAAAACAGTTCCCACTGAAAGATACAGTTTGTTCACTTAACTGAAACATAAATATGATTTTATTTTACATTAGTGATAAACGGAGTGAGAGGAGAACTTCATGAAAGGGGTCAGGAGGAGCCTGATACGAGAAAGCATTTCAAGTAAAGATAGTTTTAGGAGAGAGATAAAAAATTGAATGATGCCTAAAAAAATATACAGAACTAGACAGATAGAGAGGCACAAAGAGACACAGAGATGTATTTATTGCAGCTATCCTATTAAATAGTTATGACAAACTCATGGCTAAAATATTAACTGACTCACCCACCAACATCCATTATTTATTCATCATCAAAAATTCAATCTGGCAGACTGTGTGCCATTATTCAGATGTGCTAGGGGAAAGTGGCACATTTAAATACATGAGAAATTGAAGGTCTCACTCCCATGGAGTTTTTTCCCCCCAAAAAACCCTCCATTTCAATTATTCAAATGTTAAATCAATCAAAAAAAATCCAGGAGATGGTTTGATATTGAAAAAGAAATGCCCTTTCTTGCTCACATAGCTTATTATGTCATTGAAAGAAACATTTTATTCTTTTTGGCCATTTAAAATAGAATCGGACTCATCAAACTTTTGGAAGTGGCTCTGTCTCACACCATCTGCCTTTTGTTTTTCATTCGCAGGAGAGGAAAACATTATGTCTTCTGCACTTTTCAACTTGCATCTCATTTCAGGGCAGTTGCCGACCCCCTGCTGCGGCGGCAGTAGACAAGCTCATATTTACAACATTTGGTTCGCCTTGTTTCCTCTGGTGCAAATCTGCACCTCTCGGCAATACCTAAGTGTGAATGAGATTGGATATGGAAATGTGGAGTACTGCAGACCAGTAGTTTCTGCTGATGTTGTGGAACTTGGCAGCACAGAGAACGGGGACACATTCCTCTGAGAGACAAACACTCCCGCATGCAGACGCCCCTGTGCGAGCAGACACATGACACCTGAGACACATGCACGGACGTACTCTTCATTTAATGTTGCACGCTACAGGAAAAAAACAACCACAGTAAAATGGTACAGTATATATTTAAAGCGTGTCATGTGGGGAAAATACAGTTGAACTAAGTAGATATATATTATACATTACCTCTTTACCTATAGTTCTTTCGCCAATCTCCATAATACATACTGTATATCATATGTGATGACATGGTGAACAATCATAAGTCTTATGTTAGAGTCTAGCGGCTCTGTGAGGCGCATACCAGTAGGCTAAATGCTAACGTTAGCATGCCGACATGCTCACAATGACAATGCCAACATGCTGCTGTTGAGCAGATATAACTTTGTTTACTATGAGAATGATAGAGTATCATTACACAACACAGACGGTAGTCATAATGACCACTTATGCATTACCATTCAATCTAATACCCCAGACAGTGTCAACAGTTATCAGGCTTTTAATGTTAATGTTTTGTTGAGATCGTGTCAGGGGGGGGTTGCTTATTAAACTCTATAGCATTTGTTAAAAGCCTTAGTTCTCTTGTTGTATTACGCTGCAGTTGTTTGTGTTATTCCACTCGAGGACTTGGCCAACGCATCGGCCAAGCACTGCAGTGTTCAGTCACTTGGCGTACTGTCCGTGGTATAGTCAAGCGCTGCAATTGGATCTTTGCAATACACGTCCAATCAATTACCACTGGTCCAAAACGGAAGCTCAAGTCTCTTTGAACTTTTGAAAAATGGGCCAATAATGGTATCTCGTCGTCGACAATTCCAAGCATTCGGTCCGACTTCCTCCTTCCTGCATCATAAAGGGGGGGGGGGGGGGGGGGTGAAAACAAAGGGAAGAAGATGAAGTGTAGTGTTTGTATCATTTATCAAAAGGAATGAAAACAGCCCGATAGTTCCAGTATTTCCTGTTCATCATATATATATATATATATATATATATATATATACTTGGTTGGGACGAATGTGTTCAAAGCATTGAGGTATCAGATTAGATTTGAAGATGTCTAGAAATGTACAAGTTTCATTCAATCTTGGCTCATCTGTCTTCATATATGAAGTTTCACCTCGATCACGGGAAGATTATTAAATCGTGGCATGCCATGTCAATAGGAGCTCCCATTCAGTATTCACTCATGCTGTTACAACCAGAGTCATTATTTTTCCTCCATCTGTGCCTCCTTGTGTTTTTGGAATATTTTTTTCAGTTGATGATAATTCATGTACAATCCTGTGGCTGCACACTGTGAGCAACAGTTAGAATATAGCATATAACCCTTTTTCTTTCTACGATAAACTACCTCGCTTTCATCTCCACTTTCCATCAGAAATCTCGAATGGAAGTTTTAGTCAGATAATCCAATACTTGTAATTGCAAGTCAGTCTGGTATTGTAAAGAGCCCTTCTACTGTGGAGCCTGTCAGCAGAGCACAGCCTCGGCCATTTGTCTGCCACCTTTAGTCAAATCTCCCTGACAGAGGCAATGACTAATAGATAAAGTCTGCAAGAGATGGGGATGGACTACAGAGAGTGTGAGAACTTATTTAGAAAATGTGATGTCCGGAGATTTTTGTGAGAAGTCGAGCTTTGAGAAACTTGGAGAGAAAAGTTAAAAACTAAAACTGAGCGGTCTCAGGTGGGCTTTTATTTTTTATTTTTTTTTGTAAAACATTGGATTTGTGACGACACAAGTATATTTGCCTACAAATCTTGAAAACTGTTCCTCAGCTTTTATTTGGTTCATACAGTGTCTGCATGTTAAAGTTATGCTCCTTCTCTCTCTCTCTCTCTCTCTCTCTCTCTCTCTCTCTCTCTCTCTCTCTCTCTCTCTCTCTCTCTCTCTCTCAGCCTCTCTCACTCGGGCAATGGAATCTGGCAGGCTCCTCACAGGCTTCTGTAATGTGCTAACATAAGAAATCAATCAGACTCTCAGTATTTCTACAGCCCCTCAGCTCCCATTGATTTATTGCAAATGTGTTGAAGATGAAGAGAGAAACTCTTTAGCACTTTGGGGCAGGCTGGTCAAGGGGAGTGGATGTAGGGGAGAAGGATGAGGGGGACGATGGCAAGTTTGGGACGAGAGGTGAGGGGGAGGAGCGAGGAAAGAGAAGGGATCATGGTCTGCTGACCTTTGTTTTGATAGGCTGACATTGTTCACCTCAGGGTCATCGCACTGTTTGTCATCAGCCAGCCCGGCCAGAGAAAACGATGATGATGTGTTTTTTTTTTTTTTTTTTAGTTTAGATGGCTGCGATGTGTTTGCTGTGTGCTGTGCTTTTCCAGTATGCGGAGCGTGACAGCTGCTGTCAGCCCTGTAGCGGGTGGGGTCAGGGGTCACAGCGATGGCGGTGGCTTGGATTCCCATTAGACGCTATCAGTCAACTCACCTGACAAGCAGAAAGACAACTTTCTCCATAAATCTTGCATTGTAGCTTTCTCATCTTGTGTGTTGATATCACTACTAGAGATTTGGTCCAAAGTATAGTAGAGCACACAGGTTCAAGGCAACCGACTATATTACAGGACTAACGTTTTACGTCATACAATATTGCCCTACTCGAAGAGCTCTGGACAGACTTGCTATTCCGTCGCCAGACACCGACTACAGCACAAAACAACTGCAGACTTACAACCTCAATAAATACGAAAGAGACACACAAAGGACTATGCTGAAGTCAAGGTGTATGACTTAAATAGGACACAGAGACATTCACGCCGACCACACACAACCACACGCTGAAAAAAGGAAGTACCACTCGACTTTCTTCTACCAGCTAGAGGGAACCCATAGAGGGAAGTGAGGCTGAACAATGTTTGCTCAGGCAATACATCAAGTACGTTTTCTCGTAGACTTTTACACTATTGGACTTCTATTTTAGACCGGAGGAGTCGCCCCCTGCTGGCCATAACAAAGAATGCAAGTTAAAGGCACTTCTGTATTGGCTTCACTATCCAGACCTGAAAGTTGCCGCCTGACTGTCCGACTCTGAAAGCACTGGCCGGGCGCGGTATTTCTTGTGAGGCAGTTGAAGCGAGTTATACCACTTCGCTCAATACTTCTGCAAACATAATTTGTTTTATAAAGTGTGTGAGTCACCTTTGTGTCATAATCCATTCATTTGGCTGCTATTCATGGGGTAGTACTGTTGGAATGTGGCATCTTTTAAAACATGTCTGCTGTTTTCTGAACTAAATGATTACCATATTAAAGTGTTCATTTGTACCTAATGCATTTTGTAATGGCTTTTTGACTGTTGTTATTTATTTGAGTCACTTTCAATCTTAGCATTTTTTAAACTCAAAACAAATGATATTGCTGTTGCCACTCAATTATGACTCAGAGCAATTTCGTATTTCATGCTCACGCAGCTCAGAGGGGATATCAGGAGGGATGCCTCAACAGTAAATTTTGTTTTGTATTTTATATATCTCAAGAGTGAAAGGCTTGTTTATACATTCTGGAGAAGATGACTGTCGGAGGGGGAGTCGGAGTAAATAAGAGCTCAATAGTATAGCTTGGTGTATTTATATCATTGGCATACACTAAGAAACACTGAAGCTGATGGAGATGAGGATTGAAGTGGATTACTGAGATAGGACCGCGCCGCAGAGAGAAGGAAATGTTATTTATACTAGGCTGTCGTGAAATACACAAGCAGTGAAACATACGTCTCTCTGTGGCCATGTGCAGCTCAGCGGAGGGGCCGCGGCCCCCGCAGAGAGAGAGCCTCATTGAAGGGGTTAAAGAGGAGATTAAAGTGATAATGTACATCTCTAATCCCCAGCACTTTAAGAGGAAAAACTGCCTCCAACCACAGAGCTGGACATGAAGAGGGCGCATCACTGGCCATCAGGGTCAGCCATAGCCATGGCAACAGATTATTCAGAATAATTATCTGCCATATGTGCCTTGTCACAATTAGAAGTTGGCTGTGATCAGGGTCATGGGTCAAACGCTGATCCGCGACCCTGATCCAGAGTATTGGGGAGGGCGGCGAATGTAACCCAACTACACGGTTTATTAGAAGAAAAAAAAGTCCCGCACGCTTCTCCCATCTGTCACACAACCTGCTGTCCGCTTCCAAGAAGTTCTCAATAGATGTGACGCTACCAGCTACATCACTTTGTTGCAGTAACTTCCTCTAAATGTCACTGCCTACTGTGCGTTTTGAGCTTTCAATAGCCCTTTCTTCTATAACAGATCTGACAAAATGAAAATCTGGGAATGAATAAAATAGATTTATGATTTCAATCAGAATGCTAAGCTTCTTGAATCGACGTTTCGGCTGAGTAGCGAGAAAAAAGGGAATTGACTGTGTGAGGAGAGTGCGCAAATGAGAGAGCCGACAGAGGCTCGGCAAAAAAACTTTTTTTTAAAAACCTTTTGTGTTTTGTTCTCACGACCAAGCCTTCCATTAGGAGTCCAGACGTTTAAAGTCATCACTGCAGCTCTCCCTCAGGAGTTATACAGAGAACGTTTCATTTCCCATAAAGCCGTGTTCACACTAGTACCCATGGGAAAAGCAGCAACAAGGTGCAAAGTGGTTTAGCCATTATAGTGGATAATTTATTCTGTCACTTTTGCCCATGTGAGAAAAGTCATTTGGAGTGAGATACCTCTCTTCGCTATTTACCATCTTGTAAAGGAGAAATGCCGAAACCGTCTTTCAAAATCACTGTTGATAGATTTGGAAAAACGTCATTCACTCGAATAAATGTCGAGTAAAACAGCTGCGATTCCTGCCATCTACTGCTTTCTCACTTTGCACTCATTCTCGTGGTGTTAGGCACACGTCGCAATCTGCAACAAATCATCAAGTCACCCGTGGTGATCTCTATTCAGATTAGGTCTCTCCCTCTAATTGTGGATTTGGTATGAAGCGGTTTGAGGATCCCCGCGGAAGTGCGAAACGTGACTCGCCATACCTCAGGCTTATCGCTGCAAGCTGTCAGATTGTGTGAAGGCGCACGGTGACGTCGCTTTCCTCTGATCACATTTGTCACATCGTGCCAGGCATGGGTCACAGGGTAGAGGCACTACCGACACATTTAGGAGAGAGCCGGGATGTGTTCAGACAAGCTACGTTTAAACACCAATTAAGCTACTTACATCTACGGTCTATTAGATTGTCACCCATCACTATTAGGAGACACTCGGAGGCCTCTGGCATTCTGGGAAAAATAATTACATTCTTTCAGCGTCATAATTATTGCCTTGAAAGTGTCTCTCTTTCGAACACTAACAAAGCGGGCTCTTACTCTTTCTCTGCCTCCCCATTCCTCTCTCCCCAAGCTCTGCCTTTCTCATCTCATGTCTGTTGTCTCTCCAGACACTAATGAAGTGGTTTAATCTCGTAACTCCAGAGAGGACTGCATTAATTAAGTTCCTGCGTGTATTCGTTTTAAAGTTTCCACATTCCACAGAACGGGCCTGCCATATCAACATGTTTGCCACCATCGCTTTACTGTTGCTTTGCAATTAGTCCGAATGAAACGAATGCAGTTTGTCGCTCTGAAAAGTTTGATTTCCCCATTTGCAACAAATGAAAACTGTCACTATGAATCTATTATTGTGTAATCTCTGGGAGCTCGCGCTAACACTTGCTTTGCCGAGCTGCTCGTCGGATGCTGTTGTTCTAACACAGAAACACGAGAGGACACATGCTTATCTTTACCCCCTCACTTATGAACCTGCATAATGTGGCAAGTTGTTATGAAAACCAGACATTAGACGTGATGCGAGTTATAGTTCCAGTTGGGTGAACATAGCGAATAGCTTGTCTGTTACTTCCAGAGTGTGAGTGATGTTTAGCACCGGCTAACCACACTCAACTGGTCTATTTTTGCAAAGTCACTGCACTTTGATTTAGCTGTTGCCTTCTTCAGTGTTCATTTGGATTACAGTTTCTTTGACATTGCCTTACTGCATTCATGAAGAAAAAAAGACAGTCGTGGCAGTTCCTTTTACAAACAGCCAGAGAGCAAGCCACCGCTTCTCATATTTGCCAGCTCCCGAGTCCCGAGGATTCAGACTGTTGACTTAAGATCTTAGCTTTTCAGAATAAAGTCTACACCTCCGTCTTACATCTCTCTCCTACACGCCTCTTGTATTTCACCGAAGCTGTCACAGTTCTTTTCTTCATTCGACAGTAGTGTTAAAGGAAAGTGCGACGCCGCATGCGAGGTTCAAATTGTGCTGTACGAAGTGTTAAATGGCTGCTTCATACCTGGATAATGCAACCGCATTAAATTACATTGTTGCGTTAACCGATGTTGAGGAAATGCAAAGCTTACGTGCATCTGAACAAACTGAGGATTTTTTGCCACCAGAACTCATTAAATTCCCCTTAAAGGCTTATAATTGCCTTTCTGATGGGATTTGACTTCATTTGTTTCCGCCAATTACTAGGGCATGACTATACCATGTAGAGTGCTTATCTGGCAGTCAGTAAGAGTTCAACTCCATTCAATGTGGCTCTATTAGCACGTTTTCAGAAAAACAACTCTGCCAAAGCATCAACGTATTAAATGTCTTCTATATTAATCATTTCCAAAATAAACAGTTACTCACACTGAGACTGAAACGATCCAATTTTTAGCAAGTTACACAATTGCATGAACATATCCCTGTTGGTGATACTACCTCTTGAAAAGGCAGCGATCAAACCCCCACACTCTGCATCAAGAGGCCCCTTCACAACGCGCACATACCCCCATTCTACCGTACGCACTGCACTCATTGAACGTCGGGTTATTTTGCAGAGAAATGTAGAATGATTCCATTATAGTGAAGGCCCTGTTGAGAAAATTGCTTTTGTATTTACGAGCAGTGCCACTACAAGTTGTAGCACCGCACTGTTGGCATGCTAGGTACCTTTTGTAACTGCTAGCTAGATCCTAGCCAGATGCAATGCGTTCACATTCACTTTTAAGGATAGAAAGTCAGGTTTAGGACCTAAGGGGGAAAAAAATGGCTTCCCATTATCCTTCATGAACAGGACCACGTAAGAGCATTCTTAACCTGCTGGGTCGGGAGCGAGTACACGTCTGTGTTTTTATTTATTCATCTTCATTTTCTATTTCATGCTCCGTCTTCCTCAGTATAGAAAGCCCAGAGAGGCGAGCTATTGCACTTGACATGTCAAGGGAACTGCTTTGTTCGTCTGTTTGTGATCCCGTAACTTGGGTGCATTATTGGGAAAGTTGATTTCACATAGAAACCCGTGACCTACGAAGACCAACATCCACTGCGGCGCGACCTCCCCTCAGGGAGAGAATGAGAGCACTTACCACCCGATGGCACTCAACCAACATATCCTTTAGTCACGCGGTGCCACACACACACACATGCACACACACACACACACACACACACACCAATACTTGCAGTTTTTTTTTTTTTTCATAAATAAAGTACCAAGGACACACACGCATATCTACGACCCGTGTGAGTAAAGGAGCGAAAACACCGCGTTTGGATCGCACCATCGGCATCGTTATCTGATCTCATAGCCAAGGTCAAACCGTCGAGTTTTAGGGTATCAACTATACCTACGAACACAGTCATAGACACGCACCAAGAGATAGATCGACACAAAGACGCAGAGAGAAAACGGCACACTCGCGGTGTAAGGTCAGCCTTTTGTGCTACTTGAGCCACAACCATAAGTCATCCTGCAAAGTAACTGGACCATGAAGTGTAGACACCAGTATCCATAACATGCATGTATTATTTATGAGCCGCCTGTACGATTGGCACATAGCGATGTATGCAAATGTATACATTAAGGAGAGGAGGCTCTTGATACCTGACTGTTTGAAGAAGTGCTTCTTATCACCACCTCTATTAAAATAGCAAGGCTGTGGGGCGGAGATCCATCTTGTCTTTTAATGGCATGTATGTGTGTGTGTGCGTGTGCAGCTCCTGAAGGTGTGTGAATGTGTTTGCGTGTCTAGTTATGTGTGGATCTTGTGCATGCGTGATTGTGCCGGTGCACTTAACTGTGCTTGCAACTGCAATCAAGACTGTAAGTGGACAGCAATTTCAAAAAGAGAAATTGAAGTGTGGACTGGAAAGGAGGTAGAAAGTGATGCAAGCCTGTGAAGTTAAAATGTGAGGCACCACTTGATGGGAATCATTTTGATTATTCCTGACAAAGGCAGAGCGAATAGCGGCATAATTACCTCCTCGCTTTCTTCCGTAGGAATGAGTGTGTTGCTTTTAATGACGATTCCTCTCTGTCCGTGTGTTGGAGCAGTATTAGCAAGGTGGCCGTTCTGTTGCTAAGGACCCTCGCAGTGCAATACGAATGTTTGTTACTGTCACAGAAATGCTGCTTTGGCATTCATTCACCCTCATTAGAACACATTTGTGTTACGTGGTGGTCACATGGCGTTTTTCTGCAGTCGTCCTCCTTACTTAGCCTGCATCAAGTCAACAGAAGTCAACTTTATTAGTATAGCCCCAATCTCCCGTTCACCGTCTCAATGAGCCATACAAGCCCACCGAAACAGCAGTTCAAGCCGAAGCTCTCTATGAAGACGGAAGAAGAAGAAAACTCCACAATAAAATGATAAGAAAATCAGGACAGGAAATTAAAAGAGAGATCCTCTGTGTTCAGATTACTGTGGATGGCAGGACCAGTAGCTGGGGAAGAGGCAATGAAAGATAATGAAAATAAAGTTGTAACAGTTACTAAAAATGTGTCGATGTTGGACCGGTTGAGCTCCTACATGTTTGGAGCCCTGTCCAAACATGTGCTTAGGTTCTTAGTCAATGAATAAGCGGATAAGGGAGCATAAGCAAGAGTTTTCGGATCCTCGTGTGCGTGAGAGAAGAGAGGTAACAATTTAAGCCATTAACGCCCATACGGAATTGAAAGCCCTCGTTCAATCTCGCCGTTTCACTTCAGGCTCGCCAAGCAGCCATTCTGACCTCCCGGTGATTGTGTGCTTTATAATAGCGGCTGCAGTGATATGTTTTTGCATTCCATTGTGTGCGTGCGCCTCAGGGACAGTGGGTGACAGACTCACTCCCCGTGTGGGGCCGATTGCAGTGCGAGCGCCAAGGACAAGCAGTGGAGGGTAGAGCGGGTGATTTGTCTCTTAGGATTGAAGTCATCTTGCCCTGGTCTCCCGCGGGCCTCTCCTCCCTCTTCTTTCTCGGCATGCTGTCTTATTTCGAAGGTGAAGAGCATTTCTCTGTGTTTGCATGCGTCCTGTTTCAGCTGACGCAGTTGATTGTGTTTTCAGGATTTCAACATACATGTTGTATACTCAAGCACACGTCTACACACAGAAGATTCAAATGTAGATATAATAAAAACATCATCCATGGGATTTTTTCTTTCGCTATTTCAGCCAATGGAGCTTCATAGTAGAAATGCAGAGGCACTTCCTGTATGGAGTGCTGCAGGAATGAGTCCTAAAACCCGAAAATGTGCTCCAATTCTTCTATAAGTCGATGGGTATTCTGAATGATATCTTGATATCTTGATTATCTTGCTGAACAAAACATATAAGTATCATAAACTCATGTTTGCCACAAAGCTTACTTCACGCAATAATATAATAATAAGTGCAACAAACTAGTATGAATACAATAAGTGCTAAGTGGAAGGCTCAGGGTAGTACTTCTTGAAGAGGTGAGTTTCCACCACTGTGGAGCCAGGACAGAAAACAGCCGCGACCGGGCAGGGACCTCTGAGCGACGGGGCGACCAATCGCCCCGAGGCAGCCGAGCGAAGTGGTCGGGCGGGGGTGTAGGGCTTGACCGTAGCCTGGAGATGGGAAGGAGCTGTTCCTTTCACTGCCCTCTAGGCCAGCACCAGAGTCTTAAACTGGAGAACGGAGAAGGGAAGTTGTGTGGGAGAACTTGGAGAAATTTCCCTCCAATTCAGGTGTCTTTAATTGACTCTCTATTCCAACTGTGGCTTGTTTAGATGCGTTTGTTTTCTTTGGCTCAGTCTTGATAACGTGTCTTGAAAGAATATTTTGTTTACATCTCTGAGACGCTTATCTCCGAGCAGATGCAGCCAATAAGCAAAGAAGAAGAAATCCGCTGAATGTAGAAACAAACAAACAAACAGCCTCATGAAAGCATGTGGAGCTCTTTCCTAGTTATTCACTCTAGTTAGCCAGAAATCAACTGAAAAGAAAGTATGGATATCATTTGGACAGAGGACATGAGAAATAAACCAATGATTTATCTGCCATTATAATGTCTGATGTCTCATATTGCCTCATATAAGGTACTTAGTATTGCAACCAAATCACAGCAGTGTCCCTCCTGGTACCATATAAAGCCATTATTTATGTACCAGTGGCAAAGTAATCCAGAAAAAAGTGTCCAGCACTGTCATCAGCCGTCAGTTGTACAGGGTCCCTTTTAAAGTCTGTAAAAGCCGCTATGCCGGCCATCACATCCACTTCTGCAGTGTCCTCTAAAATATCCAGACCCAAATCTCTGTAGTCTGCAGAATAGAATATAGGCTCTGGCAAGGTAACCACCTCCCTCATCATATTCAGCAGTCCGTGCGGCAATCTTCTGTTTGCTCCTGATTCCATTTTGTTTTAGGAAGGTGGTGGGGTCCTGAATGTCTGACTGTTTAATGAAAAAACACATCTGCTGCAACTTTTTGCTTTTTTTTTTATGGTAAAGATTTGGAAAATATTGTGATCATGGGTAAATAACAGAAATATAAATTGTGACAAAAAGCAATCACCCTCTGTTCCCAACCTCAACACCTAACCACATAACCGCTCTTATGCAACGTAGTTTGGTATTAAAATATTACTTGGGGGAAAAAAAACGCTATTCTTTCAGCGTTTGTTTTTTTTCAAGATCGGATCGGATGCCATGAAGGTCTCCACAATGTGTTATCCTCCTTCCTCTTTAGGAAGACCGTGTGTGTGTGTGAGTTGATACAGTACATGTGCAGTGCCCGTGCAAAACATGCCTGTTCAGAATGGGCTGAATGCTACTGTATCGCCCAGACAAAGAACTTCACAGTCGACATAAATACAGTACGGTTCAAGGAAAAAGAAACTCGCCCAAGTCCGGATATTCGCAGTCAGAATCATCTGTGAAATACACTTCGCGGATGTATATATTAGTCACTTGCTTTACCATAACCATCACGGTTATGAAGTAGAGCATGCATTAATAAGTTACTTCGGCAAAAACGTACACAATTTGAGTCGCAATGTCGGAGTAGCATATATTGATTGGCAATATAACTGCCAAGTGTGAAGCAGATCGGATGAACGGTTCTCGAGATTTGCAAAGAACACAGACACACGGACTCATTTTGTTTTATAGTTAGATGTTGGTGTGTGCTGGACAAACATTGTTTTGTTATTTTAAATAACATTTGATATTTTTCTCATGGCTGAACGGTTTCACAGAAACCTTCTAATGAAGTACAGAAAATCTGATAATTATCAAATAAGAAACACATCGGGGGCTAACTGCTTATCAATAAGTAGCAAATAAGTAGCTCTTGAATAACGGAGTCGAGGATTATTGATAACGATAATGACACGTTACTTAAACAGTATGCCAATGACGCGGTATTTAATGACTTTCTGGATGTAGTTTCCAAACGCGAGTTTCAGCTGCTTAATAGCACATAACCGATAACTAATTATTACTTCCTGATTACATGCATTTCATATTAGTGACTTTCCTCGTGTCTCCTCAAGTGAAGTAGCACATAATCTGACTCAGCTTCCAAGTAGCCACTGACTTTGTATTGGGAGTGTCATTAGTTTAGGATTCATTAGGTCATTATATAGTAGTTCATTAGTTCTTGAATAATGTACCATAGAGAGAATCCTCAAAAAAAAATTCAAAATTCAATGAACATCTACATGAACACTCCCTGTAAAAAGCCACTTCTTTATTTGTTATGGAGTCCTCTGTTGGAGTCATCCAAGAACTTAGACTCATTATGATGTACTGACTATATGAATGCATTTCGAAAGAGATGGGTTGGAGTTTTTGTTACATCTCTGTGTTGAGTAGTCTCAAGTCAATGTGAGGGTAAGATAAGGCTAAACAATACATACTTAGCAAGATAATCTCTTATACGTACCACTGATGAACTGTGCACACCATGTTCTTGTTATTCTGCTCCCCCTTTTTACCCCCCCCCCCCCCCCCCCCACTATCATTCTGTCAGTCTCAGTCCCTTCATTTAGCAGTCTGCAAGCCCCGTGAAATGATTAGTAAGCCCACAAGTGAATATATGCAAATCCTCTTCCACTCCATCGGCTTAGTGGAAAGCAAGGTTTAAACACACCTTGCTAAAGTCCCTGTCACACACACACACACACACACACACACACACACACATTAAGGTATTCAGCAAAGTGTGCCGGTATATTCTAAGAACACGTTCCAAACAATCCAAACATTCTTTCGGTGGTTGCTAGGATTCTGGCCTTGAAAGATGTACGGCCTCACATACCCTCGTGTGAACACGTAGGCCCCCTCATTCTAAAAGAGCGCACGTACACGTTCAGTCACACCCGGGATAAGTCTGAGCCTTCTGTCTTCTAAGACTTGGCCTATCAGATAGGATTCTGCGTGTAAGGTCCAACCAATAAAAAAAAGCCCAAATATTCTATTAAGTGCAAATCCTCTCCGCTGGTGGAGCTTGTGGAGTCAGATTAGGACTAGACAAACACTGCCAAGCAGTCATGCCCACACCGGGACCACTGCCAACAAGAAGCCCCACAGATATTGCCGTGTCACTGTGTGTGCATGTTTTTTTTTGGTGCTTTTTTTTTGGTGCACAGGGCTGCAAAGAACCCCAATGTGAGCATTAGCAGGCAGGGGGATGAACAAACTAAAGCTCAGATACGTGCTGCTCAGTGTAATGGGAGGACTCTGTCGGGGATCTAGTGGGTTGCAGCTGCAACACACAACCTTTGTGCTGTGTGAATGTGTTCACATGCGTACGCATGTTTTTCTATCTCCTGCAGCGAAGCGGGAGTATACCTTTGTGTCCATATTATTATAATGTATTGGTGCACTCGACAACAGCATAAAACGCACATACCTGTTTTTTTGTTTTGTTTTTTTTAACACACAAATCCATTGAAATTGTCTTCACTCTGTAGCTGACTTGTTAGTTTGTTCACTGTGGGGGTCTGTGTTTATTTAGTAATGGTAGCTCTGTAGCTCGTCTGTGTACCGCGAGCACAGACAGCTGCGATGTTTTAGACGGAACAGACAGATTTTTATCGCTCACCCTAAGGCTGCTCATTAGAATTCAGCACACCTTTCCCCAAATATCCCTCCATCACTTCATCTATTGCTGCCTTCTCCCCCCCCCCCCCCCACCGTCTTGCTGTCGTACACATTGGAAGAGAATGCTTCAGGCAAAGGGGTGAACTATTGGCCAGCCATCATAACAGAGTCTGTGTGAGCAACGCACTCTCACTGATTCGCATGTTAATGTACTTTTTTTTGTTTAGCTGTTCTTTTTGTCATGTATACCATCACACAGAGCGCGAATATTATTATTATTATATTATTATATAGTTTTGATGCGAAATATTCACCGGTGAGTATTTCAAATGTCCATGTTGTTTATTCGTCATGGCCCTATGTGTGTAAAATGGCAGCTTTTCAATTAAACACTAGTAGCGGATCGGTACTCAGTATCGGCCGATACCCAAAGCCCAGGTGTCGGTATCGTGACTGAAAAAGTTGGATCACCAACAGACAGAAGTGGCTGAAGAACGCTGAGCAGCTACGAATCCAAATATTTTCCTCAAGCGTTATTATTAGAAACAGAAACAGCGATGAAAGGAGAATACATAATTCACTTACATTAACCAAACCAAATTGAGCTTGTTCCCCCTAGTGGTTGAAAATCGATTAATGCAGCTTAAAAATGATTCTGATGGTATTAAAACACACAGTGTTATAACAAGCGTGAAGAGCATATTTAGTCTCAGTCGCGTATACATTCTCACACACAGGCTTATAACACCATGCTCAGATATATAACACGTTCTGATACATTAATTGCTAATGTTTCATCCGTTTTTAGGTAGTCATTTTTGTGTGCAGGCGTTCCACCGATTGTGTGTGTGTGTGTGTGTGTGTGTGCGCGTCAACGTTGTTATCCCAGGCTAATTAAGCAATTCCACAGTGGGAGCAGCGGGGGTTTATGGTCGTGGAACAACGTGCTCTCCTGGAGCAGTTAGAAAGCCCCCACTTTCATAATTACTCTGCTTTTATCTGTGCAGCAGCTAGAAGTACTCCCAGACGCATATACGAGCACAAGAAGCACACACGCTGAATGAAGCATGTTATGTTCACACCTACAAACACCCACATTCCACTGCTTATTCCTGCTTCTTTGCACATGCTGTACCCACTCACATTCGATGGAATTGTCCCTTTTATTGCTTTGCTTCTGTGTTTGGAGTAGGAGGAGACTCTGTGTACTGAGGATCTTGCAATGCCATCTTTTGGAAGACGCGTCGAGCCTGTCATAATCTATTCAATTCAGCGACGCCTTTGAGATGTACAGATGCCCGTTCAGATCCGTCTATGTCAGTGCGCAGTTATGTGTGTAGGTGGTTGTAGTTCATCAGCGCCCGCAGCATTGATCTCTAAACAATGATTTGATATTAGATTTGAGAGCTTAGAGAATGTGCTGCGCCCACTATTTAGATTTCTCTTGTTATTTAAATACGGATCCAAAACCGTTGTCTGTGCGTATTTGTGCATGTGTGTGCGTGTGTGTGTGTGTGTGTGTGTTTGTGCGCATGTGCTTGCATGCTTGATTGCACATGTGACTTGAACAAACGCCAACACTGGTGGCCCTGTCTGTTTGTCCCATGCAGACATTCTGTGAGTGTGTGCCCAGCTCCTCCCAGCTCAAACATCGCTGGTCAGACTCAGAAACTGCCAGGGAGACTCCTGCCAAGGTAAGGCCCTGTCATCCACAGCGTACTGTGTACACCAACACGCAGGCAGATCGGCACGCACACACACACACACACACCAACATGTGCTTTTGTGTCCTCGGTTATATCAGAAGGACATAGTTAGTGATAGCTAAATTAGAGGCTTTATTGTAATTGTGTTAATGTAAGAAATTATGTTGTATTATCATTTTTATTCTAACCGACTAAATCAACTTATTCACTATTTGTTACCCTAATAATAATAATCAAACTAATAATAAGCAGTGTCCTTTGTCCAAAATCCCTTTATCGTTTCATAACCTCTAGGTCCTACTGTACATATATCCCACCACCTTCCTTCCAATAAAAACCAGGGCACACTTTAAACAGTGATTTGCTAAACTGCGGATGGGATTAGTTGTCATTGATGATGATTTATTTTCCTCGCAATCCGCTTTCTCCCTGCTTTGGTGATGGCAGTGCAAAAGGATTATTGCACATTTACGCATTACACGTTGCCACCGTGCGGCAGCGACTCAACCCCAGCTCAAGGACAAAAACACACAAGTTGTAGACGGGATTAGGCCCTGCAGATTCTTTTTAACTCGGCGGAGAGTCATCGTGGAAAGATTTCATGGCAGGATGTCGGCGGTAGCTGCAGTATGAGTTGGATACCGATGTGAAAGTGTTATTCATAAGTTGGAGGTGAATGAAATAGAAAGTGGGGCTGGGGAAAATCAAAATGATGAGTTTTTGCTTCAGGCTTGCCATGCAGTGTGTGTGCCAATTCAGCTTTTAAAAATGTTTGTGCCTTTCGATATGTTCTAGTTGGGTAGCATCAATGTGACAATATCTTTTGAATAAGTCTGCATATGTGTGTATATTTGCATTTGAAGGGGAGAAAGCGAGTGAGAGAGAGAGAGCAAGAGTCCCGCTTGTTTCACGCTTATCTAATGAGCAGACAAAGCCTTTCGTCTGCCAATGTTCCTGCGTGGGTGGACAACATCGTTTTTCATGTAGAAGAATTCTCTGTCATTCTCTGCCTCTCCTTTTCAATCCAGCCATCAGAATTCCCCTGTTGTCCTAAATCCCACGTTGTGGCACGAGGAGAGACACGAGAGGATCTGAAAGTCAGCCACTAATTACAGAGAGGGCTCCTGCTGCGAGATTGAGAGAGTCATTTAACAAAAAAAGATAACAGTGTTTAGAGGCTGCATGCGCACCATTCTCAGTGTCACAATAACCCCGCTGTTGGCACCGTTGGGACATGAAACAGGTTGAAGGTTTTAGTTTTTACTGACCATCTGAAAAACACAAAAAAGGCAGAAGCGAAACCCCCACTCGTCATTCCGTCAAGTCGTTCCCTTCTGACCTCATGTCAGCCTGACCTCGAAGTAAAGTAGAGTAGAATTGTCTCAAGCTCGTCGCTGTGTCAAGTCATTTATGCATCCTGTGAACTGTGTTTTGTTACCTTTATTTCTGGCTGTTATTCATGCAAATTTGTACCTTAAACTGTCAGAAACTGCTTCATACCTCGTGGCTTAAAATGTTAACATCTGAGGACCATTATGTGCCTGTTACAGTGTATCTGCGGAAGGTTTCATTACATGCCCGGCTGCTCTAGGTATATTTTTCTGTGTGTGTGTCGCTGTCAGTGCATAGGGGGGGGGGGGGGAAAGTCACCATATGTCTTCTCTATGTTAAGTCAACAATCAGTATGCTAGCAATGAATATTTAGCGCAGTGCCAATGATGCTTTCCACTGATGTCCTGGCCCGCTGGCGGTAGAGCTCAGTGAAACTGTTCTAATGTTACACTGCAGCCATTCTGCAGCGCGAGGCCATTATGCACATTAAGCACGGCACAGACACCCTGCCACGTACACATCCACACACATAGCCGAGACCTCGTCATAATCACTCAGCTGCACCTGCACTCTAGTACACGGGGCGGAGAAAAAAAAGACTAAAAAACACTGTTTGACATGCAAAGAGAGATTTCATCATGCCGTCACGGTCTGCATCTTAAGTTAGAGCACGGAGAGAAAAAAAGAATAATGGTACGTGCAGCAATACTTCCCTGGAGCCGTTTTCTGTGATGATGTATTTGGGTGAAAAAACATTTCTGACAAAGTAATCCTTTTATTTTTCATGTGCAAGATGTGCACGTGCTTGCCTGTCTGTTACAAGTATTAGGCAGAATGGGCTGTGTGCAAATAATGTGTGCATGCGTGTGTACGCAGTTTCCAACCCATTCGGACAAATAGAGCCTCGGGGAGGTTGGCAGTGACAGTGCTGATACCTCAGTGGTGTTCAGAAAACAGCAGAAGTTGGCCCCTGCAGAAAAACAATAATGCATTCTTCTCATCAATGTACTGAGTAGATTCTACCAAACAGACTTATATATTACAGGAATGAAAAACCAAAAAAAAGATGAATATATGCAATATATGCTGAATGTAGGCATTTCACAATCACCTTCTGAACAATGAGTGTTACTCTCCAGAATAAAGGAATCATTTATTCTTTGGCTCTTAGCGTAGGTGGTAAAACAGCTTGTCTTCTCAAAAATGACATCTACTAAATGCATGTATTGTGTTCCTCACCAAGTCCACGTTTGCCTATTGTTTGTCTTGGAGGTTAGATTTTCAAAATCAAAGGTAAAATCCATTGTTTCTTTTTTTGTAAAACATAGACACATTAGATTGCAGCAGGGACTAGCCAGGCCTAGCCCCATGCGTGTCTGCCCATGTGAGTTGTGAATGAAGCCAGGAGGTTACAAATGGGACCCACGTGAGAACAACCATCCTCGGGCTCCACATGAACCCCTTTTTGTGTGCATTTACGTTGGCTCATGATCGGAGTAAGGGAGGGCTACATTTGAGGCCCTTAAACGGAACCCTTTTTTTGCGCCATCACTATGTGGGCTAATATTTGGGAGCCACATAGTGTATGCCGTGCACACTTGTTGTCCACAGAGCCCATATTTCAGCCCACACAAGGACAAGTTGCCGGGGGAAGTTACAACTTTTTTACTGTGGGTAAACACAGTGGATAGGAGTATTTCCTGGACAACACAATTGATTTTCTTCACATTAAAGAAACCATAAACCTCTCTCGTAAAGCAGACCATTAGCTGTCTATTAATGTGCTTCACTGTGCTTGTGCAGCCAATTTACATATTAATGAGCTTGCACTCAGTCACACTTTCGCATACAAAAATACAACAAACACTCACACACACACACACACACACACACACACCTGCCCACATATTCTCACAGAGAACATCCTCCAGTGCAGAAAAAGAAAAAAAAAATCCGTAAGAGATCACTTGCTGATTCATTTGGAGGAAGATATGGGGGAGCCAGGAATTTTTAATCATGCATGGGTGGGCCATATTGCTCTCTCCTACCTTTTGCTAGTTCTCTGGACCTGAGTGGGAAAATGGATCATAAAAAAGCCATCATACAGGCCTTTATAGTCCAGTTAATGGAGACCATGTTACTGGTAGAGGTCTGCCTTTGTCCTCTAAGAGGATTCTACTTTCTGCTCATTCATTTCAATTCTATTGTCTGTCTTCGTTTCTTTTTTTACTTGCTCCTCCTGGCTGCTGTTGTTTCAGGTTTTTATTATTTTCCTTCCTGTCTCTAAAATGGAAATATGGAACATCGGTGCTTTGACCAGAGGTGTCTCAGGCTAGCATCCTCCCTCTACCGAAACGCCGCTACTCTAATGACATACAGGAAGTTTTACAGAGTTTTGATTCCCAAGACAACTGACAGTTGTTATGTTTCTACATAAATCATTCACAACTACATTCTCGCAAATTGGAATATGTTTGTATTGCTGAGCATCTGGCATTCAGAATATCCCCAGTGATGGATGAAAGTAATTTATTTTTGAATAAGGCAAGTTGTTTTTTTTGCCGTAACTTTTACTTTCTAGCAACTGTGATCCTAACACCTCCTTTTTCTCTTCCTTCCTTCCTCCCTTCCTTCCCTCTTTCCTTCCTACTTACAGAGGATGAGCTGCAGCTACCTGCTTTGCACTATCCTGCTCTTCGTGGCCGTATTGTTGGCTGTCACTGTAACCGGCACCATCCTTTTTATGAATCACTACCAGGCCCCGCCCATGTCCGACGGCCTACCCCACATCTCCACCAATCAGGATGAAGCCAATGCCCTGGTCACCGTTGAGAGAGGCGACGGCTCTCGCATCAACATCTTCATCGACCCCAACTGTCCCGACTACAACAGTAACTTTTTGCGCCTGGAGGGTGTGCAGACGTCCCTGCTCCACTCACTTACCGACCACGACTCTGACCTGAAGTCAGTGAAAGGCCAGGATCGGTCTCTTCTTGTCAGTCTGGCTGAGGAGGTGGCCAAGCTGTCAGCCCATGCGGGGCAACTGAAAATGGACTATGAATCCTTACGCAGGGGCCAGGGCAGCCTGGGGCAAGACCTCAACACGCTGCAGACGGAGCAGGGACGCCTCATACAGGTGAGACACGCGCACACAAGCGTATACAAGTATACATGCCAGAGACACAGAGGACATGCAGAGTCGTAAAGGGTCAAAGAGAATACACCACCCAGGTCAGAGTGGTAATGGAGCCACCATGTAACACAAAAAAGACATTGATTATGGAATTCCAGCTTTATCTTTCCGTACAGTTCTATTATATAATAATGTTATCATATAATCATTATCATGGAAATGAAACTGCTTAATAAGATATGGATTTTATTCCCCAGTACTGGTGAAATAGATTCTGCAGAAGTGTAGCCCAATATTGTTCCTTGTCCTCATATATACAAGGAAACACTATTAGATACATACTACAGGCAAAACACCAAAAGCAAAGATACAGGGCTGAAATAGTAATTGAAGGTGGTATTTTTATGATTTCATGAATTTGCAGAAGCCGTAGCATCCTTCTCGCTATGCCGTATAAAGTAGTGTATTGTAATAATAATAATAAGGGTTTGACATCCCATGCGCTGCAAATGATCTGGAACGGTGAACATGTGTCATCTCCCGTGTTTGTTCCATCCAGGCACGTGGTCATGAATGGTGCTCATTTGCTTTCTGGTGGTTTAGATGCTGAACTGTGGCCTACCGCCACTTATTTTAGTCATAACTAGATCTGTGAAGAAAATACTGCATCATGTTTGTTTCTTTTTTGAGTTGTTGATGATTGAATATAAAAATGATTGGTTGAGCAGTAAAGACAGATGAACTGAATCCAGTGTACTGAAGTCACGACTGTAAGCACTGTACGGAGGCGCTCAAGGACTGGATTGTGAAACCTCTATCAATATGTATCGATCGTGAAACCACCTTAAGACGTGTGACAGCTCATTGGACTTGAAGTCGGTCTCATTTAGTCCCTTCCTTTACCTGACTGCAAAACCTTAAACACCATCATTCACTAAGCCAGTGCCAACTCAGCCATGCTAATTTCTCTTTGCACTTCACGAACCCAATAGCGACAAGATTGAAGTGCAAATAAGGCTCATGTTCCGCTGAGTAGAGCTCGCTCAGTCTAGTGTTTGAAGATGAGGTCACAGGGGAAGAACTGCCCATCAAGATTCAAGAAACCGAACAACTTGCCCATTAATTCAATATGATAGCATAATGTGTCCCTAGATGTGTAAGCCAGACTCCACATTGGATGAAAACATGATTAGACCCCCTTTAGTTTGGCACTGTCTACATTGATTTATTGACGATGCATTTCCTAAATGTGGGTGGAAAATCTTCACACTACATGCCCTTTTAATTTTAGCCCATCAGGCTCATTCTCTCTATTCCGCAGTAAGTCGATTTCATAGCTGCCAGCCATACAGCTCAAACAACTGAATGCTTTCTGCCTCTGCCAGTCCTTTCTCTTTAGCTCGTGGTTCAAAGTTGTTTAGAAATCACTCAAAAACTCACCGGATTGGTTCGCACTGCCTCTCTAAGAAACCATGGGTGCTGATTGGTAGTCCACTGGAGGCAGAAAGAGGGCTTGTCCCCATTGCTGTTAACGTTGTGTAGGTGGCATAGCGCAGTGGGCACTGGGGCTAAGTGGAGGTGGTGCATGGCAGCCCCAGACACTCCCGGTGATTGATTTCCTCTTTGGAGGCGAGGCATGTGGAGTGCACATCCGCTGTTTTTTTGCCTGACACGATGGTGTGACTGTGTGATCTATGAGCCACCTGTGGCCAGGATTTCTGATTTATACAACGACGACAGAGCCGACTGTGCCAGTGTTAGTAATGGCTCCGTGTGCACCACAGCCCCCCTGAAGAACAGTTTCACCTCGCCATAACGAGAGAAACCTTTTCACATGCCCCCCCGAGAAGATAAGCAGGAGAATCCGATTGCGGTGGGTTTAAGAGCGATGCGTTTTGATTTCTCACAAACCGACTTATTCATTTTTCACCGTGAGTGCTTGCAGCCTCAAATAGAAAGGCATGCATTTGCATTCACATAAACAACGACGATGGGACCAGAGACTATATAGGAAGGTAGCGGTACATTTAACTGATAGTTAGGCTGCGCAGCGTTTGACAAGTTGCAGCATGTTGCTCGTGTTTGCTCTAAGTCAAATCGCTCGCATAATACTGGGAGTGTGTTTCCTCCTCCTTCAGTTACCCCTGAATATTACAGGCCCAGGAATTGAGCACTGGGGGGCTCTTCATGGCTTAATGTCCTCACAACATTGCCCATGATTTCTAGATACAACCTGAACTGACGGAGGACAGAACCAGATGGACTGGGATTTTCTCCTGATTCATTATCTAATGTCTTCATTATTGCCGTCTCTGTGCTATGATTTTGTCATGAGCCAGATTGATTATTGTCAGAAAATCTATTTACATTTAGAAAGTAATTAGCGTAATTACCACACACACACACACACACACAGTCATCCAGACACCTCTCTGTAGTCATCACCTGTGGATAACTAATGAACTAAAAACAGACGTTAGCCTGTCACCACTTAACAACGCAACTCCCTGACATTTGTCTCACCTCACTGACAGTTGTATGTCAAATTCTAAAAATAGAGTGAAGTGTGCGCTGTTTGCTTCGCTGTTTGTTGACAGTAACGGAACAGTGTGACCTCAGCATCACACTTCTCATGACGTGTTCTCATCACAGTATCCGCAAACGGCACGTTAACAAGTACAAACGTTTGGCAGTGGTATACATTGCATTAAAACAATTACTAATGTACTTAGTACTTAGGACTAATGTTCAGCTCTGACCAGCAGTGGCAGCCCTGAGCACAAGCGGGCCACTGTGTATAATGGCCACGAGCTGGAGGTCATGTGACATGCAGCACCCCTTCATTAAATGGAAGGGTAAGATCCCCCATAGCAGACATCCAACAGACATAACCTGTGGTTCACATATTCATCTGACTTGACATTCAGTTTTGCACAATGTCTGACTGCAAAAGAAAAAAAAAAAGAAAAGAAGACTGCAAGGGCCGCAAGGAAGAGCATGACTTACTGATTTCCTTGAACCGCAGGTCACAGTTTAAACTGGATTTTGTGCCTGTGGAATATTAATGTGTTTGACTAGTGTCGCCCACAACCTCTCGTACGGATCTCAGGGCCAACCTCTGCTGCTGTAGAATAGAAAACCATATTGCCTCAAGATGTTCACTCTGGTGGACACGCAGTCCTTTGAGGATTTGGAAAAAGTAAAAATCACAGAGTGCTTGTTGCAGCAGGGATGTGATACAAATAACTTCAAAAAACCCCAATTAGAGTGGATAATGATAAAAGTCACATACAATGTGGAAACCAAATTCAGTTCAGCAAATGGGTAGCTTCAAAGATTTCTCTAATTTAGGAAATTACAGAAAATATGTACTTAAGCCATTTGCTTAGAACAAGAACAATATCCTTTAGAGATTGCTTATTACTGTATACTGTATGGCCAATAAGCGGGCAGAAACATTAAAGGGTCACATCTGCACTTTATTCATGAATAATGTTTTAATTGCACAGCTGGACTTTTTGCCCCACCCGACCCCTACATCAAACCACACATGGACAGAATCAAAAGCCTGATCAAAGACCAGAGACTCTCTGTATGATGTGAACCAGATTTGCTATGAAAACATTCCCTTTATGTGTGAAGGTTCTGTCAGTCGGTGGGGAAATGTTTTATTCATTGTTTCTGTGCTTCAGAGGCCTCATATATATGTCTGGGTTTTCTGATTTCTGTTTCGTCAGAAGGATACAGTAAGTGAGGCAGAGGTTGCGGCGCGTTCATACAGTAGGTCAAGTCGAGTATGTGCTCATGGTCAATTAGCATCCGTTAGCAAGGGAGGAATCTGAAGTATGTGAATGGAGGGCATACATAACACGTTAATCCAGAAAGGTATCTGTTAGTTCACTTTCTGGGTTCAAAATTGTCTTTAAAAAGAAGCTCCAGCTGTAGCTTATTGGCATCAGAGAAACAATTAGCCACCCAGATGCTCTGGAGCACAAAGTGTAGTCTGATGAACAAAGCTTCCAGTCGATAATAAAGATGGGGCGCTCTCTTTAAAACAATGACAACAGAATGGGGTTAACAATCTGGAGATGCAGAGCTCCAAGTTATGAATTTAAACAATTATTCTGCTGGATATTTTTCAGGATGTCTATGAAATGTCAAAAAATTGTGAGAAATAAAGACAATATGTATACATAGGGAATATATATATAAACAAACAAGTTATTATTACGGTCCATGATGACCCGCATCATTATGAGATATGTTTTCCTGAAAGCACTGATTGGTAGGTGTCCCGCAAAGCACATTTGTTTGAAATTTTCCCCATTATCTCAACCTCAGTCGGTTACTTGGATTTATAAGTGAAGTCGTGGAATAGCTCAAATGTGCTTGAGGCTTTAAATTATTTCCAACTTGCAAGAGCTACACCACTCAAGAGGAGAGAGTGGGCGACTCCTCCGTGGCTCCTCTCACTCCCCTCCAGGCTCCAGTCGACTGGACAGCCGCTGTCTGTGAGGTGAAGATGGGTTGTTAGGCAGAAGGTGACTGAATGACTTTATTTAACCAGCCTTGCACCTCCTCACTGTTCTGTGACTTGTCTCCGCCATATGCAGCATCTGATTAACGCCAACGAAATAACACCTTTTGCTATGCGTGTCACATGATTCAATCGTGTTTAATTAACTTAAGTTTAGACTCGTTAGACAAAGCGTAAACCAAACTGGATTTGAACTACTGTAACAACCACACAACTTGATTTTGAGTGTAGGTGCGCCACAAGTTTTTGTGCGAGTCGTGTTGAGATTTTAAAAAAGGACGTCTTCATAAACATTTAAATTCATCCCTTCCCCAAATCTGCCACAGATGTGAAAAAAAAACTGGTGTTTAAAGCTTTACTCACAAAAAAGTGCTGTGGTGTGACTGATTTTGTGCGCCAATGGAAATGCTGCCTAATGAGAGCTAATTACACCAGGGTGCTAATTGATGTGTCAGCCAAGGCTTGAAATATAGTCTGTAGACGGTCCCCTGCTTTTAGTGTTCTGCCTTTGAACAAATCACAACACTGAAAGTATAGAGGCAAACTCATTCATCAAATAATGTTAACCTTTTAAAGAAAATCTCTTTCATTTATGCTTCCCAACATACACATAAACAATAACGCATAAACAAAGCAGATAACCCAAATTATCTTTTTTATGCATCCTGCCTATAGCTGCTGAGCACTATAGGCTGAGTATGCATGCATGTGGTTTCCTTTGTACTTGCATGTGGCTACCTAAATGTGCTGCTGTTGTTTATGACTGTGTGTGTGGGTTAAAGCCCCAGTGCCCATTGTAATATGATTGCTGTGCAGCTTGCTGGGCCTCAGAGGTGCGTTGCATAGTTATTGAGGCCAGGGAAAGGCCACCGGGGTTTCTGTCTAATGCAGTTTTAACACCTGAATATAGCTGCACAGACATACCTTTGATAGGACACTTCTGAACCCCTTTATAAATGACTTTAAAACACTGCATGTCTTGGTGTGTGTGTGTGTGTGTGTGTGTGTTTGTGGGTGATAAAGTGGAGGAAAAAGGAAAGAAAGGGAGTTAGAGAGAGACGGTGGGTACGGAAGAGCTAGAACATTTCTCATACCAGCAAACGTATAGTGTGTGTGTATATATGTGGGTCCCCAACACCTGGCTGAGCATATGTGTTGGCCAACTAGGGCAATATGTGAAAACGACCTTTCGGCAACGAACAGCACGTGAAGGGCTGCAGGTAAGAAAGTGACCACGGTAGATCAGAGAGGTTACCCTGCTCTCTGCTAGGCCCAGCACATACATTCATCACCAGGCTTCCCATAGGGCACTTTGTATTTCACAGCATTCACCAGGGTGCATTATGGGATAGGGTACCATGTGGCGTCTTTGCTACACTTTGCACTTTGGTTTGTTTCTAAAGAGCCTACACGGACTATGCTGATGATTAAGCCCATTAACTACAAATGAAATATACTATACATTGGTGCCATTTCCTCAAGAATACAAACCCTTTTCAGATAGACTTACCCCCTTTTACAAAGTCACACTGTCATCACATGTCCACGCAGTTGAAACTACTGTGAAAACTGTCCTTGCTGGTGTGTTCAAGGATGCACCGACATCTGAGTTGGCCGTTGAAAAAGCGCTGCATCCCCAAGCTATTAGCATGGAATCAAACCCAGAAAGCATATACATCACGCAGACATTGTGAGACAGATCAAGGGGAGAATTTTCTAAGTTCCCTCTTGCAGTTGCATTACTATGCAAATGTGATGCAACTCTGACAAAATCAGAGGCAAAGAAAAACAAAATGTTTTGGATTGCTTATCTTAAAAGTCCTAATCCGTAAAGCTTTCCGTTCTGGTCGATTTGGCGACACCTGTGCTTACCGGTGATAACGCTAAGAAGTTCTTTACAATACAACTCACAGACTTTCGTTCCAAATGACTGGGGGCAGGAAACATACTTTGTGCAGCTACCCTGTGAGAAATACTTCTGAGGAAGACAAGCAACTCATGTATTTGCATTGTTTTCTGTGAATCTAACACCATTCAAATCCAGTGTAGGGATGATGGAATATGGATGTAATGGCAATAGTATTGCAAATTGGGTTTGATATGATTATAATGTTAACGATTATAACTCTGAGAAAGTTTTACACGTCTTTTTTTTTATAATGTAGTAAAATAAATGGGATTCACTAACTGCCTGGAAGGTTGTAAATACACGTAAATGGTCAGAAGCAATATGAGGTTTTTACAGCTTGTAGCACCATGCATAATTGTATTGTTAATAAATGTAATGTGTATATCTGTGTGTGTGTGTGTGTGTGTGTGTGTTTTGCAGCTGCTGTCAGACAGTCAGATCAACATGGTGAAGGTGGTGAACTCAGTGAGTGATGCTCTTAACGCCATGCAGAAGGAGAACGTGGGCCTGAAGGCGCGCGTCAAGGCCGACTTGCAGAGGGCACCGGTCAGAGGGGCCCGCTTCAAGGGCTGCGCCAACGGTAAGAGAAACGAGGCGTGGTCGGACGATCTGTACCCGTCTGGTTGGATTGGATTCTTTCTTTGTAGATTTGTCTGTCTGATTCTCAATTTGTCCCTCTGCCTCTGAGTATGTTATTCATACATCACCGACCCCCCTATATGTTTGACCTTCTGCCACTGTGTTGTGATCCCAGCCTCTGTCAGCCCGACTCCACTATTCTTTGAAATTGTATTCCAGTGTGGTCTGTCATCCATCTTACCACATAGTCATTCAACTCAACATCTCCTGGTGATATCAGTATGTTTCCCTGGGCTACATCTCCTCCACATTATCCAGTGGCCTTGGTAGAGATGTGGATTTGCTTTTCTTTTTCTTTTTTTTTTACTATACATGAGAAATGACTTGCATGTCCACTGGGCTGTGTTGCTGGGAGGCAGAGAAAGGCCCGAGGCATCATCCCATTGGAAGGCTTTTAACCAGGCACAGTACACCCAATGGCATTCCCCTGTTGGATTTCCCCTGCAAAGGTAGCCAAGGAGCACAGAGCGAAGACTGCTCATGTATAGCACACGGCATACAATAGCACAGCCAGAGAGAGATTCACGTTTTTGGGAGAGCAGCATGGGGAAGATGTCTCATAAATCTGCAAACATGAGAACGAAGGCATACACTTTTCCTTTTGCACTAAGGAACTGAAGTGCTCCACATGACTCCTCTGGTGTTTTATTAATTAATATGCTATCTTACAAACAAACAAAGTTTGGGCCTGTGACATCCTCAGCCTGATCTTCCGGTGCTGAATGGGCTCACACACCTGCTATCTATCAGCAATCTATCACCTGGAATTCTTACCTGCACCTGATGATGGTTTGAAAATGAATCTAAAATCTCTTAAAGTTTGTAATGTCAGTGGATCTTCTGGGTACAGACAATACAGTTTCATTTTTCATTTACATTAATATTCATCAGGATGACACCCTTCTTGTTTAATGCGCTTAATTACAATGTCCTGATTATAGGTTATTTCATTAATTGTTGCTATATTGAATACAATTACAGATCTGTTGGGGATTTAAATGTTGATGTGGTGTCAATTAAACTTGTTAGTAAATGTTTAAAATGAATTTGCACTATACAGTAATTTTATCTTAAGCAAGACCAAACACACCTTTACACCAAAAATACATTTTCGTGAAATCTACAATTTTGGTTATTGTGCATTGAAAATTCTCCTTAAGCAATATAAACTTCTCAAAAATCCCACTAAAGTATCGGAAAAAGATGAAAAACAGGCCTGTTCCACATGACATTTTGGAGATACAAGGCTTTCATTGGCCAGCGCGAATGGACTGTTTGAAACTCTGTCCATGGTGCTGAACTTGTGTTTCACCCAGTTTTATGCCCGACACCCTCTTCCAGATTTGTCTTGCCTTAACCAGATTATCTGAAGCAATAAGAAAACAGTTTCTTAAAACATACCAGAATCCAGGATGGTGATACATGTTCAGATGTTAGCAGAATGTTATAATCACAGCAGGTATTATAACTGAAATCATTACCAACAGATTGAGTCAATTCATTAGCTGCACGAGGAGAGCAAGAATAACTCGCAATACGATGCAACAGGATGTGAAGCATCATCACCGCTCTAACAAACTCAAAAGAGAGAATGAATTTAATGAGGTAACATTTATTGCAGGGCTGTCATTTTGCATTGCATTTGATTAAACACGCGTTTAATGTTTAGTGTTTTACACTATGTCATGTAGGGAAATGTCTGCTACAGTGTTCATAATCAGGGATGATTATGTATTAGCTCCCTGTTTTTTTCAAAATCCATTCCTGCCCAACACGCTGAAGTCAGCAGCCGGTACAAGGTTGTAATGACGATTACATCAGTCCTGTTGTTGCTGCTGGAGTGTGGCTCGTAGGCTGTTCCCGTTGTCATCATTTCATACCGACAGTCCTGGAAAGAGCAGTCCAGTTCAGTCATTGCCTCGTTATTATTAATATTTTACCCACATGAGGAGTTCGCCCATTTGCAGCAAATGAATATGTGTTTACTAAAACCAATGCATTTTTTAGGAAGCCATTTTTTTTTTTGCAGTTTTAAACAAAATAAAAATGTACATAAATTATTGTTTTTTTCTGTTTGGGGATTTGGGGTTACTGAAATATGCAGACCTATTCGTACAAAGCAGATTCAGCAGAGACACAGTGGACCTAATGCCGAAGGCTTGAATTTGCTCTTCTTTGTAACATTAACACGAGATATTGGGAGAATAAACATATCCTTGTTTACTCTGTCATTATCATTCGATGTGAGATTTCTAGAGAATTACATGTATTTCTGTACGTTGTCCGCAAGGGAAGACAGCATACCGAAAGACGTATTTAATTTGAAAGCAATTTTTTCTCCACCTGTCCTCACAGCAGAAATACCTGACCTGACATTATTTTGTCCTGGGCTCTATACATCCAAGGGAGGAGAAAATTACATCCTATTATTAAGCATAACACGGCTCTTATTCTCCCCTTAGTAGCTTGATTTGTAGATGTTGCCATCTATACAGAGCCAGGATTCAATCTGGTGCCCTTGTAAGCTAACATGACTAATTTGCTTTGACAATACCAAACGGTTTCAGGGAATCTTTCTCTGTTATTTGTGTTTATAATTGATCACCCCCACATGTTTCATGTAAATGTAAATGTCAGGAGTAAAGCTGTACAGCATTCACAGTAATCGACCATCCAGCACCACGGTTCAGCACCATGGACAGCGCCTCACATATTCTCTGCTCAAGGCTCAGGGTGCAGGATTCTTTGAAAGCACTCTTACATACAATACATGAAAAATATGTGCATATAGTATGTTAAGTATTCATTATTTGTACATATTTATGTTTGTGCATGTTTTAAGTCCACCACATCCCGCTTGAAATGTAGTTCTATGCCGGTTTCCTCTCCACAGCAGCCAGCGGCAAGTCTGTGTTTTGTGGAGCGCAGCCTTGACCTTTCATGGAGGACATCTACACTGGGCTAGAGAACATCTGTACAAATAACGGAAACATCAGTGATGTTTAAAATTGATATACAAAATACATATTCTCTAAACACACATGTTTATTTATTAGGCAATATGTCCGTGTTACGAACACATATGTGTCAAATTGTAAATGTGAATTCTGACTGGGTCAGCGTACCGGGCACTGACCATCTAATATACGATAGGTGAAAAAACAAAAACTGTATGCACATACACTAAACAGCACATTTATTTTACATTTCATGTCTGTTTCTTTACGTCTGTGTGCATACGTTTGAGACGCATCCACACACATCTTTGGCTGCCTGTCTACTGTGCCTGTGGATATTTAAAGTATTCATCTCTGTACTGTTTGCATTGGATTCCCATAAGAGCATATTAGATTTTCAAAGTCATATGAATCCAAACCTGACAGCAGTGAAGCCCCTCTCAGCTCTGACGGTAGCAGGGTTTTCTGAGTTTTTACGAAACCACTGCAGGAGTCCTACTTTTCAGGTCACGCACTGCCTTGACTTCGCTACGCTGTTGCTCAAGTGAAAGCCCATTTCTGTTATTGTTACCGTTGCTTGCCACATTAATTATTCAGTTTTATGAGTAGTGGGCATTTCAAAACGCAAGAGAGCAAGACAAAGCATATATAAAAAGGTTAGACGCAGGATATGTGCATGGATGGAAAGAACTATAGTGGCTGCTGCCACAGATGAGCAGTGTTAGCTGGAGATGTGAGTACGGGGTGCATTTAAATGAGTGCAGTTCCTGCTGTGCAGTGCCAGTGATGTCAGAGTGACTTACTTTGAAGGGTTTATGCAACTGAGGACTTTGTCACCAAACAGATGAGATTCAGGACAGATGCTCTCCTCGTCTGACAGGAGAACCATTTGCCAGAATGTTTTTGTAAACCACGCGATGGGATGAATGTCAACATTTCTCAACCAAAAATACGGCTTCATAAATATGTTTCATATCAGCCTCGTATCACACTTGCAGAAAAACACAATGCATTTGTGAAATGATTGGTTAGGTTTAGGCAAAGAAACGTATTGTTTATAGTGATGAAAAGATCATGGCTTGTGTTAAAACAGTGACGCAACAGTGTCACCCAACAATGTAATGGAACAGCTTAACATACAACATACCAACGTAATATAAAAACAACCTAAAGTAAAGTTCACTAAGGCTCAGTGCCTTATGTGAATGGTAAATGGAGTGTACTTGTACAGAGCTTTTCTAGTCTTCCGAGCACTCAAAGCGCTTCAACACTACATGCCATTCACACCCATTCATACACTGATGGCAGTGACTTCATCAGGACTATCTAATTATTCATATAGAATTCACACACACCGCAGGAACAGCCTGCGGTAACAATTCTGGGGTTAAGTGACATGGAGCTGAGGATCCAACCGCCGATCCTCTGATTGAAGGACGACACTGCTTCCCACTGAGCCACAGTGGCCTATGTAACATTATGTAACAAGTGCAACAATGTGAAGTCCACTCTTACTTTATGTTTCACACGGGACACAAACGTGGGTCTCCTGGGGGGAAAAGTCCTGTGTTTGTTTGACACAACATCCGCCTGCCTTTAGTGGACTTTCTCGCTTATTATGCCACGTAACTTCCAATAACGATCTCTCGATTTATTTCATCTGTTGCTCTGCACGTTGCTCGTTGTACTTCGGTAAACCGACTGTAACAACGTCCACGTTCAACGTATCGGGTGGGCTGCCTCAAAGGTCCCAACACCAACACATGCAGTAGCATATGCGCACATCAAACCAAACCATACACTCATCATTAGAAATATTCTATAATTTTTCAACAAATCCTACAGTATGATCCTGCTAACAAGTAGCATACTGTAGCTTATTATTCCAAGCCATAGACCTCTATTATTTTCGACGCATGATGCCAGTTTGATAGCTAGGTTACATGTTGTCACCGGAATAGAAAAATAAATTGGCTCACAATAGAAGACCACATTATGTTTCACTCATGGGTAAAGTTGTGAAGTTAAAGTGGACCTGGAAAATCTCCGCAGTAATGCGTCATTAAACTGAAAAAACCTTGAAAGCTCTTGTTACAGACGACCACATTCTTAAATAACGATGACAGTCTTTTTATTAATGTCCCATGGAACCCAGGCAGCTTCGGTTTTCTGTCATGAAAAGAAGAACCGGGAAATGTTACCATGTATGTGTGATGATGATGAAAGTCGGAGCGCAGTATAGTCGAGGCTTAACACGGAGAAACGAAAAAGCTTCTGGGAGACCAAACATTCCATATTGTGTAGTGATGGTAAAAAAAAAGAAATCTTGTACGACCTTTTCAAGAAGTCTCCTGGCTGTTTTAGGGGTTTGACCCTGCGAAGGCTGGCATGCATAATCTATGACGTTGTCCCTCCTGGGGGATAGATTTTGTATCCCTTGTGTAAAACTGGGTTCTCAGTCACAGACAAGGGCACAGCTGTTCTGCTCTGCTGTAGCGTACAAGTTTCCTGACGCCGTCTCCTCTTCTCTGCACTAACTTTGCTCTTTTTCTGTCCGTCTCTTATAAGCTCTCTTCACTCTCGTTGTCTGTGCGGCATCGCTCAAATCTATATATCTCACTGAGCCATACTTCTTCCTCTCCGACTTCTACAACGTCTTTCGTTTCATCCTCTTCCCTACAACTTGTGTTTTCTCAATTCTCCGTCTCTGTGCAATATTTCTGCGTCTTCTCTGCGGCATCACGTCCGCGCACCGCCCTCGTGCCTTTCTGTCTTCATTTCCGTCTTTTTTCACGTTTTTTAATCTTCGCTGCACTTAGACTCCGTTGTACCACCGTGTCATCTATCAACCCATCTCGACATATATCTGTTTTATTTTGTGTGTGTCCGCACGGCCATTCTCTACCTCCTTATTGCTCGTGCTATCCTTTTTCAAGAGCAGGAAGACTTCACAACACAGAAGCTGCTCCTCCATGTTAACTGTATACCTGTGTGCCTCTCTATGGCTGTAGACAGAGGACAAAGTGTGACAAGTGTGATCTCATGTGTTTCTCATTTCCTCTTTATTACTGATTACACTTTACCGCTCCAAGCAATCATTCCCTTTGCAAGCCATATTGGATCTAATTTATTTCATGTCCCCGCGACTTTCACCTCTCCCTAGGCTCGCGTCCCCGTGACTGCGGTGATCTGTACGCCAGTGGTCAGAGAGAGGACGGCATCTACTCAGTGTTTCCTGTTCACCACCCTGCAGGCTTCCAGGTCTACTGCGACATGACCACAGAAGGAGGAGGCTGGACGGTGAGTCAGAGGGAAACACGTATTACAGTTATACACATATATGTATCTACCTAAAATATAAAAAAAACATTCACTTAGGGGTCATAATCAACATTAAAATGGAGGTCTATTCACTGCTTTTACAAATCTGTTATTATTTACTTAATAGCCACAACATAAAAATGATTCACTGAGCTTGAATCTGTCTAACTGCAACATCGGTTCCATTTGAATCACAGTAATGCGGCACAAGACATCATATGCTGGACACCTGCTGTGATTACAGTTGCACTGCCTTCGGAATCTCATGTATCAATCTGAAAAGGTCTCTTCAAAGTTTGATCACAGAACAGCCGAGGAGATCTTAAGTTTCACGTCGTGGACCCGTTTGAAAGCGGTCCATTAATTTTCATGTTTAGTTTTTTTTCCCATTTAGAAAACAGAATACTAATTAGTCACTTCTAAGTGAGAATGTCATCAGGTAGCCTGCTGGAAGGAAAATGAATAAAGAGGAGCGAGACACAAAGAAGGCCAACGAAACAGGCTTCTGAGAGAAAAACCAAAGTACATCCGATGAATCATTATGTGTTTAGTAGGACAAGTGAATGGCGCCATAATCACAAGGGGAGAGATTTTAGTGTTAGTTGTTACCGGGACAATTGATGGCAGAAACATAAGTAAATCATAACAATCTAATATATGCGCTGTGGCTGAGACGTGTTCAGCCAGCTCATGTAATGTCAGCTTCCATTTTCAAATGTTCAACCACATGTTGTGTACAAAAAAAAAAGATTCCATTAGAGCTGGTGCATGTCTGACCTGTTTATGTTTTGGTATTGTAAATCTTGCATTCTCGTCTTTGTGTAATGATATTTTGGCAGGATTTGGGATTCTTAAATGTTGACAGGGAAAGACATACTTAAGAGTTTCTTTAAGTGTGTGTTTGTTCTTTCCTTGATCAAACATCTGTCAGTTGTCTGGCTTTGCCAAAGTAAACATAGCCGTTTAAGAGAGACTGTATACTGGAAGCGCTGTGCCTTTTGGGAATGACAGACAGCGAGGTGAACAAACATTGACACTGAGCTGTTTGAAGTTATATTTGGAAGTGTGGTTTAGATGTATTTTACTGTGCGTGTGCGCGCGCACACACACACACACACACACACACACACACACACACACACACACACAAGCCATCCTACTGGTTAGAGCCATTTATTTCCCTTTGTCCTGAAGTATACTGTAGCAGTCCTCTGGGAAAGAAGAGCAGTTCTTAATAGAGAACTAAGGCCTTGGAACACTTTAACAGTTTGAAATTCCAGCTACATGAATCCATCACTCCTCCTTTTTGTTTTCTTTTTTACTGGTTGTGATGCATTTATGAAGGCACCCAGGGGCTGGCTGTGGAATCTGTTCAAAAGTATTCAGGGATTGATTTTGCAAGTTATCAATTATTTGTCATACATACTGCATTTAGTAATAAAGTTCCAATCTGCTGTCTTCTTCCAGCTTGTGGGTGTGATGCGGTCTTGTTAACATCACGTTCATGGATGTTTTGAACGTGTTTCGTGTGTGAAAGTGTTATAAAGGTGTAAAAACTGTCTCCATATTTTCAATATGGATCATTTCCTATTAACAGCTTTACTAGCAATCTCTGGCTGCAAATAGATGTTTGTCTGTTCTTTCTACTTGTCTTAGCTGTTAACACCTGTGCTACCTGCTTCTACAAAAATAAATGTCCAGCGCAATAACTAATACTTAGAAGAAGCTTAGAAAAGCTACATATATTCTCATCCCACTCTACAAACACATACAGCACGTGTCGAACTCTAACTCAAAGTCATGACAGTGAACTGCGCGTGTTTGTGTGTGTGCGCGCTTGGAAATCGGTGACTAACTGTGCGAGATGGGCAAGGTCGTCCCCTACAATCATCAAATAAAACAATACTGTCAGTTTGACAGAGTGCTTAGCGCAGCATGATGCAATAGAGCTACACGCCAGACTGTCGATGGGTAAATGCTTGTGCGTGTGTTTTGCCTGTGTATGCATGAATTAATGTTTGTGCCAAACTATGCGCATCTATACATACGTAGCTGGTGAGTGCGATTGTGCTTTCAGCTTTGCTCCCTTTTTGCACAGTGCTCAGTAAGGAAGTGTTACGTAACGGCTCTTTGCATGTTCGTTCATAAAAAAAGGATTTATGTAGCGGCTGAGATTGAAGAGATAATGTTACCGATCGTGCCGGTCTGCGTTGAGCTGATTGTGATCACGCTTGCGCCTCATTAAGAGATCAGCGCGGTGTGAGCCAACAGGGGGCGCAGGTAGGGAGACGGGATGCATGGTGAGTTGAGTTGCTTACTGTCTGTCTTGACGGTTGAGCTTAAATAAGGGATGAGCCATATGCCGCCACCCCATTAGCATGCTTTGACACAACGCAGCACCGTTGCAGGAAAGTCTGAGAGATGAGAAGGTTACTTAGATGAAGACGGGGAGGAGAAGAGAGCGCGACGCAGAGGAGACAAAGACGAGAGGGCCTGATGAAAACATCAGAATCTGATGTTGAGAGGGAGAGAAAGGAAGACATACGGATAAAAATAAATAATACGCAGGGAACAGCAATTAATTTTATTTTCTCCGTTCTCTGAAATGCATTCATTCAGATGGGGCCTTCAACTAAATCGTTCTGTTCTCTTGTATTTGCAGTGAAAAGGTAGCCCTTAGGGAGCCTCGCCTGTGTCTTAAGTGATGGTGACAGGAAGAAGCCAGGACTACTGTAGATGCCAATACGCACTGTAACATTAGTCAGTGATTAATAAGGGTGTTTGCTCATATGTCTGTTTGTATATCTACATCTCTCAGTATCCAAATTCACCAGAGCACACCAACGATTTGTTTTGCATGTATGGGTTTGTTAATGTGTGGGTACACATGCAGTGTTTGTGGTCTATACTCATGATGCCCGACAAGGCTTTTCTTTAGTTCGAAGAAAAAATGTCCAAACAAATTCATCAAGGCCCTCAGCTATTTCAAAAGGCAACAGCTTTTAATGTTATCAAAGAAACTATTTTCCGTAATACTCTGCATGATGCACAATCAGACTGTCCAAACCACGTACAAATATTTCTAACTTTATAAATGAGAAACCAGGCGATTTGGGTATAAAACTACACACTGGATAACAAAGCCTGAGTTGTCAGGTTGTTTCAGAGAGACACTGACTCGAGCATAGTGACTCATAGATCACATATATACCTGCATGTCTATTTGTTTCCTTTTTGAACGTGAAGAACCTATACACAAATAAACAAAGGGAAGCAACGGCTGCTTCTTCGCTATCTTTTGTGTGCATAGTGTTTGCTTTATGGAGCTGGCAGTTATGTCAACACAGAGAAGATAAATACTGTAGCATGAACTAAAACATGGAGACATGAGTTTGAGTCATTTTGTCAGCCAGACATTCCGATGTGGGCAAAACCAAGTAGAGCCGAAGGGCAGGTATCAATTGGCAATCAATGCAAACATGACCTCAATCCAAACCAAACAAAAGGAAGATTTTCATCCACTTTTGTCAAGTAGTGCAATATTTTCACTCTCTTGCCATGTCCTTTACTCAAATGTAGACATAGGGAATGCAAACACACACAACAAAACAAAAGGTAAAATGCTAATAAAGGTGCTAGAATGAAATCCCCTTTTCAGGACCATGGACAGCACCACTCGGCCAGACGTGCATACAGTATATATACAGTACATACCGTTTATGTAGAGTTCATTTTGCGAGACAGGGTGAGGGGGTTCTTTTCATTTTAATAGAGTCTAAGTCACTAGAAAACTGTGTCCTTTAGTGTCCACTAAGAACTAATAGGAAGAGAGGAGACTATAGTACAGGTTGATGTGGATGGTTATCAGAGAAATTGGTCAGTATTTCACCACCGCCATAACTCAGGCCCTGGAGACTGTTTGACCACAAAGATAAGAGGGATGATGGCAGATAGGACGTAAAATAAAAAACCTGTCATTACGAGGCCCCAAGCTTCTCAAAACACAAATACAAACACACACACACACACACACACACACACACACGCACATGAAAGAGTATATTGGACCATACCACAGAAACATCTATACAATCAAAGAAGCGTACATATGCCATCTCTACGTATCATATGTGCTTACAGAACCATGCTTTCACACACACACATATACTAAAATATGTATACACACAAGCCCCTCACTCGGATAAAGTAATCCTTTGGGCATGTGGTCTACCTGTTTCGGCAAAGGGGGATTCCAAATGCCATTTAAACACAGCCTCACGGCTGAGGGTAATGTCTTCTATTATTACTATTTTATTTGTTAAAAGGAAGGGACTAAAAATGACCACGGCATTAATAATGAATGAGAGTAGATACATCGGAGTGCAGTGTCGGGCTGCATTATCAAATGGTGCTTTTATCAGAAGTACTGCAATCACTCTCAAATATACAATTCAGCTAAGAACTGGAAAGTAAAAGTTTCAGATTGAATGTACGATTGTGTGCATGTTGTATCACCCCTTTAGAGGCTCAGAGTGCCTTTGAGCCTCTCAGAGTGTACGCGATAGGCTTTTCAGTGTCTCTATCTGGCTCACAAGCTCTTCAATATTTCATTTGTTAGTTTATTGGTTTGGAAAAAATAGAAACTCCAGGACGGATGTTTTTTTGCAGTTGTGTCTTATCTGTAAATGTTTTGTAAGGCAGGGAAATTGAAAACTTCAGAGGACAAATCTAACTTTTGTTCAGAACATAATTGTTTTCATAATGTTCAGATTGAGTGCACTGAGTGGACTGCGAGTTTATTCAGATGCGACTTGACGTTTTAATTTACTTTCCTGGACAAGCTTGTACTCGTGTCCTCATTGGCTGGCGTGCGGGTGGTGCTGAGAGAGAAAGTATGCAGCTGTCTACCAGTAACAGTATCACAGGTAGTGTCAGACATGTTTTTCAGGATATTAGTGCTATTGACCGGAGGTTAGTTGAGAAAACGTTCGGCGACATTGACTGATTAATGTATTTTCTCTCAGTTACATGTGCAGGCACACAAATAGATGGTGAATGGATTCCCAGCTATGTCGTTGCTGTTGGACCTACTGCATATATGTTTGCACGTTTTATTCATTAATATAATTATAGCGAGTCTGATTCACTGTATTCACATGCAAAAAAAACAAACACTGCGAAACGAGGACTGGACGATATGGCCAGAATATTCTATCCCTCATTTCATTTCATAACTCTACAGCGATGTCACAACATAGCATGTGTTCTGGTAATTCAACAAATGAATAGTCAAAATGAAATAACCACATGGTGTAGCCTATTGTGAGCATGCTACCGTTAGCATTTAAATACATCATCTTAGATTAAAAAGAAAAGCCTTAGCAGAAATCTACCTGTGTTAATCTGGCGTCTCTTAATCCTTTAACCCGATAAGGAAAACCTAGTTTCTAGTTTATGTGGTGTTTGAAGAATCAGGTTACTGCTGAAAGCCAGGAGTAATCTTTTTACCCACAGTAAGTACATGTAAATGCAGAAATGGGTGCTCAGGCCTACACATGTGAGAGGGAGTGGGAGAAAGAGTTTCTGTGGATGACTGTGTTCCTCCCTCTGTTCCCGTTTGCTGCTGCTGCTGCTGTGTTCAGCACACATCTGTCTTTCTGATAGGATTATAAAACATTCACCAACAGATGTTTGCAGTCCCCTTTGAAGATAGCAATTGTGCAGACTGCTGTAGATTTATGAGTGCTTTCGTCAGACAGTGTTGAATTTATAACCATAGCATCAATATTCTTAACAATGTAATCAAATTGTTTACAATTCCTCTGTCAGTTTTGATCCATCTTAAATCTATGAAGGGGGGGGCAGCTTTTGGCGCTGATTCTATTAGCCTCAACACAACCGTTTAGTTTTTTTCCCCAGTATTTCTGTTTTTTTTCTCCATTTTCCTCTGTACTGTAATTGCCGATGCATTAATCACTCTCTGGAGACGTTACACATTATCTTCAGTTAGTCAGTGTAGAGCAGCGGTACCAAGTGACATCTGCTGCCAAAGCACCAAACATATAAAACATAGTGTGCTCACAGTGTGTACATGCCAGGAGCTAACAAGCTATTGGCACATTTCCTATTTTTTCCACCCGGTCACATGCCAGATTGTAAATCTCCCCCAATCAGCTTCAGAGGGCTCGTGTTGATTCTTCCCTGTGTTCTAGTCTGTCAGTCAGGGTGTCCGTCTGTGCATGCTGTGGGCTCCTGGTAGGTGACAGAAAGCCTGCTGAAGAGCTTAAGGCACCTTGTTAAGTAGCCTTCATCTACTGCAGAGATTACAGAGAGCTCAATGTGATCATGCCAATATCACAGCCCTTTAGCAAGTGCTTGGTGAGATGGTTAAGGATCAGGGATTTTCTTGCACTGTTTGGCCGTTTGACTCGACGAAACTGTTTGTGGGTTTAAATAGTTGACCTATAACTCAAACTGCCATTCGCAGTGTTGAGTACTGGGAGTTGTTTTTTTCTCTTACAAGTTGTATTTGGGTTGCAGTCCTGGAACACAGGGTCTCACTTTTTCTGACGAACTGTCACAGAGTTCCCTTGACTTGGGAGGAAGAGTGCATGAGACTTTCAACTGTCAATACTTCGTTTATGGCGACTTGCTGACACAGACACTCTGACAAAACATGTTACAGCAGCCCTTCTCCCCCTCAAAGGTACTTCCCTTCATCTGTATGGCCTGTCTGCCTTTGTGCTGTATACACGTGCATCGATTAACAAAAAAAAAGGCTGGTGCAAAAAGTACGGTGGGGAGAAAGACAGCTAACAGATTCTTAAATGAGGGACATTTGAGTATAATAAGTCATTAACAGTTTTATATATTTCTAGAGACAATTGGTGCATCAATGTAACATCGTCAGGAAACTAAAACAAGTGTTATAATGTGTGTGGATATCCATAAATGATAAAGAATTGGAAAACTCCAAGACTATAGTATATTTTGTAATTACTGGTTTTCCATCTACTTCTTTGAGATTGATTTCTTTACTAACTTGTAAACAACGCTGCACACCATATTATGAGATGATGGAGGTAATTCTGGGGGGAAGAAAGTTGCCTCCAAGAAATGGGTTGTTTAGGTTTTGTGGGGCATGTAGAACAGCATGTATAAAGAATTAATTACCTTCGAGCTGCAAAGAGCTGCAAGAAAAAAGAGATGAAGTTAAAACACTGCAGTATGGAAAAAGACTGCTGGGGAGTGCCAGAGCTAAAAGATGAGAGGAAGCTGAAAGTATAACTGTCCCAGAATCATCCTTTATTTTTACCGTACAGATGGTACACACACACACACACACACACACACACACACACAATGCAACACAGTACAAACACAATGAAAATGACCTTTATGAAGCAGCAAATGCAGCATGTTTGTTCAGATTGTGTCCGAGTCCTTTACTATTAGTACTTACAGTACATTTCATAGTAGCCGAGGCTCTATAAGACACAAGCATTTGAGCCACAGTAGGACCATGTGCAACTGAACAAATGCACTCGTGCACATTTATACACTCTGAAATGGTCCGCTGACTTTTGTTTCTTGAAAGGTGAAATTGAAAAGCTGATGTTTTGTGGCGCTAACAGTCTTTTAAATTCCTCCTTGCCCTTTTCTCTCTGCAACCGTGTTGACCAGTGTTGGGGGCAAGTACTTTATGAGCCAACCATAATGTAAGAGCCAGAGACATTGTACTGTCTGCTTATCTGCCTCTTGGCTGCATATTTCTGCGTGTTCTTCACTCGCATGTTATCAGTAATAAAACAGGCCGGAAGCAACAAAACTTTTCCATGGTGCCCACAAACTTCAACATTAATATTAACACCCACAAGCTTATACAACCATGAATACAATTACGGAGACACGCACACACACACACACACACACACAACAAACAAAAAAGCAACGGTGCATGTGCTAACACGTAGGCCTAAAACACATTTATTGAACAGCTTTTGAAATGCACAAACAGAAATTCAGTTGAACGTTACCGTTTTGGCTCTCCATACAACACATGCAGACATATGTGCACATGCAGCATCACTATAATGTGGATGGCTGCTGTACATGGACGCACCCTACATACAAACAATGTACAGACATCTATGTTTCACACACATATTGTCTTTCCAACAGCAGTGTCACCCACTCCTCAAATCCAATGTTTTCCTCCACCCTGAAATTTTGACCACAGCCTTGAAACGTGAAAGAAAAGGATTGGAGAGCTCTGTGAGCTCCATGTCTCCAGGGAACATACACACACACACACACACACACACACACACATACAGATACTGGCCTTCAGGGTCAACAATGCAATTAAACCTCAGAGGGGCTCTCCAGCCTTACAAGGATGCTACACATGGAAGGAGGCAGGGCCAGAAAGAGTGTTCACCCTTATCTGAACTGAGCTGTGTGCTGGTTCACCTGCATGCTGCAGAGTAACTGCTTCATGTGACCACTGGTCAATTCCTCACTGTCCCAGTGATTCATTGTTGCAGATACCGTTGGTCGTCTCAGCTTTTCTATCAGGGCAACGCGAGGAAGAGACTTCAGCTGAGGCACGAAAGACATCTTTATTTACTGTTGACCGTAAACGCCACAGCTACCAAAAAAACAACTCTACATTGAACATAAGGGATTGTCTCCTAATTCTGTTGTTTGGAACAATAATAGTATGAGAGCACACTGCTATTCAGTCTCTCGTCTCTCCGTCTCCAGTCTGGTGGACATATTTGTCGGTGTCTCTACTCCATGTATGCATCCAGACTGGCTTGCTGTGATAATGTGAGCGATAAATTGTTCTGAAAGGCCACAGAGGACTTAAATAGAAGGCTGACTGTAGTCTGGCGCGTCTGTTTGACTTTCTTTGGTGTAAATTAGTTAAAAAAAAAAAAGATTTCCGTGTGATTTATTGAGTTGAGGGGGCACTTTTGGCAATTCTCAAGCCTCCATAAACTGCTGCTTTTACAGTGAGTGCCAGGGGAGAGAGAGAAAAACAATTAGGGATGGATGAAAAGGAAAACCTCTACCTCATTTTTAACAGCAATATCAATTTGAAGTCGTCTCTATTTCAGCTAATTTGAATGTAGCGGCGAAGAGGGGTACGAGGAAGAAGGGAGGAAGATAAGGAGGCTGGGTGACTTTAGTAACATGAATGTTGTCATTTCCTCAACTGGCACTTGGCTTCTGCATTGGAGACATTGGTGTTTTACTGCAGTGCCTTTACCAGAGAGGTTGACATGAATCTCACCAGTTAACCCGGGGAATCAGTAGAACACACAACAGGGGCCCGGCTCCCTGACGGTCCTTCAGTGCCCTGCTGACATATCAGTAACATGATGACGGTGCATTGTTTGCACGGTAAAATGCCACAGCCTCTTCCCCGAGGTCTCTTGATTCGTCTAATCATTGCAATAACAGCCTTATTAACGGGTTATTGGTCCCCGTGAGTCAAACACATCGTTTGTTATCACCTTTAAATGATTTAATTGAGTTAAACGCTGTAAATAACTTTACATATTTTAACAGAGCATAAACACGTTTGTTATTATAAGATAGCTGTCATATCCTGTGACACACTTGATGCCATGTGTTATGATGGCATCAACACTCCGACACATATCTTACAATATGACAACACTGGGGCTGTTTTTATTTAGCTGAACTACAGTGGAGTTGAAACCTCTCCATCTGTGCATTAAGCTGTTCTGTACCGTTAGCACTTGGAATGTGAAAATGAACTATACCCTCCAGCCCTCTGTATGAACGGTATTTACACTGTAAACCATATATTAATGTTGGAATCATCAGCAATAATATACCTATCCAGTAGATGGATACTGTGCTGCAGTGTAAGATCTGAAACCGGTTATCATAACAGAATCATTTGTAAATGAGTAACACAGGACTACAGTATTACTCGTGTTGATAACAGTTATTAGTTTGATCTCAGATTCAGATTTAATATAAGGGGTCAACTTCTGTACAAGTGTCAAGTTGGATTTCCGTATCGGCTTTTAAGAGGTATAATCACTGACATCGCTGAAGATAACTGGGACACTAGTGTGACGGTCTAATGCTCCGTGACTGGAGCAAAGCCCGTGAGAGTCTTGTGCAAAAGCTGATGCAAATCCCTTTGTTTGTTTGTGTTCAGCAGATGGCTTCATGCAAACTCTGACCTCCGTACGAATGTCATAGTGTAACAGTAGAAGCATGCAGGGAAGACACAATTGACAATATATGTAAAGATAAATGTGTATTGTTTGCTTATGTTTATTTTAAAAGGATAATATCGATATCTGTATTGGCCCCAGAAATGTGTCAAGCTATGGTTCACAGTCTGAGAAATATAGAATACCAGAGTCAAGCTGCTATGCTGTCTAACTTGGATTGAGGCACATGCATATCTTTGGAAACCTCTACCTTGGTAATGCTGGAGAGTTGAGGTTCCTGAACAAGATTGCTGGACTGATGAGAGGAAGGATCTTGAATGTGAGAACAGAAGTTCGGTTTAAAGATGATCATATCTCTGGAATAAGGGAGGAAATCAATCTTTGGAATTATTGTGTAAATGATGTGGGAGATATTCAGAGAGCTCTGAATGGGGACATGAGATAGTTAGGTTCTTTGAGGATAAGGAGGAGAATCCCTACAATCCCTAGATGGTGTTGATAACTGATGATGACACAGTAATGATGATTAAGAGGATCACAATGAAGACAATTACGAGGATGAAAATGACGACGATGAAGATTCTTGCCATTGCTCTGCAGGATTTAGTTCTTCGTCTGTGCTGATGTTGAAAGCAAATATGTCTGTTGGTGCCATCTGGTACCTTATGGGATTAGTCACGCTGAACACAAACTGTCTCAGGGAATTTCCTTTGTCATTTCAACATTAACACAGCCTTCCAACTGCGAGTCCTAGGCTATTTTCCATCTGCGTGCATTTCCTCTTCAGGAGCAGATTTCCAATGTCCCTTCATCCTCAACCTGGCACTTTGAAAATGTCAGCACTTTTAATGCATAGGCAATTTCATTGGGTGATACAGATGCTGCACCGTCACCTCACACATCTGTCCGCACACACACACACACACACACACACACTAGAGTTAAATTGCTAAATATCTACTGTAACCTTTGTTTTTCGTACTGAAAGGGTTGCTTTATAAATGAAAAAGGAAAAAAAAACTACCACTCATTTTCTCCACACACCATTGCTTCATAGAATGTCCTGATTCACAGTACAGAAGACGAAGAGAACTCCTTGTATTAAGGATTATTGTTTTATGAATACCTTCTCTTTCCTGGGACTTCAATTAAGGATGTAAAATCCATGGCGATTTGATTCAAAGTCAGTCAAAGATTTAATGGATTCCTTTTATTAGCTTCCGACAAATTGCCTTTTTAGAGGGAAGAACATTTGCATTATTCATTTGTGAAAGAGCAAGTTCATTTAGTTTAGTTCTAGATGAGCTCAGCGACCAACAGTGGGACTTCGAAATTACTCTTCACGGAGGAGGATGAGACACTCTCTGTGTGAGATGAATCCCATCTGACCCCTGACCTCTTGTCTTGCTGTCTTGGCTGCGTAGGTGATCCAGCGCCGGGAGGACGGCTCGGTCAACTTCTTCAGAGCATGGGAGTCCTATCGTGAGGGATTCGGCAAGATCACTGGTGAACACTGGCTCGGTAAGTGTCTCAGCTGTGAGACTGTGTCTGTGCGTGTGTTTGGCAATGTATGACTGATATATAGTACGTGTAATGTGACCTGCCAGGGCAGACCAAACCCTGGAAAGTAGATTGTTACACAGTGTTATCAACTTTGGTCTATTCGCTGTAGATATAGCTTGACTGGACTTGATAAAACAGTAACACTTCATGATAATCATCATAAATAAATTGTAAATTGATAGATAATGTCGGGATATCGTCTGAAGTACAGCACTCAGACTGTAAACAGAAAAAAATAAAGAAGCTCACTCTGACAGTGAAGTAGCGACAGTAGTCATGGCGAATGATGGAGAAAAATAGAGACACAAAGAGAGGCAGACAGAGACATTGGATGACATTGGCTCTTCATATCGTCAAGAATTCAGTAATGAAAACCACTTCAGTGACATCGACAAAACAAAATATGTGTGTAAAGTGCACTTCATGAGAGGAGTCTGTTCAGCATCACAAACTCACAACACAAGCCAAAAGACCAGCAATTCAATTACAATCTTTTTTTTTTTTTTTTCACGACAAAACTCATGCAAACCTCACAGCTTTTCAACAGTCGCCTTCTGCTTATAATTTGCATTTTTTCAGAGTGTGCTTGTCCAAATCCTTTTATTTCTTGCTGGCAGCATGACACATTAGTCCATGCCTCCTGTCAAATTTGACAGGAAAAGAATGCCAACGCAGAAATGAATTCGAGTGTGAAATGATCAACTTTTCCAAAGCCAAATTCCTCTTCTTCACACCACTTCTCATTAAATAGACTAAAAATATTTGTTGTCTTGGGCGACGGCTCCATCGTGTCCATTCTAGTCCAAAGTTATCTGCTTAGACCTTCATATAAGATGTTGTATTTGTGTTTTATCTATTAACATTCATACTCCAACATGTAAAAAAAAAAACTCATACCGTGTAGAAATAGAAAACCAGTACTTTCCATCGTAGACTGGCCTTTGCAGCTCCTTTTTAATTGGACTGACATTTGTTCAAGAAGCGGGAGAGAATGATGAGAGGGAGTCTAAAACCATGTATGAAAATTGACTACCAATGAAGCTCATATGCGGTTGAAAACAAGATATGTGACTTAATTAGAAAACAACTGCAGCTGAGGAGCGTGACCCTGTGGGAACATCTAATCACACAATCAACATCTCTATGGCTGCTTAATCTCAAGCATTATCCCTGTATACGCAAACATCCTCAATGCGTTGTTGTCCTTTTGTGTTTGACACTCAGTCAGTTGAGTCACCACAGTTACCTTCAGTCTACAAATAAAAGCTGAACTGGGAAAAGCAAACCAGCGACAATCTTGAACGGAGGCTTTTTCAAAGGTGAGAGAGCTTCGTTGTATAAACACCGTTGTTGATAACAAGAGAGATTGAGGCTGACTTGTACTTGGATGCGGCATTTCTGAACCATGAGCCACCATTCAGGCACAAACTTTCAGTCCCGATCCCAAATCGGGACTGAAATTGTGATGGTGATAACGCTCGGAAGCTGGCCAGATGCCCACCAGGGATTCATCACATCACACAAAGTTGATGTGAAAACAATTTAGCTTACAAACGCCGTCATTAAACAAGACAGTTCATTGCCCAATCGGCATCCATGGGGAAAATACTGGGATAGTAAGCTGCTTCCATAATCTCATGAGTGCATTAGTGATCAGCAAATCTGGTCCGCTTACATAAAAAAAAAACTCCGGTCCCAAAAGCGTTAAGTATTTGCAGAAATGTAGTTTCCTGAGGAAATTGTGGGGTTGAGCAGCAGTGTTAATGAGGTATCACCGTGTCTGTGTGTGTCTTTAAAAACCTTTCATCGCAGTGTGCATAAGCTCAGGCTGGTGGAGTAAGTGGAGCTTGAAGAAGTCTATTTCTGTGAAAAACATGAGCTTGTCATGGTCAAGGTTATGGACGTGCGTGCCATACCACAGCTGAGATACTCTCCCATCAGCAAGATTAAAGCACACTTCCATCGGGGTGCACTGCCAGGCAGTGGCGTATTACGTTTGTAAAGTATGTCTCGCTGAAATGCAGGGGTTTTATTGGCAAAAGTACACATACATTGAATTCCATGTAAATATAGACAATATTTCCATTACTTCCCGTCATCTATCATCATCTATCATCATCATCGCTAATGATTAACACAGTTTCCTCCGGTTCCTGGACTGTCCATGTAGTGTAAATGAATGATGGCACGTGTTAAATGATTTGTTTCACGATCACTTTCATTCCAATCAAACCAAGAATCTGTTTCGTTAAGCCCATCTTAGAAATAAGAAATGAAGGAAACCTGCAATGTAATTATACATATATGCTTTTTAGATGCAGGGACCAGAACAGCAGGTCAGCAGAAAACATTTGGGATTGCTGCTCTGTAATTGTATAATATTAGGTGGGCCTGCACAGTTCTGGGTTCTTCGCCACCTTCACCACTCTGTGTCCTTGCTAGATATAGGAATGCTTGCATGTACTGTATAGCGCTTGCAGAGGTTATGTGAATTAATGGAGATCTCTTTGCTGACCTGAGGCCATTACAGAGTGCACCCATAATAAAAAAACGTGGTTAGAGTGCCAGCTAGATCTCCTTGTAGTACGCTGTAGGGAAATGGTGTGAATATGGAAAGCTCAGGATTTAGCAGACTGAATTTCAATGAGCCAGCAGGCTACTTTGAACCTTTCAGAGTACCCTTGCTCATTCAAGGTGCGCTGTTGTCTCGTCACCCCCATCATCGATTACCCTCAGGGCAAAAATGAGAAATGGATCCATGCTTGCCTGAAGCCTACAGAGAGAAATTCATTGCAATTACCTCCCGCCAGACAAATATTGCTCACTAATGCCACCCGCCACCTCTGAAGATCTTTACCCATCTCGTTATCTTAATATGCAGCTGGATTCTGGATTTCATTTCAGATTGTTTTCCTCATGTATTGAACTTCTAATAGTGTGATGATAGTGGCAATAAAAGTCATCCGAAGAAGAGCGGTGGGGAGACAATTAAGAATAGGAGAGCAGTCAAGAGTTAGCAAAATCATACATCATGTGGGTTTTTTTTTTTTTTTTTTTAAGTTCTCTCCTTCACTGCATGTATTAGTTTGTGCATGCAGGATGACACAATCACACTTTCACAAATTTCTAGCACATTTGGCACCACATGCAAGAGGCAAATGATACAAACTCAATTTAGCATCCTTTTTTTTGAATCCGTTCCTTTGGCGGTTTTGGCAGTTTAGGTGTTAATTAGTTGGGATGCCTGAAGATTTCACCAGGGGTGTCAAGAGTAATTGCAGTATTATTTGATTTAAGACAGCTTAAAGCTGCTGTTTCACTGTGAAAGTATAGTTATATAGCGAGTCGTATAATGATTTGGTCTTAAATGCGGTGGATTGCTTTGCATGGACGTTAACCTTTTTTTTCTTTTCTTTTCTTTATTAAATTAAATTGAAGGACATCATGGATGTCAGGCATGCAGACAGCAAATATAATTTGGATCCTCTATGGCTCAGCTATAATTCACCATGCTGTGTGTATAACTGTAAACACGAACATATTGCTGAATAATCGCTCCCCAAAGACCGTGTATAAAGAGCATAAAACTGGGTCAAGGCAATTCCATTGCTGCCTTCAAATCTATTGGACACCTGGTCTCGCAGGCTGATGTAGACTTGTCTACCTGTAATGTAGGTCCTGAAACAGTTTAATGCTGTCCCAAAGAGACTAACCTAGTTTTCCAAATGGCCTATTACAATAACATACTCCGGTCTGTTCAAGTGTTGAAAGCAGCACTTAAATCCATCAGAAAGAGGATAGACAAATTGTTTATTGTCATAATCATGTCCCCTCTCCTTCGCTGTGAGTCCATTAACTGCTGCTATAATTTATACTTGCGTAAACAACATATTACGACAAAAACCCGACGCTGTCACTGTGGTTCTGTAGAATTATGGAATATGAGTCTAAAGTTGACACAACCAATTCCCTGTGACATTTTGTCCTTTTCTTCTGGTGAAACCTGTCGTCGGGGGATTGACATTCAGAAGAAATGTTTCCAAAAGTGATCTGGAGGCTATTCATCAAAAAGTTTGGTTTGTTAGTTTGGCTGTCATTTCAGCTCACACTGTAACTAAAACAAAAAGGTTTCGCGTCAGAATTATCTCATTATATTCATTCTGAGTCAAAGATTTGTTTTGGTTTACCTGTTCCACATAGAGACAAACAGAAACACTTGGCATTCTTGAGCAGTGCTCAATTTTATCAATCAGTGGAGCATTAACAGCTTAATCAATACCTCTAAATGGAATTCTAGTTTTTTTTGGTAGCTCCGAGTAATAGGAATTAATATTAATTCGTTGTCATACCAAGTGCCGAATTGGAATCCTGTCATCCGTTTATTTATTTACAATAGAGGGCAAAGTGCCATCCTTCTTGTTTGTGCAGGTTTTATTTTACATCTTTGTCATACTGCAGTCATTTTGCCGTGAACTTTGTTTTTCTTTAATCAATACACGAGTACGTTACAATCTAACGGAGAAAACCCTAAACTTAGAGGTGAAGTCAAGATTCTCTTTCTTTTTTTTTTTTTAAAACACCGACACTGTACTTTTAGGGAGGAAAACTGCTGATCCCTTATTATCATTCTGACACTATATCCGTCACGCACAGGGATTTTTGCAGATGGCACAGTTTGAGGAGCAGCCGTCCTCTGAAGCAACAGGGAAAACACACTAGCACTGCTTAAGCTCCGACCGTTGGGGTTTCACTGTACGCTTGATGGATCTTTGCTCCCTGGGCAATAAGACAAACAAATTGTTACTCCTCGACGGGAACCAGCAAGAACGGCTCACTCTCTGTTGGCACTTTGAGTCACGTAAACCTGACAAGATGAATCCATCCAGGACATTACATTGTATCTGCCTGGTTTCTTCCTCAGAGGAGTGGACCACCTATTTAGAGCCGGTGTATCAGGACAATTAAGGGAGACAATCTTCTTTTCTATCAGCGAAGGTTGGTGTATCACCTTCAAGCTCTTTTTCATCAACAGTAACCATTTTACTCACCAAAGGAGCTTGTATGTGAATGCAACGCTTGGCTAAGATAACCACATAACCAGTATTGAGCAAGAACACCGAACTCACTACTCGTTATTCTGGGGAATTTTGAGCAAACCTCAGTCATAAGGGACACAAATAAAGACAGTGTAGCAAGTATCCCACAGGGAACAGAAACAGGATGCTTACTGTTGTGCTTCTCACAACTTTACAAAAACCAAAATCCAGAAAGCCTGTGGTAAAAACTGTAGGAGCCATGAGCCAATGATCTTATTGGGATTACTGGTACTGCAGATGGACGGAACATGTGTTCCCTCTATACAGCTTTAGAAACGGTTTTGCAGCCAGAGTCAGGCGGCTTCATCGGGCCAACGAATGAGGTCCACAGCAGTGGAAAAGGAATTAGAGCAGGGACAAAAGAAGAACGGTGAAAAGCCACAGAAGAAATCACTCTGGCCCCCAACTCACTCCCAACACAACCCTCAATTCCAAATGATTTCCCATCACTCACCACTCCTGCCAGTCAACCTGCATGCCGCATCAGTGAGGAGGATGTCTTGCGACTCTTTCAGAGACAAGACCAGGCAAGCCCCAGGCCCAGATGGCGTCTCTCACTTCTGTCTGAAGGCCTGTGGTGACCAACTGGCTGCCATCTTCACACAGATTTTAAGCAGATCACTCACTTTGTGTGTGCTACTCTCTTCTTTCAAATGCTCCATAACCATAGTGTACCCTGCAAAGCTTGCATGACAGGTGCAATGACTACAGCAGGCATGTTTCCTTCACATCTGTAGTCCCAAAGTTCTTTGAAAAACTAGTGTTGGCCCACATAAAGCACATCACAGCCCCCCCGCTGTGTCCCCTGCAGTTTGTCTACCAGGCAAATACGTTGGTTAATGAAGCAGTCATTATGGCACTGCACGAATCCTGCAAAGTCTTTAGTGGAAACTTACTGTATGCATGGATCTTGTTTCTTGTCATGGAACTCCTCAGTGAATTCACTCACTCAAATCAAATACAGCAAAGTATCCACCTCGAAAAATGTACTCATTCTTTGTGCGTTTTCCTACAAAAGTCAGGCGACACGTGTCACATTCCGCTCGTTACATGCATTCAGTCTTTTCAAAGGCTTCACCGAAAACAACTTAGTTTAGGTTTAGGCAACAAAACTACTTTTGTAGATTGCGTTTGGCTTAAAGTAACTACGGAAGTGGCGTTACTTAAGTACGGCAGTTACGTGACAAAAAAAAGAACGTTGACTTCTCGTTTCACACACGGCACGAACAGCAAGCTCCTGGGTGAAAGAACGGTTTTTGTTTGACCCATCCACCTCCAATCCCGCCTGCCCCGAGTGGTTTTAATGCGGTCTTAATACTTCCTGGTTCATGATTACGTGCATTACATACAAATTGATTTTGTGCGATATCTACAAATTACAGCACATTCATTTCCGTAGGTATAGAATGTCTGGTATGAGAACAGCTTGGATACAGGTGATTCACTTGTATGCAGGCTGTTCAATCACCAACTTGCTGAAAGACAGAAAGCAACAGGAGAACGCTTTTCTGTTCTGGCATTCCTCAGGGGTGTGTGTGTGCGTATGTGTGTGTGTGTGTGTGTGTGTGTGTGTGTGTGCGTGTGTGTGTGCGTATGTGTGTGTGTGTGTTTTCGTTTCACCTCTCTTTTTCCTCTACACAAATGACTGTGCCTCTGGGGACACCAGGCTTTTTTGAGACTCAGCTGCCCATACAACCTCCCTCTCCACTCAACACCGCGGCCTATATTGGAGCGTTCGGGTTTACACCAAGCGTCGTAAAAAGACCCAGCAGAGGTTGCTCTACTTGTGCCAGCTGAGGAAATTGCAACGGGAGCTGTTACTTCAATTGTACACACCAACTGTCGGGTTGTGTGCTTTGGTTTGGCCACAAAACGGGAAAAGAGCAGGTTACAACATATGGTCCAAACTGAGGAAAAGATCATTGGCACCGACCTATCTACCCCCCAGGACTGAGTCAGCAAACATGTTTTGCAGAGCCCCTTAACCCTGGCCTGGATTTATTCTCCACCCGTATGCCAGGTTTTCTGATCCTGATCACTGTCGCCTACAATCTGTTGTGAAAATTCTCGTTGAATTCTGGTGAAAATCGTCCTGGAACATCCCTCGGGGGGAAATAGGACATGTGTAGCCCTCATGGATTATTTTAATCTAAAACAAAAAAACTAACACAGTCATTCAACTGTTTTAATAAGCCAGCTGTAGAAGATGTGAACTGAAAATAAGCCTAATTAAAACAACTTCATCCTGAGGCGGTGAGGACTAAAAGTGGATGAAAACGTTGTGGATCGTGTCCTTGTTTGGCAGTTTGTCATTTCCTATAGCAAGAGATGCAACCAGATGCTGTAATGTCAGACTTCAGTCGTGGTTTTCTTTCAGATCAGATTTGGCTTCCAAAAAAAAAAAACAGGCTTGTATCCAACTGCACAACTAGTGTACAAAGAGAGAGGGAGAGCGAGTAGGTGAACAACACAGGAACTAAAGTGAAACTTTATTTAATGCCACATTTGAAGGCTCTTAACAGCTTCATGTATGGACTTTCATCCTGTGGTTACGATGCCGGGGGTGAACGGATCTGCTTGTGTTTTCTGTTGCAGCCCTCTAATTCCGATCAGCGTGTGCACCAAAAAAACGATCGGGCACAGAAACAATTTCTTTCCACGCGTCTTTGCAGTAATGAACAGATAACTCAGCCGCATGGTGTCTCAAAACAATATCTGCCCAACAGCTGTGCAGTGCCATCTACCCTGTACATAACATCCAACTCGCTGTGCAGCTGTAAGCCATTGTTCTAAGCCTAGAGCTGCAATACAGCATCATATTATTGAGTACACACAATTATTTATTCAGACCCCTTTTGCACTCGTACTTACATACAGCTTCCAATGAGTCCAGAACCATGTATTCACAGTGTACTTGATATAGTACATGTTTGCTCTTTATACTGTATCGCTGTGTATTTGTTGGTGGCTCTATGATTGAAATGTCACTGTGTTTTGCACACTGATAGCCAGAGCCAAATTCCTGTTGAGTCCAATCATGAAAGCATACTTCACGAATAAACTTAGTTCTGGTTCTTGGTAGTCATTAGCATATGAATTTCATTTTCGGAGAAGAGATCGCCCACAAGCCCAAACAACTGGCATTATTTCTCTATTATTACATTCCAGCACGACAAAAAGACGAGTCATTTTCACGTCAAGTATTTAGTGATTCTGTTTTTTAGAGAGGTTGCTCAGAGCGTGTCACATCATCATATTTCTGTGGCGGTCCCCAGCAGTACGAGAAGGGGAGCAATGTAATAAGATCCACGTGTCTTGACTGCTGTCCCTGGAAGTCGTCCTCTATCTGGCGAGTGGCTCATTGTGATCTTACATTCCTCGGCTGATTGCCTCATTAAAGATACACGTACAAGCTGCCACTGAGAGGAGATAGAAAAGCAAACCCTTGTTTTTCCTCCTCTGCAGTCTTTTCTCCTGCCTGTCACTAAAATTGCCGAAATTGCAGCGTTTGCCACTTAACATACAGCTCACCTTTTAAACGAGCGGGGCACACACAAGAGCTATAATTGAGCTCTTAGCCCGACCTGAGTAGTGTAACCTCATGTGATTACAGGGAGGTTAGCCACAAAGGATAAGACATTTGCGTGTTTTGTGTGTGTTTATGCGGAAAGCGAGGGTTGCAGACAGGAGTCAGGCAGGGGGAGGACTATAATTTGGAGATGGGCGTTTGACAGGCTTGGCTGTCTGTTGCAGTCCTGAGCGAGTGAGGGCCACTTCACATCAAAAGGGCAGTCCGAAAAGAACGGGGGAGAGAAAAAACCCTGCATGTCAGTCTGAAAAATGTTAAAGTAAAGTGTAGACACAACTACACATGGTAAACCTGTAGGGGGACTGGGAAATTGCTGTCAATGCATGTTGTCTCTCTTTTTTGCCCTTTAATTTCCTTCATCGCTCTCCTATCCAAAGCATCTTTGTCTGTGCAAGGACCCGTGTACCTCAGATCAATGTGAAACAGCACAGAGTCTGTGGCAATTAACTCCAAGCCTGTAGAACTAGAAGCAGAGGAGCCACGCGCAGCATGGGAGCCCATTTAACCTCTGCATGGAGAGAACATACACCCACACAAGGACACGCGCCTAATGGGACTGATAGCTTTAAGAGAGCGTTTATTCGCTGTAAAAAACAAAGCTCTCTGTGTGGATGCCATATGTAAACCTACTCCTTTTGGTTAGCATGCTACTCTGTTGAAAAGTTGGTACAGCCTAGTGTTGTTGAACCACAGCAATGCTTTGATTTAGCTGCCGTTGTTGGAACGTTTTTTAAGCCACCAGTGTTGTTGACTCTGACCACACTGCATGGTGCACAACCACATTCTCTCTCATGAAGGGCTCTTAAAGAGTAACTTTGATATTTTTCTGTCCATGTTTTTGTGTCCGATTGATTGAAAGGGACAACAGTTTCTGAAATTGCTCCAGTATTGAGTGAGAGTGTTGTAGAGAGCTGCCGCTCGCCAGGCGGCAATGGAATCCTTTTGAGTCGCGCTGACGCCGTCATCTACTTTCCACTAAAATTGCTTATTTTTGCGACTGACGGGCTCTGATTGTTGACAAGTGTTTGACAACATTAGGAGAGGAACATAGGAGTAGCCTCCTTCTGAAATCTCTTGTCCATGCAGAGTTTGTTGTGCGTATTTATTTGAGTCAGAGTATAAGAGCTCCGTTGTTTGGTGCTATATTCATGTTTCGAACGTTAAATACAGCTCCTTTAAGGACATACAGCACCATATTGAACAGAGTTAACCTTTGCAACCATTTTTCTGTTTTTCTTTTCTAAAATCATTCCATTCCTCCTAATCTTTTTCTCTCCCAGGGACCAGCATAAATACATTCTTACACACATTTATCCACCACAGCTTGCCTCCACCACAATGCAGCATCCTGAGGCTTGTATTTGTATTCTTGTCGCACAGTGGAAAATCTAAAGGAGGACTGTATCCACAAAAGAGAGCACAAATCAAAGAACATCACAATTCCTGTGAGGATGACGGCCCATTTTGCCTTTCTTTGTGTATCTTTTTTTTTTCAATTATTCTGTTTGTGGACACTTAGGGGCGAATTCACAAAAGGATTGTGCGACTTTTGCTGCACAAATAAGACAGAACCAACCCATGTAATTCTCAAAGCACCCGCAAGGGGTGAAATGCACCGCTAAACGCCCCGTTAAGCAAATAGTTTATCGGTGCTCTGTGCTATCTGCACATATTTAAAGTAGGTAACAGGCCCCTTTTTATGCAAATGAGCCTCATTGCAAAAAAAACTATTCCAATTCACAAAGATGACGTGCTGATAGACGCATGCGGTTGCAGTGAAATTCTTCAGAGAGACATTTATACCGACAGACTGGGATATTAAATCCTAGATACGGTTTCTCTCTTTTAATTCCTTGCCTAAAGTTTTGAGGAAAGCTTCAGAACTTGGCGGTCAGGACCTGTAGCTTGCGGTCTGAAAATATAATTCCTCTTTTCCTCTTTGCTGCCTACTCTGTGCAACATTTATACTTTGCCACATGGATAATTGCAATTACAGGCAAAGAAAAAATGGCAACTTGCACTCAGCTGCAAAACTTGCTGGCTGTGTTTGCATTGTAATATCATTAGTGTAATATCTTCTGTGAATCAGACCTTGAGATGGAGCTAATAGCAGGTGCAAGTGATGCACAATTCATGGTAAGGGCCACGGGTTTGAATAAACTAAATTATATAAACTAAATAAATTAGATTCTACTCATGGGGACCATTCCTAAACTCTCTCACAAATTGCCTCACAAACCTTCAGAAACATCCATTGTAGACAGCAGCAGCTAAAACCTGCCAAACACGCCAATCATTGTGTTGCCGTCTTCTCTCAGCTTGGCAGCAGTACCACAGACAGCAGCCAGGTCAAGGGTCAGTGACGCTCGCACCACTCACAGGTTAGTGAGGAGAGGGCGACGGAGTGTTGATCGATTGTTCTCTGGGAGATTTATTACTCCCGTCTTGATGATGCTTCTGCCTCAGTCAAAGGCGGCTGCACAGCTTGCCAATGTCCAGCCGATACAATTTGTGAAAAAGCATTAGTAATTAAGGGAGCTTGACAGAGAGGACTGGTAAAAAAAAAAAAGAATAATTAATAAAGTGGGAGAGATGATGTGTGCAGAAAATTAGTGAGGTCACTGGAAATAGAAACAACCGTAGCAAGGATTTGTTCGCAATGAAGCCGGCGCACACTGGAGTAAGAGAAGGGGCGAAACAGTGCTTAGGTAAGAGGAAAGAAATCCAATAGGCTGTTAGGAGGGAAGAGAAACATAAATCGAAGCATAGAGTGAAAAAGGGGCTGAAGCAAATACATAATTAAAAAGGTATATGTGACATTTATATTCATAGCAATCTTATAAAACTGCGTCAGATTAGCAAGCTACTTTAAATGTTTTTCAGTTCCTTATGAATAGCGTTTTTTGCAATTCCACCATATTCCTGCCAGGAACATTTTATCAGATGCACATGCATAAATGAACAGAGCCTAAATATGCACAAGCTAATATACATGCACAGCCACAATGTGCATAAGAGGATGATTTGAAACTGGTGTAGAGTCAATAAAGGCTGCTACCTTGCAGGAAGGTCACAGCTTGGAGAAACTCTCCACAAGGCTTCACACAGTCTCCACCTGAACTCTCTCCGTACCCGTTTGAGGGAATAAATAGCCTCATTATTCCTCCAGGTGCTCACCATCCAAACCTGTGTGTCGCCTCCATTGTTTCTCCTCCTATCACGTCGCTATCTAAACTAAACTATTAATTCTGTCTGCTTCTCACGATAGTCCCCATAACCATATATGTAAGAATTATTGGACATTTTACATCATTCTAACAATATCATTTGCAGTCTGTCTATGGCACAATTTACTTTGTTCTGCCTGGGGAAGCAAACGCTAACTAATCCGGTGAGGTGTTTAGAGCAGGTCCCCCAGACTCCACTAAATAAACAAGTTGTCAGTTTACGTATCCGACAACATGTCAGTTTGCTCTTTCAACACAACGGCGTGGTTGTAAGTTGGTGCTCTTTTTACGACTCATTAACCACTCGCGTCTTCGTGTCACCGCTGTATCCACAAAGCGCTGACAGAATTACTCCCGATGTACACAAGGAGCCAGCTGCGTCTCTTCATGTGGTTTCCAAATAGAACGTCAAGACACTGCAGAGCAGCCACTTTGTTCTACCATATCATGCTGGTTTGCACATTTTTGCAAATATGTATTTGTATTAGCATTAGCATGTTTTGGCTCCGTTTGAGCATGTCGCTGTTTTAAATGCAGCAGGTAAACGATGATAAGCATGGTGATATGTCGTTACAGTGTATCATCTAGTATAAAGCGTGTAGCCTGTAATGTCATCCAAAAAAACATAACAACACTGATGTTATAATAAGCAATTAACAAAGAAGAAATATTACCAAAACATACTCTATTTCACTCGAGATTTCATTTTCAGTAGACCAGTGAATCAGTAATTATTTGGCTGAATAATATAAGTGCACAGCTTGATAAATAATTATCCAAGCCACTTAATTATACGGGACCACGCTGTGTTCATTGTAGTTTCCCTGCAATCCTACTGAATCTATAATACAACTTGTTTCAGTAATACTAAATGGGATACTAATTCCATGTGTCGAACCTTTCGCAACAAAATTCCAACATCAAACAATGCTTATTGTGATCACCTCAAGATGACCCCAACATCAGGAGAATAATTGTTTTTTAGTGCCTTGTGCAGCTCTTTACAGCCACTGTCTGCCCACGCACTGTACTCATGTGGCTCATACTGCCTGTTGGCTTCCTACCCTGCCGACTTCCCTCCAGCCGTACCCACTGATAATTATAATCCAGAAAACCATTTCATGGGTTAGCACAAGCACAGCAGTTTGCTAACACTGTGTTTAATTCCTCAATATGACACAGTGTAAAATTATATGAGTGTTGCATACAATTGCTGCCATAATAAGTGGCTCCACATGAAAATGGCTTTATTATGCATTACATTATGGTCCCTGACTATTCAGTTAATACTCGGAAAGAAGAGCAAAAGTCCCCGGAAAGGAACAATAGCAATACTACTGCACTATAAATGCATATGACTGATAAATGATGGGTCTCTGAGGTCATTGACAAGTGGCTCTCAACGTGGGTGCAATGCTTTGTCAAATATAGCCGCCTGTGTGCTCATTGAAGTGACTTACGGCAATATTTCTGAGACAATATTTTTCGTTCCAGAATATTTTTTCTCTACCGACATCAGAAGCATTGTATCTCACTTCATGAGTTCACCCTTTACGATTCATACTTAAAAATCACAACATGCATTCTGCTGCAGATCGGTATTCAACATAGAAATGAATAATATTTATAATTCAAATATGCGAGGGTGTACTCTATGTACTCTTCTCCACCATAACAGTGTCTCTAGAACAAAAAGCTTCAGAGATCTCTTATTCTACAAGGACACCTCAGTTAACACTACTACGTGTAGGGGATTTCAAGTGGGAGTACATGTGCACATGTGCATTACATGTGCTAAATATGTTGATTACAAGCACAAGCTGCAGAGTGCAAATCCAAACATATCAGGGGCACTGACTAAGATGTGTTGAACCCAGCTGTCAGGAAATGCAAGAATATATGATATGATACCATATCCTGCACAACAAAGACAAAGATAAACTACAATATCTCCCAGGACTTGAATCCCCTGCAATCTATTATTTAGAGCACACGTAAGTGTTTGCAGTTAAAGCTCCTCCAAAACTGCATTCATATCCAATCAATTATTCAACAGTGTGATTCCTCCTCTGTCAGTCCGACACACTGATGCTGGCTGTTCAGGGATCCAGTGAGCCGGCCAGCTGAGGTCTTGCCAATCAGCCCTGATGCTGTTACAATGATGCCTCAGCCTCCAGCTCTGCCTCTGCTTCCTTCAGGAGGGTATGCTGTCTCTGATTGGTGTGGCTGTACCCTGGCAGACACTCCATCTGCACTAGATTGCACTGCTGGAGTGGAGATAGCTGCAATTTGCAGCAATTCTGCCAGTAATTCCGATATGTATGAGAACCAGAGCAATTCGTAGCCCTCTCCACAAGGACCGGGGAGGTACTTTATTTGATGCCTCTCATCACCAGCCTACAGGTGTATTCCAACACCTCTCCACTTGTGCCGACACCAAAGTCTAGTTCAGCTCCTGCTCGAGAAAACGCTCCTCAAAAGGGGAAGGGATCTTATTTTCCTGAAGCTGTAAAAAACGTGCGAGCAGAATCTTCTCACAAAGGAATGCTGAACGAGCACAGATCGGGTGATTGGCACTTATATTGAGGAGTGATTGACACTATGTCTCTATGCCAAAGACCCAGCTTTTAGCCACACCTTTTCAGTTTCTTTTTCACGTAATAATTCATTTCATCATGGTTTTCTTAAAGGCATTCAATTAAAAAAACACGTATCACTTGTTCAGTACTTTGTACAAAGCAGTGCCACATTGTTCATGCCTGGTCAGACGTTAGACACCAGAACAACGTAGATTAACAATTCATCATTTCTAACGCTCTCTCGTCTCCTCTGCACTGAGATAAGCACATTTATCTGCAGGATTGCATCCCTGTTGTGTGCTACTGCATTGTGAATGATACCGTAAACAAGGGGTGAGGCGAGGGTGACTGTGAAAAGCAGGTTTCTCTCACTTCTCTCACCCCAGTGCTACTTCTATAATCTTTGTAATTATTACTGCCTCTATTGAAAGCTCTTTATAGACATTTTCTCCTCATTCAACTCTTGAGGTCACATGAACATTTGTGTACCCATGAACATTTGAAGGCCATGGCAATAGGATTTAAAAAAAAAAAAAAAATGATCTAGCTTCTTTAACCTCATTTTATTCCATCAGTCAGGGAATTTGTGATTTTGATCTTAAATCACAGCTGAGTGTCCAAGGAATGTATCGAACAAACGGAAGTTGTCAATGAAACAAGGCGACTATCATTGCTGGTTGATTTATTCTAGATGAGCTAGAATCGATCACCGGTGATCGCCAGTTCGATTTGTTTCACGCACACACTGGGCAACGATAACCTCACCATATCCAAGTGGGTTTTGCATTTGCTTTGTGGCTTTCGCGTTCGCTCAACACTTCTCGGCCGCCCTACTTAATAGTGAGAAAAACTCTTTCTGATGACCGTACTAATATTTGATGGAGTGTCATGACTTAAAAGACAAATGATGCCTGGTGCTCAATTAGTGCCAAACTCTTAGCTACCTCATTACAGGCACACGGCGCTGAAGGGTCTGAAGATGTGTATCCCTTCGGACACTCTCTCTCTTTCTCTTTCTCTTTCTCTTTCTCTTTCTCTTTCTCTCTCTCTCTCTCTCAAAAGCCCCTCATTACTTTGACCCTGGAATAGGAGGTGGGGCTTAGCGAGACACTGTCCTTGTCTAGCTTTAATGGTGTTATGTGCCCATGATCAAAGTCTTCGTGGCATCTCTACTCCATGCTCATCATGCATTGCTCCAGGTCGACTCTCTCCCCTTATTTTTCCCTCTCTGTCAGTGTCTTTCCTTCTCAACCAACACATCCTCTCTGCTCGGTTAGATTTTAATGCATACCACATTTTTTTACCAGTCCTTCCCAAGGACTCAACCCATCAGGGCAGATCGAGTCTTGGAGGTAGTAGAGGTCTTTTCCGGTACTCGACCCTGTACCAAATTATATTAGTCAGGTCCAGTTCTGTCCTGACGTGGGTCCGGGGTCCAGTTGTCTAATACCAAAGTGGATCTAAGTGAATTCGCCATCTGCTCTGTTCATGTGTTTTAAAATAATTGCACATTCATTTTCACCATGAAGTTTAGCTAAACAGGAACACCAGCATGCTGATGTTTTTCTATTGAAAAGATGATAGTATAGGGGCAGACAGGAAATTAAAAGTAAAGGGGTCGCCAACATTGTAATTCACCCTGAGAGGAACATGGTGCACCAAATGTCATGGCAATCCATACAAATAGTTGTCAAGACATGTCAACCTCAAGTCACCATCCTCTCGGACCATTAATGTCTGTACAGTAGTTTTGGATTATCTGTCGGCCTATTTTGGATCGGTTCTGACTGTTTTGGGGTTCCTTTTTCATTTTTTTTATGTTTTATTTACTTCGGGTTCAGGTGGATTTTCCATGGGCCTGGTTTAGATCAGGTTTGAAATTGTATAACCATGAAGACCTCTTGTGGATTCATCTGTTCCTGTCTTGTTCCATGTGATGAGGCCTGTTGTTGCAAAATGAACATTCTTTTGAAGCAAATTTACTTACCTCAGAAAATTGTGTCTTCTACCGCTAAACCTTGAAGCTTTGTGTCTTGTGTGACTGCGGCATTCCAGCTGGAGCTCATTTTGTTTTACCTGAGAGCACCTCTAAATATTAATGTGGTCTTCTCCCTGAATTACAGCCTTACAGGCCTGCCAACTCCCTCAGCATTTGTCTACCTGCCTCTCTTTCTCTCCACTTTCCCTCTGTATCTCCCTTCACCACTCTTGGCTCAGTCTTTCCACCCTGAAGGTTAATTTCTGATGATATCAGATGTGATGGGTTGTTGGCTCTCATTCTTCTCTCTCACGAGTTTATGACTCACATCCTGCCACTTGAGCAAAATCGCCTCCTTTATTTTGCCCTGTGGATGGCAATTGGAAGCATTTAGTTTCTCAAAGGCGAGAGGTTGAATGCAAACCTGGAATCTAATACTGACATCAATCTGAGCTATCTAGCATCACAGAGATTAATCGTATGTGACATTAGCCAACATTAAAATCTGCATGACCTCAGAGATTTAAATTTGTTGTGCCACCCGTGTCTTACCTGCGCCTATCATCACTAACAAATGAATCCAGTTCGAATGGAATAAACAAGATAGCTGGCTTGGCTCTGCCTGGGCTCTGAGCAGCCGTTTGGATGATTTCTGACTTTGGCACGTTGCTGCTTTTGAAGAGCATCTGGAGTGGACCAATAGGATGACATCCAGCTCACTTACCCACACACGCTGTTATTTAAATACTCTCAAAAAGACACTTACGACGAGGTGCACCAGTGAAGTGCTCTGAGAAATAAAAATGTCAGCCACGCTGTAAACTATCAATAGAAAAGCAATAACCTCATACATATAAAATATAGATAAATTGGAAGCTGTTATTGTGATATTTTTTTGAATGCGGTGATTGCGTGGGAGTTGTTACATTTTTCTCATTCACTCTGGGTGTCCATGCTTCGTAACATTACTACTCCACTGCTCGTTTTAGTCGTTATTGCAAACCTCACCTTGTGAGTCCCCGACTTGCTGTAAGTCGGTCCAGTTTAAATGGAGCGGCCGCTCTGACCATCTTTGAATATCCATTCCGCTCCTATTCCATTTCTATGATTAGAACCATCCGTAAACACTGTCAACTGCATAGTCACAGCTGACATTTTGATATCCTCTTCTGTGCTCAAATATGTCTGTATCAATTATTCTTGGAGCAAAGGCAATGTTTTATACATAATATATCATTAACAGTCCCACGAGGAAATTCCACGTGGATCTTACCGGTGAAATGCTGAGAAGGTAATAAACATGGAGGGAGTCAGCGATGATGTGTGGTCTTGATGTATTGCTATAATTCTTTGGTAGAAATGTTAGTTGGAGGGGTAAATTAATCAGTTTTAATCAAGCCTCAATGCTAATATTCATCATTGTAAACTGCCAATTAGCTATGCATCTTGCTGTTACAATAACATCTGCCTGTCCCCATCTATTAAAATAATGTACCCGCTCATCAATTATTGTCATGACAGAGAAATGCAAGATCGTGTATGAAGGATGAAAAGGTTTTCAAATAAACAGATGCGGGTCTTCGTGGAAATAAGCTCATTAGCAGTTGAACCATACAGTACAAACATGAGAATAAACCGCTCAAGCTACATCACAAGCAACATGAGCAAACTTGTCACCTCCTTCGTGTCTTACTGTGAGCTCACACTGGCAGCAGCAACAAGAGACAAAGTGGCCGGCACTCATTCATTTCAGAGTGCTGGGAGACGTGGTGCGCCAGAAAAACGGAGTGACAGCTGGCGGAGAGATTTCAGTCACAGGAGTTCAATTTGAAATGAGCAGAGCTGAGCTGTAGTCAAAGACACCACATTGTTTGTGGTGCACGTGATGCAGCTCAGCCAATCAAATATGGGTATTCTGACAAGTTTCTTGACTCGAGGGAGATGTACACACACCGTGACACACGGGGGAGAGACGAGGAAATAGAAAGAAGAGCAGGTAACTTATTACGTGAGTCAGTAAAGTCATTTCTCAACACAATCTACTAAAAGAGACAAGTTATCAGAGAGACCAGAGTCTTAAACTAAGAATGGACAGACTCGTAAGGGTGAATTCTTCCAACGGGCAGTATAAAAACAGTACGTCTCATTTGTAGCAAACGTATCCACTCACATCTGAAACCAAGTCACAGAAAATAAACCAAAGAGCCCAATATGATCAGAATCATAACACATGAATTCACTGTTCAATGATGTGAACAGAGAGGAGTAGAGCTGAAACAAGTGCTTTAATAACCACAGATAAAGTCCATGCACACTCATTTCTCAAATGAGAAAAATATAATATCGTGGCTTTTTTGATGGACATCACTTCACACCTGAATGAAGTGAATTCAAAGCTGCAGGACAAATCAGTGAAATCATTTATTTTAAGATGCACATTTTTCAAAAGCTTTCTGTTATGTCAGTTATTCTTTAATCCAGCCCTTATTTTACTTGAAATGAGAAGAACATGTATTTATGTATTTCTATGTATTGTTTATAATCCATCCAGTTCAATTTGAAAACTGAGAATAATAATTGTTAAAATATAATTGATGTGTACTTTCTTTATTTGATTTGACAGTTGTTGACTACACAGACGTTACTACTACTAGGCTTCTTGAATATATATATATATATATATATATATATATGGCACTAAATAGCGCAAGTTAGATATTATTGTAATGTTCCAGACCTTTGCACGAGGAGATTTTCTCAATCTGGACCTTTTGTAAATTGAATTGAATACCCCTGCTCTAAGCAGATAAAAACCTCCAAAATACTTCCAGCCACTTAGAATAATTGTATTGCAGTTGGAGCTGTCCCTGATGGAGGAAGAGAATTGTAAAGCACAGTGAACACGTGTTTTGTGGTGGATTAACATTTAATTATACCTTGCATTAGAACACCGACATAATAACTGTCTCTCTGTCTCTCTCTGTCACTTAAAAGCTCATCCGGCCTGCCCGCAAAAACAACTCTGCTTTCAGTGGCTGTCTGCCTTTGTGGTCCTGTATAGCTTTGTGTGCACAAACTGCCCACTTAAATATGGCCCTTTGGCCTTGAATATGAAAAGTAATGAACGGAAGCCCAAATATGTTATACTGCTCTCATGATTATTGCATTAACACATCTGTCTGGTTGCAAAATAACAGCGTTGTATAATTCCTTCTTCTGACTGTCATCCTTTCACACCATTCATGGCACATCTTCAGACCTGCAGTCACTCTGAGCCACCTCCATCTATGCCACACTGAGACAACTCCCATTAAAGCCGCTGGATTTAATTCAGTGAAAATGCTGCAGGTCTGAAAACTGCAACTCGGCGAGCTTTAGTCTCTTCAGAAACCCATAAGGATTCAAAGGAAACAATGTGTATTAATAATATATTGCTAAATGTATCTATCTTCAAAGATGAAGCAAGTGACTCCTGAAAGCAGTAATGAGGGCGCTGTGGGCAAAGTGAACAAACATTCCCAAGATCATTATTCCCAAATTAGACTCAGCCTGGGGAACGGCACCGTGTGTTCGCTGCTGAACAAATAGTGCCGCCAAAATGTTCATTCAGTGAAAGAATGTTCTCTATCTCACTGCTTTTGAATATAGTGGAATCAGCCTCTTATGCGCTTGTTCTATCAGTCGAATGCAGGAGCGCTTGAGTGTGCATGAGTGCAAACCGACCAACCAAGCAAAAAAAAGTGCGGCCCCCACACTCTTTTGTTTTTATTTCTCAACAAGCATGAAAGAATTTGGACCTTGTTTGCGCCCATAACAGGCTGTATCTCGATTGATCCACTGCTAGTCTGAGCATTCACCATTCAAAGTGAAAAATGAGTGGGTAAGGATATGACCTTTCCAAGTTATGGATGTTTGTGCGAGGCGGATTAGGAGCTTACACTTCAAAGCATACAAAGGAAAAATGCATTAAAACTATCCCTCCATATAGCAAACTCATAATAACAATAATATTTTCCTTTTTAATGATGAATGACATAAGTTTCCAAAGGGAAAAAAAGGAATTTGCTAAAGGAAACTTAAAAAACAGAGGTAGACATGTCAGAGGTGAGACAGTTATTTTACTTTTTGTCGCACAAAATGTCATCGTGGGCTCCTGCAAGGGTTCAGCACACACCTGTCACAGGGGTGTGCCGGCGAAAGCGAGCCTATTCTGTTCCCTGAGAGCCGACGACAGCAAGCCTTTCAGCAGACGTGTGTTCACAGACCCCAATGGCAAAGGGCACAGCAACTGTCCTTGTGACTATGGAAATAGCCCATCCCCTTCTAACTCCTCCCCATCGACAATCTGTGAGTGAAAGAGCTTCACAGCGAGATCAAGCAAGAGGAAGAGATGGAAAAAAAAAAGAGAGACAAAATGAGGGAGGGGTTGAGTTATGGTAGGAGGAGATGGAAGAGTGCTGCTCCCTTCCTCCTTTTCAGCTGAAACAGTCTCAGGAGCTGCCCCCCAGCAACAGAGGGAGAAAAGCATGATGAATAATTAACGTTGAGAAATGTCACAAGTGGCAGAGAGAAGTGTAATCATTCCTCTGTTGGGTTTAGAGATCTGTTTTTCATTCTTTTCCTTTATGCCCTGTAGTGCTGCACTACGCCGAGACTGGAACCCGTCCTCCCATACATTCCCCTACATACTTTTCAAATAGAAGCAAATAAATCATTAATATTAGCAGAATCACAGACATCTCGCAGAGGTCTTCTCCATTTTTAAATCAAGTCATTGATGTCAGTCTCATTAACTGTAAAATCACGTTTAAGGAGCAGGAGTCTCTGGTGGTAATGGCTTAATCAATGGAGGGCTTCAGCTTTGTTTGTTTGGAGAACACAGCATGCCCTCTTAGAATGAATAAAAGATCAAAAATGACAAATTACCGTCTTCATGTTCTAAACAAGCTAAATTTGTCCCCTTTCCCGCGAACCTCAGAAAACGAGGTATGGATTACCATGGCCTAATGAGTTAATTGCAGATATATATCATTTGTATTGAAATGGTAAGATTGGCCTGCTTTTCGTGCGTTGAAGAGAGGACGCTCTTTGTATTTTTGCCACCTGAAGTGCTTCATAGTCATCACAAAGGACACGATGCAGATAATGTTTTACCATGGGAAGGTACTGCACTACAGCTCTGTTGTGTCTGTATATACATTGTAAAGGAGACCGAAATGACGTGGATGATTTAATGCCAAAGAAGGCTTAAAGATTTTTGTCCCATCGACGTGTTTGTTAAATCAGGCACACTCTAAATGAGATTCCTTATCAGTAAACACATTGATTGTTCAAAATGAGATGCTGATTTTTCCAGTGTTATTAATCTTCTTTTTAGGTGACATTGAGTAATTATTGCTGTATGGTGCTGTGCTGCTTGTGTAATATGGAGTTTTATCCAGAAAGAAGTTCAGAGAAGATTACTACCCATTCACTATTTGAAGTGATGGATGGCACGGGCAACAATGAGGCATGGGCCCATTCTGCTAACGTCTAGCACCATCAGGTCAAATGTTGAATCCGTCCGATTCTTTGGTTTTTGATCAAACTATTAACAACAGCCGCAGCTGTACTCTGTGTCTAATGCTAATTAACAAAAGTTAGCATGCCCAACACGCCAAACTTAGACAGTGATAATGGTAAACATTCTCACTGTTAGTGTCAGCGTGTTACCATGCTAAATTTAGCATTCATCAAGCACAGCTTAACCGAGCCGCTAGCACGGTGGTAGACTCTCGGCCTTGTTATATGCAGGAAACAGACACACACACACATCAGCAAAGTTAAACACTTCTTCACACACATTCAGAGAAACTATGATGCTGAAATAGTATCAATCCACACAAACACCTAAAGGAGAAGTACCCTGGAGTGAATGAAGACTTCTTGTAAAATACTGATAATATTAAAAATGTCATATCTTATTGTCAATATGATTAATATTAATATCATGATTATGGTGGTTATTATTATTATTATCATTATTATTAATATGTCCTGCAGAGTAGACGGTACAATCAAAACAAACGGCAATTAAAAGTAATCTGCCCGTAATAAGATATAAAAGCAGTCAGAATAGAAGAAATAAAGAACCATAATTGCCATCCTAAAGCGCGTAGGAGGACCGAAGTTTTTGGACTCTCTGCTAAGCTTCCCATAAACGGCAAATCAGCTCCCCACCGGAGCAATCAGCATGTTAATTCTGAAGCAAAACACCTCATAATTCTCCCTTGTATTAGAACCCATTTTAAATAACCTAACAATAGCATTTAATTAACAGGGAGTTACACCTGAGCATTTAGATTTTAACCAAAGAAGCTTCCGTTGTTATTCCACTTGTCTTCCGCTTTAATTATTCTGAATTAGAGTCTCGCTGAGATTCTCTGGGGCTTTAATTAGCGACTGAATAAGAGTTATGTAAATACAGTTGGAAGCTGCAGAGTCTTGAAATAGAGTTGTGTTGCATCTGGTATTTTCTTTTCTATTTTTTTTTGTCTGAAAGAGAAAACACTTTCTTTTGAAGTTTGTCAAATCACTGCAGGGTACTTTTCCCTTTCGGTGTTTGTGTGGATTGACTAGGACTAGGTGACAAAAAATATTTCTGAAAATGTGACATTTCTGTTTCTCCGAGCGCGTGTGCGGAAAAAGTGTTGAATCGTGTGTCTTTCTGTCCGTGTCTGTATCTCGCATGTTTATATAAGAATGAAACGAAAGCTGACTTGCGTGACGTTACCTGCCCGTGAACATACGAATGGCTGATCCTCCGCCTCCAATTTTCTGATCCGCTGTGAAAATGGAAAGAGCGGGATCAACCTCCCATTGGGCTAGATTAAACCCAAACTAAGTGCCGGGGCCCAGACTGCAAAGCTTCTGTCTCTGAATAATAATGGGTCTCTTTCAGCTGTGTTTGTCATCAAATTAGCCCTCTACTTCAGACGAAGCGCTCTCAGAGTGCAATTCTCGACGACGACGGAATTCAAATTAGGCAATGTCAGTTCGAGGAGTGTAAGCTTTAAAAGGGAGAAGGGGTTTCATTTGTGAACGGGATGATTGCAGTAGGAGGTAAAATGACAGTGTTCAGGTTCATGAAATCACCGTCCGTCGTGCGGTGCAGCTGCATTGAACCAGCAATTACAGCCTATAGCTTTCCTCTTCATGCTCTAAATCCAACCTTCGGTGTTAACTATGAAGCCTTTGAAGCCCCTCCATCAGTGCATTATTTCAACTTTTTCTTCTTCTTTTCTTCGTCTCCCAAATAAACACTGCAACCGTATCGAGTGCATTTATAAGCATGGAGGAAGGTTGTTTCGTCTTGAGGCTGAGTTCAAGTTTGTTTGTCTTCCTGCCTTGAGTTTTGCGTTCAAACACCCAGGATGAGTTCCTCCTGCTCCTCTCCGCCTGACACACTATCCCTCTTGTGCCTTTGATCAGCTCGGTAGAGTGAAACTTGCCCTGGGACGCACCATCAGTCCAACGCAGCAGGGGGAAACATAGAGCAGCAGGGGGCAAGGAAGAAGGGATGGAAACCATTTTTCCTTCTGGCACTTTCTGTCGAACACATTCTCTCCAAAGGATTGAGCAACAATTAAAAGATCTGTTCGGGGCATCCGATGAAGCGATGGCAAACTAGGATCTGAAAGAGCTGAGACAGGTGGATGTGAACGAGATGTGTGTCTTTGGCTTATGGAAGGGATTTTATCGTAAGTAATGACTCCAAGCATAGACCCACAATCGAGGATTCATACAAACTTTTCCTGAATCAAAAAGAACTTAAGATGCAGGGACAGTGTTATTGCATAGCATATATACGTTAACATGCAAATCAGTTCAAGGGTGTTTCTTCCATTCATGACTAATGATGAGCATGGATGAGCTCGGATCTGATGCCTAATCATAAATGTGCAATCAAAAGTTAATGAGGATTTATATACTTATTTATTATTCTGTAAAGCAAATTAGTTTTGCCTTCAAAACTAGGAAACTCTTGAGCACAATCAGACCTATACCTATTCCTGCTAATGATGACTCCCACCACATGTTACTACTCTTCTTTGGTAGTGTCTCCTGGAGCAGCACATCCCATTAGCCTATTAAGCCATCATTTCATTGCTTTAGTAAATACACAATGTGAGTGCACAGCAGTTTTTTTTTTAGAGCTGATCCGAAGGGAACTGAAATGATCGCATGATTAGTTCTGTAGTGAGAGCAGAAATACTCATCAGTGTGTTTTTGAAAAAAGCTTGAGTCCATTTAAGAAAACAGACTACACTTGACTTCAACATACTGTGCATGTTTCATTGCCAAGAGGCCACAGATGTAAAATGTTCCTCTTCGATATTACAACTTTTATATCAAGCTAAGTATCCTTGTTAAGTGTCAGGGGACTGGCTTTGATGTTTCTGAGACAGAGCGGGGGATGACGTTGGTTTTTTGTACATTTGAATTATGAATACCTTTTCATTTGACTGAATAAGAATCAGTTGGTTCAAAAAGCAATTCACCTTCCTGGATAAGTCTGTGAAGCCCTGAAGCTTTGAATATAGTCAAAAAAAAAGCCCAAAAATATTTTTGGAACTTTAACTAAACAACACATAACATTCTATAAAAAAAATAATAAAAAAGCGTATCCTTGCCCCACCAGCAATTAAAAACAAATTCACAATATTTTACAGTCGGGGCAGGCAATGGATGAGCTTTAACCCAGCAGTATGAGGCTGAGGTGGGCGAGAGAGAATTAGGATATTCCCGTGAGATTGAGATGAAAACACCTCTGTAGAGCACACGAAACACAAAAGAGACATTTTGCAATGTTGATGCAAATGTCCGGATACTAATTTGTTGCTGTGACAGATTGTCTGAGTTGTAATTTTGAAAGTGCGTGCCAATGTGAAGAAGTTGGTCTCACGACTTCGTTTCAAATCACGTGCATAGTTTGAGGGGATTCGGCTGGTCTCTCCGTCCTCATGTCGAACAGTTCTGTGAGCGGTAGACACTCCGCGCCCTTTTGAAAAGAAACTCTAATCTTGTTCTCGAGAGAAAGAAAATGCAGCGGGAGACTCTAAATGGGCCAAAAACCATGTTACATCTTATTTCCAGAAAATGTACAGCGTTGAGAGGCTGCTGAGATGGCTTTAAATTGTTTGCTGAGAACAACGGCAGTACTTCGTAATGGATTGTTTTGGTCTGTGTCTCAATCTTTTTCCCTGCAGGGCTGAAGCAGATCCATGCCCTCTCCATCCAGGGGAACTATGAGCTGCGTATCGACTTGGAGGACTTTGAAAATAGCACCGCTTATGCCCAGTATGGAACCTTTGGAGTAGGCCTCTTCTCAGTAGACGCTGATGATGATGGATATCCTTTGACTGTGGGAGACTACTCTGGCAATGCAGGTATGTAAGCTCTCTGATCTAGTCAGACTTTGCTTGCTCTCTAATTTTAACTCTATGTTGGTTTTTCTTTTAATCTTACTGTGAATGCATAAGTCACAGCAATGGCTGAAACCTCCAGACGACTTCCAGTCTATGCCGCCTCATAGTGAAATAATCATTTTATTTTTACAGTTCAGTAGATGTGCCTACTTGTTAAACCATGCAGACAGTTGCACAGGGAGAGGGACTGTGTCTCTGCTCCCCAACCTTCAGATCCAAGCAAGCTACCTGTCACCTTGATTAAATTACTGCCAATTAATTGCGCTGCTTGACCTGCAGCATAAACAGAAGCCCTGCCGTTGAAATGAGGAAGCAATTTAAAGAACCTTTGGGGAGCGCTGCTCCGAGAACATGGAGAGAGAATGGGGACAGATATGAGAGATTGGGCAAGAAAAAGAAGTGGAGAGGAGGGAGGGAGGGGCTGGGAGGAACTGGAATGGAGGGATGAAGGGGGTACAGGTGTGGGAAAAAAAGAGGGGAGTAACAGGAGAGAGGTAAATCAAAATGAGGATACAGGTATTTAAGGGACAGGGGAGTAGGGAAGGTAAAATAAAGACAATGTGTTGTAACAGCTTTTCCCCCAGATACAGTGTCCTGTAAAGCCCCTGGTCCCCTGTCCTCAGCGTGGTCTGACCTTGAACTCATCTGCCTGTTGGACATTTGAATCCAGTCAAATTAAGGGTACTCAAACTCTCTCAGGATGCTCGCGCTCTCACCTCGGCCTCCCTCCAGGCAGAGTGCTGTTATTATTAGTAGTATTTTGCGCTGCTGTGGCTGCTTTCCCATCAGCTGACAGGTGCTCATTTGGGCTGGGAGCAGCTGGATCTTAATGGACATCAGAGGAGGATGCTCCCCCCCCCCCCTGCCACCAAGGTGACATCCAGCGTGTTGCAAATGAGCCTTTAAGTGCTTCTGTTTTTGTTTTTTGGCGGGTTTGTTTCTTCCTTGTCTCCTCTTTACTAAACCGCCTGGACATCATACCACTGTCGCTGCCATTGAGCTGCTGCTTTTTCTCCTCTTCTCTCCCCCACTGTCTCCTTTTATCCTAATGTCGTGCAGCACACAACATTAATATCAGGCATGGCTGTCAGAATACTTTTCCGGCTGACTTGTTACCATGGTAATGCCAAATGGAGAGCAGTGTATAGGGCAGAGTGAGAGGGTAAGAAGCCGGGCGGCTACATCCTGAGCAATTAAGGGTTGTTTGATGCCCTCATGGGCTGTTAGCCATCACCTGATTGCCGGTGAGCCGTCTTTCATTCTGCTCTCAGCTTTGTCCTTCTATCCACTTCTGGTCACAGTGTGAAGCCTGCTTTGGATGGAAGGGAAAGGACAGAGAGTGCAGTGGAGGTATAGGGGAGTACAATGAACATTATGAGCTGTTTGAACATCCATTTGGTGAAAACCTTCGATCTACCGCAGTGTCTGCGAGGGCGTTGCTTTCATTTTACTTGTAAGCCTCTTAGAGCAATGGCTTGCGAAGCAGTTATCGATTTAGAGAATTTGCCAGTGAGAAATCTTTATATAGTGAGTAGATATTTTCAGCTCGGCAATTTGATTGTGTGGATCAGACTTACCCTGCAGACGGCGATTAAGGGCACGTACTGTAGGTGATAAAGAATGCCCTGTCACTGTTATTCATGCTTTTCAAGATTTCCGTACCAGTTACAAAAATACTTAAAAGATAAACATCAGCATATGTGATGAAGTCCGTTAACTATGTCGTTTCTCCTCTCTTTCAACATTTCTGTCCATTGACTGACAGACATCCTGATGAAATCCCTGGGTGTGTTTCATTAAGAAGTGGAAGATAGAAAGGTCACCACGGAACCTTTGATAAATTGGCCACAAAGCCGTCTGACTTCCTGCTTTAGATAATGAGAAGCAATACTCTGGAGAACTGGGGAGGCTCATTTTTTATTCTATCATCTCCCTCTGTTTATAGAAATGATGAATTGAAATGTCCTGTACTATTTTGAAATTGATCTCCTGTGGATTCATCTAATTACTGGTTTCTCGTTGCAGATCCAAGAATATGTCGGTGAAAGACACAAAATATAGTGTTTTGCCTATTTGTCTTCTTTTTTGATTCCAGACCGATAGAAATTTCAAATGTAAAAATGCAAAGGAGGTGCAAAAGCTGTGCTATCTCCCTGCTGCACTTGATTAAGAGAGCTTGTATCATTCCTTTTAAATAAACCTACATCTTTATCCCATTTCTTTATATATCTACTCGCACATTCAATTTGTGTTGCACATCTTTTCCCGCCCTAGGTGACTCTCTGCTGAAGCACAACGGGATGAAGTTCACCACCAAAGACCGGGACAACGACCACTCGGAGAACAACTGCGCCTCCTTCTACCATGGTGCCTGGTGGTACCGCAACTGTCACACCGCCAACCTTAACGGGCAGTACCTGCGCGGCCAGCACACCTCCTATGCCGATGGCATCGAGTGGTCCTCCTGGACTGGCTGGCAGTACTCCCTCAAGTTCTCCGAGATGAAAATACGGCCTACCCGCGACCCGGAGAAAAAATGAGAAAGACAAAAGAAAAAAAGGAGATCAAAAAGTTTTTTCAAACATTACAAACCACAATTTCTGACAGCTAGGCGGAATTACTTGTCTTGATATCGTTTATTCACTAAAACATACCTCTTTGAGTTTAGTTGCCTCTGTTGTTTGCCTCCCGATGTCTCACTCCTCTTCCTCCATCACTCAGCTACTAGTGTCATGCTGGCTACCATTATCCTTACTCCAGGTCCCTTTGTTGGAAAAAAAAATAACATAAGCATCATGCATCATTTTTTTTTTGGGATCATTCAGTTCACGAAAGCAGAATACCAGAGCTGCGAAGCCACAGTCCACTGCGCTACTCAGTCTGACGTGGTGGTCCAAGCATCGCCTGCAGAACCACACACCAGTAGTTCGCTCCTGACATGTAACTCTAACCTCCCATCTGTGCTGCCATGGCACTTCGACTGTGGTTCAGTCTCACTGCCCATTGCTGTATAATCTGTGAACGGAGAGGGTCGCTCCAAATGTAGTAGAAACAAACCCTTAACAAAATATAAAAAGGAGATACAAATCCCCCTTTTTTCCCCCTCTGCAAGGAAGTCCAGAGTTCCACCAGTGAGAAGGGACAGCGCAGTGGTACACTACGTCACATTTACATCCTTGATCTGTGTGAGCGCGACCCAGCAGGGTAGTGGCAAGAAGTGCGGGGTCTCAGATAATTAGTGGGAGACAGAGACGGCGAGAACGAGGAAAAAAAATCTGACAAGAGTTGAATTAGTCGAAGGAAAGGGTGGGGGGGGCAGAGTGATTCAAAGGGGAGTGAGGAAGTGGAAGAAGACGAGGTGCAAAAAGGATAAAACAGATAAATGAGAAAAAGAAAGAGACAACGGAGGATCTCATTCATCTGACTTGGGCCATTAGGAAGCATATTGGGCACTTTGTCTGATCTGCCTGCCAGCTGAGTACTGGCCAACTGATGCAGCATTCACAGATGGTAACCCAGCACTTTGTATGTGTGTGTGTGTGTGTGTGTGTGTGTGTGTGTGTGTGTGTGTTGCAAGTGTGTGCGTATGTCTTCGACAAGAGAGAGACAGACAGAGTTCTCTAACATTATCAATTTCCTGTCATGAGTTCAGTAGAGCGTCTCGACTGACTACAATGTTTAGCACCAACGGACTAAACGCGATGCATGGCTGGCATACCTTCACTCTCCATTTAGGTACTGTAGTTACCATGAAATAACAAAGACTGTAATGTACGTACGTGTGTTAGGAAGGGGAAGACATTGACAACAAGTTGAAGGAGACCAATGTGATCGCAGAATGAATGAAAGAGGAAACAAATAGTGCGTCATTGTTCCCCCAGTTGATCTCATTTTCTTGGAGGAAACAACCCCCCATTCTCACCTCTTTTGGTTTGTCACCCCCCCCCCCCCCCCCCCCATTCTTGGTGATTCCTATGGGTTTCATTTGTGTGACACAGTTGCTCTTGTCATGCAAAGGGGGAGAAAGTTGCTGTAAAATAAGATTTGACACTCTCAATCACTGTCTTTTTCTTCTGAGTAGGAATTCTACAATGTGTTATGGCAAAAAAAAAAAAATTGCCTAAAGCAAACAAAAAAAAGCACAAAGGCAAACTGTGGGCAGAAAATAGTGCATTCCTGATTTTCCGTCTCTCTTAATTTTTTTATTTTTATTTTGAAGCTTTTTTTTCATTGAGTTTATTTTGGATGTACTAAAAGCTTTAAAAAAATATCTGTAGATTTTATTGTACTTGACTTTTAGAGCATGTGAAGCTGTTTTCTTACTATGCTAAAACACAAAGAATACTCAAGCACACGGACTTCACAAAAATCCCTCGGTTGAAAAAAATAAGAAAATAAAAAAAAAGAATTAAGTGAAGCAAGAAGTATTTATAGAGCTTTTGTTCCCCCTTCCTCTACCTGAACAACAGAAGGACGGATACAAGTGAAGAGGAGGAATGTGATTGTCCCTAAAGCACATGCCCGTTCAAAACCTGCAGCACAAATACAAATCCTAGAAACGGAGGCACAACATGAGAGAGATTTTAAACCCCTTGGCACATTAGCTGCCTTGCTGGACATATGGGATCTTTTCTGACTATCTTGGCTTTTGGAAAGTCTCGGCGCACTGGGAGACAATTTTGAATGTGTGCTCAAGGGTGTTTCCCCAGCTGACAGCAATGTTGCACAGAATACCCCTGACGCTGGAACAGCTGCGAGTTTTCCTGTCATCACCGGTGCTAGGAAGGATCTCCCATTGCTGCGTGCGTGTGTGTGTGTGCAGCACCTCAGCCGTGTGCATACAGCTATACGTCACGTCTTGGTGGACTGCTGCCACCTCTCTTCAAACATCACAGCACGGACATGTGTTACAAATACTTGCTTGGGTGTTCTTATGGCACAGAGTATTGAGGTTTGATAATGTCAGAGGATACAGCAAATGTAAAAGTTGGAAATGTGTGAGGTCACTCCAGGAGAATGAGCAGTGTGTGAACGTATGCAAATGTGTGTGTGTGTGTGTGTGTGTCTCTGTGCTAGACAGAGGGTGTGTGTGTGTGTGTGAGAGAGCGTGTGTGTGTGTGTAAATGTGTGCGTCTACAGCATCTCTGTGTGTGTACACATATATGCACATGCTTCGGTTTGTACATGCCCGTGCGCATGAGCCAGACGACAGAGCGGAAAGGCTGAGTGCGTCTCTCTGTGGAATTTTGGAGTAACGTGATGCTTATGTAAAACTTGCCTCCCCATGCTATTTGTGTTGATACCAGAGAGATTTACATAATTATAATGAACTATTACTTATTGTGATCGTGAACCCATAAGAGTGGACACCACCCTCTGGTACTGTGTTGAACTGCGCCCGTGCCCCCGAAACCCCCGAGAAACCCACTCCCAAAATCTCCCGTCACCTCGACACAACGTTGTGCTCAATGTATATGTTGATGCTCCCTTGTTATTTCAATGTAAAGTATTATTTGCCACGGCCACCCCCCCGTCTGTGTTTTTTCGTTGAGTGGATGCCTTTGCAGTCACTCTCTCTTTGTAAGTCTCCAACGGAAGAGATGATATAAGAGGGAAATCAGAGGCTCTAATCATTCCCGGTTATCCCGCTCATTACAGTGCATCAGCACCCGGATCGATCCCCCAGGTCCCCAAACCTTCTACTTCTCTTACTCTGTACCTCCTTAATTGCCTTAGCCTCTGCTGCCAATTCCCCCTCACTCCATAGCTCCTAAATCCCCCTCTCTTCTCTTCCCAGCTCCCGACTCTTTATTGCTCTGCTTGTTGTTGTTTTTTTGCACCACTCTCCTCTCCCCGGCCCTCGGTCCTCCCTTTTCCCTTCAGTCCCAGCGCAGAACTAACTCTGTTTTTTTTTTTGTTTCTTTTCTTTTTGGTGAAGTGCTATAGATTGTTTTGCTGAATCTTGATACTGTGTTTTAATGTTCTTGTCAACATTTAATAAACATTCACATTTTATAAATGGGGAACACCCTGACGTGTGTGGGGGTTTGCTTTACAGCAGTGTGGTTGGGTTTTTTTGTGACTTTGATTTGATCAAGCTGAATACAAACAAGGCAACGGACATGTTATAGCCTTTCACCTTTCAAAAGAAAACTCTGTTAATGTTTTGGAACGTGACAATAGAACATATTGGCAGCCTTAGCAGACCCACAATGTGAAAATGCTTTAGGTCATCGGGGCCATGCAACGAGTTCAGGCTTTTTAGATAACATCTCAAAGTGTTCTGCTGCCGACCCATTGTAATAGAGGTACGCATATTTAGTTTGTGGAGCTTTAGAAAATTGCATTTTGAAAGACATGAACTCAGCAGCACCGTGTCTTTTCCATATGCAATGTCCCAGTTACTCCACAGAACTATGAACAACTTTTTAAAACTTATTGACGCCGAAAAATAATCCCAATAATAATTACAAAAGAATGACCCGTGTTGCATTATCAACCCTAGAGGAGCTGCTATCACCAAGCACAAGGTTACACAGTGCCACAGTGCTTTTTTTTTTAGGGCAATCCAGGGTAAATTCAAGTGATGTTTATAAAAAGCAAATCTAAGGGGGAAACATTGTAAAATTGGATGATTGGCAGGAGTAACATAGCATAATGTGAACGTAGCAAATGAGCAAGTCATATTTATGAAAGCTGCACTTTTTGTCATTTGATTATTGATGAGGGGCCGTTAACATGTAGGTGATGGGTCTCTGCTCACAATCAATAACACAGGTGTGGCATCTCTGTGTCTTTGGACCGCTGGAGACGTAATGGTGCTTACCGCAAAGACAAACTCAATTACACGACACAAAACAATAAGCTAGATTCTAAATATTGCATAAGTACGGACACAGCAGAAGAAAGTACAGTCTGCCATCTACAACTACAGCATCACGGAAGAAGGAAGCAACCAAAGGTATGAGCGTCACGAACCTGCGCGTTCATGGGCCAATAAGTCACAACACAAATTCTCTTTACATCCCGACAGCTATCAATAAATCAAAAAAAAAACTAATAAAAATAAAAAAGGTATCCGTGGCTGCTGCAGGACTGTAATACACCCGTCCAATTATTTCATCTGGGCTGAATAAAAAGGTTGGAAGGGCTTCCTACTTATCTACCAACCTGGGAGAATATAATTAGCTCTCATGTCTCAGGAACATAAACATAACACAACATAACATTTAACTACAATGTAGACAGGCTACGGATGTTTATCCATTAGTTTGTTCTGCAAAATAGTGTTAGAAATGCTGGATCTGTGCTGTATGAAATGCTGTAATTCCACAGCTATTTAGTCTTCAAGTCTTGCTTGAATGATTTTATTGCTTTCTGTTTACGGTTTCTATTGCTTTTATAGTTTTACGTGTAGTTACATTCTCGTTAGTTTTCATACATGTTACTTAAACAACGTGGATGAGCAGTTTCATCCTATTTCATATAAAATACACTTCTGTCTCCGATCCGGCTATAAGGTGCATGCTGATAATCAGCTTAATGAGTGACTGTCCAGGATCACAGGCGTCCTCTCTAGCAGGGTAACTCAAATCCTAAGATGCCCTGGTGTTTTGAAACCCTGCAGCAAAACACAATGCAACTTGTCACTGATCAAATTTTGAAGTGTCTGCGTGTGGCCAAAAGCCAAGCCGGTACGGTGCACTTCCTAATTGCCTGGAAGTAGTGTGCCTCATGATTGGGAGGGTGTAAACTGCAGGAGTAACGCCGAGGAGGATGTGCCAGGCAGTGTGATCGCGCTCGTCAGTTCATGAGTTCAAAAGAGAGCAAATGATGTCAGTGACTGAGTTTCTATCTCTGTGGAGCCACTCGAGATGCACACGACATTAAAAGTCTGGTCTTGACACTCCGTGTGTGCTGGCTGTGCCATCTACTCAGCACCCTTCAAAGTGCAGAATTGGCAGCAAACGTGTTTGCTTATTTGTGGAACGGTGTCAAGTTGTTTTAAATACCATTCCAACTGCTCATACAGAGATCCGTCGAGGAAGGATGATGCAGCATCAGTGTAATATTCTGTGCAATAAATTAACAAGTTATTAAGTTATAAAGTCTAAAGACATTTCCCCTCACAATTTAATGTTATTTTCTTTTTAATTAATAAGGAACACAGGTAACATGTTTTATATTGTGAATATAATCCAATCAATCTTATTTATCTGTGTATTTTATCCTTTGTTAATGCCTTATTTTGAAAACTGGACGCAGTCTCTAACTTCTCCAAGTCCGTAGCTCTCCCTGTCAGCTTGATCTGGGCCATTTGAATTAATTTCCCCTAAATGTCAGTATATAGTCAAATACATGGGTGCCCTACGACGACTGATTTGAACATGGAGATGCGACTCACGGCTTGACTGCAGTGTGATGAGGTAAATCCAAGTGAAGGGATGCGGTTGCTTGACAAAAGTTACAACTTTTTTTTCCAGTACACACTGATTAAAAACGTAACAGCTATAAAACACTGATTATATTTTTGTGTGAGGTATCACAAACTCCTCCACTGGTTCTTTATATGTTCGGATTTTGATCCATTCGGTCCAATAAAGTTTGGAACGTCTAGGGGAGTCAAAGTATTTACGCCATTGGTTTGTCCTCCGGAGCTCACAGGAAGTCAGCCAGAGAAAATGTTTAACGCTTTGACTTTATGGGTCCAGTAACACAGAAGTCTAAAAAATTATTTTGCCGTACAAACTGCCGTAGTAATGAATGGGGCGCCACCTTGGACCGCGGTATCCACTTGATCTTCACTCATTCATTATAACTTCCTGATGACTCCTTGAGATGCAAAGCTAATCAACTGTTTGCTCAAGTTCCATGCACAGGTATACAATCTGGTTCTCCTCATGTAACTCTTAGCAAGTATGTGAATAACAGTATTTCCCCAAATGTCAGACTTAAATTGTGCATTTAATTTGCAAAAAATCACTGCATGGGGGTAAACTAAAACATAAAGGCAGCCCCAACCAAGAGAAAGAGAAGGTAGGCTTGTGTCTAGGTTGTGTTCTGTGTTGTTAGGTATGAAGACTTGTTGGTCGCTCACAAAGAATCATCTGCTCCACCTTATTTGCCACACAGTTCTGGGTTTGGGGGGGATTAGCATTTCTTCCCTGCATCTCTTTTCAGCATGCCAGCAGCGTAGGGAGTACAGATTACTGCAGAGCCGTGAAAACCAACTAAACACATGAACACCTGACTGAAAGAGAGCATTGTATTAGTTCAGGCAGAACACAAACGTCATGCTTTGCTAATCTATCAGCTGATCGCTGCACAGACCAATCTCCATCAGTCTATTTGGATGACTTGCTGTACTCTGATTGTTGCTGTATGAACTGCTGTAACCCCATTTTGCTTCAAGGTAAAGCCTTGCCCCCACCTCCCTGAGCCTTTATCTGATATAGTCTACCCAGTGGCTCTGACACCGATAACGCAGTACTGTTGTTGCCCTGGCTTTACTCTGTGAACAGTACACCCATGGGGGGATTCGAATTACAACCTGGCTATATCCTCAGCATGCTTGCTGGGAAAGCAGAGGGCAGCCTGCTGCAGAGACAGGAATGTCAAATGGACCTGTGTTACTGGTACATGTTGCTTTGTGTCATCTTTAGTCACGTCAATTTGTTATAATGTTATAAGGCACTTTGATTTAATCACAACCTAAATTAATGATCCTGCAGTCTGCAAATAAAACATAGGTGTAAACATAGACACCGTTTTACAATTCTTAATATGAAATCTATGTAAAGCCGCCAGATCATCAAAACCTTGTGTCATGTCATGCACAGACCAATAAAATAAACAGACAGTAAGGCTGGCAGTGTGCTCTAGCAAAGTCAAATCTGCTCGTACAGGCACACTCGTGAGCAGCCTTGTTCATTGCCGATGTCATGCGATTGGTTGAAGCTGACACATTTGCTGTTTACTTGCACAGACTTATTCTAGCAGTTGTAGTAGTACGTTTCTTCCTTGTTCATTTCTTGTTTTAAGTCGTGTTTTCTCGCCACATGATTCTCTGATTTCTTTATCTAGCTGACCTTGAGCCATATATACTATACACACACACACACACTGGGGCCATACACACAAGAAGATGCGAATATGTTTGTATTCATGAATAATAAAGTTGACATTACTTAGTGTGTATTGTCCACATACTCTGTAGGCCTACTTTCAGGCTGAATGGAACGGTTATTTTGTCTGCTAAGTATGACTATTTTAGGAATTAGAATTGGTAATGGGATCGCTGTTGTTGTCTGGTGAACCAATGTTCTTTTATTTTTCTCACAGTGTTGGTACAATTATGATTTTTATGACTTTTAACACATTGTAGTGTAGACAGAAAATATGCCAGATATCCATATTTTCTTCATGTAACTGCATTGCCATCACAATGAGTAATGACCACTCAATGTCTGCTTTAGTGCTATTGGAAGACCTTCCAACGAGACCAGTCGGATTTTTTTTTGACAAATGACAATTAATAGGCTGTGGAGCACTTCCGACTTCAGAGGGGAGCTTGTGTGTTTGTGTGGACCTGGAAGCTGTCTGCTCTCCCTGCAGTCTGGGCCAGTATGGAAGTTTGCTCGGCAATCTCAATTAATTGCATTTTAGTTTTGTTCTTTAATGTAACTTTGAGGTGACATTAATTAAATTGGGTGATTTAATCACACTCTCCTTTGTGCATGAAAATAACCCCTTTCAACCTGCATCAGCATGTCCTTCAGCAGTAGTACAGCCATATTCAAGTAGAGATAATGGTTGTTCTCCCGTCCCTTTTAAATTCAAGTCCTCCTTTTTTCAGCGGGTGATGCACATAATCTTGCATTACTAATTGCAAAAGTGAAGTTTTACCACTCACTAATTATTTTCTGTTCGATGCAGCTGCCCAGGCGTCCTGTTCCCGCTTCTTTCCTTTTTCGACAAGATGTTAGCAAACACAGATGCAAACGACCACCACTGTAGGCAGTTTAACATGCAAGCTACAACTGCAAAAAAAGTTTATCTAGCCATACTTGTGGAACATATTGAGTGCACAGATGGAGAACGAAGAGGTGGATTATGCTGCAGGAGTGGTTTAAGTTTGTTATCTATATTTTACACTTTTCTGCAGTGAAACCTCATTACCATAGGGTTCTATTTCACACACCATGAATTCAAGCTAACCTCGAAATTGGCAATTGTTTTTTTAAGCCAGAATTTGCTGGTTCCAGCTGCTTAAATGTGAAAATCTTGTGTTTTTCTTTCTATCATAGTAAATAGAAAATATTTGGGTTTTGGACTTCTGCGACATGTGATGGGCATTTCATTGATGAACTAAACGGTAATTGATTGATCCATAATAATCGAATTGCCATTAATCGATAATGAAAATAATCGCAGCCCTTTAGATTAAAGTACATCTCGTACTGTTAGCTGTATACTGTTGCAATAAATCCAGCGTATAATGATACGAGTTTACCTGTGACTTCCTCTGTGATAACATAAACACAACAAATGTTCTGCTTCCCTAATCTGCCATTTCTCTTTCATCTGCAAATCAATCCATGAACATCGCCCTTTTTCTACTTCTTGTCCTCCTGAGAATATGTTTACTTCATTCCTCAGAGAGCTCCCAAACACACTTCACAAGCTAAACTTTTATATTTATGTTCTTATCCACAGTGTATAATTGCTTTGAAAACTGCCTACCATCAGATCATCCCACCATCTGCATTAACACCACATGCATTAATCATTAAATATGTTCATAAACAAAGCTATGTGTCCTTTGTATTTGTTCCTTGTAAGTGTCTTTGTTCCTTTTTTTTTCCTTTGAACTGGGAAACATGTCAAATGTGTTTTCATCCCGGATGATTTCCTTCCCGGATCACCCCGGATCTCACCTCTTTTTATCCGGGGTGATACGGGGTGATCCGGGGACATCCGTAGTATATCCGGCTTTCGGTGGGACTGGGGCATTACATTTATGAATCTGGATGTAAAAAAAATCAAACTGTCAACATGTTTTTCCACCGGTTTTCTCAAATTCCCACATGGACATATATATAAGCAATAAATTAACTTTCTTAGTGAGTGCTGCAGCACAGATATTGCATCACGCCAGAGTCGGTTCCTTTGAGCCTATTATCACACGAAGACTCTCAGTACAGGGCATGATGCAGCAATGACGGGGACTCATTGCAATAATCAGCTTGAGAGCAGCAGTCCCTCTTGGCCTCTTCACACAGCGTTAATGTTCCTGTGGTTGGCTCTGAAGAGCTTTCAGGTGTTCGGGTTTGTGAATTTCTCCTTTGCAGAAATCACTTTGAGTTTTGGCAAGGCTTTTATTTTCAAATAGCTCTTTACTCCTCAACCTCAGCAGGGGTGTCATATCAAACTAGCAATGTCAGGGTGAAACCACACACGTTTTATTACACTTTGTATTGTAGTGTACTGTGACGGTGGCCAGCTCTTGACATGTCGGGACCTTAATTGGAATAATAATCTAAGGAGGAAACGGGAATGGATGAGGAAATACTGAGGCAATAGTTTTACTCGGCCTTACCTGACCGTCTTCTTTCTTTATAAATCACACTCGTGAAACCATGAACCCTGGATTTTTCCTCTGACTGGCTATATTTCATTTCCTGGAAACTCTAAAGCAGCATTTTTAAAGTACTTGAGTTTTTGTGAGGAAATTGGAACTTCGGAAAATTCAGGCAGGCCGTCCTGACCCCGTTGCTGAACATCCAGCGAAACCTTTAGAACTGATTCTGAGTCTGGACACATGCTGCTTTCAGCAGATATCCGACAGGAACCTTTTCGAGGGTCCAGCTTTGGCAGCGAATGTGACAACCTCTATAACCGAACACTCACACACCGGCAGTGACATCTAGAGACAACCTGAGCAACTGAGTCATTCATTTCAAATGAGTGCCCAGACACAAAGAGTGACAGAGGAGAGCAGAGCAAGAGAAAGAGAAAGAGAGAGAGAGAGAGAGAGAGAGAGAGAGAGAGCTCAGTGGTTTTGGAAACAGGAGAAAGTACATAGCAAATGACATTATTATTTAAAAACCAGTGACCTCGAGACGTGGGATTGAAACCTGACTCAGGCGACCTGAGGTACGTCATACAGAAGTTTCTTAGATGACTGTGTGGGTTCATTTTCCACCCCCAAACAACCAAAACTAAAAATGTAAAACATTCCGGCTTCATGTCGATTTCAACTTGCGAATTTTCACCCGCTGACCGACAAGGAGGGAACAGAAAACTGGTGAGTCCATGTGAGTCCATGTGAGTCCATGTGGGTCGACCCAGCTACAATCACTGATGTTAAAAACCTCAAACCAAGCCAGAAATCTAGGTGTAGTTATGGATTCAGACCTCAACCTGAACAGCCATATCAAAACAATTACTAAATCAGCCTCCTATCACCTGAAGAATATATCAAGGGTTAGAGGACTTATGTCTCAACAGGATTTGGAAAAGCTTGTCCATGCATTTATCTTCAGTAGACTGGACTACTGTAACGGTGCGTTTACAGGTCTCTGTAAAAAGTCAATCAGAAAGCTGCAGCTCGAGTCCTCACTAAGACAAAGAAAGTGGATCACATCACTCCAGTTCTGAGGTCTTTGCACTGGCTTCCTGTCCAACAAAGAATTGACTTTAAAATCCTGCTGTTGGTTTATAAAGCACTGATGGTTTAGGGCCAAAATACATCTCTGATCTGCTGCTACCTTATGAACCATCCCGACCCCTTAGGTCGTCTGGGACCGGTCTACTTTCTGTTCCCAGAGTCAGAACTAAACGTGGAGAAGCAGCGTTCAGTTGTTCTGCTCCACATATCTGGAACAAAGTCCCAGAAAGCTGCAGGTCTGCTGAGACCCTCAGCTCCTTTAAATCAAGATTGAAGACGTTTCTGTTTGCTGCTGCCTTTAATTGAACCATTTTCAAGGATATTAATCAATCTCCTGCATTTCTGCATTTTACTACTGTATTTTATTTCTTACACTGCCTTTTAAAATATTGAATTACATTCTATATCAAATCATTGTCTCGGCGTATGCTTGCATGCTTGAGTATATACGCACCTCTCTGCAAGAGTTATATTATGCAGCTCCCCTTCTTGGGTTATTGAGGCACAGTATATGTGAAAATACCACAGGCCAGTCGTGTCTCCAAGCTCCTACCCAGGAGTCCCCTTCTCCCTGTGGCCCGTTATTGTACGTTAAGCTAATTGATGGTGCTGGCAGGTAGAAGGTCACAATGGGGCCTTGTGGGAGATGTGGATTCAATATTCTGCCTGACAGACACAGGCAGAGGTAACCCGTTACCTGCTTATTACTGGTGACACCTCACAAATATGAAGCAGTGGCTGATAACTAAGCAGACCCCATGAGAGCCTTTAATGTAAAGATGTTGGCGGCAAGGAAAGTGAGGTTTTGGCTGACAGACGGGCTATTAAAATGACAAAAAATGGTTCTCGTTAACGCTTTGGGATGCAAGGGAAGAGGTAGTCATGCCAAACCTACGTATCTCTGTTTGTACAGTGCCAGCACAGGACGAAGGAGGGTACATTTGAACATGAGTCATATTAGCATCATAAGAGCCAGGGCTCAACATTAACACAAGTAAACTCTATGTTCGGTCAAACGGAATGATCCGATCGGGCAAATAAAAATGATATGTGATCTTTATTATGGGCCAATATTCAGAAAGAATATGGAATCCGGAGATCACCATTAATGTCGTTCTAGTCGCCAATCCCTCATTAACCTTAAACAATTTGTTGCGAAGCTTCAACTTTTTGAGGAGCAATGCTGCACACTTTCCAACTGTGCCAGCATTTATCTCCAGTTTATTTTCAAACGCCAACACCTCAAACGCCAACACCTCTGGGACATTGTGATTTACATCGCTGATCACAGAATGTAACCAGTGATTTCCGTTGCCCTTGATAAGGACTGTTCTCAGACTCGCTCTCTGTCGATATGGAAGGATTATAGGAGGACGTGCAGTTGGAGCTTATTGAAATAAAATGTGATAATACAAAACTGCAGCTTCCACTTGCAGAGATCTACAGGGGTTTGGAAAAATCCAGATTGCCTCAGATTAGGCGCCATGAGTGTTTCATTTGGCTCTACATAGATGTGAGAGCCACTTTCTCTTAATAGTGATGAAATCATCCTACTGCTCAGCACAAAATGCTTAAAACATTAAGTCTTTTAAATGGCCTGGGATAACATCCTTTTTTTACTCCATGTGGCCCCTGGGAGGAAATGTTTGGACTCCTCTAGTACACAGCTTGATGGTGGGTCATGAACAGATTTAATTTGGTCAGAAGAAGACGAAAAAACTGTGCTGGGAACCTAACACTGGGCAGCTTTACAAGCCTCACAAAAGCTTACAGTCTGTACATTAGCACCTTGTAACCCTCGACTCACTCTCGAGAGGTTTAATAACAATGGTTTCCTCACATCCTGTTATATGGAATATATGGGCCGTATGGCATGTTAAGTGGAACGTTATGTGTATACATTTACACTGGATCCACCATCAAAGCCCTCCAAACTCATAATCTTCGGTGTACAATACCCTTTTGTCTACTTTTTGCCCACTATGTGTCAGCCGTCTTCTCTTTCACACGTTCATAAACCCACTCCACCACCAACAAACACAGCAACACTGAGCCCGATGGCTGTGAAGCCGTAAAGGGATTTTTTTTTTTTACAGCCAAAAGTCACACTGCAGCAACAACCTCTTCCTATTGAGGCGTTAGTTTCATGTGTTTCAGCCGTTACCACGCGCAAATTACAAAAATATCAAGTGAGCTTTTCAGCTATGTTTTTTTCTGCTAGACTCGGCTGCACCAAATGAATGTTTTAAAAGAAATAGTTTTATTTTTTTTACTAACACGGCTATTGATATGTTAATTTTGTTGTGATTTCTTAACTGAAGTCATCTAACAGGTTATCCAATGGTGCAAGCCATTTGCTTAAACTCAACTCAAAAAATCCACTCAACCTTCTGCTAAAATAAAAATGCAGTGTTTTTTGCTGACATTTCCACGGCTAATGACAGATTTAGCAGTTTAATTTTATTCCTCTTGAGGCTCTTGAGGTTTTTCCAATGTGTGGTTTTGTCAACCCTCCGAGCACATGAATTCAGTCATTTGTTTGGTACAATATCTCTTCTCTCAGCATGGCTGGCCTTATTTATGCTCACAATGATAATTAGTTCAGTCCTCTATAAAACAATGAATTAGAGATTTAGCACTGCAGATAAGCCTTATGCCTAATTGATAATGACTAACATTTTACTGTGTTACAGCTCGTAGGAAATGGGACTTTAATGTCATCTCCTTTGCCTTTCTCTCTCCCTTCTTCTCTTATGCAAATGTTTACTCTTCTGTTTGTCAAGTATGCACTGATCTACCTCAGTAATTCTCTGTATCTTTTTCTCTGTATTCAATTTCATTTGCTGTACTGGCTTCACCTTCAGGCCTTGCTTGGAGCCTGAAGGAGAATCTTGAGATTTACCCCCTGATCTATGCGCCAACTCTCACCTTTATTCACAAGCTTTGGGTCATGACCAAAAGGATGAAACTGCAGATACAAGTATCTGAAATTACTTTTCTTAGCAGGGATAGGCTGGGGGGCTGAGATTCTCTGATACTCTATCTAAGCTCCTAAACCACTCTTGCAACAGTAGCTCCTTTATGTTGAACGGGGCATGCTGAGGAGGTGGTTGGGGGCATCTGATTGAGATTTCTCCCCGAAGCATCCCCGTGGAGGTATTCTGGGCACGTCTGACTGGAAGGAAGCCCAGAAGACTTGGAGGGATTAAATATTCCAACTGGTCTGGGAATGCCTCCGGATCCCCTAGAAGGAGCTTGGAGGACATGGCTTGGTAAAAAGGATGCCTAAGCTGCCCTTATTAGTTTACTGCCACTAGAGCCAGGACTCTGCAAATGGGATGGATAGATGAAAGGATGATTTTATTTTTTTTTTCATGGCTTAAATGTTAGAAATGAATATTGCAACAGCTCCCATTACAATGGAATAAAGCACCGGCTTCAAATGTTATCAGCCCAATGAATGGGCGTTATCAGCGGTTATCAGCCTCATAGATATGGCTTAGAAGGGGCCTGCGACATTGAAAAGTATAGCTTCAGAAGGCCATTATCATATGAATACAAGAAGATGACGTAGACTTTGAGTGGATGTTGTAAGTGGAAGAGGAAGTCAACGTGACATAGTATAAAGAACAATCAACAAATTTTGCGCTGGGGAAATAAAACGTAAGTTAGACGATGAAGCATTAATGCTTTACTACCATTGCGTTGTCTGGTTTGGGAGTTTTTGTCTTAGAACTTCAAACCTTTCACAGTGTGTTTTCAGTTCATGAAAGTTAATTGTATCATAATCGTGATCTAAAATGATCTTGTTCAGCAAGTTCCACCCTCTCGTGTCCCCTCTGCTTCCAAAAAAACAAGATGGCAACGGACAAAAACCAAGATGCGACGGACGATATGCCGGCTTACAGGCTTCAAAACTGTATTACACAAACCGATTGGTGGCGTCACAGTAACTATATCTATATTACAGTCTATGGATAGGCGCAGTTTGGCCCGCCTGATGCTTCAGAATGGTAGTGATAACCATTGATGGCACCCATTCAAATCGGTTAGTAAAATTCAAAATGAGTGCATAAAGTAGATCATTTATTTAACAACTAATAAAAAGGGCTCTGCCGAGGCTGTAAAATCCGTTGCTAATAATATTGAATATAAATAATATTTTATCTGGACCTGCATCATAAAAAGCTGTAATTACAAATAATCATGACTTTCTTCACAAGGATGAATTGTAAAAAATATACGTTAATGTGAGATGCCATCAAAATGTGCAGGATTGTAAATAGACCTACGGTAGCAAAGGCCTTACCACAACATCTTTGGCATGATCACACACGACTCTGTTAAAGTATTATAGTATATACGCTCCTGCAATTGTTGCATAATACAAATGTAATAATACGGGACAAATGAGCACTCATTTGTCACTTAGTTATGTTATGTAACTTAGTTATATAACTCCTTGTTTATTTTTTTCAATATTATTCCTTTATGCTAATATACTTGTTTTGTAAAGTGTTCCGTTAAGTAGTGTTTGAAATGTCCTGCTGACAGAAAAAACAGACAAATTGGTACAAAAAACAACCTGCTTGCCAAAGGCAGTTATAGAGCATTTACTGCGCTAAGAGCAATGGCTGCTCTTTGTACTGTCAGTGCAATGTGTGAATATCTGTGTGAATGGATGTGAGGTAAAAGAGACAGTTGCATAAATCAATCATAGATGTTTTTTAATGGGAAGCCTCTAATATGCAATAAAAGGCTGTGTGACCTTGCCATATTGTTGCTTTAAAGACAGAAAATAATATCACGCTGCTGATTAACCAGTAACTCGACATAAGAAATTCAGAACAGATGTTTGGGATGTGGATTCAAACAATTTAATGACCCATCTTTGCAAGTCTCAGGATCATGTATTGACTATATGACAAAGTCCTCACAGGCATGGTGGCAGCATTTGCATCTGTCAGCGGATTCTCAGTGTGAGATTGTTTGAAATCTCTCATCATTATAGCGGATGCCAGAGTGTCCAGGGTGTTGTCTATGTCCCGATTTGTGTCATATTTCACTAGAACATAAGGTACCCTGAGCTGGAAAGAAAAAATACAATTCTTGTGTTTCAAGGCAGAGATGTGCACATGTGCATCTTTGCGCCTTCAAGGTTCTGTCGTATCCTATCAAAAGCTACTCATGATGCTCTTCAATTGTAAATACAACAGCGTGCATGGCCTGACTTTTAAAGTTCCGCCTGAGTCTACAATTTCACGAAGAAAACTGAATGTTTAGAAATGCCTTTGAAAAAAGCACAAATGCCAAGAAGATACAGGTTTTAGTGGGACTTTTTTATTATAGACGATGTTAGATCTTATTACCCATTTGTGCATTTCACCCAATCACAAGCTAGTATAATCTACAGGCCTGTGCCTTTTAATTTGGTTTTGCCACCAGTAATACTGATGGCCTCAGTGTCCCTGTCTAAAATTACATAGGAAGCACTGAGCGAGGGGCCGTTAGAAATGTAATGGGAAATTGATACCGCTTCATACATCCTACATGTAACTGTGGGGCATTTAGTATTGTAAGTTACCCAACTTACAATACTAAATGCCCCACAGTTACATGTAGGATGTATTAGCAGAAGAGGAAAATATAATGCAAATCTATCTACCCACGCTAACACCTACAAATTGTTAGTTTTGAATCAACATCTCAGATACACAAATTGAAGCTGTGTGCCTCATAAAGGTTGGATTGGATTGCATCAAATTGTATAACTGTCATCACCACTTAACGGAGAACATTGACGCCTTTTTATGGACCATAAGATGCCTCAAACAAAATGCAGCAAATTAACAAAAACAACCAGCATGAAAACCCAGCGTAGAATGTGCAGCCATTGTTAGTTCTTATCTATACTATTTCAGCTTTTTAAATTAATAGCATAACCCCGATTGTAGATAGACAGACATAGACTTTATTTAGAACATTTAATAAAAAACAAGAATACCCAATCAAATGAACAGCCCCGGTCCTGAGAGAGACAAGGCCCCTTCCTCATCCCTACACCTTTAAAAAATAATTCATTAAAATATTTTCTTTAATTGATTAATGTTTACTTTACTTAATGTCTTCATCCAACCCATTCCATGAATTCACCTCACAAACTGATATACATGTGCTCTTAGTGGAAATGTGTTCGCAAAATCCTACATTTACGTCCCACGTACAACTAAGTTCAGAAGATAAACGGATGAAGCTGTATTCATAAAGACAGCTCTTGAACTTCATAGGAAGACGAAACATGAAGGATGTGCAGTTGCATCATATTTTTGCGTATTTTATCTTCCCAGTCCATGCATGACTCTGAAAGCGATCAAGCTCTGTCATCATTATCATCTCTTAATGTTGTTCAGAGGAGCGAGGAGGCCTCCGGAGGTGCTTGTGGATAACTTTCACATGAGCATCCAATGTTGAGGGTCCTTTCATTGAAAATCTGCTAGATCCTCGAGCTGATCCGACGAGATGAGAGTGATGAAGCGAGCGGCTGTGGAGACTGTACATCACCTCAGCACTGCAGATTTGTCAAGCTGCAGGCTGGGACAGGCCGAATGACAGCACACAATCACGAGTGATGTACTGTATGTTCGGTGGTTTTGTAGGTGTCTTAATGTGGAGAATGTGGGCCAGTATTGTGCAGTTGTGATGATACCATCCTCTGGATTACTGGAGAATGTACAGTTATTAGATTCAAATATGCAGATTGAAGGACACGGTGCACGACAAGACACGCGTTCATGTATGTGAGTTAAAGGTATACTATGCAAGATTCTTCTTAAAAAAAACAATATATAGATTCATACAAAAGTAACCTCTCTCAATCATCACTTATGACCCACTGGACGTGTGTGGTGGTGTCTGTATCTGAGAACCTGCCCTCTGCCTGTATTTTCTTTCTTTCTTGCTGTGTTTGGGACGTTTTTTTGGTGGTCAGACTGTTGCAGCAACTGTTCTTATCATGAGGGAATCCGTTGCATTTGCGCTTAACAGTGACTTTTATTGCACATTTCTCTGGGCTATGGAGCCTTAAGCAAGGGCTTACTGAGGCAGAAGTCAGAGTTTTAGAGTGGTGTTTTATGGGTAAAGCAAGTGCAAAGAAACATGAAACAATCTCTCTCTCTCTCTCCTGCAAGCTAACCTAGATGAAGGGTGGCCTATAACGCAAATATAGCAAATATAGCGAGGCGAAGGACCAGGCGGACAAAGCTCGTTCCAAAACGAGAGAGCATCTGGGGTGGACTAAAAAGTGTAATATAGAACGTAAGACGCTGCAACATTGATGCTGTTTTTCGAGGGTTGCTGTATATTGCATTTTAAGGTAAAGTGTCTGGAATCGGTGTGAACCTTTTCATTCAATTTAAAAGCATATTTTGAAAGAAATTTAATGGAACCTACTCAACTGAGGGAAAACTCATAGCCAATGCAGTATGTGAGACAAGGGTCAATTAAACAATCCCTGCATTTTGAAAGATATTAGTGCCTTTGCTGATGATGCATAGCCATTTTTTATTGCTCTTTCTTGCAGCATAACTACTACGAGACTGATGGGACTTGACTGATGCCACAGAGCTTGGACAGCTCTCTGCACTGCATGAAGATTAGGGCCAGTAGACTTTAAATGTAGCAGAGAATAATGGAGCTGATACAGCTTCAAAGGCAGCCTCATCTTGTTTTCCTTCTCAGTGCGTGACTTTGCAGTTTCTGGCAAATACTTCCGTTCTTTTCTATGTCTTGAGAGAGCACTTATCTCTATTTAATTTGCCACAGAACCGTATTTTGCTCCTTCATACTCCTCCTTTGTCCCTTCAGCTCCTCTGCATATCGTGGAGAGCTCAGCCAGTGCTTCACTGTCTCTGCTGCTTGAGAGAAAATGCAAATGACAGAACAATAAAGGATTTTTATGTTCACCCTTCCCAATCTTCTTTTGAGTTCACTCAGGTATACATGTTCAGCATGTGGGCTTCAAACTGAACAAACGCAACGTAGATGATTTCTCTTTTTCAAAATGACATACAGAAGCAAATCTGACAAGTCCTGTTGGTCCCAGTCATGTGGTTCAGGCTGCTGCGAATCGTCCGTCATGGATCAGCTCACGTGCGATATGAAACACGTACAGCTGATATGAAGCTGTACAGCTGAGTATATGAATTTTCATCAGGAAGATTAAAGTCTCCAGCACATGCTGAACCATGTCACAGATACATAATGATGGATGAGTGATGCGGTGTATGTTCATGCTTTCCTCATTTGTTTCCAGGCATCACCAATCACCTATAAGCCCTCTCTTTGTCTGTACCATGCTGTTAAATGTCAGGAGTTCATCCGTATTATTTCCTCTGAACCATATTTGCTGAATGACTGCGACTGTGGTGTTGAAGGTTATCTGCATAAGTTAATATGAGCATACATGATGAGCATGTTTTATCCTACTGAGTTCATTGCGTTTGTGCGAAGGGATGCTTCCGTGAATGATTTAACCCTCCTGTCGTGTTCGGGTCAAATCTGACCGATTTACAACTTTAATCAATCATAAATATTGTGTTTTACATCTGATTACCTCAAGGCCTCATGATATCCTCCACACTAGGCATTTGAACATATCAAATTGCTGATCACCACTTTCATTGAATTTTTTGTGGTTTAGTCAACTTTGTAACACCCATGGTGTTCCCGGTCAAAAGTGAAATGAATGGTAAACACTAGATTATGTCCATTCATCAGATGGAAAACAGCCCCATACACACCCACAACCACCCCTCCTCCCACACACACACACACCTGTGTAAACACCTGTTCACAGCCCCATATACACAGTTGTACACATTTCAAACTTCAAACAAAAAAATCAGGTGTTTGTTATGGGAACCCATCTCTATACCGCGCTCATGTGCCCATCCCCCCCACGTGAACCACACCTTCCAGACTAAACAATGTTTCATCCTCCCGGGACAGAGGAGGCAGAGCGAGAGTTGAAAACACAATAAGGATGACGCCAGGGCCAACACGATATGCAACATCTCGTGTGGATGACTTCAAATCCAGCTTCCAACTCTTTTTACCAGAGTCCATTGAGGGTGTTATACTGGACATGACAAACCTGGAGGGGAGGCGTGTGTGTGGGGACACGTGGAGAGCATTGGACCAGGTAGACCTCCAAGCCTCCATGGGTCTGTTGATTCTAGCACGAGTATATCGGTCAAACAATGAGGCTAGAAAAAGTCTGTGGGATGTGGAGTCCGGGAGTCTTATATTCCTGTCAACAATGTCCTTACAACAGTTTCATTTAAGTTAGTGATACATTTTCAGTGTCTATTCTTTGTATATTCACATACAGCTTAAAAGGGTGTTCAATAAAATTTGGTGATGATTAACGTTTTTTGTGTTAATGTAAGAGCAGTTAAAACAGACCGGTCAAATTTGACCGGGAACACTAAAGTAAGGAGGGAGAAACGAACACGACAGGAGGGTTAAATGCAGCACTGTGAGATTTGTTTGGGGTTTTATGCTTCCAGAGCTTCATTTGTCATACTAATCTATGGTAAAGGCATGAGGGATGTCAGTGTTTGGGTACGTCAAATGTGTGTCTGCAGATGTATTGCACTTCATTAGTCATTCATGTTTTAGGCAGATAGAGAAGTACTAAAGGAGAGATGGAAATAAATCGATTTTTGAATGTAAATGTTGCTCTTGTTCTTTATTCGTCGAGATTATTTACCGCTGGCTCCTTTTATTCAGACCTCTGAGATCTCATCAGTCTCAGTTGCAGATTACAGCTCCCCTCCCTCACCATTTGCATAGCCTTCATCCAGCCCATGACCGAATTAAATAAGGGTGAAGGAAGCTTCTCTAGCATCACACCCCTCATCATTTATTCAATAAATGAGTACTGATGCGGCTGCTGATGCAGCTCCCTATTAAGATGAATCCTCCTGGTCTCTCAGGACCCGTGCCTGTTGAAATAGGATATACCCACATGTATTACTGAAGTTAATCATTCCAATATTGACATGTTTGCTCTTAACGTTGTTTGAATTGAATTAACCTCAGGTGGGTCTTAAGAGGTTAGCCGGCTGATATTAAAGCTTTGGCCTTGGATCAACATATCTGGGAGGATTCGAGGATATCGGAGTAATGCGCCGTCCCCTTATACCGCAAAGTGACCTGAGGCGAGAGAGTTTGGCTGAGGCAATAAGGCAGAAAATCTAATATGGTGGCATGGGCTGTCCCACTGGGCTAAGCTCTCTCAAACAGCGAAGGTTGGCGTCTCGCTCTGTGTGTCTCCTCTCTTTCATATTCCACTCGCACCTTCCTCTCTGTCGTTTTTTTCCCTACATCAGGCTTACACACTCTTTAATGCGTGCTCGCACACACACACACACACACACACACACAGTTACACATACATAAAGTGATAAGCTGCGAGTCCTGTCTAGCTGCAACCCTAACCAAATTGCAGAGTTTATTGGCCAGCTTCGCCAGAGAAGTAACCTTATTTTGCCTGGAGGAATACAGAGTCAGCTATTTGTTTGGCTGCTTGCACACTTCCAACCCTCCTTTACTCCTCTGCCTGTTCCCACTGTCCACCCCCACCTCTGTCCACCCATTTGTTTTCCCAATATATCAACCTACCACCCACCTCGGAGTATACACACACACACACAAACGCACGCACACACATCCACCTCCAGATGGTTTAGGGGGCTTGCTGTGCCCAGACGGATACGGTTCAATAGCTCTAAGCAAAAGAATAACATTGTCAACTTTCTGCTGAATCGCAGACGTAATGTCCATACACTGCACAGCCGTAGACATTGATGGTGTGGAATTGGCAGCACTCATGAACAGGTAAAGGCCAATTGCAGCAAAGCCTCTGAAATGTCTGTGGCTGAGCACAAAAGAGAGAGGAAAGAAAGAGCAGTCATTTGTTATTAGTATTATTTCATAGTAAAAGCCCTGAAAGAACCAAGTAAACTTATGCCATGTTCACTTTCATTTTGTGTTTTCATTTGATCCCCTTGTTTTTTTTAACCATTATTTTTCCCATTTTCATCCTTCCGTTACTAGCTCACAATGCAGTGTTTGTGAGTGCTAGGACAGGTCCCATGACAGATTATTCATGGCGGGTCATGTACACGCTCTCCTACAGACGGAAAATTACAGGCTTATTTCCATAGTTCTCCACATCACTTTCCCATTCTCTCCACTGACTCCCTCATCCTGTGCAGCTGACTGCACAGTGAACTCCCAGGTCCTCCAGGGGCACAAGTCCACCACCTCAGCCTGGCGCCTCTGGCATTCAGCTGCCCGAGCACACCTGCTGCACACTATACGGCTATCATACGTGACGTGTGGATGGAGCAGGGATGCTGATTACTGAGACCTTCTCGGCAATGTGCAAAGAGAAGCCACTTCCCGAAGCACATTCATAATGAGCTGTGAGTGATTGAGTGCTAGTCTCTCTCCATTAGTCTTTATGTGTCTGCATTTTTTGTCTGTCCATCAAAGCTGTTCTCTCCCAATTGGTCTTTTGTTGAAACACTAAAAGTCTTAAATCTTTTCTTAGCAAACAACCTCTTGTGGCCGTGAATAATGACTTAGCTTTATATCGTTAAATTGCCGGTAGAGATCTGGAGGTATTTGGGGTCACTTTGCATCTGACTTTGAAACCCCGAAACCACGGTTCACATTCTTTCCCCAACCAATCAGGTTGCGTAAACCTCACCAAACTTTAGTGGCAGATCAGGAAATACTTGCAAATAACTCCTGTAACCATGATAGGTTCACATGGCACTGACAAACAATGTTGTCTTGCCGATAGGGTGAATCAGATCCGAAAACACTCACATGAATCACTCACATGAATCACTCTTAAAATGGTCATGACGGTCATTTTGGAAGGCTGTGACGAACAACCTATTTATGTCGGGTTTGGGGGACGTGTTGTTGGTTCATTAGTTGCTTCTCTGCCCAACTGTTTTGTGTATTTTCTTTTCTATGGCCTTAACCGCTCTTAGAAAAATCGACATTCTATCAAATGGAACCATCAATTCGCAAGTTGTTTGTGCTCATTAGTGTCAACAGTTCAAGCGGGTAATTACAAAAAAAAAAGGAAAGAAACAACTCCAACTGCACGAAATTACTGATTATATTATCATCCCGAGTTTGGGGCGGTGTGGGACGGGGTACAAGAGTGACTTTGTGAAGTACCTATTGAGGCACACAATAGCCTCATCCATCTTCTTTGCTTTCCTTTCAGCTCTGATTAAATGAGTGTGATGGATCTCACCATCATTAGGGAGACTGAGGGCTGGCGGATTGGAGCCATCACAAATCAGCTTTATGTGGAAGAGCATGGAGTGGCAGTGACAGCTTTACAGCTCCTGTGATATTAATGGAGAGGACCGTTTTACATTGTGCGGCCCTGCAGCCCTTTTCACATCAGATGTATGGTAACCAGGGGTCGTTAAAGAGCTCAAGGCTCCAAGTTATGTGGATTTCCATTGGTGGTCTGTACCTTAGTCAGCACATTACTGATTGTCTGATAGGGTGGTAGAGTTACTATTCATTCTTTTTCTGAATTCTTTATGTTAATGCTGACCTAGTGCCTCGAGACGTAAATCACGTCTAAGAGTGGTGTGCATAACAAACCTATGCCTGTGATTTTTTTTTTTTTAAAGTATGTTTTCCATGTTTCTTAGAGTATGTTTTCCACATACGGGAAAAACATGTGTAAATCACAATGTGCTGTGGTATAAATCACAAATCACAGCCGGAGTGTTTTCTCAAAATACAGTCAACCAGAGTGTCTTACCACAGATGGCGTTCCCTCCACGGGTTTTCCTCACCTCAATTTCTCCTTGTTGATGCATTCTTTTTTCATGATCCAAATCTGGATTCTCTCATGCTCAAGTCACAGTGGAAAATGTCTTTGTTCTAAAGTGTAAGAAAGAGGCCAGTCAAGTCGCTCGAATCGCTCAAATCGCATTCAATTTTACTCAAGCTTACATTAAACATCTCTGTCTCTCTGTGTTTACTTTATCAACAGACATCGCTGTTGTGACTATCACGATAAGTGGGTCTTCATCTAGCTGAGGAGACATGGCGTTAAAAATGTATATGATGCTCTCACTGTGATGTGGGCTGAGAAATATAATATCTTACTCACAGCTTTTATCTCCCAGCTTTGTCACAACTCCTTACTCTTTGAGCTATAATGCAATATATATTTATAGTTGTTATCTTGTCTCATTTTGATATATGGTAACCTCAGAAAAGTTAAAAGCGCAGACTTTTTCTGCTGTCTACTGTATTGTTCCTTGAGGATTGGTTACAGTGAAAAAATATTTGAGGTCAGGCCCCCGGTTGAAAAAATGTATTTGAAGTCTGTAGTCATAATTCTGAGTTTAAATTACAATTCTGACTTTATTCTCATAATTCTTTCATTTTGGGGCCGATCACATGTTGCGTCTAGAAACTCGTCGAAAGCGGCAGCTGTGCCTCTTTCGTCCTTTTACAAGGTGCTTGGGGGTGTTGCGCTCCTGTCACACCTGTAGCTACTAAGCAAACAAAACCTGCACTCTGCGACGACGAGGATGATGAAGTTGTGGTAATTTAGCAGTAAGCCTCACTTACACTGAAGTGAGTCAAAACAAAGATAATTGGATTTCCAGCACTGTAAATCCCTCACAGCAGCGTTGCTGTCATTTGATTCTGAGCTCACCTTCTGCACATCTACATCAACAACAAATAATTAAAAACTCGGAATTCTGACTTTAAAGTCAAAACATAAATATTTTTATTTTTATTGATTTTATCATTAAATTCAGACTTGATTCTTAGAATTTCAACTCAGAACTTAAATACATTTTCACATGTGGCTCTTATCTTCTTCCGTATTCCTGTGCACAGAAGAACATGTGAAATTGTATATTCACAATTAAACACAAGACATCACATGTAAAAACATATTTTTTCCAGTTTATAGCACACATGAAACACCATTTCACATCTGATGAATTCATTTCGTTAATTCCTTTCTGCCAAAAGCTAATTGGCAGAAAGGAAGATGTGTAGGTGTATTTGTGTATTTGAACAGTTTGATGTCACATATGTACACCCACAGCAAATAAACAGCTATTTATATCAGACATCACTAAACTTTAACTCAAAATATTTCTTTGTTGCAAAAAGCCATAAACAAGCGGGAAGATGCACGTTGCAGTCATTAGCAGCAGGAGTAGACGTGGTGGAGAAACTATGACAGATTCCTCACACCTGGAGTTGAGGTCACCTTAACTGGGGGAAATGGCATTACAGCTGCAGTAAATTCGGGCAGATTGTTCTCAAGTGAGCAAGCCGTGGAAAGCACTATGAGAGCAGCAGAAAAACAAAACAAAAGTAAGCCAACAGCAGACGCAGTGGGGTGTCAGGCTTTTGCTTTCAGAAATGAGTTATATCCAAACCATAGGCAGCCACTGAATACAGAGTAGAAGACACACAGCGCCCCATGTCTGCAGTAGGCGACATCCAACGATGTGAAGTGCTCACTAAATCTGTGTTTATTTCTGTGCATGCGGGTGTGTGTGTATTCATTTGATATGTGTGATTCATAAAACAATGTCTCTGTGTGAAACCTCTCTGGCAGAATTTGCCTAGTGTGAAAATCCATCCACCCAACATGGGCTAACATTTTACTCATTAATGTCTTGAGAGGTTTGCCACCAGAAATACCAAACAGCCTGCAAGAATGTGTCTTTGTATGAAGATGACAGCATTTGCGATGGTGTTTGTGTCTGTGTGCGTGTTTGTTTTTTTTATGCTTGTGTGTTTGGTTTTGCCACGTGTTTTTTCTTTTTCATCCCTTTGTGTGTTTTGACATCCACATTGCACACACTCAGTTGAGGGACTGTAATCTACCCTCTATTGTCGGTGAGTCATTCTTGTCAGTGCAGCAATTCATACATATTCAATGGTTTGTCACCATTGAAGTAGTGATTAAAAAGGGAAGTCCATGAAAAGCTTGGTAGTATCACAGAATGGGATTCTACTATACAGAGCAAGAAAACTCTGGAAACCCTCCATATATTACACTGACTGAGCTGGATTAATTTAACAGCAAAGAGTCAGACAATTACTCTAGGAACTACAATATTTTGTTAAGTTACATAAGTTATATTAATATAGAAAACTCACACTTACTTTTTTTGTAAACACCTGCTCATTGATAAATAGCACTTTGACAGCGAGACTAATAGTCTACAGCCATGTTAGCGGCTGTGAGGCTGCACTTGTGGTGGTGCTTTGAGCTACAAAGTGCTGTCAGCATGCTAACATGCTCACGGTGTTTATATGATGTACCATGTTCACTGAGTTAGTGTAGCCAGTGGCAGCATGCTTACATTTGCTAATTAGCTCTAAAGACCAAGAACAGCGGACACTGGAGGTAATGTCATTAGTTTGCAGGTATTTTGTCCACGAAGTGAACTAATTGGAATTTTGACCTGAAGATGGTGCTAGATGAAAAGGCATCATCAAAAGTTATTGCAATTCATCCTGAGTGGGAAATGGATGTCTGAATTGAATTGCATGGTAAGCAAACTAAGGATGTTGATATATTTCAGTCTGGACAATGGTGAATCAACTGGCACACCACTAGCAGGCTCTATCTGTTATCAAAGAAGCTGTAATATGCAATTTTGAACTTGTGATCACAAAAAGACAGTCAGTGGACGCTGTGATCATTTCTCATGTCTCATTGACCATGTAGCTATCCCTTTCTAGCATGACTAGACTGTAACAAATAAAACAACTAGATCATCTGTCCTTCAGTGCACAAATTAGTTCGGAAGACAAAACGCCGGCCGGTAAAGCTGCATAGCCAAAATATAGGTACCCACTAACAATGACTATAACTTTCAAACTTACAGTAGATGTGGCATGGGAATGTTGTATTGACATAGACTTGACATGCCCTTCAAAACATATAACTCAAAGCAAACTGTTATTCTTTCCAGTTAACCTGGGACAACTTTGACACATCCACCTCCAACACATGCAGATCCAAAAACAACATCAGCTCTGTACGCCTCCTGCACAATGAATCTCTCACGCCCACTGGTCTCCTCTGAGTCCTGAACCTGAACCCGTAGAGAGACCTGAACATAACACCAGACAGTCGAGAATACATTTCCAGCCCCACACCCATCCTTCCTGCAAAGCAGAATGTGAGACAACATTAAGCCAACAAAGGCAGGTCTGGTCAACGCTGTACATATGTCCTTTTCATGTTCAACTGATCTAGCCTGTTGATGCCAACAGGGATGGTCCTTGCCTGCCAAAGTGTAAGCTTGATATGCCATCACAAAGTCAGCGGGCATGCCCTATGCTATCACTGCTTTTAACAGTATTGCATCTTTCTTTTCAGGAAAGTCCCAATGAGCAACAAATAAGAAGTAAAATAGTAATAGTGGAAAACCTTCCTCATGTGAGGGGAGTTAAGATCACATTTTATACCTGGGCCTTCACTGCTGTCCTGCAGCTGAAACACAGCTACGGTTATTATTTGTTTTGTGTAAAAATGAAGCCAACACCTGTAAATACACTAACTGCAGAGTGCAGATATATACGCCGAGACGGCACACCACTGGTTGTTAGAGAGCAAAGACCCGGCCACTGAGCAGCATCTTTGTTGTCCTCCAGACGAGGGAGTAGGACTGGTGGGACTTTCACAAGGGCAGAGTGGCAGCGCTTGTTGGAGTGGCTACCACATGGCCTCTCTGTCATTGCGCCACATGAGATCGCTGGAAGTCATCCCACCGCTGCTGGCATCTTGCCACCGCCAGAAGGCTGGTATTGTTGTTGGTGATGAGTGAGACGAAACACTGTGTAGGTCAACCTCGATGACCAAGACAGGGCAGGAAGAGCACAGGATTATCCTGATTGCCTCAGCGTGCACACGGGTAATCATCATGGCTAAGCCTATAGAGCCCCAATACAACCATCCATTTCCCAATGCTGACTCTTTTTGGATCACAGTGGAAGCAAAGGAGTCCTGATGTCTTTCTCTCCACCTACATACTCCACCCTTTCCTGGGATATGCCCAATACGGTCCAAGGCCAGAAAGGATTTGTTATTGCTCCAGCATTGAATCAGTCCCAAAGAGTCTCCCCCCCACTGGAAGGTTCCCAGAATACCACATGGAGGTATTTGGTAGACATCCTGATCATTTACTCTGAGTTCCCTCTTAGTATTTGAGCTAAACTCACACTACTGTGTTGCATGTTCACCCATAGATGCAGATTTACAGCAAAACTGCTTCTGTTAATAAAAAAACATTCAAAAGCTGTTGCTTCGATATGACTGTCACCTCATACAACCCTCTGGCTTTGATTCTTTCTTTGGCATGTTCTTTGTTCCCCCCTATGCAAACTCAATAAAAGAGTTTTTCTAGCAAACTTGCGGAGCCACTAGAGTAGGACAACCCTTGGTATTTCTGCTACAGCGGATTTCAAGTGCACTAAGACGGAGGCTGTCACCACTAAGGGTATTAGCAGAATGTGATTTGGTATTTTCTGCTTTATGGGCCCCCTGCATCGTTATCTGGCAGTGGAACAGAGGACTTGGGGCTGTCATTTTGCATGGCATCAGCAGAGACACTGAGCAGATAGTGTCAGCGCTGGGAGATCACATAGAAAGGGGTCTTTTCCTCTGGGATGGTGAGATGGTAATAAGACAGCATTAGAGAGGCAGGGAAATACAGGCAGACTTATCTAGACTGTCAGTAGCTCACTATGTAGCCTACACTATGTAACATAAAATAAAATAGAGACGTTTTGCAAGAGAACCAAATGTCTGTGCTAAAGCCACAGAACCAATATCCTGTATAGATTATAACTTCCTGTCCATCCTCCTTAGGGACCGATCGCATCGAAACGTGAAGCTAAATGCGCAGCTGCTTTAAAAAAAAACTTTGACGAAACACGAGGGGCAAAGCAGCTGCATGGTACGCCTATGGAACAGGACTGGTTTACAATAGTTTTGTTGATGACCCGATTCTAGCAACGTGGCCAGCCCCCTTACACAGTACACAGCTGACGCTTAGACGTCATTCGGTACAAACGACATCTGAGCCCACTCCATGTTGTTAGATTTTGTGAAACTATTCTTTTTCCTGTGGATTTACATAATATAGTGACCTTGGATTGTTGAGAATGTAATTATAATACACACACGAGTGTCCAGGAAATCTGAATGGAAAGCAAAGTGAATTAAGTGAAGTAGGAGACGAGATCAGATTGCATAACAGCAAGGAAAGAAACAGTGGAACATGAAAAGAAACTTTGAATGAGAGGAAATAAGTTAAGGACCTGCCCTTGAGAGTATGAGTAGAATGTGTGTCTTACAACATTCAACCACAGTAATAATTCATCTACATCTATTAGACGATTAGACTAATCTTTTTTCTTCGTGTTATCCAGTAAGGATGACTACCTCCACATGCTGTTTATTTGACATGATAGATTGGACCTTATTTGATTGACTGCAGAAATGTCAGACAGAAAACAGCCAAATGTCAGATTTCCAGCAAACAATCTATCTCTCCCTCTGTCTGTTTGTCTGTGTCTCTCTCGCGGACTGAAGTCAACCCAAGACCGCTCTCTCGGGAAAGGCAAACGTGTTTCTTAATCCTCCTGCAGAAGAGAAATCAATAATAGTGTTTTGCTCACCCACGCTGAAAAAGATTGTGAGCACCGTCTCATCTGTCCAGTTTACACAACTAAAATTGTTCTATGGGATTAATCCAAATATCAGGTCTTCTGGCAGACATGAAGCCCAGTTTACTAGTAAACCAGTGGAAACCACATTACGGGAGTGACCCTTTAATCCAAATATCATGGTTGATAGCAGACAGGAAACAATTGATTGGTGGAGCAATGTTTATATTTTGTAAAGAAATCTTCATATTTAATCTCCAGCATCTTTATTTAAAATATATATATATATCACAGTTGAGAGCATAATAATAAATACGGCAATTTCTTTGCAAGTGTATCTTTAGCATCTTAGCACTTGACCCAGTATGCCCTCTGATTTATGATGTTACAAACATTAAACTAACTGCAGGCAAAATGTGCATCTGCCAATGTTTATGCCCTGGAGGATGTTTTAAAGGTGAGCATGTGAGCAAAGTTGTCAAATGCTGGTGTGATTGTGCTCCTCAGGCTTCTACAATAAGTGTTGCTGTCACACTGAAGCGTTCCTCTCACTATTTTTCTTCTCCCGTTCATGGCTTTCTGTGTGATACCCATCTTTTTCTTGCGGCTCCCACAAATGCAAATTATGTTGAAAAGGTAACATTTTATTGGTCTCCCTTTACATCTGTGTATATCGCCCTCTCTCCCTCTCTGTGTCTGTGTGTCAATGCTCAAGTTAGACAGCCATGAAAATGAAGAGGCATGAGCCTGGGATGATGCTTTGGTGCTGGTGATTCATTCTCATGAGGGCCTGTCATCCCATCAAAGTCGCTGAATGTGCCTGCCGTGTGAGTTTTTTTTTTTACCATACATGACAGTGAGTGTGAGAGCCCAGGTGATGGGTATTGATATACTATACAGTAAACATTATGTCGAACCATTTCAGTATGTAAGGCACACACAGTTAATGTGAGAAAAACTGAGCATTACAACATTCCTTGACAATGAATTCAATAGCAGTGTCTTTCGGCTTCTCATTTGAAAACCAATACAGCCTTTGAACTGCAGTGAGTCATACATAACTTATGGACATGTGTGCTTTGTATGGCTATTGTTTGTTTTGTGGCGCATTTACCACCACAGCTGAGTCACAAGGCGTGTGGTCAAATGGATCCTTAAAGTCGTCTCGTCCCCCCCCCCCCCCCCCCCCCCCCTCTGCTCCTCTTCACGTCTTTTGGCAACCTCCAGCCAATAAAACTGCCACAACACAACAACAAATAAAAAAAGAGGAGCATGATTTTTGCACATCTTTGATGAAACCCCATTAAATGAGAAACAGTGTTGATTTCCTGTAGTGCTCATTCTGGCATTAAACTCAATTCCCCACACTGTCCCTCTTCAGGAAAAAGACACACAGAGCCGCATCTGAGAAAGTCAACAAGCTACAGAGAGACCACCCGAGCCTCCCGAGGAATAATGTTCTAAATAGACAAGTCTGCAGCCAACAGTCAATGCCAATGCAGGAGGTAGTGTGACTTTACACAGGTACGTTACTATTTAGCGATGATGAACAAAAAGAATCTCTTAGGGATTGGAGTTTTATTTAAAGCCATTATGTGTAATATCTAAAGATTTGTGACTTGACCGCCATCATTAGCAGTAACAACAACAACAACAACAAAAAACAGCAATTTATGCCACTACACCCACAATAAAGGACGCAATCCCACAACAACACAGTGTTCTGGTTTAAGGGTAAATGTGACCTACTCATTTTTCCGCGTCATGCAAAAACATATTATAGCCCTCTGTATTAAATGCTGAGCTGAAGTCTAAAACCGTAAGAAATGAAAAGTCTTATCCTTGAAAGGAAAGGCATTAGTAACCTTGACAAAGGCAGTGTGGTGGGCTCTCAATTCAAACTATTTGCAAAGATGAAATAAATAGTGACTACTCACACTTTATTGGTGTGTAGTCCTTTTGAATGTTGGAGTCATAGCTTGGGTTTCTAAATAAAGGTGGACTTTGGCATGTCTGAAGTAACAGGAGAATGCTGTAGCTGGACCAAGCACCAACTGAAGAAATGGACAGCATCTATACTGACAGGCACAAGATTTATTTTAAAGCTGCATTCATTGATTTCCTTTACCACTTGGGGGCAGTGGAACACGCAGTAAACCCTATATTGATGTATTGTCACCTCTTTAAGGGGGCAAATGTGTTAGCAGCTGGCCTAAGTTATTATGGTAAACGTGTTGCTTATTTACACATGTGGTAGACACGGAGCAACATTAAACTTATATTGAATTTATGGACACGTGGCAAATGTATTTACTAATCTTCATTTTCCCTTTAGCTCTGCTTTTGGTCTCCACCAACTCCTGAGTGGAACAGTTGCTATTTGTATCCTCCTGTCAGGCGGTGCTTGGCAGGTAGCGTACAGTCAGTTTATCAGAGATTCATCACTAAAAACAGCTGCCTGCTGTGGCCGGAAAAGAGGTTGATGAGATTGATGAGGAGTGTGGGCCAAAACAGTAAAGTTGCAGGCCATAAACCAGAGCAATCAGCTGAGAGATGCTAAAGATGCTGTGTAGAGGTGAGTAAATTGCAGAATGGCAAAGTCAGGTGTTAATTTGCTGTGAGTTTATCACTTTGAATGACCTCTTCTATAATACGCAGTCATCCGATCCATAGTTACTAGAGTAAAAACATATTGTTCAGAGTAGCTTTGTGGGAATTGTTACTTTAAACTAATGAAGTGATTGGTTGAAATAGCAAAAGTGGAAATATAGTGGGAAATGGAGAAGCCAAAGGCCGCGGGGTAGATTAACTTTCAACTTGTAACTGCTCAAGGAAACTGGGCTGCAGTTCATCCAACGTTCTTCAAAATAAATCTACAACCACAGTACGAGAACAGGGCGTCAGACGCAGACTGATCTTAGTTGAGGCGGAGAGAATAAGGCCCTGGAAAGCCATGGCTCTATGATCAATCGTGTTATCTTCACTCAGAGGTGTATTCTTCCACAAGAAAGGCCTAGTCATGTGTGGCCCCCTACAGAACATGACCTCAACATATAAGACTGAATCAGGAAAAAAAAGAGCACAGTCACGAGCAAAAGGGTAGCTAACATCAGAATGTAATCAAAATAAGAAATATAAAAAAAAGGAGTCTATTTCTATGTGGCAGATTTTTTTCGAAGGTATTTACACACCTGGGGCATGACTAAAAAAACGATACAAAAATGCGAATTGCCTGCGAATAGTCTGAATCAAAATATTCATCCCGGCAGCAATGCGAGTTTGCAACAGTTGCAACACATGGAACTAGAGCAGCATCTGTCTGTCTGTCTGAGGTCAGTTGCTTTATAGCTTGAGCTACTCCAAGCTATTCACTGAGTTTCCTTTTAGCGAATTTGAGTTCCCACTGAGTTTCGCAGTGTAAATGTTGAGAGCTTTTATTGTGAAAGGTAAGAACAAAAGAGTGGATCTCGTTTAGTTTCCTCTTTCGTTCCACTCAACAGTAGTATGAAAGTAGGTGTTAGAATACAAGTTTAGCATAAACATTTAAAAAGAAGTACACATTTGTATTCGTTAAGTAAAATACTTATTCATAGAGCAAAATAAATGCCTACTTATCTTTGTTCTATTTTGTCACTCCATTGCGTTAACACATATTGACATCATCGACATGTGTTGAGCAGAGGACTGCCGAGTACCACGCTGTCAGCCTTGCAGTGGTGCCGTAAAAACCGGCATGAATTGGCCTCGTCTCCACCTTTTATGTTTGTCTGGTATTCTGATGAAACAATGCAAGCTTAGAAAGCTGACCACTTAGCATGCAGCCGGAGCTGTCCTCACAGAGCTCCGCATTGCGACCGATCTGGGACGTGAGCGCCTGAGACTGTGGACTGTGAGCCGATTTACTTAATACATTGTGGTTATTTGTTAATAAAGATAATCAAGACAAACTCAAATACGCTGACCTCCACCCTTCCAATAACAAACCCCAGTTTAACCCCTTGATCAGAGTTATTAGCGAGTAAAGTTAGGAGTATTTCTTTGCCTTGAAATATGGAGGGTTTGTTTGCGAAGCTCTAGCGGTTGACTACTGAGCCTTTTATTTTTCTCCCTTCTTCTACCCCGCTGGCTGTTCTTGCTCACCTGTACTCCTGACTTCACCATTCCAGGAAGAGCTGAGACTGATGCAACTGCCTTCTCCACAGGCTTTAGCAAAGTATGTCTTCAGGCCAAATATCACAAGCCTCCATCATCTCTGTATGCCAAACGGTTTTTCAGGACTGCAGACTTTTCAACTGTAAACTTTTAAATGCCTTTTGTGAACCTTTGGAAACTCATGGAAATCCTATCTACAGTACACATATATGTACATGGGATGTGCTCTTGCGTATTGGGTTTTGTGCCTATGCCTGAGTCAGATCTGGGATTTGTTTGTATTTGTTTTATTTACAAACATATTCATCAGATATAAAAGTAAAGCTCTATATTGACTATATATCTACACTGACTTTAAGAGACATTTTGGACATTGGGTCAGTCTCGTGCGTGATGTGGGAAGAAAACGTTATCCCAACCATGATTTGCCAACTTCTTTCATTCAAAGCTTAGTTTGGTACTTTTCCTATTCTTTCCAGCTCTCCCACCCTCAATCCGCCACCCCTTCAAATGTCAGAGAACGCCTGCCTGCTGCATGGCGCTGCCTCTTGGGTAGCGTTTGTGTTTTTCATCTAAAACTAATAATAACGAGACAGGCCCTTGGAGGCGCTTTGTAATTTTTCTTCCCTTTTTCACAGATCACTACATTTCTTTTTATACCACTGCACATAACAAACCCTATTATAGGCCAGTCAGGGAGAGCTGCCATCTCTAATTTTCACTTTTTTTGTATTTCAATTTTATGTGATGATATTTGCTGCAAAGATTTATTTTATTTTTTTGTTCAAGAGCCTGTGAAACTTGCTGCTTCATGTGACAAGGAAGTCGAAATCTTCAACACTTGTTAAATAAAGAGTTTTTGTGTGCGGGTTTGAAATTTCTTTCCTGTCATTTTTCTTTTTTTTTCAACCCAATACCTCATTGAAACTTTCAAATTGGCTTTTATTAAATTTTTTTTGAAAGCATAGGAATGAAGGCATGAGTGGTCAAATCCATTCAGGTGTCATAAAGGAGCACCGATAAGTTTCACACCCTGGTCAGATGACTTGCTCTAAGCGACACAGAATGCACCAGGAGTAGGTTTTCATTATTAAAGATATTGGTTTTCAATACCTGCGAAGCCGATGAGGAAGGGTTGGCAGGAATTCTCAGGTCCACTTGATGTTATTAACTGCAAACCCCCCCCCCGCCTGCATTGGTCATTACCCGGTCCACTGCAGTCAGCAAAATGTTTTGACAAGTGATGAGATTGAGCGGGTGGAATGAGCCACTGATGGACAGACCTGAAAGAGCAGAGAGGGAAAAGGTTTAGCAAGGTTTTCCGGATTATTTTAAGGCGTGAGTGAAAATCAATGAGCTCATTGTATATCAGTAGTCCTTATATCTAAAAGAGTGAAATTGGAAAAGCAATATTCTCTCTATATGTAGCAAAGTTTCATGCGTGATGCGGTTAGCAATGACAACAAAACTAATGGTCCTCTGTAGTCAGTCCCAATGGGTTTGGAGTATAGGCCAAACACATGAATCAAATGCTATACTTGGTGCCCTGCTATTTCCTTGGAGTGTGAAGTACATCCTCACTTCATTACTCAAAGCCAGTGACTTACATTCATTCATTATGTAGCCTACATTACAGGTTGATTATCTGAGGCATTAATAACACATGGAGCGTGATCGAAGTTAAATGTGATTGATCAAGTAAGTGGACAGCAGTTCTTCCACATAACTTCTCCTTCTATGCGTGTATAAATGTCACATACGTGATCATTACTCGAGCTTTTAGACTCCTACAAGAGACGGATGTGAAGATGGACATGAGTTATATTTATGGGTACCAATTATGTGTGTAATAGGTTCTTATACATGCTCATGGTGACATATTCCTCCTTCACATCCAAGTGTGCGCATGCACGGTTGTATAAGAGTGTGCAGACACCGGCATCTTTTATTTAATGTACTCCACGCAGGTGGCAGTCGCGGGAAACCCGCGGAGAGAAAAAAGAATCGGACAAAGCCGAGCACAGAGAGCACGTCTCCGAGCGGCTCGTCTGTCTTCATTGTGTCAAATAGAAGAAGCAAGCCACCGGGCCACAGCACAAAGGCAAAGGTCATGTGGACAGCGGTGGAAAGAAATCATAAAAACACCACCCACTGGATTCTACCTACAGCTTACTGTCTTGTTTCCTCTTGCTGTTATTCTGTCTTTCTCTTGTGTCAGGCTGCTCTCACAAATATAACTCGTGCAATAGGAAAACCTTTTAAGGGTTTTTTTTCTCCTCTCTGCCTCCCATGCAGTTACACACTAATGGATCTATTTTCCAGCTAAGAGCAACCTAATGTCCTATACAGGATTAATAAACAATTTATGACTATCAGTCTTCAAAAGGACTGATAGGCAGGTTTTCATGCAGTATGTGAGTGCTCTCATCCTCTTTTTTTTTTTTTTTCAAATGAAATGATAAAAGTCCATCAATGCGTGTTATGGCTGTCATTAGAAAAACTAAATCACGGACAAGCGTAGTAATACTCACCTTTTCAGATTTGTTTCACTATCTAACGAGAGTCTCATCTGTATTCATATAGATCTTGTTACTCTGAAGTAAATCACCAGGTGGTGTCCCATTTACAAGTGTTTCACCAATTAGCTTAGCAAATGCTTTCTGTTAGAAGATAAACGCTCTGAGATTGGACGTGGAAGTCCTCCAGAGATGGAAGAGCAAGCTGTGTTTGCATGTAGTTAATGAAATGTGCTGTAGTTTCGAAAGCCAGCGGGGCCTTCTCCTGTACAATATATAGGCTTTTTTTTTAAGATTCATATCTGCAAAACAACCACATTATTGATACTCTTGAATACCTCTCAGACCTGGAGATAACAGAGATCCAATAGGAAAACTCCTGGAAAGGGAGCAGAGATTAAATCTCCTCTGACAATCCCTACGCAACCTTTACACACGATCGGCCGCCTTTGGCTCGTTGCCAAGACATTGTGGAGAATCGAGCAGAAGGGTGCTGAAATATTTGGTGGCAGAGAGTGTTGTCTGTGAGTCTCTAGGCCTGCGCAGGTGAGCCTCGCATTCCTGGAGAATGATTTTGTTTTGTGTTTGTGACTCCCTCTCTCCCTGGCCATCTGTTGGTCTATCCCCTCTCTCATCTATATGGATAACAAGACATGCATTAGAATAACTAATACAACAGGCCTCATATGGCGCCTGTGCACTAACAAGGTGGTGCAGAGTGCGGGGAGATGCTGGGATATTGTGCTCTGCCAGGGACTGTGGAGCTACAGCGGCATCATGAAATAATGGTTTATTACATCGTCTTGTGGGAGGCCATACATAACGTCCTCTAGCCTGAAGATGTGCTTTTTTCCGCCTGAAAATGAATCTTGTATGGAGGTTGTTTTTTTTCTAACAGTACATTTAGAAACCCTTTAAACAGGTTTAGTTGCAAGGTTACGTTTTGTTTTCTTCTTATTGTCAACTTCTGCAGTTGAAAACAGCAAACGATTGAAGTGGCAGGCGAAGTCCAACCCGTGGGAGGAGGGTTACAGCGCTGCTGTAGGGGAGGGGAGAGATCGATGGAGGAGTAAAGGAGAGGGGTAGTTGTTGAGGGAGATTCATCAGTGGATCCGCTAGCCTCCGTAACACGAGGTGCCTTTCTGTGCTGAAACGGGGAGATCTGAAGTGTTCTTGTCCCGAGGGAGAGACTGTCCACATCCAGATGTTTAGTGCAAAGTGTGTGATTGATGCTATGAGGGAGTGCGATTGTGAATGTGCACACACACTCTTAATGTGTGTGCACATGTTCGTCAGGGATTCTCACTAAATATTTCAAAGGGCCAAGAGAGAAAACAAAGGGATATTGGATATCAGAATGTGGAGCAGTAGTCCCAGAAGAGACACCGAAGGAGCCCCCTTCTCCCAGTTACAACGGGAATAAAATCGTTTGATCTATGCCGCTCCTGATTCTATTGTTATCTGCTGTAAACCTCCACCCTCCCGATTATGCTCACTGTAGCACTGTGGAACTGTGGAGGCCAACAAATGTGTGCAGAATAAATAGGCAGAGCAAATATGTTTCCTCATGCAACCTGCAAAATACTTGACATCACCAGGGAAGCAGTGCTAATTTGTAGCATTTGTATACACCTTCCTACTTTAATTAGCACTTTTGGAGAGGAGCCTCCCCCCTACCAGTCACACACCTGACTTCGCCTGCCTTCTCAAAACATTTGTAATTACCAGAAACAACCATTCAATTATTTTTCAACAGGAAGATTGTTAAGCCAAGCAAATCTCCCATAAATGAAGTGAATACGTTCGTGAGTTCATTTCGGTCCGACGGCACAGAGATGTGCGTGCTGCAGTTTGAATGCTGCGTATGAGAGAGCAGCGGCTGGGAGGATATCCAAGGTTTTTTTCTACACAAATAATCAGCAATCTTTGAGAAGTAGAGCAATTTTCCTCCTTTTTTTTTTTGTTAACCATATAATCAATCTGTGTTGGCTGCACGTCGCTGAGACTGACTCAGAAGTGTGACTGGTGTTGTGAAACAAAAAATTACAGCTGCTTTTTTTTTTTGGTATTGGCTGCATGCTGGGTCTGGCTGGTTTAATTGTAGCACAGTAGTATACATACCCAACATTTCAACACCGTGCAGGGCATTTATCAACTCAGGGAGATAATGTTTTTGACAAAGCCTGCTTCAGTAAGAGACTATCTGACACTTCATCTGTATTGGCTTTATCATCTGAACCACAGCAAACCAGTCGCGGACGCTTAATCGATGCAACACCCGAGATATTGACCGGGTGTTTAGCTTCGACCACTTCCTAATGGGTCGAGACACCTGTGTTTGCTGTAAAGTGGGTTGTCCATCGTTGATACCAAACATCCTTATCAGCTTCAGGTCACAGACACACAAACGTGCACATGCAGCATCCTCTTAAAACTGGTGATTTCCTTATCACCACGTTGCATGGACCAACTAATTCATTAGCATTGATTTCTCTTTGAATGTAAAAAAAAAAAAAAAAAAAAAAGTCCCTCCCTGCCCTTTATCTCCTATTCTCTTTTCCTCCTTGTTCTGTAACCTTCCCTGCTCCGGCTCTCCTCTGGCTCTAAAGGGATCCCTCCTTCTGGACGCTACAGTAGGTGAACTCTTGTTAATTGCTCGCAGCAGTTGGAGGTTATCAGCTGGCTGGCAGTGAAGGTCTGAATATTAAGCAGAGCCGAACAAGGCCCAGGTGGAAAACAATTAATAAAGAAGCTGCTGCTTTCTCACCAGAGAGGAGGATGTTTAAAGGCTCAGTAAAACAGGTTCGGACCCATAAGCATGACTCTGAGACCAGTCCAATTAAATGAAAACTCAAGGTCAAAATCGGGGAGGCAGGGGAATTGAGGCAAACTTATCCAGTCGGGGACCAGAGTAGAGAGCAGGTGTCCAAAAGGCAGGCAGGGGTTCATACCAGCCAAAACTTAGGCAGGCAGAGAAAATGGCGAGACGCATAATAGACAATCTGGCGGGGAATGAACGGATGTGGGCCAGTGTATAGTATATGCGACTGGGCTGATGGGGAAGTGGGAACAGGTGTGCAGGTGGGTGGGGAAGGTTAAGTGATGGGGAGTGACGGAAACACCGGGGTCGCTGCAGGGCAGCAGGATCTGAAACTACAAGTGAGCTATATAGGGCATAGCTAGGTGGGAAAAAAAAGCTCAGACTGTGAGACCGGGACTTGGCTGACACTGTGACATGAAGAGGGAGGAGAAGAGATTAGATGAAGTGGCTGCAGAATGACTCATAAACAGGGTAACGGGAGTGACGGCAGTTGGTTGGCTGATTATGTGCTGAATATAAAATCTTGCCCCGAGCATGCCTCTGGCTGCCCTTTTCATGGTGATTCCCGCATTTCCATAATGCCACTTTCTGATGGTTGAGTGTCTGAGGTTGACACACACACACACACACACACACACAAACACACCTACATGCCAACTATATACCCAGCTCAAAATTTGATCTGCATTGGGGGAGCACATCAATGATTGTATTTATTTTCCCAGTGCCTTGTTTTTTTTTTTCAAATGACCTTGCCTTTGCAGACAGAATTCCTGCAGAACTGAACATTTGGAAGTTTGTTTTGCTTCCATCCGCTTGTGCCCGTTGATAACACGCCTGTTGAGAACCGGTCGACTGCTTTAGTTATGAAGTAGAGGATTGATTTGATTGGTGAAAGTATTTTGCTGGCGGTGAACGCTAATAGTTGGTTAACGTCAAGTCTTACATTGGGAAACACAGTCTTACTCTGGAAGGAAAAACACACCCAAGGCTGAAATACACTCTGGTTTGATGCTGCCTCCAGTTAGCTGTCCGCTCATGTTGACTCCACGGAAGTGAAGAAGAGTTCTCTTCTCGCTACGTAACGTGCTTGACTGTCAATTCAAAGTGTATTAACATTGAATGTGTCTTAATTGCACCAAAGTCGACAAAGCACTCCCTTGGGTTCCCAGCAATACATCCGCCAAGTGTGAAGTAGATCAGATGAGCTGGCAGACAGACGGACGGAATCTTCGCTTCATAGTTATATTATCTGAAATCTCTTTTGCGTACGTATTGTTATGTGTTCAACGTCAAAGCACGCATACTATATGAGCTCGACACCAACCATGAACCCTCACCTGTATGGCTCAGGTGTGTGTGTGTGTGTGTGTGTTTGTGCACTCAGAGTCATTATTTCAAATGTAATGGTCGTCGTTCACAGCATCCCTGTGGAAAGTATTCAGGATAAATACTTTTAAGAGGATTTGTGAAATGTAGGTGAAGAGATGGTGCAGTGGAGAGCAGCGCTGCTCTCTTCTTTCCCTTCAGTTGTAAGCCCCTTTCAAACACCCGCACGCACAGCCTCTCCTTCCATCAAGTCTCCACTGCTCATCCTCCACTTTATTGCCTGCAGGCACTCTAACTTGGAGTCTGAACTTATTATGCTTCTCCCTTCTCTGAATTTTGGTGCACTCAGCTTGTGAATGGAGAAGGAATGAGCTCATTCCACCTGCGTCAGCACGGGGAACGGGTGTGCTGCAGACGGCTCGGCAAGGAAAGTGTAATGAGGAAGCACAGGTTCTTCTGCGCCCCCCCCCCGGATCGGCTTCTCCCTCTCAACCTATCAAGCATGGCGTGATTTAAGCCTCCCGCCGCTGCAGGTGAAATCCACGAGAATAGATTTATGAAAATGTTTAACTTTTCCCTGTAAGATTGCTCCAGGCTCTCTGTCCTATCTCAAACCCAATCAACCAAAACGCTCCATTTCTCTCTCTTTGTCTTTCCTCTTATCCCCCGTATCTTCTCTCCCCCCCCCCCCCCCCCCTAGTCAGCCTGTCCCCACTGTGTCTCTCCATTTTGCACACTATCACACCTTTGGCCTCACCTCCCAGAACTAGGGAAATAGGGATGACAAATCTTTCCTCTCGGCAGGGATTGCTGGAGGGATTTTCTTCATTGATGGTGGCTGATTCTTTCGTGCTGTGTTCCATGAAGGCAATGCTCCCGTTTACTCTGCTTTCTCCTCGCGGCAAGCATTGAGCTTAAATGCTTACCCGTGGTTTTGGTATGAACAGTGTGCTTATGTTGCTAAACAAACATAAATACTCCATTTTTGCAATCTCTTTTTTCTGGGGGGCACAGACGAAATAAACAACATGACAGTCAGTTCAGTTTTCTGATAAATGGCCTTGTGCGCTCCAGTTGTTTTGACATAGAGGGCAATAAAAATAGAAGAAGATCGAGGAACAGAATGGAGGGAAGATGACAAGATATGGTGTTTGTCTGATCCTTGAGAGGGGAGAGGTTTCATTACCTGCGGGACTTCAGCAGAGGATGTCTCGGCGGTGGCGTATTTTTTTTTCTTCCTCGCTGCTTGTCACAATTGCGGCGCTGCTTCTGTGTTTTTAGTCACTCAGGGATTTCAGCGGCATGCACCAGCAGGGGCCAGACAGCCCAGGAATCAGCAGTGATGGATGGTCGCGTCTGTCCTGGAGGATGGAGGGGTCGCCGGGGTTCACGGCGGTGATGGAGACACTTCCCTGCTCGGCCCCAACGACTTTTTTAATTAACCTCTTTGGGAGGACCTGCCTCTTCCTTTAGAGGTAATCACAGCCCGGAAAGTCCCTTCATTAGGACTTATCTGACCTCTGCGTGTCCGGTTGTGTTGGCGGTGTCTGGCCCTACATCCTCCACCTCCCATTCAGTGCAGTAATGGGCACCGCCACACAGAAAGGGAGACACTGGCAGTGAATGTATCGAGCCCTTTTGGACTTTCAATTCTCTGTAACCTCTCTGTTTCCGTGTTCACACACCTCGCTCCATTCATCCCTCTAATTCTCCCAGCTAGAATTCGCTCTATTTCACAGCGAAGGCAACTTCGTTGATCCCACCAAGAGACATTCGCAGTTTAGAATTAGGCAAGGCTTGCCATGCCGCTGCACTTTTCCTCGTCTCATCTCTCATTTTCTCCTTTCTGCTCTCAGTGTAGACCTTGTGGCCTCATTATGGACAAACCGACAGGAAAGATAGACAGAAATAAAATGTATCCTATTTTTCACATTAGACTTCTAAAGGGACAAACAGGCGTCAGCGCTCCTGAGGGGAAGTGAACCCCTCTGAGTGATGCCCCAGAACAACCAGATCAAACGCCTCTCCTGCGGTTCCCCGCCTTTATTTCATCTCTCTATTTTGGTTCGCCTTCTTTCATGTTGGGGAACAGTGGCTTAAGTGGCTCTATTGGAGCTCTCTGAGGGGCTCTCAAATGAAGCTTGTGTGAACTCGGGGAAATAAATTGGTTTGTTCTGACGCTGCGAGGCCCGTGGCGCCCCCTGCTGTTCGCTCTGTGATCCGTGCAGCGTTCGATGGCGGCGGGAGAGGTCAAGACAAATAAAAAGGACTGGGATGAGTCACGCAACTTGCTTTGTTGGAGCATTTGCATTTCATCTCAGTCAATGTGAGTTGTATACATGCTAAGTGAACACTCTACATTTAATGTATTCACAATGGAAGGAGGGACATGAATAGAGGAATGCATGGACCCACAACTCCCCCATGTGGACGTCCTTTACAAAACCCCTTTTTGAAAAGCTTCAGTGAGCTGACTTCTGATACTTTGACACATCCTGTTGAATATGCCAACTTATTGTAACCAACAAACATATTACTGATATACTGACTTTCTTTTTCTCAACTAATCCGTCTTATATGTCTAGTTTCCCAACATACTTCTATAATCTTTAATACTTAATTTACAAATGGGGAATCCATCATTTATAAAGTATGAAAACTTAATCACGAAACACATAATAGACGAGCTTATTAATCAAGAATAAAACATTTATAACTGTTGTTATGAACTGTATACTAATGAGTGTTAATGTAGGAACAATGCTTTATAAATGATGAATTAAGTGTTTACTCATACTTAATGCTTCATAGTGTGTAGTTATTATAAAGTGTTACAGAGTGTTTGGTTGGTTTGCTCTCGCTTCAACAATCCACCTTCTGAATTATTCATATTTCTTTAAGATTCCCTTTTCTCTGAATCTTCCTCATTCCCATGCATCCTATAGCAGGGTCCTTGGCTTTTCTGTTTAGCTTATCTGACAGTTGCTTTAGTCACCGTGTGTGACGTTGATGTGTGTGAGTGTGTGTGTGTGTGTGTGTGTGTGTGTGTGTGTGTGTGTGTGTGTGTGTGTGTGTGTGTGTGTGTGTGTGTGTGTGTGTGTGTGTGGCCACACCAGCAGATCTGTGAGTCGACATAGGACTGGCCTTCTGCCAACAGAGAGGATGAGCCAACAGGAGGATACAGAGACTTTCTCTTTGCCTCTGCATGTTTGTTTCTGTGCTGTTCATCTGCACATGTTTTCCTCTCGTTACAGAGTAATCAGCGCGTTCATTGTGAAAACAAACACACATCTGTGTTGTTCAGGTGCGAAGTGTTGATTATGCTATGCCACTCAAAGCTCCTTCCTCTCCTGCTGATATAATAGTTATAATAGTTTGCAACAAGTGTCCCTTAAACGTTATCATTCACACAAATGGTGTCTTTGACACTTAACCATCTAGGCATTTAAAGTGTACAACTCACTGCAGCAACTGAAGAGCTTATAATGGTTTAGTTGCTGTGTTGAGGCTTTGTGGAGACTGATGATTGTGCAATGTTGTTCTGTTCTTTCACATAAATAATAAGGGATATGTGGACCTCATGCATTGTGTTGTATCGATTTGTTCTGTTCCAGACAGAAGCCTTTTAATTTATAAAACATGTCAACATAATGTCACAGTAAACCACAACGAATGAAGGCACTGGTGGAGAAACTATTGGGACATTTGATTTCAACCGTGTTTACTTCCTCATATTGTTTAGGCTCTCAAATCCCCCTGAACATTTACAAATGAAGCTTCGGACTCCATTGAACTCCATTATGTATAAAGGTATTGGAGTGTGAAACAATTCCCATTGATTGAATACTAGAAAGTAATGTTACTAAAGTCTAAATCACAACACTAGTGTATTTTCATGCCCACCGCTGAAGGACATTCTTATAAAACGATTTCGTTCTCTTCTCATTTCGTGAGTTCGCAGCTTTAAATTGCCGCCCGGAGCCCGGAGCGTGTTTACGGTAAAGGCACCAACCTAAGCCGATTATGACCCGGGCCACGGAGGGCAGGGCGGCCGAAGGTGTACCGGCAATGGTATTGGTCACCGGCGCGTCAGGAAGTGTCAAGCAACCAATAGAACGGCGCGGAGATTTATCTCTTGCCTTTGGACCGTCCGACCCGAAAGTACGTGTCAACACAATGCACTTCCTCTATTATGAAAGGAAAAAGGCAAATTCCCCGAAGGTTCTTTTTGTTCCTCTTTCTTTCACAAAGCAGCCGTTGAATGACGGAACACGAATCCTCCTCGGAGAGAGTCTCAGCGGATTTGTGAACGGAGTGCGTCCCTCTTCCTGTCCGCACCAGCCGGACTGCGGGAGATGACATTTGTTGCCATTAATCGGATGGAGTGGCTGCTCCGACGCGTTAAGGAGGCTGTCTTCCTCTCTGCGTTTCGATCGGTGCTGCTCATGTCATGTTTGGTAAGGAGAGCTGCATTGTGTCATGATCACTTTTTTTAATCATTTCTCATTTGAAAACTTTGAGGAAAAAACTCCAGTGATCGACAAGGCGTTGGAATTTGCTAAATTGATATTGATTTGTATTTATTCAAACAGAGGCTATTTGTGTAGGATGAGCCGCGTCTGGCTGTGATGCCAGTAGGACGGATTATAAATTGGTCACTGCGTCCAAACCCAAGGCCTATACTCATTTATCTGTGACAGACAGTGCCAAATAATAAGAGGATAAATACTGAATCCAATCCAAACATGGCAATCCTTTCAGAGGCCAGCAGATAATTAAATTGAGTTATAAATTTGCATCATCCAAACATCGGAGAAGCCAAATGTCCAAATCATTTATGTCAGATGTAAAAACATCAGCCCGGGATGTCACAAACATGCTCTTAGAGTCTGTGAGGTAACTCTTCAACATTTCAACACATTGAGATGTCCCTTATTGCACCCGACCCCCCCTTCTGTAGCTCTTGGTCCTGTCCGTGTCCATGTATCCTGGGCTGTGGTCCATTGGGGTCCAGCTTCATTCGGCCCTCACAGGGAGCTATGTGCCAGGCCACCACTCTGTTCTTCTCATCAACAGTCCCACCGAACAGGCAGCCAAGGACATCGGCAGGTACAGTAGTGACTCCAGGTTTCACCCTTTTTACAGTCTGCCTCACGCAACTGTAGCCCTCTAAAAAATACAAAAAAAGGAGTATAAGCTAAATTTGGAATCAAATGGTTTAATCTTATGTCTTGTTTGTTTAATCTGTATACCTCTCAGAAGTCACTGCGCCTGGTCAAGAACACCCCTTTAATCTGGATGCTAATTCAATTCATTTGCTCTGGTATGGACTTGGAAATGAGTTAAAGTGATTTAAACAATAAAAAAGTCAGAGAAGCCAGACAGAGAGAGTAAGTTTGACTTTTCTATCTAGAGGAGAGATACAGTGCTGTCAAACCCACGACTGGTAGAGCGCCGCGTTCGCACTCTCATCCCCGTTTGTTGGCATTTCAGCTGCATGTAAATGAGCTCCATTTACCACGTGTCAAGACAGAAGGTAGCGGTGCACGGTGCAGGTGCCAGATATTTAAATCCCCTCCCTTCAGAGGAGGGGGCACGACTGAGTTGGTATTAAACTATAATATCAGCTAAGCAGCAGCAGAAAACCAGACTTCAACATTTTTTTCTGAATTATTGTGCATAAAAGTCCTTTCCTGAGGTCTGCTGTGAAGAGCAACATGATAAAAGGACTACGTTTAAATGCTGTAATCGATAAACAGCTGGTGGCTCGAAAAAGTAAATGTTTTTCTTTCCTCTCTTTCCATACCCACCCTTCTCCGTGTCCGTCCCACCATTCTGCCTTTTTTTTTCCAGGGCGATCATGGAGAGGCGGCTGGCAGCCAGCATTAACATTCTCTCCAGGACCTCCACAATGTAAATCATATTTTTCCCTCCACCTTGACACAGCTTTGTACCCTGGCCGGGGCGCCAACAACAGAGGCTAGCTCTGTTGTTGTGTCCCTCACATGTGCAGACACTCGTGTGCACGTAAACACACGTGTTCTTCTTCTCTCCACCACATAGCTGGTTTAACAAGGAAACCACGAGCTGAATGGACCGCATCTCTCGATGCTTTTATCAGTTTTCCCATCACTCGAAACTGAGTGGCAGTTAGCCTTCGAAGCGGTTTGCTTTATATGCATGGATGAGCTTTCCTGTTAATGCATAAACCACAAATTGAACAAGAGCGGAAGAAGAACTCAGGGTGGAGAGGATGGAGGGTAACTGAATAGAAAAGGAGTTTCTGTTATATCCAGGGTTATTTAATCTTACACTTCAACATTTATTTTGACATTTCAAATGTGTTAATATGGGCTCTTAGTTTGTCTTTCACAATCCTTGCATCACGTTTAAAAGCAAAAGAGGCAGTTATGCATCTGACACTATAAAAGCCTCTCTGGCACAGTTTGACAGTATTGCTCTGAGTCACAGCAGCCGTAATGAATGGTTGGCCAAGGTTTGATTGATGTGTTATTTCAGAAATGAAAATGATTTTTCTTAATTGTACTTGTGCTTTTCAGTCCATCATGTACTCGTGTGCTACATGGTGCCGTTCTAATGTCTTGGGTCTTCTGGTTCTTTAGGTACTATTGGAAAGGAGAAATCCAGGATGCCAGTGAAGTTCTGATGGTGAGCTTATACTGAGAAAGTCCTTTCATGATAAACACGTACTGAACAGGAATGCTGGAATAGACCGCGGAAGTGTAAGATGAGATGTCACTGTTGTTGCAGCTGGTGAAAACAAAGACCTCCAGGATTCAGCAAGTCATAGATTTTGTGAGGTGAGAGGTTGCTTTATGTAATGGATATTTCAGATTGTAGACAACCGTGCACTGCTTAAGGTGTGCGTGCGACTGTAGACAATGCTGTAAAGGTTCATTGCAGTTACTTTCAACTTGGACCTTGTTGTGTACTTCAAATGACTCCATGGTAGTTCTTCACAACCTCCAGTGGGCCACTGCACTGGTGATCAAAAACCAGTCACTGTGATCAAACAATCGTTTTATTCATGAAAAAAAGCATATTACCTAATATATATCAACACGTTATCAATGCCCAACTCTTCTTGATCGGCGCCCCTCGGTGGCTGATATCGAGGCACCCTCTAGTGTCCGTATGAGACGCATCGACTTTCATTAACTCCAATGTAAACCCATCCGCGTCATTGTTAGAAACTCTGTGTAGGTGGGAGGGAGGAGGAGGAGAACAGGATGCTTCAGCTTGAAAATGTTTTTTAGATGTTAGACTTTAAGGAAGATGGGAAATCTCCTCTGCGTATGAACGGGGATGTTTTGTTAAAAGTGTTTGATCAAGAATGTAACCACATCGTTATAGATAAACTGTATACTGATCTCACATATACACGACTTGAAATAACTATTACACCAATAACCACGAGGAGTAAATCATCTATATTTCTGCTCATTTGACCATGTGTGATTGCAGCATCAGACGGTTAGACTTGCGGATGTGCCAAGTTGTCGTGGCATCTATTTGGGTTGAAAAGTTCAGGTTGAAAATAATTGGATATTAATAGGAACCCGAAACGGTTGCTGCTTCCCACTTGGCTACAGTGCAGACGCTCTTCTCACTTTGCTCTCTGTTATTTTGGGCACTTTTTCATACTTCTTCCTACTTGTCTCAAACTACGAAACATTTAAGGACCCGTTTCCTTTCAACTGAACTAGAAGAGACTTACATGGACAGCTATCTCTAAAGGACACCATACCTTTCCAAGAAGGGAGACGATGAAGTCTTGTGTGAAAGAGACGCCGTTATCAGAGACGTAAGCGGTTAAATATCCAGGAGCTAAGATTCGTGACATGAAAGAGAAGAATCCTTAACTGATGAATAAACACCAAAATGAATCATATCATTCTACATGTGGGGGGCGAAAGATATTCACTCATTCATAAATCAGGATTCCATTGAACTGTTTGATTGTCCGGACAAACTGGAAGGGCATCTTTTTATCAGTGGACCACCGCCAGCGTTCATCAGAGGGATCATTGGTTCCACGGAGTCTTATCACTGAACACATGGCTCGGCAAAACCTGCGCTCTGAAAAGGATCAACTGCATTGATACCTTCAATCTGTTCTGGGGGCCGTAGGCCTCTTTTCAGGGGCGGGTGGCCTCCGCCCAAGCAGATCTGGACTTAAAGTACTGATGGACCGTTTTCTGCTTCAGCCCCGCAACAATCCGTCAGCCAGGCCTGAGTTGATGCAATCGGACACACAAGCGGCATCGGCGCCGCAAAGACAAAAAACGTCACAGACTCAACGTCAGCGTGTTGACATCCAGCTCGTGGATCAGTCTCCTAATACCTCCTCCCTTCACTCTCCCCCTGCCCATTTTGGTATTCACCATTAGTGAATCTGTTTCCAGTCGTTGTGCTCTTCTTCTGGACAACTAAATCTGCTATTACAGTACATTTTATTTCTAATCATTGCTTTAAATTGGCAAAGACAACTTCAGTTTTATGAGAACCAGAAGAGAGGAAGGGGAGTTGACATTTTATTTAATAATTCTTAAACATCTACAGGGCCACCCTAATATTTAAACTTTTATGGATGACTTTGCTGAACTGCTGTCCATCATCCGCATTGCCCTGGACTGCGTGGTTATTGATGGTGATTTTAACATTCACGTCCGCAACCCCCCCAGGACAGCAGCACCGACTAACTGTGTCGTTTGCACCGACTCAGCATGTGATGGAGCTCACACACACAATAAAGGGGGCACGCTCTGGACTTAATCAACTTAATCATCAAAGATTGTAATAATGACATCCATAGAGAGAGACTTTACATTCATAATTTAGAACGGAGAGTCGAAAGGCAGTCCTCCTCCTCCTACATGACAGCCAAATGCAATAATAATGCACGTGACTCATTTGATATGTTGACTGGCTGACAAACCCTCCTGTATCCGTAGGCCCTGCACTTTTAAATGATGCAACGAATGCCTCCTTCTTCACTGACAAAACAGTCAAATTAGACAAGCTGTCAGTTCCTCCACATCGGGTGGAGCGTATGTGTTGACCTTGCGTGCCCTTAAAACAAACTCAATTAACATGACACAATTTGATCCCATCAACCACATGAGCTTTTGACATCGTGCAACATTTGAGATCCTCCTCCTGCTGCTGCTGCTGCTTTGATTATTCTGCATGCAGGCTTTTTCAATAAAGTTAAGGGATCAGATCAGATCTGCTAGGAACACTTCTCTGCTCCCAGGCTGTTTCCCACAGGCCCTGCAGTTATTTAGTCACTCTAAATGAAACCGTTTAAATCCTCGCTAATGAGCAATTGAAAGCCTAAATCAAACTTTCTGTTTTTTTTAAGTAAAATCATTTAAAAGGCTGTTTTTCAACTGCTTCACACCTTCCTGGTACGAAAAACTATTGTTTGGATGTTTTCTAGTCAGCATTTCAACCACACAGCACAGAGACTGTTCAGGTCTGAGATGACGTCCATTCAAACACAGACGGTGGAGAAGTGTCAGTCTTATTATTAGATCTACAGAAAACGAAGGCTCCATTATCAGGGCTCATCTGTTCAACATCTGCATGCTTCCACTAGCACAGAATATTGAAAACAACATAATATCTCACCATAATACTAGAGAGGACACACAGATGTCAATAAAGACATTTTTGTCTAGGACAGATGTCATTTTCTTCTGTAGTGTTCATCTATATTAAGTAATTCTGCATCTTATCTGACATGCTTGTGTTTGCGCGGGTCCCTTTCAGGTCTGTCCACCCCTATGCAAACCCAGAAGTCCTCAGCTTCCCGGTGGAGGACGGCAGTCTGGCGTACATGAAGTGGATGGATGAAGCCATTCCGGACGACTGATACGCCGTTAAAGTCGAAGCCAATCTCTGCATGGACTGCAGCCGAACAAGGACACTGAGTCATGTTGTTTGACGGCTTTGGATCGAAAGGATTCGGAAAGCAGACATTAATGCTATTTTAATATTTTGACCTTTTCATTGTTAATTCCCCTTCGTACTGTGGAGATTTGATTTCAGTCCTTTAAAGAGCTTTGTACCACAGTCGTAGACAATACTTGCTTCTGATTGACTGGCAGGTGTCAGTTAGCATTTTATAATAATGCTTCAAACATAGCATCCCTTTTTCGACCGGTCAGTTTTAAGGCAAAGTATATTAACCTCCATAATACTACTTCTGCTTTATGCCGTGATGTTCACAGTAAACTCTCACTGGTTAAACGGACACATCGAAGCTTTTTTAAATAGAAATCTGCATTTACATTGCTGCACTTCTTATACAGATAACACTATCCTGTAATAGCAGTCATCTTTGCGTATTTGCGTTTGATAAAACAAGCCCTCTCGTTCTGCTTTTCATTCATGTATTCATTTAAGATGGCATCACTTATGTAGGCAGGTTTAACATAATAATAGTTTGTGCATATTGATGGCGTGACTTTACAATAGTGATACATATTGTAATAGAGTAATTGGTATAATAGTCATGGTATTGAACATACTATAACAATCCGCCTACAGTTCTGTGGATTATTGATCCATCGGGCTGTAGAAGAGTTTCCTTTATTGAAAGGTTACACACACATCTGTTTGCCTTGTGTACTGTATTCACAAGTAAAAAAGGCAACACTGCTGAATGTCAGCACCACTTTGCTCCAGGTTAGCTCAGTTTGAACAAATAAAACCTCAAATAATGCCACACAGTGCTACTGAGGACAAATGAACAAATGGATGCCACTGACAGCACATGGCGTGATTGTACATCTTGAACCCGTCTCTCCCTTGCATTTCTAATGACCAATTATAAAGCTTCGTCGTTTGCTTTGTTTGCATCTTGAAGGACTGATGCTGATCTGATCAGGTCTCCCTTGAATAACACATCCTTGATCTCCACAGGAATAGTCTTGCCAAATGAAACTTAAATTGAATCACAAGAACAAACTCATTTGTTACTCCAGCCCCTCGGCTACACTTGCATATCTGGAGAGCATCACAGGTCTTGTTATCTGGATTCTTGCTTTCACAAATAATGATTGGAAACACAGCACACGACCACGGAGGTTTAATTCATTACATTTCAAAAATAAAAAATCAGATTGGCCACCGTGCCTTATTTGTGCTTGTACAGGTCAGCCGTGCTTGCTTACCGCACTAAACAAAAATGCGCACTCGGTCTGCAGAAAGTGTTTCCGGCATGAGGCCCCAACAAAAGAAATGCCGACACCATTTAGTCGGGAGTTGTGTCTGTGGAGCCAAAATAATCCTCCCCATCAGGTCCAGAGATCAGGCCATTTGGTGTCAGTGTGTGTGTGAGTGTGTGAGTGTGTGTGGGGGGGTTTGTTACTTCAATGCATGATGTACCCATTCACAGCAATGTGTGTGTACATGCCATGTCTGAATGCTCCAGACGTACGGACAGATGCCTCCGTGCCTTTGTGAGTACTTAGGGCCGACTGTGTGAAATAAATATTGCAAAAAGAAAATGCTGCAATTTGATTAAATGTTCACTAGATGGTGGTGTTTCAATACACATGAAAACATGCCACTGTTACCAGTCGTTCACATGTGGTCCCCATTGACATAATGCAGGTAGCTTTTTGTCAGAAACTATTATAAAAACACAATTCACTCATTTGCCCACACAATTGAAATCTTCTTCCTAGAGAGCAGTCTTTCTCTTCTACTTAATACTAGGTTCAACCTTATGAAGTGGGCTTATGAAGATGAATACCACTTAGTATATGAGGTTTCTTTTCCACCTATTGGTGTCATTATCAATGGCAATGAGCACAGAGCACTGGTTGCCGTCTGAACCTCTCTGTACTTCTGTTGAGATCTTTAATACATTCAGTCCAAGCTTAATTGGTTAAAACAGCTAAAGAAATATCATTGCTATATTGAATATCATGTAACTTGTGTAAACACAGAGACATATGCTTAGAGACGCTGGCTCTTTTTTTTTTTTCTCCCCGTGTGTCGTCAAATCCTCCATGGGACGCAGGATAATTAAGAATAAGCTGTAAGAAACAGACGCTGGTAGCATGCTCCCACTGAGAAATCCAATAAAGTGAGGATAACACTCATGCAGCTATCTGTTCTAGCAAGGCAAGGTGGTGATGGTGCTTTTTTTCAGGAGCTTGCATAAATTGCAGTCACTGCAGTTTGAAAGTAATACTAATCAAGAAAAGTATATAAATGCAATTCTTGACACATCTATTCATCACAGCACGCCTGGCTTTTCCTTCAGTTTACTTTGTGTTGCATTCATAGACGTTTTCCCGTAGTGTTGTCCAACAGTGCTTGTTTTATGGTCTTCACGTTGCAGTGCTGAAATAGGTGCAACAACTCAGAGACTATGCTTTTATCATTTTGCTTGTTTTACGGTATATTTAACAATCATCTCGATGTTTACTTCCGTTTCTGTAAGTGGTCCCACTTGTCCCCTTTTTGCTCTTGCCGACATTAAATGATCCAGAACCTTGTGAACAAGTACAATATAACACGGTGTGCAAGAAGGAGCTGACCAGGGTGAAAACGTTGAAGCTAGGAGGAATATTTTAGCAGCAGGCAGTTAACTAATGGGCTGGGAGGAGCAACTCCAGGCAGAAAACGGCTCTTTCCCGGGGAGGTATACGACTTCATTATACAGCATCCCAGATCCACTTCCAAGGGCAAATGGGCTACTTTTTTTAATCTGAATGCATATTTTAGAATCAAATTATATCTTTTCTGCATTCTTAAGAGTTTTGCTCTATGAAAAAATTAAATGAATATTGAATAATATGCCGTCACAGTAGCCCAAGATGAGACTGAGAGTGCGCTTTTATATTTAACGTAGCATGGCTCCACAGGCCACAAGGCAGCCAAAGCTCTCAAAATGGACATGGGGCATTGAAGTGATGCCAGGGGGGGATAACTGACCAGATTAATCTCTTCCTTTAAGTCTCAATTATTGAGTCCAAAACGTCTCACATTAGTTGTTTGTGAGGGTGAATAGGGACCGTCTGTGGAGTCCATGGATAAAGTTATTGCTCCTTGCATGCATACTGACAGATGTGTAAGGATGCATAATTACACTGTTTTGGAAAAATAGTGCAAACCAGACCTGGTATCATCCAGGCGGCAACCTCCCGTTCTCAAACAATAAGCCATTGTAGAAATACCTTAAACTTGCATTCATTCTAACGGCCATCAGGGGGCGACGCGTCTGGTTGCAAAAATCTAATTGTATAGAAGTCTATGGGAAAATGACCCTACTCCTCACTTGACTTATTACCTCATTAAACATTGTAAAACATGAGTTTGTGGTCTCAATCGTTAGTTTCAAGTCTTCTTTAATACAGCATGGTGTTCTTTGAGTAAATTATGGTCCATTTATCGTCAAATTGACAGTTAATCGGGGTATGCTTTAGGGCGTAGCTACCTTTTGATTGACAGGTCGCTACCACAGTGTTATCCGGTCTGGGACTTTCAAAGTGTGTTTTCAGTTCATGTAAGTATATTTTAACATTTTGTTTGCCTCAATATGTCTTGTCCAGCATTCAGCTGTACTTAGCTCCACCCTGCTGTGTGACTTCTGCTTCCAAAAATGCAAAAATCCATCACCATCAAGGCTTCAAAACTGTACTCCACAAACATCATCATGACATCATGGTGACTACCTCCACTTCTTATATACAGTCTATGGAGTCATCTAATGGCTATGGGGGTTTGATCAAGTAAGAAAAAACACTCATTCATCTTCATCTTACAAGCAGTCAAGGACAACATCATTAAGAAGACTAGTGTTTGAATTTCTGGTCTGTTATGTAGACATGGTGGCATTTTGCCACTGGCTGCAAATTCAGCAAAGATAAGATCTCTGACACAGCCAAACTGATGTTGTGCTACATGCAAGCTTTGAATTGGCTTAGCGCTCTGCGTTGCAAGGTTACGCGGAAGGGAGGGACGAGTAATGGCTCAGTGCCTGAGCGAGTAAGCCTACACTACATGGTGATTGCTTCATCTCTCTCTCCTCAGCACCTCCTCTTCTTCAACCTCCCCGGATCCCTCCCTCCTCAATGCTCCTCCCATCTCCCTGCCTCTGTGCACCTCATAAATCACCATCTGCAGTACATGTGTTGTGTGTGAGACCTACACACTCAGAGCAAATGAGAACGAGAAAGTGAGCAATTGAGGATGTGATTGGAGACACTTGTCGAGGTAATGAAGAAGCCAATTTTCTTCTCCCATACCTTGCTCCTGGCTCTGTTGCTCGCTCACTCGCTCGCTCACTCCCTGAGCTGCTACGCGGACTCCGTCATCAAAACACACAGTGAGGCGTGCTGGCTTGCTCACATTCTGTAGCTTGTGGACACACACACACACACACACACACACACACACACCACACATTCACACTCAGTCTCACACTGGAGGCAACATTCAAGATGCAGCAGCAAGAGAGAATGTCTTCTGATTCCCTGTCAGGTAAATGCAAAACTAAATGTGTATCTCTGGCATTCCTTTCCTTTTCCTGTATCATTATCCATCTTGTTTCCCCTCCTTTCACGGTTACATTAAATGACACACATTCTTATTTTCTCTCTCTCTCTGTTGTTTGCCTGGCGTCTCTCTCCCCATTCCCCCTCTCTGCATCCGTCTGTCCATGTTCCCTTTTTTGCGTGGTTCTCTCCCTCTTACGTTTGCTAATGAGCATGTGTTGTGCTATAAGAGTTGATGACCATGATGATTGTTATTGTGGAAAAACAGGAGGTGTGCCTTTTTCCATATGGCAGTGCTGGAGGGAGTACATTAAGGTGGAGCAGCTCCTGCTACTACAACTGCCTCACACCCAAAGCACAGCTGTGCAAGTAAATATGGGCTGGAGAATGTTGCATTCTTCTGACCTAGATACAATGACAAAGCTTGTGCTACTTTAGCTGGGATGCTTGTTTTCCTTCAAATGACACCATTATGTTTTGAGCTGATTGTCGTATTGTGTGTGTTGTTGTGAGTGTCCTCGGACTGCACAATTTGCGTGCTGGATATTCAGTTCATGTAAGACATTTAAAAAGTGAGAAATCAAGGCAAGTGGCTCGGTTTGTTGGAAGTGGAATAGTTGATGAGGACGATCGTGCTGGGGAACTAGACCGTGCACACCGCTTTCCATTGGTTATGTAAGTCATTTGATTGGAGCCTGTGAAGTTAACCTGGAAGGGGGAAAAAAAATCTTTGTTGTTGGTCAGGTGTGTTAGTTGTGAGGATTATAGCATTTTAAAATCAGGATTATAGCAAGAACTTGTTTTTTTTCCCCATCGTTGCGCAGCATCAAAACTCATTAAGGCTTCTCAATGTGAACAGGATAATTACAAAAACCTGAGAGACGGAAATAATGAGTCTTCGTATGGTGAAGGGAAAGAAATGTAATTTTGACTCCATTTCAACTTTGAACGACTCTAAAGATTAACAGCTAAAATCATTTTTTGGGCTTCTCATTAGCAGGCTTTTTTTTTCTATACCAGCCGCATAATTCAAAAAGTAAACACCATGCATTTATTCATGTGTTTATGGATATTTTGGGGGGAGGGTCAGGGGGATCATATCCCAGCATGCTGTGGGCAGAAGACGGGGAAATCAGATAATTATGAAATAAATAGAAAGGTGCACAGTATTCATTCTTGCTTGGCTTTGGATTGTTAGAGGAAATTCTGACACACGCGAAACCATACAACCACATAACAAGCTACAGTAATATCAATGAGGGGGTGATATATATGTATATATACATATATATTTGTGATATCTGCTCTGCAAGCTCAACTTCAAAACCATTAAGTTGATACAGTTATCTAATCGTCATGGCTCTTACACCTAGCCCATTTTTTAGGTTTTTTTTAATTACACCACTCAGACAGTTTTTGTGTTATAAAGAGAACCTGATGATGCTGAAGGTCTTTAAGACACTTTGGGATGTCTCGCTGACACCTGCCTCTCTGAACCAAATCAAGACCGGCCAGGCGACCCTCCGTGAGCTCAATAAAACACCAGTCACAGTTTGTCATGTTCACGATGAAAATCAGATTTCAACAAAAAAACGAGTATCAGCCCAGTCTGACAGGCAGCATTTTGCATTTCGTTTTCAATATTGGCAGGTGACCCTGGGATGCAGGCTGCACAATGCATTTTTTATGGTCTCGAATCCAAGAATCCATACAAATGAAATGAATAGATGATACTGATGGAAAAACAGACATTTCTCACTCACTTCCTCTCTCTTAGCATGTCACGATGTTCGCTTCAGGTTAGACTAAGACTGAAATAGCAGTAGGCCTCAGTGATTATTATCAATGTGTTCTTAAAACAGAAACCTCGTGATAGAGTTCTTCAGGTGCTTTAGTTCGAGTTTGTTTGAATGGCTATAAATAATATATATTTTTTTACATTTTAAATACACTTCATGGCCTCCACGGTGTTGTTCACGATTTACACTTGAAACACCCCTCCTGCTCTGACACCTCGCCTGTCAGCCATCACCAGTTTCATGCGAGTTCCCGGGTGGAATCATTATCAGTACATCGTTCGGTTCAGGTTGATTCAAATCACCTCTGCTGCACTCAAGTCTGTGCATAAACCAACAGCACAACAACAACAACACAGCAGCAGCAGCGCAGCTCTGAGGTGATTGTGGTACAGATGCACTTCTTGCTTCATGGGCTTTTTGGACAGTTGGGGCGTTATTAGTAGCGCAGTCTCAGTGTTAACGAGGAAGGCATAATTGTACCCTTAAGTGTATTCTATTGGCCTACAGTGACGATAGCAGGTGGGAAGCAGGATTACATAACGTGTGTGAGTGCGAGAGAGAAATGTGAAGGATCACTGGGAGGTAAAGCGAGGAAAGAGTTGTTTAATGTGTCTGAGTGGTAAACACCATGCACTCTCAGTGTCTTTTAGTTATGCGTTCATGCTGCACACCACTCTGGTTTCCTACCTGATGACAATACATTTTTCTGATTGCCTTGGCACAGTTTCTACAACAGTTTGAATGTGCACAATTCTTAATCAAAGAGCCAAACTGCACTGAAAAGAACTGGCAATAATACATTTTCCAAATATGACTGCATTCTCCTAAGAGAAGCATGCAAACAATAGACAGCTCTGGCAAAGCCTCGTATGTATATGATGAAGCTCACACAAAACATGTTTACTCCACCAGTAACTGTAAAGTACACGTTAAGAAATCAAATGAAAGTGTTTCTAGTGCTGAGTTTGTGGGTGATAGACCTTTTTTTGTCATTATTGATTCTCACACATCATGCCTGAATTTCAACAGCAGTCTGCAGGATTTGTACTTTTCAGTAAAGAAATGTCAATGCAACAATCAAATGCATGAACAGAAATGTGTGTGGTTGTGATTAAAGTTAGACTGACGCTACTCAAAGGTAACTGCAATTCATGCTGGATTTTCCTCATGCATGCCAGGGCACCATTATCAATTATTGTCCAAGAAAAATTCAAAAATATGCAAATTTGCATTCCGACGTATATATGAAACTGTCAGCCATGCCTCCTAAAAATGACGTTCCCATACAGCAAAACTGCACTGGGAATTACATTGCCAGGGAAAATGATTGTGTTGCGGATTGTGTTTGCTTTTGATGGATCACAAATAAGTTTTAAGAGTTAAATAAGAGTTAAAAAAGACATAAGAGTTAAAAAACACAGGGCTGCTTTTCATGTCCAGCATGAACTAAGTACTTCTGTTGCCTGAACATAACCAAGTACTTTTGTTGCATTTTAGTTTTGTTCCAATTGTCCCAGCATTTAATCCAGTGAGAGGTGCAACTGGTACATGCACTAGTAAAGGCATTAAAGGGTATTGGCTCCCTTGAATTGGTACATACCACACTAAAAATGAGAATGCTCCAGGAGTCAACAGATAAAGGGAGAGTTGGAACTCTGCTTTGTCCTAAAGGGTGAAACATTGTCCTTTTAAAGTAACTGACAAGTCACACACTATTATAAAAATACACAACAGGTATCAGCCTCATAGCACTGAATCCAAACACTGAGCTGCTATTGGAGCCACACAGCTGCCATCAATTGAGCCTGATTGCCTGAGAAGAGAAGCGTCCACATGGCACCTGAGCCACAATTTCAAAAAAAAGGGAAGAAATGGATTATAATTATCAACACATTGGAGGAGTTTTGGAGAGAATAGATTGCCCCATTTGAAGATATTCAGAAAGTAAGATCATCCTTAGTTGTCTCCCTTGGGAGACATTAGTCTTGGGCAAAGTCAACTTCTGCAATATTTGCTTGATGCGAAAGCCCATCAATTCTGAAATAGATTCTGTGACAGCCACAGTTTAAGGTGTAAACAACATTACTCACATGATTCTCTTCTGTCGGGAATTTTAATTTCTTTCCAAATTATTGCTTGGTTTGCCAGTTTCCTGTAAAGACTGTGTTTTATCACCCAAGAAATGGCACCATTACAACTCAAAGGAAATCAAAGCTGGATTATGATTTCAGCGCAGCGTGTTTCTTTAGTTTTTGGTATCACTGCACTTCCTTTATCATGCATTATGTAATATAATAATAAATTTTTGCCTCAGAAAACCCATTGGATTCATAATTGTACATTTCAGTCACTCATATCACTACTGGGGAAAAAAAGGAGTCAATGTTCATTTATTTGTCACGTAACTTGTGTCCTTCAGTTAACGGCACTTCTGTAGTTATTTGAACCCCAAACGAAGATCTTCTCCTTAACGTGAGTAGCTTTGGTGCCTAAATCTGACTGAGCTCTATTTTGAATAGAGATATAATAATAATCTGAGCTTGTGCCGTGGCAAAAACAAACACTTTTGGGGACGTACATTGACAGTTAGGAATTGGCCAGTTTTTAATTTGGTGGCTAGTTAGACAGAACTTCCAGTATGTTCAGGCTATTATTAATGGAATGAAAGAGAAACATGCATCTTGATGAATGGTATTTGTTGTTATAGACAGCAGCTCAATCATCTGACAATGACTGACTCAACTCAACCTTCCAATTCATTTCTTCCTCAAGTACAGCAGCTGGGTCATAAACCTCAGTGTCCTGTGCTATGGATCGAGAACATCTCCTTCCTTCTGACGGAGAATCAGACAAATGATTTTCAAGCAGCAGCTGCTGAGAGAAACCAAAGTCTGTGTCAGTTTGTATGTAAGCAAATTGCAGTCAAATGTAGCGCTTCCTACGCAACAGCCAAGAGATTTTACTCAAAATCTAGTAGTACTGATCCTAAGCCAAAAGGTGATTGGAGTTCACAGCCACAGGGCTACATAATGGACATTAAAACGTTCTCCTATTGACCCGAATCCATAGTTTTGTATTGCAACTCAGTCCTTCTGTTTAGCTTTTGGCTTATAGTTGTTTTTTTCTGTTTTTAAAGATTCTTTGTCAAGTGCATTCAATCAGACTGTGTTATCACGGAAACACAGGGACACAATGTTACTTGCACACAGTCACTGTTCACATTCAGTTTTCACAGTCTAGCTGTTAACAAGAGAAGTTAACAAACTCATTGTTGATGTGTGTGTGTGTGTGTGTGTGTGTGTGTGTGTGTGTGTGAGACAATGAGTGGGCATGCTAAGGAGCCAATAGACCTCACTGGAAACAGGTGGGCCACTTGACACAGTAGGTGAGAACCAACTTAGCCCTCCAAACCCAATCGCCCAACACATGGCAATCGCATTTAGTTTTAGGATTTCAAATCATAAACATTGTTTTTACTCCTCCCATTCGATGGCCAAGCACGATCACGCATATCCGTGTTTATTTGAGGTATGACATTTTGTGGCATTTTGGATTTATTTCAAATGATATAACCTTTTTAATTTCTTGCAGTCTGTTTCTTGCTGAAGTCTAACCTTTAGATTGTGATGTAATCCGTCTCACACTGCTGGTTTCTCGTGTCCAGCCAGATGTGACAATTACACGACATAGAAGTTGCCGTGAAATTAACTTCTGACAACGCTGCAACCGCAAGCTTTTCTTCCCGTATCTCAATATATTATTTATATTTGATCAACTGTGAGGCCAATACTGAGGGAATTTGAATAAAACGTTTTGCTAGATTGTAGTAGGTAGTATCGATTCGATACCTAGCCATATTTATTATTACCAAAGTGCTGATGTGCCATCGTGATCAGTGTGTATGAGACCTTGTATTGATTCTTTGAAACCCTTTGCACAGGCTACTGAGTCACAACATCTCCTTGTACAGCTCCAACAACATGTATGCCATGTTGTTTAGAAGCAAACGGATAGTGTAGGGAGGAGATGAAGGTCTGCACGCGTCCTTCTATTGTCCTTGCACAATGTTTGCTTTGAAACTCCAGAAGTTGTCTGGGTTGTATCTGCACCAGTGTCGCCAAGACAACCTCCCGTGTGCTTGGCAAGTGCAGTGACAGTGATTCATAAGAGCTTGAACAACGGATGATTCCATCGTTTCCTCACCTGACTGAGGCCTGCGACTCTAGATTACATTTGAACTGATGACCAGAAGCTACAAAACTGATCGAGCTTCATATTCACGCAGCAGCAGCAGCTACAGAGTTTCTTCCTTTTTCCAGCTCGCTCCATTGTGCCACTGACTTTTTCATAGAGCACTTCTGGCCTTGTGCCAGCGGTATCTTCACGCTCCTAGAGCGCATTTAATACTGCCGTCTCTTTGAGCCTGTTACTTGACAGCTATGGTTCAGTGACACCCTTGAGTCCGCATGTGTTTTAAATGACATCCTCTGGAGCTTTGGAGAAAAAACGCCGCTTGTGGAATCTCATCTCGGGCGCGTTAAAACAAGATTACCAAACTCGTGTGCGTTTGCATCCTCTCTGTCTCTGCGTTAGCTGGCCCCCTCAAGTTATGATTGGTGGCGGTGCCAGGGCGAGCTCGTGACATTTATTTGCTTGCGTGGTATTTTTTTGTAAAGCTCTGAGAGGACGTTCAATCACTCTGCATGTGGGCTTACCTTGTGGCCTTTGCGGCGTTGCTTTGAATGAGCAGAAAACAAGATGGAGCTTTCAATCAGCGGCGCAACACAATCCTGGGGCTCTAAATCTCTCAAAGCTGCGTCAGAGAACGCTGGTGTAGCCAGCGGCATGTAGGCAGGATTTATAACTGACTATCTAAATGGATGCATCTCTTCTTAAGTGCGTCTTCAGTGGGTTATGATGAGTGCCTCTCCGATTATGGACATTAAACCAAAAATGATAGTTGTATTCAAAGTTATGTGCCCCATCAATTGACATTATCATTTGTAAGAAAAATGACACTGAGCGGCAGGAGAGCATAAGAGAATGATGCTTCTCTTATGATGCAGTGGGAGTACAGCAGCATATAATATGTAGAAGAGCCAAGAAGGTTTTGGACTGTAACATCGTATCATTATTATTATTATACTTTCAGTAAAAGAGTCGGTAAAGCACAAAATATGTGGATATTGTCGACGTAAAAGCAACTCTTTTGAATTAAAATATGTAAATTGAATCACATGGGTATTTTGGTGAGAAAGGTGTAGAAAATAATTCAATTTTATATTCCAAACTTCTGCAAAAGTCTGATTCAGGTCAGCTGAGAAAGACTGGAATCCATATTATGTGGGAGTCGTAGGTGCACAGACTGCTTTGTGATGGAAAGTCTCTTTGTTTCCACAGCACTTGTGTGCCAGCCATGAACCAAACCTAAAATAACCGGAGGAAAAGAAAGTAGTTTATTGAATTCATAACCTCGCTAACATCCGTTTTCTTCAGATTCACAAACGCAGTCGTCGTGGTCGATCACCAAGGCAGCCTACATACTCTCGCATCTTCTGTGCTTCAGCTTCACACACACTGGTGGATCAAATCCTCTCTTGCAGGTTTTTTTCCGTCCCTCACTCACAATATTTTCTTCTGTTGCTTGGAGCAGGAGAGCAGCAATTTCGAACAAAATGTCTCTCCTCCAAACTTAAAATATTGATCTAATACCATTAGGGCCTTTTTTTATACTTCCTCTATCAAAACCTGACAGAAGGACTCTGTAGCAGCTGGTGAAAGGTGAGGTTTATTGTCATATTGCAGAGGTCTGCTAATGGGGGATGGAATGCTAATGTTGTGCAGCTATTGATCTCACTCGGCCACTCGAATGTGAAACACAGGAGGGAGCAGCGCAGCATGGCTTTAAGTAAATGCTAATACAATGCGGCCATGCTTGTCATCTGAGTTAGATTAGAACATCTAGCTGCTTATCTTTCACACACCAGAGTGAAACGCACTTATCCATGACGCCGTGCTTTCTTGAGCACAGGCGTCAGTGCGCGCATACGTAAGTCCAATGAATACGTGACCCGTGGTCTCTTTCCTCTGCTATTCATTTGAGCCTCATTAAAACGTGCTTGATTACATACATAACATGCCCTGCAAGCGAAGGTAACAATACAAAAGAGCAGATTAATGCGTAACATAATCGTGCCCTCTTGAATTAAAATGTAATCAAAAACAAGGATCTCGTTGCTTCAAGGTAGAAACACTTACAAAGAGAGACTATTCATGTTGCCATTTAATTAAATCAATTGTGTTTTAGCTGGGCCCGGTACATGTTAAACACATAGTGCATGTCTAGACCGCGGCCATTTCTGCTGTCGTGTGCCTGTCTCGTCAGCCTTTTGCATAGCTGTCTTAGCATTTAAAAACAGCTTCTTTAAATTACATAGTTGCCAAAGACTGGCCAGTTAACTCGACTAATCATTGACAAGTTTAGCACCAGTCCTGTGGTTCATTTAGCCAACCATGTTATGTCTGATATCCCCACAGAGGCTTTGTGGATCTGTCACGGCAAAAAAATGTCTCTTCCATCTTCTACCTTCTGTAGTAGTTTGAACCGATGTGGCAGCAAAAACGGACAGTTAGCATACTTTTTTTACTTTTACAAAACTGCAGATTCCCTTACAAAGTACAAACTGTTGCATGCTGTGTGCATTCTATTGGGACATACTACATCTCATAGCTCATAACACTGCACCTTGAATGATTAGAATAACCAGAAAAGCATGCTGGCTTTGCACACTGCAAAATGCTACTGGATGCTGTTGAAAATCTTGGAGTTTTGGACATTCTGTATTTGATAAAGCCAACTATGTATTGGGGCAACGCTTTTTCTGGCACACTAAATATTCAGTAGTATTTGTATTGGATTGCAATATATTTCCAAGTATTCAATATTAAAGCCAGTTGCCTACTGTTTGTGGGAGTAACACATTACATTTACACTCTTCAGGCATACTGTAACAGTTTTTTTTATAAATGTTTTTGAGTATTTGAATCAGTAATTATATTGTTCCAAGTTGCATCCCTTACAGAATAAAAACAGTCGGATGAAAAAGTCAAAATAAACTGAGAATGGATCTAAAGAAAGGAGCCAAGTCTGCAGCAGAGAAGAAGCTTCTGAGCTCTGCAACCATGAAGTCTATGAAGTAAATATGTAATCTATGTTATAAACCTTCATTGGCTGATGAGTTGAAGCACTTCGTAAACAGTAGTGTACACTCGGGTACACATGTCACAATGGGTTAAGGTTAGCACAGGTACAAAACAAGGGTTGCGTCTAACCTAATGAATCGCTGGTTTGCGACCCAAATCAAACACACCCACGTTTTTTTTTTACTTCTTGCGTGTAGGCTGCGTCTATAGCTAACATGTTAAATGCTGAAAGGCTTCTGGTGGATCGTCCCGCAATGATTTCTGCGCGTGAACCTTCAGAGAGGTGCGTGTGTTTTAGTGCGACAACGAATTAGCAGAAAGTTCTATTTCGAGTTCGCGGAGGACCTCGCGGTGCACACCACTAACAGAATGGGCTTCTGACAGGTGAGTTGCCGAAGACCAAAACTCGCTGTGACGCGGAAACGTCAACATTGGTAGGCAACGTGGTGTTGTGTGCGCGTGTGCACCACGCGTTGCGCAAAACACGGTGCACGCTATCTTTTGTTGTCCGTGTTGTGTGTCTACCTTGGTGGTGTTTTATTCTATTATAAGCGGCAGGTTGTTTAGTGCTCAGACCCAACTGTCCATAACTCTTTGTATTTATTGTGGGGCTATTTGTCACACTTATGTCATCTTGTCTGGTCAATTCTCGCGAGACAACGTCGAGGAAGACTGATGTATAATTGACAATTCGGTTGCATGCACAGGCGGCATTACCGTCTACAGAAACATGGACATGGAGGCTCTGTGTAGGTTCTATTTTGATATTTTGTGGCCTAAATGTTTTTTCTTTTAATTTGACATGTGGAATTCAGTTTATGTATTCTCCTAGCCCACTACCGCAGACAGCAGAGCCTGCAAAATATCGATAGACTACAAAATGTGTACCTGTCATGAAGCTGATCGAAAAATCAGCCAGGCCATGAAAAATAGAAAAATCCATAAAAAAATTGTCACATCAGCGAGTTGTCCTTTGGTCTCTGTGTGTCAACCAGAGTCCATCAGTTCTGTTGATGAAATAGTGCATGGCTTAACATGAGTTTTGCCAGTGATTTTTATTTTATTTTATTTTATTTTTTACCTTTTTTTTGTTTTGTCTTTACTTTCTATTGTTGTCGATGCTGAACAGCTTTGTTGGCACGAGACTCAGAAGCTCATCTGTGAAGCAGATGGACCTCACCGCTGCTGGCTTTACTGTAGGAAAAGAAGTCACACATTCCAAGCAGAACCGTGTCACTCAAAAGACTTCCTACATTTCTGCATTCTGCTTACCCTTCCTTCCCGTCTCTCCTCTACCTCGCTCTCATAATTCTAAAGCCGGGTATAGAGCTGATTCTGAATAGCATAATTTAATCAAAGCCAAGATGAAAAACCTGTCTTTAAAGAAGCTCCGCTAAATGGAAAACTCTGTGTGCTTGACCTGCTCCTGTCCACAGCGTGACTGTAAGCTGATCAGGCGGAGGCAGTATGCAATGGCTGTATCTGTGTGTGTGTGTGTGTGTGTGTGTGTGTGTGTGTGTGTGTGTGTGTGTGTGTGTGACTTAGTGTAATGGCATGGTGATGAGGCTACCTGTGATGTGAAGCTACGTCACTAAGGCGAAATTATCTCAACTGACAGGGTCGTGACAAACTCAACGTGTGCGTTATGCGTCCAGTGTACCGGAGCTCTAATTCCAAAATGTTGTAAATGACATTTAAAAATAAATAAATACATGACAAAAATTCTCAGCGCAATGAATGAATAATATACGTCTCATTATGTTGAATATTCACTGTGAAACTCTGCACGACTGAAGAGTCCCTGAAAGTTTTATGTTCTGTTTCACCGTTTTTTTTTACACATTTACAAGAGCAGAGATGAAAACCTCCAGCTTCAAAATTGCTACCGCAGGCTCAAACACATTGGAGTGAACTGCATGAGATAAGCAGGAAGTGTCTCTGAATTATTCTTTTAAAGTAGCTACACACCCCATCTTTCCATTGCTTCTTCTTTTTTCTTTTTTAATCAAGTGTGGCTCCATACATATTGCATGTGGTGTGTGTATCGCATGATGAAACGCATTGGAGCAACACATATATATACGCAGGGAAGCCTCTCTGCATGGACTTGGCCTCTTAGCAACAAGAGCGCCAATGTACTGTACCATCGAAGCGGCACACTCTGACCCACATACGCCACTCGTGAGCATCATAAGCTCACAAGAGCCGCGCCTACAGGTGATCTAGATCTTCGCAGAAGACGCCGTGTTGGAGTTTAGCCGTCACAAATGTCTCTTCTTGTATGAAGAGAGAATACCAGCGATGCCGCTATACGCGTTTGCCTCTCAAAGCAGATCTGTAATGAAACTCTGGGATTGTGCTCTCCGTGTTGATTGATGCAGTCACAGTGTCTCTGTAGCAGTAAACCCGTGTGTGAGAATTGATGGATTGCCTTTCCCCCCGTGTGGAAAAAGAGCCGGTGTTTTGCTTTCCCTGAGATTTATGTCACCTCGTCACTGGGAGATGCGGGAGAATGCAATTTATGCCTGTCTCGGTTGAGTTATATTTATCCTTTGTTCACCTGACATCTGCAGAATGACTGAAGTGAAAAAAGAAGAAGTGGAGAGCATGAGGTAGTCATTAACCTCCGTGCCATTTCTAATTCAGGAAAAAAAAGGGGTTTTGTGTTCGCTCAACAAAACAGTTATTTGCAGGATTCACATAGATGAAGGGTCTTTTCTTTCTTTCAGGATATCGCTATTGAAAACTGATATTCCACTCTATCATCAAGTGAATACACGTATTTCTTTTATCTCTCGACGTTCACAGCTGATGTGTGTATCTCTCTGTTTGGTTCTCCTTCCCCAGATGTGCGGTGTCCATCGAGACACTGGGTGTCGCGTGGCCACTCCTATGACGAGCAAACTGTGAGGAACCCAAAGTACTGCGTGGTCGGCGACTGTCAGATGCTGCTCCTGAGTGAGGAGGAGGTGGTGAGAGCAGACAGTACTATCTCTCGTCTGTCGCGTCCCTCTGTGTCGCTATTGTGCTTCTCGTCTGTTCATGTTCTTCTTTGTTTTTTTGTTTTTTGTTTTTTTTGTCCCTGTTAATTTCATTTCATTTGCTTCAACTTTTTAGCTCTTTCCCCACCCACCCATTTCTCCACATAGCTGTACATTTTCTTAAACATCTTAAGGGGAGACATCATTTTTCATCCACTGGTCATATTTGTGGGTTTGGGCTATTTTTGCTTCCGTAACATCTTTTTAGACTAGTGGAAAGAAAACATCCAAAATACACATTTAGGTGATTATTTACTATTTTCTCTATTTGCATCTTCAGATTTCTCCTAAATTCACCAAAACTTTGCATTAGATAATGCCTCATTTGCATATTTAAACATAACATTTCAGAAAACTTCAAAACCAGGATTGAAGTCATTTAGAAACAGTGTCACTATTACATAGTTTGAGTATTATTTTAACACTGTAAAATCTGCTCAGTATGCATCTTGGTCACAATTCTTTACAAAAACAAAAACATTGTTTATGTTATGCTTTTTCTTTTTCTTTTATTCTATAATACTGAATAATATCACAATGTGATTCAGCTTAAACTTGATAAACGGTAAGATACATATTGGCCATCCCAGCTAATTTCCATTAATAGTTTAAAGCGATCACAGATGTGTTGGATGTGCAGTGCAACACAGTCAGAATCTGTGGTTCTGTCGTTGTACCGGGTCATACCGCTACGTGGTCTAGCTTACTTTTTTTGTGGTAATAGAACATTGTGGCAGACAGTATTGCTCACACTAGTTGTGCAGCATTATAACATACACACCAACATGACTGCTGGAACTGGGGAGAGAAGTGTGGCTCCAGTTTCTCTTTGTCTGGAAGCGCTGAGTTATGCCATGCTGAAATAGAGCAATCATTGCAGGGAGGACTCATTTGAATTGACCCGCTGGCAGCCTTCCCGCTGCAGTGCTTTTTTTTGTTTCACAGCAGCAGAAGAACAACAGCTTTTAAACGCATCCATCCAGAGACCCCGACTCTGACAGGTCACCTGTAACTCCGCTGGGTTTTTTACGCAATGTCAGCAAACTGAAGCTCGAAACCGTGATACAATTTATAACGGCTTGCTGACATGGTTTGGACAGCTGCACATTTATTTAGTAGAACGGGTCAGAGCGTCAACTGCTAAGAACCAGCAAACCAGCGAGCATCATCCAGTGGAGGTCAAACATTTATGTGCACTTTTGGGGGACGTGTTTGTCCTGACGGTGTTAGGTTTTCAGTTATTTCAGCAACTCTTCAGTCCACGACAGAATGATTGGACATGTTCTTGGTCACAAAGTGATTGATTTTATTCATGAAAGAAACATAGCTTTGTTCAAGCTCCTCCGACTCGGATGTTCCTCCATGTTCCTCCTTCTGGTTATTGATGATGCCACACTTGCACAGTAATGAGTCAGATGAAGCACTTTCCATCCTGGGAAGCAATTCCCTCTGTTCTTGTTGTACTGGTGAGGCAATGTTTCACTATATAGCTAAGAAAACACTCAGAAATACACTTAAATCATTCAGATTTAGCCACAAATTATAAATGAGAACAGTTTGAACTTTGGCTGTTATGTGCACTGCATTTCTTTACGACGGTTACAACTGATAACGCCCCCCCCCCCCCCGCTGCCATATTGAGCATCAATAGAAACGTTCCCAATTTCCATTAAAGGAAACTTCAACATGGAATATGTTGGATGCTGCATATTTAAATCTTCCTAGATTAATTATTTACAGCTTGGTTTTGGCGGTCCCTCAAATAGGACAGCATCAGTGTCCTATTTGAAAACCACGTATTTTACTGCAGCGGTGTCGACAGTGTGACCCACTGTCTCTGATGTTCACGTGCAAAGCAAGTGAGAGCTTCTGTTACAAGAGGGATTCAAATCAAAATCCGTCGCATTTGATTGGACCGCTAAAAAGTGGGCGGGCTTAGAATGTCGTAACGTCGCCATACGGTGCTTCACACACCGCCCT